>CM032229.1:54160000-55360000 GCA_019009955.1 Riptortus pedestris
AGACAAACATCAATAAAGGGTCGGCAATGTTTATAGCTTTAGAAGTTGTTCTAGAGAGATTTTTATATCTGATAGTTCTTAGGCCATAAAAATAATTTCTTTCGTATATAGGAAGAAAAAATTGTTGGCCACGCTTCCACTATAATAATTTATTAAAATGGCAAAGCGCTTTCGATGGTGTGCATCAACGTCAGTGCCCTGTAACAGTGCTTACATACATTAGAAGTCACTTCCACCTGCCAGAATATGGAAGCCCGGCAAGCTCAACCTGGCATCAACCATTGGCACACTGTTACACGGCACTGACGATGATGCACAGCATCGAAAGCGCTTTGCCGTTTCAATAAATTATTATAGTGGAAGCGTAGCCAACAATTTTTTCATCCTACATACATTAGAAGTCACTTCCACCCTCCAGAATACCAACTCAGAGTAATTTCTTTTGCCTAGGCCTAAAGGTTTCAGCTAAAAATATGAAACGCAGCACCTGGTATATTGTATTAACATTTTACAAAATATAAACGGTCGAGTGAGTATAATGTTTTATATAAAAAAGAAGATCATGATCATTAATGGCAGAAATCGGGTGGGAGAAGGGGGGGTGTGGTTTAGAGGCGGGTATTCTTGAAAATTCCAAATTTCTCCGTTATAATATGTTAGATCGAAAAGACAATCTTACTGAAAATTTAATGTCCTATAAATATTGTTAAATATGTCTGTTCACTATCTCCATTATTAACAGAGATGTTTTAACTTTTTAGCTGTGAGCCTTCTGTAAACCTCCACTCCTGCACGTGTCATATTAACAATAAGCGTCTTCTGTGTCAGGTACTTACAAATACGTAGAGCAATGACGTCATATTTTTATTCTGTAATTAAGCTCTGTGGTGTTGTTAAAATTGTGATTCTTTGCTCCTCGTAAGCCCCTTGACGTCGAGAAACAAATGGAGCAGGTGCATAAAATCTCATTGAAAATCGGGGTTTCCTTTTATTTTATGACTTTCTTTGATTTCGTCAATGGTAGTTATTGTATCTATTTTTTCTTAAAAGCTAATATATAATATAATGCGTGTTTAACTTACTTAAAAGTCTATAACAATTTTTGTTACGTAACCATAAAACTCAACATCGTATTCCGTATATATACCTCCAACACGGTTATGATGAGAAGATTTATGAATAGTACGCATTCCATTATATATATATATATATATATATATATATATATATATATATATATACTGGGCTCAGGTTAGCCAAGCGAGTTAAAGCGTTGTACTTGACTGCCATAGACTGTGGCGAGTTCGATTCTTCCCTGGACAATTGGAATTTATATAGTTTTATAGTGACAAACTCTTTAAATTAAATCCTTGGTCCCACACAGGCTAGTAAATTGTGTTAACCTCTACATAACCCATCTCAATTGGCCATAGTAGCACAAAGTGAACGTAAATAAATACGACCAAATATATATAAACGCATATATACATAGTGCTGTGAAAACTAAGTTCATGAAAAAATACACAGAGTACTCGGATCAATTACAGTCTGGGACTTTCTCTTTGATCTTACCGCCCGCCTATAAAAGCGGCCTAGGTTGTTCTCTGTTCTCTTCAAGGGAACAGTGCATTCAGTGCAGCATAAGTGTGGAGCGCATTTTAGTTGCAGTGCGGTAAAGTGTTTCTATGTGTAGAACAGCGTAGTGACGTGTTCTTTGTGAAGATCAGTGCAGTGCTGTGTTTTTGTGAACTTCAGCAATCGTGAGTTATTGAACTGTGCAATAAGAAGTGAAGTCATCAGTGCATACTGTGAGTATTAGTTATGTATGATTATCCAAATGTGTAGTGCGTTGTCAAATAAATTTTGCAATGATTAAGCTCCAGTATTTAATTTTGCAATTCAAAAGAACTCTAATAAACAACGTTTATTATTTTTGTAATAAATGTAACAATATAATAAATCTATTAGTTTGTGTATTCCCGAGTAATATCAATCACCTTTAAAACCTATTTAATTAAACTTTGTTCCAAGAGGACAACAAAAATGGTTTCATAATTACCTTAATATTGTAATATATGTTTTATGAGCTCTCGAGAAAGTTAGATATTTAATGGCAGTAAATATACGGAGATTTTTATCAGGGTTGTTGGAATCCATAATCGTGAAAACACACAATCACAACGTGATTTATATTTTATATTTATGAGGGATAAATCTCTTTTTTTCGTGGAAAAGGAGATATGAATAAAAGGGAACAAATATGAAAAGGATTTTTTTTTCCATGGAGGTAAAGGAGTGAGGGCATATATCAATGACGCCTGGGGGGTAAGCGGTGGCCGATATTAGCATGTAAATAGGGCGAGAGCCCTTGCCTTTCAATCTACCATCTCGGCTATCATCGTGGATTAGCTCGGTGCTTTTGATCCCCACAAGGACCTTTGAAAAATGGCGGCCCGTGATGCGATTTTAACAGCCGTATGTTGAACGACTTCCATCTCCGTTTTCGGCCAACGGGATCTTCTCCTATTTGCTTCTGAATAGCTTGCAGAGGGAGAACTCTGAAAAACCAACAATTTTTCCCCACTCGCTCGGTATTTATTAGTTTCCTCTTTCTTCTTATGCACCTGTTTTTAAATAGGTTCTTTTGGCTTTCATTGGGCTAGCCGATTCTTTGAATTTTGTGCTACCTTTCTTATTTTTAAGTTTATCGAAAGGAAATAAATCCCTTGTTAATTCTAAATAAATATTAGAAAGTCCGTCTCGTAGGGGCTTCGTAAGCTAAGCAGATTTCCCTCGTAACAATAGATATATCTACATACTGGCAACACAACACCACTGTGAATAAATCATTCACATTCGGTAGTAAGAAATCATTCAGTCAATTTGAACTGACAGAGTGCTACTCTATCAACTCCCGACGGGAAGCGTGTAAAATGTAAACAAACAGGTCTGCTACCTCACACCGGAAATAAAAACAATTACGGAAATATATTGGAATATAAAATATTAATTTTATTGAAAACTGTCTACTATATCTAGTACTGTAATTTATAAAATATCAGAATAATTTTTATTCCAATCAATCAAATTTTAGTAGTCCAAAATCTTAAGACGATGAGGGGGGGGGGGAGGCGAGTCACCAGATCGCTGAAGGCTGAAAACTGAAAAATGCTAATTATCGGTTAATATTAAAAATAGAGGATAAATGAATATAATAATATTTATAGTACAGTTAATTTGCAATAAGATAGATTATATACAATTTTTCGATCCGACGCATAATAACGGAGATATTTCGAATTTTCAAAATTCTGCCCCTCTAAACCCCCCTCCCACTCGTCCGATTTTAGCCATTAACGAACCTGGTCTTCCTTTTTACATAAAACGATTAAATGTCGAGTTTGGTAGTGATCAAACAAAAATTGCCACTGCTTGACCGTTAACTGACAAATATATGTATGTATTTTCGTCATCTCCTGGGTAGGATCGATGGACATTTAAAGACATTTTTCGATAATCGCGTCATGAGTACGACCTCAATAGCTTATTTCCCTTAAAGGAAATCTGCTAATAAAAACATCTATCTATATATATAAAAATGAATGTTTGTTTGTATGTCCTTTATAGAATCGTAAACCACTTAACCAAATTTTATGAAACTTGGTATGTAAATTACTACTAACCCAGAATAGTTTTTTGGCTATATTAATATTCTCTGAGACGAACAGGAGTTAGGGTTATAAGGGCGGCTTGAAATTAAAAATAGCGATAGTTCGTTTCATATTTGTTTTTTGGCAAATATGTACATAACAAACGTTGTTTATTTTGTTATTTAGAGTAACATTTGTATTATACATTTTTGTCGTATACCGAAGTATAAATGAGTTATACGCTAAAAACAATAGTGGAAGTCAACAATTTTATAAGGCACAAAAGACTCAATCGAAATAAACGAAACTCCGTATGTGATTTGGTATTAACAGCACCCTGATTATAAGCTATATTAAAAGTTCGATGTACGAAGAGGAGTGGGGATTATAAGGGAGGTCTGAAATATAAAATCGCCATATTTTGTCACCTATTAATTTTTTGGAAAACGAGCATATGACAAAAGTTGTTTGTTTTGTTATTGAAAGTAACTTTTGCAATATGCACTTTTTCCGTATAACGAAGTATGAATAAGGTATACACGAAAAACTATAGAAGGGGTCAACAATGTTATAAGACACGAAAAACTAAACCGAAATCAACGAAACTCTGTATTTTTGTCTGTAATACAATACATTCGCTCCATCATCAGTACCCTGCTCTTCACAAAGATGTGGTTGCAACCAAGGATTCCCTGTGACTCAAACATTCCCTGTCACAGAGAATCCTTGGTTCCTGTCACATCTTTGTGAAGAGCAGGGCTCTGATGATGGAGCGTATGCTCTGAAAGCGCTCTGTCTCAACGAATAAACAACAGTGAAGGAACGAGGCATTTTAGCAGATTTCCCTTAAGGGAAATCAGCTATTGAGGTCGTACTCATGATGCAAGTTTCGAAAAATTTCTTCAAATGTCCATCGATCCTACCCAGGAGATGACGAAAATGAGGTCCGTTCAAAATTATATATATATATATATATATATATATATATATATATATATATATATATCTATTTATATATTTGTCTGTTAGCGGTCGCAATTTTTGTTTGATCGTTACCAAACTCGGAATTTAATCGTTTTATGTAAAAAGGAGGATCAAGTTCGTCCAGTGGGAGGGGTTGGTTTAGAGGGGGGACTTTTTGAAAACTCAAAATATCTCCGTTATTATGCGTCGGATCGAAAAATGGTACAGAATAAATCTTATTGCAAATTAAATTTACTATAAATATTGTGATATACATTTATTCCCTATTTTGAATATTAACCAAGATATTTGCAATTTATATGAAATTTGGGCCGATAACGGATTTTTGAATGTCCCGCGAAAAGCTAGTTCCGCCCTTTGCCGTAACCGTATGGCTCTGCTATGGAGATGTCTCTATTGTATAACTTCACGTGGGAAATCTGCTTAGTTTACGCAGCCCCTGCGTGACGGACTTTTTTTCTTACCTGAGATAATAATTCCTTCACCATCCAGCACCTCAAAAACCATTGGCCTTGCACTAAATCGCCTTGAAAACTTGTACTTGTTTTACAAGTTGCGTCTAATTTGAGTGAGCCAAAAATAAAAAACTTGTGACAGATCTATGATAAACTCTTAAGATGAACGGTATTTTATACGCGTTATATTTTAATAATAAATATTATTATTGTTATAGAAATATTTTTGGAAGGATTAAAATGAAGCAAGGAGATGAATGAAAGGTTCTTGGTTAGAGATGGAGAGGGAAGAGGTTATGGTAATATCCTTCTTTCATAAGGGCGGTATGGAAGGAATTGAAGTAAAGGCTTGTTCTTATAACTTCCCATTCCCAGGCCTATCTACCTTTAAACTTATAATCCCCATTATAAAGTTCTAAACGTTCCCACTTATCAAAAGATAACTTCAGAAGTTGGTTTACATATGTTTGAGTAGGGTTTTCCCCTCTCCCCTCTCTGGGCTCTATCTCGAACCTCTAATACCGCCATGTTGTACTTTCTGATATCTTCCGATTCCATCAGGGTCGTCGATTTGATAGCTACGATCGTGGCGGAGTTGTGACTCTCAGCGAGAGGAATGGGAAACTTTGTGGGAAACCCATATTTCAAAAGTATGAAATGAGATTCCTGAAAAAAAGTTTATCTTTCTTGGCTTTCCCTTCTTTGCAAACGACAAAAAAGAGGTATCATAAGATGGTTTCTCAGTAAAACTTTTCGGGTAGTTGATTTTTTATTTTGTTTTCAATGTTTCTGTGGAAATTAACTTAAGCTATACCCTGCGCCTTCTGGGTTCTTCTGCATCAGATAACAAATAATAAAGATATTATTTAAATCCCTAAATACACAATTATTGATTGTGGGTTTTATTTAAACAAAACGCAATGTTTGCAGTAGTACATGTTCTTTTAACAAACTCTCAAACCGCAAAACTGGACCTATTAGCAGATTTCCCTTAAGGGAAATCAGCTATTGAGGTCGTACTCATTACGCGATTTTCGAAATATTTCTTCAAATGTCCATCGATACTATCCAGGAGATGACGAAAATGTGGTCCGTTCAAAATTATATATATGTTTCTCTATTAACGCTCTAGTGGTCGCAATTTTTGTTTAATCGTTACCAACCTCGATATTTAAACGTTTTATGTAAAAAGACAGATCAAGTTCGTTAATGGCTGAAATCGGACAAGTGGGAGGGGGGTTAAGTGGGGGGGATTTTCGAAAATTCGGAATATCTCCGTTACTATACGTCGGATCAAAAAAAAATGTATTAAGTCAATCTGATTGCAAATTAAATATACTATAAATATTGTTATATACGTTTATTATCTATCTTGAATATAAATCGAGATAATTGCATTTTTCAGTTTTCAGCCTTCAGCAAACCCACACTTCTACTCATATTGCATAAACAATACTCTGTTACATAATAAACCACATTATTCGAAGCTTAAAAACCAAATATTGTTTTGAAGAGACCTTTATTATGCGAGATACATGCAAATATGTTCTGCCTCCCCCCCCCTTCTTAAGTTTTTGGACTACTAAATTTTGATCGATTGGGATAAAAAGTATTCTGATTCATTATAAATTGCAGGACTGGATATTGTAAATAGTTTTCAATAAAATTGATATGTTATATTCTGATTTATTTCAGTAATTTTTTTTCTTTCCTGTGAGAAGTTGGTACACCTGTTTACGTTTCAAGTGCTTCCCACCTAGAGGTTTCTTAATATCTTTTGTATTAATTCACTTGATGTAGACGGTGCTATTACCAGTAGATTTATCTATTGTTCAACATCACGAGGGAAATCTGCTTAGTTTACGCACCCCCTGACTTTTAACAAGGGGTCATGCTAAGCGGTATATTATTTCTTCGAGTAATAATCCTATGACATGTTCTATAAGATTTCCGAAATAATGACTTAATTATTGCCTGTTTTCTGACAACTTACTAAAAACTAAAGAAGCAAGATCACAGTTTATTTATATTGAATGGAAGTGGTGGGAAAAAAAGTGTTTATTCTTGCTTAATATTTATTTATAAAGCAAAGTAGATACAAGACACCACTCTATCAGTTTAAAAAATAACTAAGAAATATATTAAGTAATTTTTTAGTATGCTCTGTGCTGGCCAAATACACATTGTTATTCAACAACCCAAAACATTAAAAATAAATATATATAGTTAAATAAAAAGAACTGAAACAGTTTCCGATGTTGTATACTACAATTGTTATTCATTGTATTGCTCTCTAATTAAATTCTTAGAGATTTATTTGTAATTTTTTTCCTGATGTTCAGGAACCACTTCCCATTTCATTATTTTAAATAGCCTAAAATCTCCAGTTTAATATTCAAGTCTTGCTATATGGTTTATATCAAGGTAAAAATATCATCTGCTTGCTATAAACCAATATTTTTCGAAACGTCTCATTACAAGCTTTAGGCAACATGTTGTACATTGGTCCTTTACAGTGGAACATCAATAAATAATCAATCAATAAATATTCTACGGTCTAAATGCCTCAATAGAAGTAGAACCAATTGCCAGATGGTGCCCTTGGCGTGTGAGAAATCTTCATAGATTCCACAACACCAGCATAACAGCCTTTTTATGTGACAAATCTTCACTAAATGAATTTTCTCTACCCACGCGGGAATCAAACTACGCTTCAACTGCATTCAAGAGTATTAAGACCGCCGCTTGAGCTCACTTTGTTAAAATGAGCCCCACTCACTGGGTTTGACTGTGCAGGAAGCTCACCTGATAAGTTTGCTTTGTAATATTTGGATCTGAGATGCCTCTCAAGTAACATGGATACTTAATTTAGAACAAACCATTCCCTTGAACTAGTCTATTAGTGTTTTAGATCCAGTCTTAACTGTTACTATTATTAGAAAGGCGAATAAAAAAAAATATATTTCTATTCAAAAAAACTAATTATGCCATATAAATAAAAAATTATTTTGTAGGTTGTTGGCTGTGGGGGTGCAGATCTGGAAAACAGGTCTCAATAACTGGAAGTCTTCTGGCTAATTTCATTATTATAGCCGGAGGCCTTTCGACAATAACGTGGCATCATCAGGTATTAACAAACAAAACAATAAAGAAACTAGTTAAAGGCCATTTAGCCATGTATATATATATATATATATATATATATATATATATATAGATATATATTAAATTTCGTGATTTCGAACCCCTCCACATCAGTCCACCGTAAGGACTGACTGTGAATTTACCTAGGCGGATGGTTCTTTTCAGTTTAAAATCTTAAATCTGAAGTTTCGTTCCATTACAATAAATGTGGACAATAAGAATTACATAGAAAGAATTTGTCGGTTGGTGTTGTACTGGAATGACATAAGGATATCCTGTCTTATTCTAATCTTCATTTCCCGAGAAATAAAAAAAAAAAAAAAGTCTACAAAGAGTGCTCGAAATTTAAGGACACCTGCTGTATTGTAATTCAGTCTCTTTATGGGAAAATGGATAGAGTATTTTTTTCTATATTTCAATAGGCTTCACTCATGCCCATTTCCCATAAAAAGATTGTATTACAATACAGCTGATGCCCAGTTTCGACTCAAAGCACTGTTTGTACACGTTTCATATTACACTTCGTAATTATTCCAATAAGGGGAAAATGCGTTCAACAGCAAATAGCTTTTTAATAGGTTTATTTATTTAATTCGTGGCTCGTGAAATACACGATTTCAAATTTTACTATTTCTCTAAACCCACTCTTCTCCCGCTCCCATTCCAGGTGTTAGCCTTCTTCCTTAGTTTTACGATATTTTTTAATACTTAGTTTTGAGACTATAAATATGTCGTCTATATTTTATGTATATAAATTTGAAAGGCCCAGGTTTTTGAAATCCCGTTTGATTTACTATTGTCGGTTATTTCAAAATTCCGAGATAGCAAATCAAATAGAATTGGCTATTTGCAGAGTTTATCTGATTTTTATAAAAGTCCTATGTTAAAAGGATCAATAAAGCAGGTATCATTTTATGAATACGAAAAATATAAATGCATTTAGCTTTAAACTAAAATTTGTATTTACTTTTTAAGTAAAAAAATAAATTTAATATTTGTTGAAAAGAAATAACTTTTTTCTGAAATAACCCTATTTGGAGTGACTACTGTGATTTACGAAGTTAAATATTACTTTAAAAAAAATACTTGGAAGAACTAAGTATATCTTACAGATTTTAGTTTGAAAGTCAAAAAGAATAATTTCATTAAATGTGAGCTGGAAATAATCCGATTTGCCATCATTTCAAATCTAGTTATGATCTTTGAACAACTTTGCGTCATTTAAAGTATAAAACATATAATTATAGTATTAGAACAAACAAATAATTGTCTTGAGACTTATCTCTAAGAAGGAGGGCACTTAAAGCATTTTATCAAGAAACGTTTGCTTTACTTTGAGTGGAGGACAAGGAAAAATTCAGTTTGTCTGCTTTCCTTTCTGGACCCTTGTTAAAAAGTTTCAGGGAAAGGGGGGGGGCTCCAACTCAGTTCTTTTGTGTGTCCTTATCAGCCTGATTGGAAACCGCTGTTTCCACTCCTTTGTAGCAAATTTCTTGTTCGCTTTCAATTTGTTCACATTGACAAAATAAATGCTTTTAAAAAGTATAAACTTTTTCTTTTTTTATAAAAAAAAATGTTATTCAGCTCTTACAACTTGGTAACATCGAGAGAAATAATTAAAAAAAAAATAATAAATTAAGGCTTCATACAAGTTTAATTGGAATATAAAGTTTTCCTATGGAATTCAGAATATCGGATTTCTTAAATAGAATATCTGCACAAAATCATAAAAAATAAAAATATTTAAGTAAATTAATCCAATTAGTTTGTAAAAAGAAAAAAAATCATCATTCATTATTTTATTTCAGTAAATGAAACTCTAGAATTATTTGTATTCCGAGATTGTAGACTGATAAAAATAAATAAAATTACTTTACATAAAAGTTTTCAAAAGAAATTATTGATAAATATAACAGGGGAAAATAATGTTCCAGACACATTTTATTCTATTTTAACCAGGTAGTGATCATTTATTTCTAATTTCTAAGCAAGTAATCTATTTTGTATAAAAATAGAAGGCGTTTTACTCACCTGTAGAGAACAGGTACTTATTCAGAAAGCATCATTCATATCTGAAAAAAGTCATTTATTAGTATTTATAAACTGTGTATGCAAAAGTCACTAAATTTTGAAGATTAAATAAAACCATGGTCATCAATGAGCTTAACTCTCTAACTTTATACATTAAAGGTTCATCACCCTTGAGCTGTGTGAAGTTAGCATATTTCCCACGTGGTAAAATGACGAAAGCGTCATTTCATCTCATCTATTAAGTATACCTCCAATAGTAAGTAAGAAGCATAAATGTATGTAGAAATTTAAATGTAATCTGGATCATTTACTAAATATAAAACCAGAGGATTACAAGTGGAAATTTACAGATGGCAGAAAAAATAAAAATACAAATAACTAGATTGATATCTTAATATTTTAAGTGAAATATATAGTTGTAAAACGAAACAATGGTAGCTGTAATTCGATGGTCTGGTGTCAAAGAACAGTATTGGGAACTGCATTCAGTGAAAAATCTTTTATATACTGTCTAATGACCGTATCTCTGAACCTTATAAATAAACGAAATAATAAATATTTTTTCACATAAACTTAATGTAAACGAAACGTTTAATCGTATTTGTTGAAAAAGTAGATTTTTGTAGATACAGGTCTTTGAAATTAGTTATTCGAATCGAAGAACATTCCAGTACCAAAATGCCTCAAGAAAAGGCAGAATTTTTATGCAAGTGGATTCACCTGGGTCCTTAGCTGACTGAGGGGGGGGTTTAATTACGAGCATCTAGAAGATCTTAGTCGATCATCGGAGGTTGATGATCAGTTATTATCTCCTAACCTCGAAAACTGTAGTAATCTTGAACTAAATTATGAAAACGGAGAAACCGTTAAGGAATATATAGACCATCCCGCCTGTCGAAAGTGATTTATAAACTATTAATCGGTGAAAAGCAGCCGCCCATCCTATTAGGTTTCATTCACGCGCCTGAACGTCTAAAACTCCCTGGACAGATATGAATTGAGGTGGACCCCTGTGGTTTTCCTCGCCTTCTTCCGGGCAGGTGTGCTCGTCCAGGTAGGCCCCTAAGGGCTTTGTTATTTACGGCAAAAACCCTGGAGGCCTCCCAAGGGCCTGGAACACCTTGGCCGTCTCGGGATTTGCCACAGCCTTTGCTTCTGTTTCCCATGATGTCGGGGCCACTGTAACGGGTAATTTTTATCTTGGGGCTGAGAGTTGTTTGGAGCGTTCCGCTTGGAGAAGCTCTAAGGGTCTGGGCTTTGAACAGGCCGCTCACTGATTAGTGCCGCACACATGGGCTGGCATGTCCACCGCCGCCAAGGAAGTGCCTCTCATGATAGTCAACATATGTTCATCTTTAGGAGGACTTAAAAGGCTGGTCACCAATTACGATATCTACCTATACTCGGCTCATTAAAGGACTGTATGTTATAATTAAAAATATACGAGTTGGTATTCTGGCAGGTAGATGTGACTTCTGATGTTGGTAGGATAAAATAATTGACTACGCTTTCACTATAACAGTGGAAGTGTTGTAGTGGAATCGTAGCCAATTATTTCATCCTACCTACAAAAAAAAATACCAATTAACTTTATATAAACGAAAAATCAAATAAAACCCTTCTGAAAATCCATAGACACTTTTTTCCGGGGAATTATACACAATCAAACAAATGAATCAGACACTCATACAATGATATTTGACATTCTGGGTGAAAATCAACGTATATTTATATTAATTGGAAATTGTATGTGTTGGATTTTGCAAATGACGATGTGCACTTAAGCGAATAATTTAATTTTCAATAATTTGTAGCTATAAAACAACACACGAGCCCACTTCACCCCTTCAAAGAAGTATAGAAACTTTCTGCCAATAATTGGAATGTAATCCACAAATAGATAGTACGAAGTGAAAGAAAAATCGCATAGAAAATATAGAGGCAGCAATTTATGAAGCACTATTAAAAAATATGTTTGTTTTACTGTGGCTTTGACACGGATTATCTGCAGGTGGCCACACTTTTTAACCCAGTGAGGAACTAATGTTTTTATTTAACAAGATCGTCACGAAGTAAATTCG
Organism: Riptortus pedestris; assembly: GCA_019009955.1. Lineage (NCBI taxonomy): Eukaryota > Metazoa > Arthropoda > Insecta > Hemiptera > Alydidae > Riptortus > Riptortus pedestris. The sequence goes on from CM032229.1 coordinate 54,172,346, forward strand.
TAATACCCAAGCGGGAAACGAACACTATAATCTAGGTTTACCGAATGAGATTAAGGTCTACACTTAAGTTGGCATAGCTAACCTATGCTAAGACTGCTGCAGCTCTCACCAAATCAAAATCTTGTAAGCAATAATCCGATTTCCATTCATACTTCAACAGTCATTGATGGCCTCTGAGAGAGATATGCAAGGCTTTATTTGGCAATTAAATTACTCATCTTTAAATAATTCGGAGACTAGGTAACGTCCATTTTCTGCTACTGACTCATCCGGGAAGGTTATCTACAGGTTACCGACCTTTTCTTTTATTGAGTTAGTCAATAAAAAATCCTATTGCTCGTCTTAAAATCAATCCGCGGCACCGAGCTTTCCAAGTGCATTAAGGCCAACGCTCTAATTCACATTGCTAGGCAGAAATTATTTCTGTCATTAATTTCGATCAATTTTAGGTTGTTACGTCACTGGACGCCACAACAAAAACTACAGATACCTATGGCAGTTGTTCCAATGTTTTTGAATAAATGTAGCTTTGCCTCTTTATAAATATTGACAATGATGGTGATAAAAGAATGGTGTTGCGTTACAAATATACAATATTTAAAATACTCGACATGAGCAGGTTGGGAACCAATATTATCTTTACGAATTTATGAAATACACTTTTCAGCACAATTAACGATTTTCTGTGAAACTCGTTACACGCCAATGAGTAAAAGTACGATTATTATCTGAGAAAAGACCTTCTCCAAGTCAAAGCCCTCATTACGCCCACTCATTAATACTATCAGTGCTGAAGCGGGAAGTGGGAAAAAGCGAGAAGAGACCTGGGACGGTTAAAGTGGAATGGGAATGAGAGCTGGAGATAAGATGGAGTGGAATGCCTGGAAATGGGAGTTCCAAGCTGGAGAATAATGGTGGGATGCCACCTCTTACATTCGCCACTACAGACCGCTTCATTTCACTCCATCCGATACCAGATACGCTTCTCTTTCTTCCTCTACAATTGTTTCTATTACAGATACTTAAATCTCATTGTTCTTGCCAACAACTTCAACTAATGGCTCTGATGTACAGGTTTTTCTAGCAGTATATTACAGTGGTTTTTCTTATTAGTATCAGCAATCTGTTTTATATAGAGGTAAAAGACAAATTGAAATAATTACAGGCAAAAAATTGAATTAATTTTAAATAATTTAAGCCCTAGAGTTCTGCATTCAAAAATAAAATATCACGCGTCCATAGGTAGAAGCCCAAACCAAACGACACAAAGGAATCCTAGATTTTCATTAACACGTCTTCAGGAACCAAATCTTCAAGTCTTTACTTCAGTCAATTCATGACTGAGAGAGACATCGTTCTCTAGGCAGACTTCACTAAGATTAGTGCAAAGACGTCTCCTTCATATATGAGTTGACTTTGTTTTAGCAGATTTCCCTTTAGGGAAATTAGCTATTGAGGTCGTACTCTTGACGTGAGTTTCGAAAAAAATTTTCAAATGTCCATCGATCCTACCCAGGAGATGACGAAAATGAGGTCCGTTCAAAATTATATATATATATATATATATATATATATATATATATATATATATTTCTGTTAACGCTCTAGCGGTCGCAATTTTTGTTTGATCGTTACCAAACTCAGAATTTAATCGTTTTATGTAAAAAGAAAGATCAAGTTCGTTAATGGCTGAAATCGGACCAGTGGGAGGAGAGGTTTAGAGAGGGGAGTTTTGAAAATTCAAAATATCTCCTTTATTATGCATCGGATCAAAACATTGTATAGAACCAATCTTATTGAAAATTAAATTTACTATAAATATTGGTATATAGATTAATTCTCTATCTTGAATATTAACCGAGATATTTGCATTTTTATGAAGTCTGTGAGACATGTGGTCGGGTATAGTTCGGATTAGGTTGCTCCTAAAGCTCCTTCTAACCTTACCTGTCGTTTCTAACCTTACCTAATTTTTTTAGGTTTAAGGTTTTTGATTCTGAAGAGGCTTTAAAGAAAACAGGAAACATGCTGAACTGAGAGGTTAATAAAGTTTATTAAAATTATCAAGTGTTTTTTAAAATATTTGAGCCTTTGCATCGTAAAGATACATAAAAAATATCATTGAAAATGGCTCATTTTTGAAACATTACACTTTATCATCAGTCCCCATGGCATCGTCTAAAAATATATATTGGTTGTGCTATCAAATTCTATAGTACCCATTACTCTGTTTTCTTTGGTTTTAGCAATCCCTTAACTTGTCCACTTTTACTCCTACCTACCCTTGATCTGCTCCACATTTGATGTATAACCTGAATGGAGTGAGATAGGTTCTTTCTGTTCCTTTTAGTTCTTCAGTATTTTCATTTATTCTGTTTTTACTGATTTTTATTCCTGCTTTGCTTTTATACAAATCCTCCTAGACTCTCGTAATTCTTTCTCATTTAATTATCCATTATCCTCTATAAATAATTTAACATCTCATATAAGTGTGCCGGCACAAATTAACACTTAATTACCATGGTATGTCTGAGCCGGAGCACTGATGATTCCGTAAAAACACTTTGGAGCTTAATGAAATATTTGTATAAGATGTAGTCGTTATAATCTGTAATCTGTCTTCTTGACCACCCAGCATTTTGAAACAGACTTAACTTTTTCGTTGGTTTGATTGTTAGCAGATTTCACTTAAGTTTATACTTTCTGTCTAAGCTTAACTGGGCCCTCTCAAAATTGTGAGGGGATGCGTGTGAGCATATATATTTGTCAGTTACCATTCTAGCGATTACAAGTTTCGTCTGGCGTTTGCTAACGCTGAAATTGGACCCGGGGAGAGAGGTTTGAATAGACATCAAAATACCAAATTGACAATTATATTTTTACGTTTGATGACCAGCGCTTACGTTAAAGTGTTATTTGGAGTAAATACGAATTTAATTCTTATTTTGTTGCTGACGTTGAGGACGCTGGTATTGGACTGTCCTAAAGTACAGTGGGGTGAAGAGAAGGATGCTGAAGGTGAGGGTGATTAACCTAAATAAGATTTTCATGATGTATTTCATAGAACCAAATAAAATACTTTATACAGGTTGAATGTTGTTCTGTTATACATTTAATGGTGATACTATATTTGTTATTAACCCTTCATGAAAATAGTGTGCAGCTATACCTAAATAGAGCTAACCTGGCCTCTAGATAAGTATATGACGTAAGCTGCCATTAAGCAGAGGGCAAGGCGTCACGGTGTCCTGTTGGAGGGTTGAGTGCGTGCATGTTTACTGCTCTTATCTCGACCTGCCGCATTTATAAACAGCACAAATTCTCTCTCATCTCCCATATTATACCCTCAACTATTTACCCTTCCTACTGAATTACACAACTAAAACCCTATTTGAAACCCTATATAATTTTGTTGGTTTTGAAGATAAACTGCGAGTCAAAAATTAATCAATTAGTAATATTAACAGATTATCCTTAAGGGATATCAGCTATTGAGGTTGTACACAGGAGGCTATTTACTCAAATGGCCATCGATCGTATCCAGGAGATGACGAAAATAAGGTACATTCCAAATTATATATATATATATATATATATATATATATATATATATAAACACACACACACACACACACACACACACAAATTCACATACTTGTCTCTTACTGCTCTAATGGTCGCAATTTTTATTGTATCGTTATGAAACTCTATATATAAGATGGATGTAACCAATTTTGCTCAAAATTTAATTTACTCTAAATGTTGTTCTATACTCCTTTTCGTCTTAAATATTGACCAGGAATTTTAACTTTATTTAATTTTCGGCATTATGTAAACCCCCTTTTAATAAACGTCTTATTCCAAGCTTAAATACACACTATTTTTTTCAACAGATCTTTTCTAGATGTGGTATATGCATATACGCTGTGAGATGAAGTCAACTATTAAGATTTTATTGGCCAACCACTTCTACCCATCTTTTTTTAGTTTTTTTTATTAGCAAATAGAACATGTATACCTAGATGAAATCAGTATGTGTCATACCAGCAAGTGGAAAATCGGCAGACTATGCGCAACCCCTGAGTGGCAGACTTTCTTGGGGAGTGGACGATCTCCGTGCTGACTAATCAGTTTAATTTTTGCTATTACCTCGTTTCTTGTGTTCCTTCAACAGATACATATGATTTTCCAATTGCGGCTATATGAATCTTGCTTTTGAAACGTTTAACTAAGTAGTAAGTGACAGCGACCATGTAACATCCATAAATACAAACTATAGCGTGCTGCTACTGATGATAAGGGTATGATGATATCTAGTTTTGAGAAGGAATTGTCCCCTGTTCTCAAAATGATTATTTCAAGAAGGCTATGGCTTATTAAACTGTACTTGATCTCTTGATTATCTTTCGTATAGCGAACGTAAAAATAAGAATATATTATACGCCAAGGGTTTCAACAGTCAATAGTAATTAATTAATCAGGAATAGTGAAGTTGAGGGTAGTAACGGTACCATATTCTGTCGAATAAGAAATTAATTTTTGTAAACAACCCACTCCTCTGTAGGTAGCATTGAAAGATGGAACGTTCGAGTAGAGAGAATCGTATAAATAAAATCCCTTATTTCAGGGTTACTGAACAGAGGAAAAAAAGTTAAATAAACTACCAAATTCATTGAAAGTTCGTCACGCAGGAGCTGTGTAAACTAAGCAGATTTCCCACGCGAAGTTTTACAATAGAGAAATCTGCCTACTAATAACGGCAGTAGTGAGGAATCTCTAAACCTATTCACGAGGGACGAATAGTTACGGAAACGGCCGCAATAGCTCTCGGCGGAAAGTCCCGAACATATCCGACTCCTGCCGACCACACACACAATACAAATGCAAATATCTCGGTTAATATTCAAGATAGAGAATAAATGTATAGAACAATATTTATAGTAAATTTAATTTGCAATAAGATTGATTCTATACAATTTTTCTATCCGACGCATAATAACGGAGATATTTCGAATTTTCAAAAATCCCCCTCTAAACCTCCCCTTCCACTGGTCCGATTTCAGCCATTAACGAACTTGATCTTTCTTTTTACATAAAACAATTAAATATGAAGTTTGGTAACGATCAAACAAAAATTGCGACCGCTAGAGCGTTAACAGACAAATATATATATATATATATATATATATATATATATATATATATATATATATATATAGATAATTTTGAACGGGCCTCATTTTCATCATCTCCTTGGTAGGATCTATGGACATTTGAGGAAATTTGTCAAAACTCGCGTCATATGTATCACCTCAATAGCTGATTTCCCTTAAGGGAAATCTGCTAAAAACTGTATTATTTTTTAGTGTTCTAATCAATTTTTAAAAATAAAACTTTTTTATTACTGCAAGTATTCTTTAAGTACATTGTGTATAATTGAGATTATACCATTCGTGAGTAATTACGGCTCAATACTGCAGGGAATGCATCAAGGTAATTACATAGCCTCCCACATTAGCAGGTGGTTGCTACAAGCCTCTCACGGGTCACAGATTTTATTTGATACACCAACAATGAAAATCCTGACCTAAGCTAACATCTGTCAAGAAAGGAATGACAGTATACCTAACGAGAACGTCACACGAATGTTATCTTTGGAGATAAAGGTTTGTTTTACAAGACAATTATCGTCCTTATTAAATATTTTTCGGTCTCTGTCAACGTTACTACCTTATGTGGTCTTATATAGAATATCAATCTCAGGTTTCACCTCTGATAATTGTAGAAAATGTCGGAATAAGGATTTTATGGTAGAATTACTATGGGACTCTGACAACTCTAAATCTGATACGGAGAGAGAGCATGTTTATGTAATGGGATCGGCCACATGTTCCTTTTCTATCATTCCTTAAACTGACAGCAACGTGGTTAAAAATGAAATAAAAAAAGGATAATGCGTATATTGTATTAAAAAGAAGAAGATAAATAAATACAAACAACAAAAAGATAAGATAAACAATAAGGTGTTAATTATTTTCTTTCACACTAAACCTCAGATTACAGTTATTAAATGGGATAACATTCTTGAGTAAAGTGGTTTCAGTTTTTATAACTATCGAGAGGAGTTATCTACTTGTCCACAACCTACATCTAGTATCCTGAAGGTCATATTTAATTACAACATCTGTTTTCTATGTTTATTACCATTTTTACTTCTCCGCCCACATTTTGTATTGATTCATAATCCTTGTAAATACTTGAAGCCTTAAAAATAATTATCAGTGTTACTTTATACTGAATGGGCTAATAATTAACAAGTACTATTTATGAACGGGAAGAAAGTTGGTTTCAAAATCAATTTGGTAATTGGCTCTTAAGCGAGTTTTTGTGCCGATACTCGTATATTTATTGCGAGAAGGTACAAAAAGTGTACTTTGTTTTCAGCATTCTCATAGTAGTGTTTACAAAGGATACATAAATAAACAGGACTGACTGACCCTACGGCTGGATTAGCTGTCCTTCCAAAACAGACCAGGTATTGCCTTCTTGTCAGGGAGTCTTATTTGCTTACCTTGTCCCTCTCATTTCTGCAGGAAGTCACCCCTTTGACAGTTCAATCGCTTCTCTTCCTCCATTGACTTTTGGCCACACACACTAAGCACTCAAGGAACACGAGAGCTTTTTAAATTCTAAAAATGGGTCGGAGTGACATAATTCATTATTTACCAAATTGAAATTTCAACCGAACGTCATGACTGGTTTTTGCCGACGCAGGCTGCATTGGTGCACATGACATCCAATTTTTTTATTGATGGCGTGGGTCATTAACTAGTTTGCACCATGCTAATGTGATAAATCAGTGTTAATTACTGTTTAACTAATATACCAACTAATGGAGTAATTGCTCTAGAAATCATTTTGATTTTTCAAACATCATATTTTTTAGAAAGTCGCGAGTCTTCGAAAATAATGTTGAAAGTAACAAATAATTTTCGTTTCGAAACTTCCTGTATTTGAACAAAAGTTTGGCCCTTTGAGAATGTGCCACCAAATTTACTCCTGCGCACAAATCATGTAGCGATAATAAAATATTCAAATTTTTTCAACAATAAAGATTAAATTAAAAAAAAGAAAAGTACAATGCAAGAGATAGATAGAGGTAGAGTGCGTAAGACAGATAATATGTGCGCGTGTGTGTCTTTGTGAGTGTGAGTTTATGAGAGACTGGGGCAGTAGAAAAGAAAGGAATTTAAAGAAAAAATGCCCAAAGACAAATGAACTTATTATCATTTTATCATTTATTTATTTTTCCTCTTAAGTTTAATTCTTTTCTCTCTCTCTCTCTCTCTCTCTCTCTCTCTCTCTATTTATATATATATATATATATATATATATATATATATATATATATATATATATATATATATATACACATACCCTTCTATATTTCTATATTTTAATAAATATACTTTAGTCATTTATTTAAAAATTGTAACGTTTGAATTTTATCAATTGGGAAATCTGCTTTGTTTATGCCTACTTACATCTGGATATCTATTAGCAGATTTCCCCTTAAGGGAAATCAGCTCTTGAGGTTGTACTCATGACGGAATTTTTGAAATCTTTCTTCAAATGTCCATCGATCCTACCTAGTAGATGACGAAAATGAGGTCCGTTCAAAACTGTATATATATATATATATATATATATATATATATATATCTATATATATATTTATATATATTTGTCTGTTACCGCTATAGCGGTCGCAGTTTTTGTTTAATCGTTACCAAAATCGACATTTAGTCGTTTTATGTAAAAAGAAAGATCAAGTTCGTTAACGGCTGAAATCGGACCAGTGGGAGGGGGGGGTTTAGAGGGGAGGATTTTTGAAAATTCGAATTATCTCCGTTACTATACGTCGGATCGAAAAATTGTACAGAACTAATCTTATTGAAAATTAAATTTACTATAAATATTGTCATATACATTTTTTCTCTATCTTGAATATTAACCGAGATATTGGCATTTTTATTAAATCGGGGCGCCTAACGGACGAGAGTTACTTTCCCGCCAAAAGCTAGTTCGACCGTTTCCTTCACTGGCTCGGCTCTCGTGAAATTTCTCTATTTTAAAACTTCACGTGGGAAATCTGCTTAGTTTACGCTGCCCCTGCGTGACGGACTTTTTTAACTAAATAGTTCCTGTGTGTTGGACTTTTTTTATTGGTTTTGTGCTGTTAGTTTCATTCAGCTTTACTTTAAATTCAAGCTGTTTCAATTTCGTTCTCTTCGACAGAACCTTATTTTTTTCTGTGGCCATGTGATGTTAGCATGCACCTTGTTCTGTTTGAGCCAGTTGTATACTGTACCAACGAGGTTCTTTCTTATCGCTACTTCTTTGGCAAGGCTAAGTAAATAACAACATCACGAAAAATACGTGTATCTGGGATGCCTGACGTTGGTCAGTGGTAGTCTATTCCCAATGATTAACATAGTAAAGCAATTGTGGACCTACAAAAATAAATACATATGAAGCTTTGGTAGACTGGTGGTGTTGGCTACGAATAAGCGTATGACAGGTCCTGATCCTATAATGGGCCATTCAGCAAACAAACAGCAGAATAATATTATAGTCAGCAGACGGATTTTTTATCCAGATAGTGGAAGACATTCGATATTCGACAGAGGAAGAGGGTGGGTGGAGTCCTGCCTGTCGTAGGGTCCTTAGGGGAGCTTGCAGCCTCCATCCGTAGGGCTTTTATTATGTTTACCCCAAATATTTGTTTGGGATATAAATATTTATTTAGTCAGTGGCTCGATGTGGGGGACCACTGCCTCCGAGGTTAAAAGGGATTTGAAAACTGCATTATCCTGTTCCGATGGACTCTCTTTGCACAGCGTTTCAAACTCTTCAATCCCATCAGAAACTCCAATGACCTTTTGATTGCATAAGGATGGGTAATGCTATCGACCTCATCAATTAGTTTTAACAGAGAGTTTACATTGGAGTACTTTGCCCAAAGTAGGAAGGCAACCCTCCGTGTTCATGATTAAAGTCTCAGCAAAGGAAGCATATTGATTGAATCGAATAAAGTTTCCTTCTTTTCACTTGGATTAATCTGAATTTGTGGGTTCTAAAAGGTCCTTAGGAAAAAATAGATTTAACCACAATGCCACATGTGTTTTAACCACTTAGACACAAACACAATAACAAAAAAAGTATAAATGTCCTGAGGTTGGGATGCTTAAATACCCAATTTATTTATACTTATTTCAAGGTAAAGTTATAGTAAAACTACTCTCGGAAGTTTCGGAATTATGCAGAAATTTGGACTCGACTAAACCGATAAATAAAACATATAGATATATATTAATAGGCGTATGTTATTATCTCACTATATATATTATAATAGAATTCAATTTGAAAAATTCCGTCACGAAGGGGCTGAGTTAACGAAGCAGATTTCCCACGTACGTCAGGTATTTGCAGTTTTCTCAAAACGTAAAAGGTTCAATGAGAACAATATTGAGCATTTAGACTTCAAATAATAATAATAATGTAACAGCTTAATGTTAATACTATGTGAGTAGAAGTGGTTGCTGAAGTCTGAAAACTAAAAAAAAGCCAATATCTGGGTTAATAATCAAGATAATGTAAAAACGTACATAACAACATTTATAGAAAATTACTTTTTCAATAAGATTAAGTCTATACAAATTTTATACCCGACGAATAATAACGGAGATATATTGACTTTTCGAACTTCCCCCTCTAGCCCTCCCCCTCCCGCTTGTCTAATTTTAGCGGTTAACGAACTTGATCTTTATTTTTACTTAAAACGTTTAAGTACTGAGTTTCATACCGATCAGACATAAATTGCGACCGCTAGAGCGTTAACACACAATATAAAATTATGAACGGACCTCATTTTCGTCATCTCCTAGCTAGGGATCAATGGGCGTTTGAAGAAAGTTTTTGAAAATTCCATCACGAGTATAACCTCAATAGCTGATTTCCTGCTAAATTGGACATATATCAATCTTTTATTTCTCATTAGATGTGAACATGTAATAAACATTAATAACATGCATGTTCAAAAGCTTCCTTGGGCAAAAAATGTTTTCATTTATTACCTCAATAATCAGAATCTCTGTGATTTCTATTGCTACTAACGGTCGCCGGGTTGCAAACTCTCTGTCCTCTTTAATTTCTCTCTGTTTTCTAATAGGATTGATTTTCAGGCAATTTTAATAGAAAACGTCTGTCACGCAGGGGCTGTGTTAACTAAGCAGATTTCCCACGTGCGCCACGTATTTGCATTTATTTCAAAACTTAAAGTTCAATGAGAACAATATTAGCTATTTAAGCTTCAAATAAAGTGCTTCATAACATAATAGAATATTGAAAATATGAGATGAGTAGGAGTGGGGCTTTACTAAAGACCGAAAACTAAAAAATGACATATCTCAGTAAATAATCAAGATAGTGAAAAAATGTACATAACAATATTTATAGAACATTACATTTGCAATACGATTCTACATTTGCAATAATAAGCTTCTATACAATTTTTCGATCAGACGCATAACAGAGATAATAAGAATTTTCGAAATTCTCCTCCTCCCTCTGGTCCGATTTCAGCCATTACCGAACTTAGTCTTTCTTTTTGTATAAAACGATAATATATAATGTTTGGTAACGATAAAACAAAAATTGCGACCGCTAGAGCGGTAACAGACTATATATATATATATATACAGTTTTGAACGGACCTCATTTTCGTCATCTCCTGGGTAGGATCGATGGACATTTGAAGAAAAATTTCGAAAATCGCGTCATGAGTACAACCTCAATAGCTGATTTCCCTTAAGGGATATCTGCTAAAAAAGGCTGAGAAACATACTGGTGGAAGTTTATATTTCTCCAAAAGAAAATACGAATATTGTAATAACTTGTTCGTGTCCTTTGCGAAAATTGTTGTATTTTAACAAAAAGCTTAGTGCTTTCCGGAGGCAAGGTAAATTTAGTATGTAAACTATTAGAAAAGGTTAATGAAGTTTCTTTCCATGTTTCACTGATTTTCTAATTGTGTCAAAAGGAAAACTTTCATTATTGAAAAAGAATCTTTTTTTGACTTAATCACTCTGTTTCTTAGCTATAATCCTACAGTGGCGTGAATCAATGTAATTAATAAAACAAATTTAATTTTATCCTTGAATTTGAGAATTATACTTAGTCGGGCTTCTGGAATTGATTGTTAACGGAGTAATTTGAATATTTTTTTTACTGTCTCCACTAAAACCCGAAGCTAACTGTTCCAATTTTTAGATAAAACTAATATTTATATGTTCTTGATATTGAATTTCTACAAAAAGATAATCCATGATTTATTTTGACATTAGACTCCAGGATATAGGGGGTACGTGCTACATTAAATTCTAATCATAAAACAGGCGAGTTCAAATTCATATTCAAATGGTATGTTAGAAATTTCTATTTGATATAAATTAGAATTGTGTAGCGGGTAAGGGAAACTGGCACAAGCTGAAAGGGATTTGGAAAGTGCATTAGTAGGTTTGGGCAGGCAGCTTTTGAACATGTCAAATTCCTTAACACCCCCTGGCTCTCAGGTATATAGCTACCACAAACTTTAGATTAATTTCACACCCTCCCCTTTGGGACGACCCTTGCCCTCAAACAATTTGCCAAACGCATCAGAAATAAACGAGGCCCCTAACTAATTTTCATTCTAATACCTCAGAACTTGGGTAACAGGAGAAAATCCGCCAAAACAATAAATGTTTTCCCTCCCTGAAATGCTTGTTGGCGATATGATATTGACTGTTTATTTATGTAGAATCAAGAGATCCAGACTTAGGTTTGTGTGGGTCTATTAATAAATTACCTGTTTTAGATAATATTCTTTGTGCATTAACAAACAAACTAAGTTATTAAGTATTATCCATGAACTTTTTAGAATACTTCAGTTTTGAAGACTAAAATTTAACAACGGTATTGTCTTTCACTCGAACATGATAATTTAAAACGTCTCACAAGGAAAGGTTTCTATTATCTAACTAATGACAGAAACCCTAAGTTTCTTTAGTTAGTAGATATGTTCTCCAAATGAAAAGTCTTTGATTATTGTACACTCACACTGCTATTAGTAGTTACAAAATTGATTTCTCTAAAAATTACTCATTTCTGGTTTTTATTTAGAGTTGCAATAAGCTTTAAAGTTTGGTGGGGTTACATCATTGATTAAGGTTTAATTTAAATGATTATGTTTATTTTCAAAAATATATTTTATTTTATTAAATTTTTTTAAGAAATTCATAAATTTGAACCGAGGGTGTTGCCAACTTTATACATATGATGAAAATATTTACAGTTCCTGAGGATATTTATTTGTAGGTCAATGCCTACGTACTTCTGGATTACTATTATAATAATATAAGAAAAAAAGAGTTAATTTAGATAAGACAAATCATGCTAGGGTTTTTAACTATATGCAGAAGTTAAATGGACCATTACGGTATATAGTGGGTGGTCTATGTATTCAGCGTTATAATATACAATATAAGCCATATTCGTTATTGAAGTAAAAGCTTGGAAGGCTCTATATATAACTATATTACTTACAAAATTAATTATACTTAAATTAGCTAGCGCTACTACTTAGACTGTCAATAGAAGAGGAACTCATTTTCAGTAAATTTGTTGAATCACTCCAGAATATTTTTCTTAAAATGGTAACCTGAATAGAATAACTATGCTGGGCAAAAATAATCTGTTATTTAAAAACATTACCAGTTATAACCGAATTTACCCCCATTAAAATTAAACACACTACCCCTTGGACCATGATATAATATTCCATTGATCGTAGGACTGAATGGGAAAGTTTTCATATAAATTATGGCCGATTCCTAGAAGACCAAGAGTAAACCACGACAAGTCAGCGAAAACTTCAAGGTAAACTAAGACTGGGGCAAGATAGCGGGAGTTATCAACTAATTCTGAAACTCATCTCTCAGAACTGCCAGAGGAAAAACACACTATCAAGCTCACTCAAGTGGCAAAGATAAGGCTAGGAAGAAAACTGTTATATTTTATAGTCTAACAGCTGTCCGTCGAACATTTTCCTCGTATAGTATCCACGAACTCTGGTGAAATGCAGTGAGTGAGCTTATAGGTCCACTCTGTCACTGTTCAATTAATAATTATTCAACTAATATAATTCAAGTAATTGGTCTAGAAATCATTTTGTCTTTTCAAACATAATATTTTTTTTAGGAGGTCACGAATCACCAAAAATAATTTTAAAACTAACAAGTACTTTTCGTTACAAAAACAAAATTGTTGTATTTAACAAAAGTTTGGGACTTTTTGTAGGTCCCACCAAATTTCCTCCTGCACACAAATGATGTAACGGTAATAAAACACTAATATGAATCAGTGGGCAAGAGTGATTCCGAAAGATATATATATATATATATATATATATATATATATATATATATATATATATATATATATGGTCTGGACGTACTACGTAATTGTTGGTGCTTACTTGTAATGAAGTTTCAATTAAGTGCTACTAACGATATCAATCTTAACCCATTCTCTGCCGGCCTCATTTTCGATTCTACTCTGTGTTGCCGAGAGGCAAATTCTGGGCAGGAACGGATGGAACTGTCGAGAGACCAGCACTGAATGGGTTATGGCGGTATATTCTCTAAAGAATGACATTTACGTATTTTTGGGATTCAATGAAATTAGTACATATGAGTAAAATAGTTTGCTTCGAGCAGACGTGACGTGTCAACCTTCTGGCTTGATGTTTGGATTCAACAGAAAAATTAATTAATCGTGGATAGTGGTGGGTCTCAAGAAGTTCGTTAGTTCTACAATGCGCTGTTCCAAGCAATGCAGATGATGTGATGCACCTTTTAGTGAAGTTAATAAGTTTGGCACTTAGCAGAAAAAAATGTATCGTAGTATACCATCAGTATGTACCCAAAGGCTGTTAGTGAAGAAAACAGTTTACAAGAATTCTGTAAGAGAAAATATGATAGAATGTACACAGCGATCTAGATACCTCACGATTCAAAATGGCCTTATTCATTTTAATTGCTCCATCCATTATGGATACGCAGAGAGCAGAGGGGAGTATGGTGGAAAGGCCATAAAAGGGAAAACATACATTATTGGCACGTTGGAAATAAAGATAAGTCTGGAAGGCAGTGACGGAATACTAAGAGGTATAATAGGAGGTCTGTAACACGGCCAACTCGGAGTAGACTCCTCCAAACAATAACCTCAGCAAGCTCTGTCGGCAATATAAACTTGCCTCTCTCTCTCTCTCAGCATCTTGCTTTCTCTACAACAACAGCCTCTGTCTCAGCCCCATCCATTCTCAGCTTAGTAGGCCCCACGCAGTCTCGCTAATCAACACTATTCAACACTCCCAGGGGAATCCGACCATTTATCATACCAGTCTTGGGAGCAAGGATCACGAGAAAGAATCTTATGAAAGACACCTTGCTCTGTTTCTACATTAATACTGTATCGCAGCTGATTACACGTCGTAAGTACAGCAGATTTACCTTGTGGTTGATATGACACACTATTGATATTATCTCACCATATCACTTCTATGTCTAAGTAAAATTCTTATACGTAGAAATGCGGGTTTACTGAAGGCTTAAAACAAGTAATTTTGTATAACTCGCATAATATTTGAGATGCGAAAAAATCATAGAACAATAATTGTAGAGCATATGGGATTTACTCTGGCTATGCTCAGGAATATACTAGAAGTTAAAAAGAGGGGAAGGAAGAGGAATGTGGATATTTTAAAGAGAGTGCCGGTGAAGAACCTCAGAGTTGAAGCACACCGATTGAAGTGGGGCTAGGCAGGTCATCTGGCTAGAATGAATGACAAGCGATGGGCGAAGGTCTGCACAGAATGGATCCCAAAAGACATGGTCAGGAATAGAGGAAGACAGTGCCTGAGATGGAGGGACGAGCTTACTGCAGTCGTTGGCAACAATTGGTGGAGAGTGGCGAAAGATAGAGAATGGTGGAAGAGGACGATCAGAAAACAATGACAATTAGGATGGACTCCTTATTATACCTCCTAAGGGAGAGGCTTTTATCCTGAAAAAAGATGCCTATAAAGCTTATTATTATTATTTATGGGATATACTGAGGGTTGAAAACTAAAAAGTTAATTATCAATAAAATCGGTCAATTATGAAAAAAAGGGAACAAAAAAATCTGTAGTAAATTACATTTGCAATTAAATTGGTATTAAAAACTTTTAGATCCTACATATAATAACTCAGATATTTTGAAGTTTCGGGATCCCCCTCCACTTAACGCCCCCCCCCCCCGAACTGTGTGATTCCAGCCATTAACGAACATGTAATTTATTTTTACATAAAACGATTAAATATCGAGTTTGGTAACGAACCTAAAAAATTGCGCGACCGCTAGTGTTAACAAACAAATATGTATATATATATACTCGTATATACAGAATTTAGAACGTACCTCATTTTCGTCATCTCAAGGGAAAGATGGATGGACATTTGAACAAATTGTTCAAATATTGTGTCATCTATACAACCTCAATAGCCTAAGGAAAATCTGCTAGTAATTCAATAGACAGGACTCACAGATTCCGACCACTGGAAACATTCGAGCTTGCTTAGCTCACCATTTTAATCATTTCATTAAAAAAATAATAATAATTACCGTAATAATTTATTCTCTAGAATTCATATTTCTCTTCAATATTATTTATTATTCCAACCGTAATGGAAAGATGAAAACAGAACGCTAACTACTATACAAAACCCAATTATGGTGACTCATTAATTTATTTAATAATTTATAATTGATTATTTGGTAGCAGTATATAGTTACAATAGTTATATTATAAAATTCCAAAAATATCTCTTTATTTATTTATACAGATGAGGCATGTTTTGCCAGGGCAAAATATAAGGAAACTCCTTTCATTTTATATTTGAATCCATTTGCATGGATACACCTTCATTACCTAATAATATGCTAATCGTCTCATTTATAAAAATATACAAAATAAATAAAATACATAAACATATCTCTCATTCCTCTTGCTAATGAGCATTAAGTGAGAATATCAAATAGAATTTCTACTTAGATTATACTTCAAAATTATAACATCTGAGAAAGGACAGTTGTTGTGATAGATAATGTAGTCTCATTCAATAAAAAAAAAAACAAAGTAATGTGAGGCCTGCGTAAAGTATGCAGATATGCCCAACCTTTGCAATAACAACCTTATTGCGTCATCCCACTTTTTATTTGCTATTTATGTATAATATATTTCATGAATTCTATACGAATTAAATGCAGATGCATGTTTTAAGTAGAAAGAGCTCGAGTAGAAGTGGGGATTAATGAAGGCTGAAACTAAAAAACTGAATAAATCATTTATTATTTGATTTAATAAAATGTAAAGCGTTAGAATTGTATAGAAATGCAAAATGGATTAAAATTTATATATCCCAACATATAAAAGGTCATATTTTGAATTCATTATCCCTTCTACATGTCACATTTTGAAATGGTGAATTCATCATTTGAAGAAGTTATTAAACCGGTAAAATTGGTGATTGGTAACAATAAACACACACACAAACACACGCACACACACACACACACACACACACACACACACACATATATATATATATATATATATAATTGTAACCTCTGTCTGTACATTGATTTCTTTTACGAAATTTCACTAAAGTTGTTTATTCTGTTATTTAGATTAACGTTTGTTATGTATACTTTTGTCGTATAAAAATGATTAAACGAGATATACACTAAAAACTAAAGCGGGAGTCAACAATTTTAAAGAGCATACAAAACCTAACGGAACGAAATTCCGTATGCAATTTAGTATTAATGCCTCCCTGATAATAAGCTATATTACAATTTTTAGATACAAACAGGAGGGGGGGGGCATGCAGGGGAGCCTGAACTGGAAAATAGCGCTATTTCATATTCCATTGTTTTTTTTTGGACAAACGTGCACGTAACGATAGTTGTTTTTATTTTATATTTAAAACACTTTTGTCGTATAAGGAAGTATAAATGAGTTACAGGCTACAAACTACGATATTCACAATATTGCATACAAGTTGATCAGAAAATATATTTTTCTTTTAGCAGATTTCCCTTAAGGAAAATTAGTTATTGAGGTTGTATTTAGTCTTCTGGACTAAAAAAATCGATGAGCTCGCTTCAGTTGCCAAATATCCAGGTACATGAAATAAACACGTAGATGAGGAAATGTAAAAATACTGTACACATAAAAGCCTTGCCAAAAAATATAAAATACCGTCATTTTTCAGCCTCTAATGATTTCCAGAGCGGAGCAATTAAAATTTCCATTATTAGCTCAACCTGAAGCTTCAGGATATACAGCTAAATGGAATTTTTTTTTTTTACATCTAATCCTATTGCAGAAAATGCACCTAAATGAGTCCGTGAGAGTTCTTTTATAAGAGGGAAAATGCTGTGAAAGGTGCGTACTCCTGGAAAGCCTGAATGCTAACACTCTGTGGGCCTGAGCCCAGGTAGCCGATGGACAGACAAAGGCCCAGGTGTCAGCCCCGACAATGGGCTGCAACCAGGAGGCACCCCACCGCTCCTTATCCCTCCAGGAATCTCTGCCTCACCAACCATGTCTTCATCGGCCCCTTCCGCTTCTCAACAAACTCCTTCCAGATAAATATCTACTTGTCATTCTGAAGAATTGGGTAACTTCTTAATCCCCTTTACAAACAAGATAAGGTAGCCGGGAGCAGCTTCAACTGGAGAGAAACAAGCATTTTTCACAGATATCCTCTCGTCTGTCATACTCTGGGCAAGTTCTGATTTATTTTTAACTCGCTTAGTTATGATTGTATGAAAAAATTACGAAAATATTTCATTTTGTTCCCGATGTATATTTCGTTAAAACTTCTTCTCCTCTCAGGCAATGTTATAATAAAAGAAGAAATGAATTTCTAGAACACAGAGACAGATATACCGTTTTAATTTAATATTCTCAGTATACAGTGATTTTTTTTACAAAATTTAATGTTGACTTCAAAAAGTTATTAAATTCATTTACATAAGAAACATTTTATTAGGTTTCCAATGTAATCAAGATTTTGATACCAGACTAACCAGTTACATGAATATTGTTAGGTGTAAATGTTCTTAAGAGCATATTATTTGGAAGTTAGAGTATGAAGTTTGACGTGTGAAATTAAATGTCATTTTGCCATCTTCTTTTTTTTAAATGTTTTGTTGTTTTATATATGGCCAGCTAAAGTACCCGGCGATGCCCGAGAAATCATTGTTTTCTGAATAATGATATTTTTATACCAAGAATTCCTGAATAACACTTTAAATAATCCGATTGAGTTTATACACTTGTTTCTTTTGACATGATAACGTTACTAAGTTACATTTAATAGTTATATCCATAGTTATTTCAATAACTTCAACATATCTGAGGAAACAAGATAAATATATACGAGACTCAAAGAGTTTGATTCCGCACAACTTGTATTATCACACGCTGTGCAAATCAACACGACTTTGTTTAAATAATAGTTAGAAAAATTAAATAATTAAAATTCTCCTATATTTACATTTCAATTGGAAATAAATAGCAAATTCATTTTCTATTGAAAATAATGACAGAGATTGGGAGAGATGGGGATGGGCAGAGATTTATAACTTTACTAATCTGAATCATACTGAGAACTATCGAATAATTAAAAAAAACAACATAACATCATTTGTCATAATGTGCCTATATATAGTATAATTAACTTTAATAAAATTCGACTTCATTATCATAGTACGAATAAAATTCGTCTCCTGCAATAATATTTAGTGTGTATCATTTTTATATTGCGTTATATGACAAAAGTAACGTTAAATATAAAAACAAACAACTTTTGTTATTGCCACTTTTGACGAAAAACAAGTACGGGACAAATTTTAGCAATTTTTCATTTCGTCTTTAAAAATTCCCACACATAATCTTCTCTAGAAATGTTAATAGTTTATTTTCATGGATGAATGGACACTAATTCACATGCCGAGTTCTGTTTAGTTTCGTTCAGTCTTTTGAGCACAATGAAATTGTTGACTCCCGCTATAATTTTTAGCGTATATTCGTTTATACTTCGTTATACTAAAAAAGTGTATATAATAAAAGTTACTCTTGAAAATACAATAAACAATTTATGCTATGTGCTTGATTGCCGAAAAACCAATAGGAAAACCATAAAATATCGCGCGTTACTAGGCCGTTTTGCGATATTAGAAAATTTAACATGGCAGTTAGGTTTTCTTAAATTTTTCAATGTTCCATGCAACTTTATTATTTATTTTCTTTCATGAGAACTATCTCCTGCCAATAACTAACACAACAAGAAATGAATTAGAAAAATTAATCTGGCCGTTCACGCGTTTCAGTTAATTTATATATATATATATATATATATATATAAATTTTGAACGGACTTAATTATCGTCATTTCCTAGGTAAGTAGGATTGAAGAACATCTGAAACGTTTTTTCAAAAATCATACAATGAGGTCAACCTGAATAGCCGATTTCCTCTAAGGGGCTAAAAGAGGGATAGAATATTATATTCAGAGCATAAGTAACACATTTTACATTAGATTTTTCCATCCATCCAATTATACAGGGAAGAGATATACGTTTCAAAATTGTATGCCGTATATAATTCATAAGCTCTTTTTACTTCCGTCTTTAACAAAATCATTATATAGCTGCACTTGAAAAATTGAATTATTTGCTTGGTAGACATAGAATAAAAATGTCAGCCGATAATGTGAACATTTTCGTACACGAGGTCGGGGCTCTTACCCTTTCAGAAGATTTTATGTAAGGAAAATCTGCTGGTATGTATAATACTGAGTCAAATCGTTTCGAGCATTGTCCATTGACGGTATCCAAAGTATAGGATAGGTGGGGAGAGGTTGAAGAAATATGTGATGTATAAAATATGAAAGGGTGGAGTATATGTGGGTAGAGGGGGAGGGGTGGCTGCTGGAGAAGGCTAGGGGTAAGTAGAGTGAAGGGTGCTCAAGTACCATTGACTGAAGGGAGTTATGTCGCGCTCTCTTTCGGCCAATAACTCAACCAATACTACCTCTATCCACAGTCAGGGCTTGTCTCCAACCTAAATTTGCATTTCTTTAGTTCAAATATACTGTATAACTGCAATAGTATTTATTTGCAGATTTTACTTAAGAGAAATCAGATAATGAGTCAGTGCTCATGATTTTAGAAAACTTACTCGAACCTCCACAGATCTCGCATGGTGGATCATGGAAACAAGGTCCCGGCATATTTTTAGAAAAAAAAATATGTGGGTGTGTGTGTTAATGCTCTAACGGCCACTGTAGGAGCGAAAAAAAGAATAAATAAATAAACTGTCTTTACTTGATTGAATACTCCACCATTCAAGGCAATTGTCTTCTAAACATTTCTTGTGAATTTCTTGTTCGAATCAATCACTGAAAAATTTTCTAACGTTCCATTTAAAGAATTAATGACAACGAAAGATCAAGAATAATAAGTTTCAAACTAGAGCGCTATAGTTCTTCAATGCCCTGGGCCTCTGCAACTACTATTTTTGACCATTTCTTGCTGCTCTCAGCAAGGGTTCTCCAAGACATTAGCTACCTGCTTCTGGACCTAATTATTTTCCTACTTCCTCATATGTAACATATATTACCTCCATGGGCAGTCTGTTGGGTTCCATTATTTTAGCAAGTTCTTCATACACGCAATTAACGATAGTACAAATGAGTTTTGTGCTGCTCCTTAACGACTCAAAATATTGTTTCTCCTTCCCACACCAAGAACGTCCTATAGTATTTTTTTTAAGCACCGTTTCACAACCATACAAGAATAAAATAATGTGTAAGATATGTATTTCGATCTGAGATTGTTCAGGTCTACCGTGGCAAATGTGTCGAAATCCCCGATTATTGGAATGCAAGTTAATTTTATCAAAGGTAAAAGGGCAGAATAGATCTATAGTTGAGAAACTAATGAAATTTCTTCCATTTACATTATTAATTTATCACTCTAATGCATCACATCTTTTTTTATAACGCCTCTTCAGGAGCTGGACATATATTTTAAAATGATTCGACCTAACCACCGAGGCGGTCACACCGAGCCTCAGTTATGTAGAATGAGAAATATGAAGTGGAAGATATTTCGGTACTTATTTGTTATCATGAGGCCACCCATTTATTGATGACTATTAAATAATAATTAAAAGAAAATCCGTTGTTTTTTTAAACTACACTTCTAGAATTTATTTGAATGACAAAATGTAATTATAAATTAGAGTTGCCCTAAACTAGGCGATGTTGTGGAGTAGCTGCAAAAAGCGGCCGTCTTTGGCCGTCGTCTGCCACATTATCTCTGTAAGGCCCAAGCGGTGTAATAATAAACGATCACCAAGTGGTGATAATAAACACCAAATGGTGTTAATAAATGATCACTCATTTTCTGATAACAAAAGAAGCAGAATGGCTAAGATAACCTAATCCAGTATGAACAGCCTAAAACGATAGCAATAACAGGGAATGGCGATACGCGGTTTTGAACCAGTAAATATTTTATCTGTAGATAATGAGTGACCTCACGTTAACCATTTTGTCATTTATAAATTCGAGATGTGTTATTTTAAATAATAAAGTAATTTTCTTTAAATTATGATTTAATAATCATCGTTAAATGGACTCGCGATAATCGATAAGTACCGATATTTCATTGGTTTTCCACCTACTTTTACTGACCCTCTGCCATTTTTCCTTGAATAAAGATTGACTTAATTCCACATTTTGTCAAGATGGTTAATTTTAGTACATACACTACAAAGCTACGTCTTGAAATATATCCAGCTGGTGTACGGAAACTTTGAAAATGCTTGTCCCACATTTTCTAATTAACAAAATAACGCTCGAAATTCTTTTTTTTCTTTTATTCTTTAAATTAGTTTTAAGCCTAAGTTAACCGTAGCGGGTTTTTTACAGTTATCCAGCAAGGTTTGGACTAAGGAGTTTATTCAGTGGACACGCTATTAGATAAATTTCCTTTTCCCATTCCGAAATCGGCTCAATATTTTTTAACTCGATTAAGACTTATTCCTTAACGCACAAGGCTGCCGAGATCTTCAGTTCAAAAATTGATAAATACGTTAAATTTCATTCTAACAAGTGGGTTGAATGTTGAATATAGAGGCATGCTGTATCGGGACGGGCAGTGAAGTTCCTCTATGCCAAGAAAAGAAGACTAACAAAAATGTTCCCGAATCTAGACCATCTTTGAAACAAAAAACAAACAAAAAACTTTCTACTTAATATCCAATGACGTCGTCTGAAGTGCCTCTGAAGAGGATGCGGTGGGGTGTAAATGAAGTAAAAAATAGCAGTAAAATATCTGTGGGAGCTAGAAGGGGCTTTAAGTTACAATAGAAAAAAAACTCTTGATGGGGAAGAAGTTGAAAAAAGCGGGGCACCTGCTCCCAACGTGCGTGAGCCTCTAGCCAGCCTATAATTCTTAGGGGAAATTATGGCCCTGCCTTCCTGCATTGATACCAATAATATTTTAGGAGGGCATTAATAAATTTAGCTATCTGTTTTTTTTTTCTTGTGGATTCGGATATCTAGGTAGAACCACCAGCTGATTCCGGGTTTTATGCTCATATTTTTACTATCACACACACACACACTAAAAATTAAGTGTCCCAAGAACACTGTAGTCAAAAAGAAATTCAGCTTTTATCAACAATAAACAAGATACACTATTACAATTACTAAAATTAATTAAATTTAATCAAATTGCGGGCCTCAGGTTATACATGTGAGTTATGACACTTGGTGAAATTACAAGTCGTGGGTTTTAATCGCTCGTGGGCGGGAGGATTTCATTTATCGACGGACTCTCTAAATAAACTCTTAAAGTCCCATCCTTGGTAATTAACCGGTGAAGCGTGAAGTGTGGGTTGAGTTTTTTTTTTATCTCACCCCCCCCCCAAATAAATAAATTATTGAATCTCCTTCAACAAACAGTACATTACCAAATAAAAATTAGACAAGCGTAACGAATTTCCTTCCTCTTTATCTAATGGGTAAAAAGAAAGTTTTTTGACAAATCATTATATACATGTTTCTCAGCACTCAATATCAAACGTCCTTCACGCAGGGGCAGCGTAAACTAAGCAGATTTCCCACGTGTAGTTTTACAATAGAGAAATTTCACGAGAGCTGAAGAGTTAAGAAAACGGCCGACCTAGCTTTTGGCGGGAAACTCACTCTCATCCGTTATCCGCCCCGATTTCATAAAATTGCAAATATCTCGGTTAATATGCAGGATAGTGAATAAATGTGTATAATAATATTTATAGTAAATTTAATTTGCAATAAGATTGATTCTATAGAATTTTTCGATCCGACGTATAGTAACGGAAATATTTCAAATTTTAGGAAATCCTCCCCTGTAAACCCCCCCTCCCACTTGTCCGATTTCAGCCATTAACGAACTTGATCTTTATTTTTACATAAAACGACTAAATATCGAGTTTGGTAAGGATCAAACAAAAATTACGACCGCTAGAGCGGTAACAGACAAATATATATATATATATATATATATATATATATATATATATATATATATAGTTTTGAACGGACCTCATTTCGTCATCTACTAGGAAGGATCGATGGACATTTGAAGAAAATTTCGAAAATTCCGTCATGAGTACAATCTCAATAGCTGATTTCCCTTAAGGGAAATCTGCTAAAACAAAACCGTTTGAAGAAAAATAGAATATTCTAATAACGAAACCTCCAACTAAAGGCAAAATATTAACAGGACTGCATAGGTCTTCACGCTTGATTGGCTGTTGAGAAGAATAAATAAATTTGGTACATGGAAATAAGTTTTTAGTATAGAATAAATATAAAAATTGAATGACCTCGAATAAATTAAAGACTGGGTTTCTATGCATTTGCGTGATTCTGCATATTTTAGCATATTTTTTGGGGAATTCATTTACGTATTATGCAAAATTTTATTTTGTGAAGCCTTTTTTTGAGTACTTTTGAATTAACATAATCGCTAATTCACTACTGTTCAACCGGCACAAAGGTTTTGGAGGCCACGAAGGGTTTTTCATCGAACCCTCATATTGTTCAAAGGATTCTTCTGCCGATAAATGGAATTCATTTCACAGTCGCTTATTGTAGTAAATCTCTTTAAACCAATGACAAAGTGTAAAGCTGTTTATTTAATGTTTGAACCCTTTCATTGCCAGGTTGAAATAGGAATGGTTTCTTGTGGGAATATAAAAATTGGCTTATCCTATTCAAGAAATCATCCCGTCCTTACAAAACAAAAATGTCCTTCAACATGCACAGTTCAGTATGTATACCCCTCATAAAAAAAAAAAAAAAAAACTTAATTATAAGGATTATGCTTTGAATAGCCGTTGCTAGTAAATGAATTCTAATAACAATGGTTGTACTTTGAAATATAATAGCGCATAATCACTAAGTAATCCCCTTACGGTCATCAAATTGCACATGTCTTACAATTCTAAGCATGTTATAATATTCGTTAAACTCAATCAAATAAACATAAATTTTCACAATCATCCTTTGGAATTCACAGGAAGCAGTAATAAATTCTATTTCGTGCCCGAACGTTGGAAGTCAGAATTGTGAAATTAAAGGAATGTATTAAAACTGAAAAACAAATTTTAAACATAATTTGTTCGTTACATTTTTCCTAATAAAATCGATGTTAATGAATGCTTATATTGACTCAACTGAGTTTTGATTTCAAGTGAACCGCCAGTCCTGACGGTTGTAGTAGAGTATCAAACAGGCCAAGTGTACGTCACATCTTCCGGCAGATTTTCTATTCCATACACAATTCTTTCTTGTAATTTTCTCCAGAAAACTATTGTTTATGAAGATTATACAAACATATTTTTTTAATCCACATGCTCGTGGATTATTGGGAACAAGGCAATGATGTGCAGTATAAGCTCTATAAATTCAATTTTTACCGCTGAGTTGATGGCATTAAGCCAAGCTATAAACGATATAGGGCAAATGCAACAAGAATCATTTGTAATCGCTACGGGTCACTCCAAAGTCTTGCCAACCCGAAGTCACGATGTTACCCCACATACCTAGTAAAGAGTCAAATACAAATCTCAGGTAAAAATATGTCACTTTTTTGGGTTCCCTCACATTTCGGTTTGGAGGGTAATAAAATTGCGGATTTGGAAGCTCGAAGTGCTCGAGAAGATGGAACTACCTTCTTCAAGGAAAATTATCTTCATGTGCCTAGACGATTGGAAACGAGAGTTCCAAAACTTCATACTTCAAAAGTGGCAGGCAGGCTGGACGAAAAAACACGACAATAAACTGCGACAAATCAAAGTAATTACCGGGGGTGGGAACACTCCAAGTAGAAAAATCCGAACAGAGGAGGTCGTTCTTGCCCGTGTACGAATTGGACACACAAAATTAACACATAGTTATTTATTGAAGGGCTTATTCCCACCAACCAGCGATTGTTGTAATGTTCATCTTACTGTCTCACATCTTCTCCTCAATTGTAAGAAATACGACCTTCCAAGAAGAGCTTTGAACCTTAAACTGAACCTAAAAGAACTCCTTAGAGACGACGAAGACACCATAAAAAAGCTTTTTGTTTTTTTAGCTGTAACTTTTTTGTTCCAAGAAATATAGAACCACCTATCGCTAATGACAATAGTAGATATATTGTAATAATAAATTAATAAATAACAAACACACGCTCACGCCAAAGTGTCCCCCCCCCCACCTCCGTAGTTCTATATTGGGATAACCGTATACGCTGTGTTGCTTATTAGATCACAAATGTTAAATTCCATACAAATGTTTCGATCTGTTTTTAAATGATTGAGTAACAAACGGGAGAACAGACAGACAAGATTTACAATTTTGATATCATAGTTCTTCGAATAGTCTGAAACCTAATGAAAAATGCATCCCCCACCCAACATTAAACAGAAAGTCAGGCAAACCTTAGAGTTTCAGTTATAATGATTACCTGAATGCAAGAAACACATAAAGTTTGTAGCATACGATGTGTATTTTTAATGCATATAATGAGGGATATTTCATTCTTCTTAATTGGAATTACTCCGAATTCACAAAAAGATTGATTATATAACGCTTTACAGAATAAGCTCATAATAACGGAGATATTTCGAATTTTGTTACCCCAAATTAAGTGGATTTTGACGGTTATCTGATACGTTTCTTTTTTGGATAAAAAGTGGAAATTTGAAGCTTAGTTTCAATATCTCAAAATTTACCTCTGGGCAAGAGAAATCAGGGAACAATAAGGAAAAAAACAAACTTTTAACTGCAAACATCTTGTTTTCGGCATTAATTTCAACGATTTGAGATATTTAAAAATTTGATTGCTAAATTCTCCCATGTGATGGGATTTGAAATCCCGCAAGAAAAGGAAGAAGTAAATAATAAAAGCAAAGGGCAATTCACAACCTAAACAATTATGTTACAATCATATTCTATAAATTTTAAGAAATCTGCAAAGTCTACTAGACTTTTGATGTAGGCCGAATTCTGACCTGCAAATGAATATTTTTAAGCAACTTATTATTGTTTTTGTGGCAATCAGAATTGTTATTGTAACTTATTATTGTTTTTATGGCAATCAGAATGGATGAAAGTAAAGAACCACCTCCGCAGTATCAAAAGTACTATTAAGGAGTGGCCATCGAGCCATAGGAGTACTAGACGAGAGGAAGTAGTTCTTGCCAGACTCAGGATCGGCCACACAAACCTGACACTAGACACTTAATAACAAGGACTGATAACCCTATATGCAAATACTGCAACAAACACCTTACGATAAAACACTTACTGACAGATTGCATCCAACGAAAAAACCTTCACATACCCTACGATATGACAGAACTATTAACTGACAGCAGCCAATATATTCCACAAATACTAACATATCTAAAACCCATCAACATTTACAAAAACATATAATACAAAATAGAATAGGTCTACACCATACCTAAAAAGATTTATATTTTTTTTTATTATATTTTTTAGACAAAGCACGGATATGAGAAAGAATCAGATATTAAAGAAATATTTTCCATAATGTAAAAGTACAAAAAAGGTAAGCACATGAAAGAGTAAATATGTCATCCTAATAATGCCAACCACCATCGCTGTGGGGCACAAAACTAAATAAATAAATAAAAATAATATGAATGTACTAGGTTCATAGGAATAACATAATTTTTTTATTAAAACCATTTTAAATTGTTGCCTTTATTACTAGTAGGTATTTTATTAATTGTCTTTATTACTAGTATTTAATGATTATTTGTTGTATTTAATTTTTTATTTGGTGTTTCAGTTTTTGTTATTTTTCTATAATTTTGTTTTCATTTTATATTGTGAAACTTTGAGCCAAGATGCAGGTGCTCCTGTATAAATAAATAAAAAAAAATATTATTTTTGTACCCTCTACAATTTTGTGTTTAAGTGTTAAATTTATGTTATACATAACATTGCTTATTAAATGTAGTTTCATTATTTTCTAATTTGAATATAAAATGTTTCCATTGATAACAGTGATATTGCAGTTGTGGTGAAGGGCTGTGTATGATATCTCTCACACAATGACAAATTACATGTAACAATTCAATATTTAATATTCGCAGTACAATTGAATAGCGTTCTTCCACATGGCTATAATAAATCAAAAGCACATCTCTGAGTCGCTTTCACAGCAGTAGTAATAATAATTCAGGGCCTGACATTGACATCAGTCACAGCTAGGCATAAATCGGACTACAATAGGCTGGACGGTGCGGCCCCTTTGATTTCTTATCACTATTGTGAGAGAGGCCACCAATAGTCTTGATAATAGCTACTCTAATCAGTTCTCTCGCTGAATAATCAATTCAATAGAGAATCCAGGCCAAAATTTTGATGGATGCTATTTCAGATGTATTCTCAATTCAAAGTCGAATATACAATTTGACCCCAATAACTAATAATTATACAACAATCCAATAAAACTATATACAAACAGTTTAGTTAATTGATATATTAAACTAAGAAAAAAAAACAACTATAATTTATATGGGAAATACAGAGCAGAGATGAAATCTTTTACCTGTTTTCTATATTTAATTTAAGTATTTTAACTTGATTTTTAAACTTATACTTGTTTAGTTTCAAAAGTCAATTCAAGGGTTTGACATGTCAACAGGGTTAAAGGGTTTTGGTAGTTAATATTTTTTTTTATATGAACATTTTAGCAGATTTCCCTTAAGGGAAATCAGCTATTTTTTATTTATTTTGATTATAATTACTTTTATCAGTTTCTCTTCAGGGAAATCAACTATTGAGTTTTTGCTCATGAGGCGATTTTTGAAAAGTTTTCTTATATGCCCATTAATCCAACCAAAGACGATGAAAATGAGGCACATTCAACATTATATATATTTGACTGTTAGCACAATTTTAGTTGTATCGTTACCAAACTCGATATATAACCCTGTTTTTCCGAACTAAAGGTCAAGTTTATTGAGTCTTTTAATATTGTAATATAGGTACTTTTTAGAACAGGAATATTAATTAACGTGGACATTTGCATTTTTCAGTTTTCAGCCTTAACTCACTCCTAGTCATGCCATATTAATAATAAGTACTTGAACCACTTTATTAGAAACTAAAGTACCAAATAATGTTTTCATTGAACTTTCACTGTGTGTGGTACATCCAAATATGTTTATCGTCGTCAGTTCAGAATTTTGTTGTTAACTCGAAAATGCTTACTTCACCAATACCATACTCGATGTTTCGATATTTTATCCAACACTACAGAACATATTTGACTATGGCTGAAACGGGATGAACAATAAAGGGGAGAGTTAGAAGTTCTGAAAATTCATATCTCTGTTATTATAAGTGATAACAAAAATTGTTATAGAATTAAATTGTTATTGTTGTTTATTAAATTGTTGTTGTTAAATTGTTGTAAAATTGTTGATTCTCTAATATTGTTTTGGTTAATTTTTTTTCCTCATATCTGGAATATTAAGCGAGTTGTTCGTACTTCCATGTTTTAACTTAGGTTAGCCATGTTAGTTAAAGCGTTGACCTTAATCTCACATGGTAAACCTAGAGTGGCGACTTCGATTCCCCCTGGGCAAAAGAGTTTAAGTGACGGAATTCATTAAATAATGTGCTTAGTCCCACACTGGCTAGAAAAGGGTGGTAACCTGAAGATAACCGTCCCAATTAGCCTAAGTTGCAAAAAGTGGACGTTAATAATAATTTAATTTAATTTTGTTTGAACTATTCGATAATCTTCTTTTTTCGGATTTTTACTTAGAAATATAAAATATTGTTTATGTGGCAAGGTGAGATAAATAGTGTGTAACTCTCGCTAGTGGGGAAATCTGTTTATTTTACACAGCCCTATCGTGACTCACTTTTTGCATTTTATATCACCGTTTATACAGGTAACATGAAGCACTGTTAGTCTTTTTGACCATCTTTAACCATTCGGTGTGGTCTACAGGCAGGATTCTCTAATTCCAGACCTTATGCCTCCACAATTATACTTGAGGTGATTGTCAGTCATCGGTGTACGGGTCACTACTCCTTTCCCACCCTGTATATTGTTCGGGCAGCTGTCCTTCCAGTTAGTGGATCCCATTCACTCTACCTAGCCGCAATCTGGGTCTGTTAATACAAGATGAACTCCGTCACGCAGGGGCTGCGTAAACTAAGCAGATTTCCAAAGCGAAGGTTTATAATAGATAAATATACATACTGGTTACACAACCACCAATATTAAGTGAATAAATGGAAACGGTAATTAGAAATCTTTCAGTTACAAGTTAATAATTCTATAACGGAAAGCGCCTGAATTGTAAAGAAACAGGCCAACCAACCTGAATTCTAGACCGTAAAAGAGAACCATTAATAAAATATATCTGAATACAACACATTAATTTTATAGAAAACTATTTACCTATAGCTAATGCTATAATTTGTAATGAATCAGAATAATTTTAATCTCAATTTCACAAATTTTAGTAATCCAAGAACAGAAGATGGGGGTGGGGGGTCAATAGAACGTATTTAAATATATCACACAAAGTAAAAGTTTAATGAAAACAGTATTCCGTATTTTACCTTGTAATATCGTGGTTCATGATATAACAACTTATTATTAATATAACAAGAGTAGGAGAGGGGGTTTACTGATAGCGGAAAAGTATAAAATTCAAATATATCGGTTAATATTATTGTTAAAGAAAATATGTATAGAATAATATTTATAGATCATTTAATTTTCAATAAGATTGGTTCTATAAAAATTTTCGATCCGACGTATAGTAAAGGTGATATTTCGAATTTTCAAACCCCCCCCCAAACAACCCCCCGTCCCACTGGTCCGATTACAGCCTTTAACGAAATTGACCTTAAGAGAAATCTGCTAATATGGTACCTGTATAGCAATACACGCACAGTACATAGATAATATAATTATCTGTTGGAAATCATGCTATTTGTAAAGGATAGAAGCATGTGGCTTCTGGGGCAATTCAAGCTTTTATATATCCTTTTTAGGTATTGTTCTTCGTAATTAACCCTACTGTTGTTTGAACTTTCAACAACTAGTAAACGAGAACCACCTATTCGATGGACTCCCAGGCCCCTTGGATCGAGTTTTCAATTGAAATCTAATTTTTTCTTCTGTTTGTTCATACTCTCACCTGATACATACATCGGCGATCATTATGCCATCAGCGTGCTGTGTGACGCTGTACTTCGCCACATGGGAATGATCCCTTATTCTACAAGTTGCCTCTCACGTGGCATTATTAGCCGAGATGCTTTATATCCTGTAAGCGATCAAACCCACGAATTGACCTTTAAATAAGTCCATTATAGAGAAGTCTTCATCAATCTTATAAGTATGATGGATGCTGCCAAGGAAAATAATAGCTCCAGTACTTTCTACTATTGTTAGATCCTATGTTGTTCATGAGAGAGTAACACATATAAAGATTTCTCATGAATGCTAAAGAATAGGCTTCAGACAAATACGAAACTTGCCTCATAATTTCGAATGAATATGTGAGAGGTGCATAGAATATTATATGCTTGATACTTTGTAAAGTTGGTCAAAATCATAGAGAAATAAATAACCCATTTAGAGAAACCGTTCATACTTTATTCCAATTATTAGTGGGTTCATGGAAAATTTTGGAAAATTAGTGGGAAAATTTTACTTTCATTTATTACTGACTTTCCTCCAAGCTCAAAACTACTTGGATCGGAATATTAAGGGAGTGTGCACGTTTTGAATAAATCACTGAGGTGGTTCACAGAACGAGTTTTTTCAGATCTTTCTCAAAATGTCCATTTATCCAACCTAAAGGACGAAGAAAATGAAATCTGTTCATATGTAATTTTTATTTCATCGTTTTGATTTAAAACGTATTTACAATTTAATCAAATAAAACGTTCTCTCTCTCTCTCTCTCTCTCTCTCTCTCTCTCTCTCTCTCTCTCTCTCTCGCTCTCGTCTCTCTACTCTCTCTCTCTCTCTCTCTCTCTCTCCTCTCATCCATGGTTAACGAAGGGCTACGTCTAGTTGAACACTCACTAAGTTAAAAATTTGATCACAAATCCTTCGGGCCAGTTTGGGGCGGGTAAACCATTAAAGTCTTTAGTCCAAATCGAAAAATATATATTTCAATAAATTTAAACCCCACATCTTCTTGTCTCATTTTTTTACTTTAAGTAACTAACTACACATTTCATCTCCAGGATATATTCCAGTTCCTATTTACATAGGTTTACTTTTGCGGGGAGAAATTGTGAATAAATTGCGAGATGAAATATTCCAACTGGAGGGAACCCAGCTTAGTTTACACATCCCCTGCGTGAACTGCATGAAACCTCTTTATGAGTATTATTTCTCATTATATAAATGAGGATACTTACCCTACTTTCCACCTGGGGCACAATGTAAGAGGAGAGGAACTTTTTCTATTTTTGTATTTGATAAAACCTTTATTTAAGAATGTAGCAATTAAATTGCCTGAATTTAAAAGAAATATGCGCTCCTTAAACTCGTCATACACTCCAACGGGCATGTATCTTGTATAACAGGTGACAGATAATTAGCATTTAGTTCAAATTAACTACAGTAATTAATTATGAGGGATTGTAATTAGGGTCGTCGAAATCATCTGGTTCATAGCACTGTTATCCCTTGATAATCTAAATATTAACTTACTAAATCCATTAGATTGGAGTTTATTCCCTTGAATGGTTTAAATAAACTAGTACTGAAAGCCAATATACACTTAGATTATCTAAAATTTCTTTTCAATGAATTTACACACAATATATCAATTGTAACTTTTCTTGCAAAAGTCCTCTTTGTCGGCATAAATTGTGTTATTCACGGGGAATGATATTCGAATATATTTGATATAATTAAATGCTGAAATTCTTAAAGATGTTCCACTTCTGAAGGAGAACCCTTATAGAAAACTGTTATTAAAAATAACAATTTCTCTTTTAAAAAAATACAAAATGAAAACAACAAATTATTTGGGATAAGGTGGTGGAATTTCATGCTTGAAATATGAATTATTAAAATGAAATATTAATTTACCTTTAACTAGCTAAAATTATCTTAATGGGTGTAAAATTAATTTCAAAGTACTTCTTACACGTTTAGTAAAATATTGGAGACGGATATAATTGCATGCGTATATTTGTCTTTTGTGCTCAAGAAAAAACTCTCAACTTTAATTGAAAGAGTCACAAGAAAGGCAAAATGATAAATATACAAATGACCATTAGAAAACTGTTGCTTAGTTCAGAAGAGGTAGAAGAAGATGGCTAAAAACAATGCTTCCCCTATGGAAATCCAAGAAGGGACGTTTGGAGGCTGGTTGTCCAGAAGTAGAGAACCGAAACCAGCACTCTGTGGTTACTGATGAAAATCCAAAAATATTTCGAGTCTTCCAACTGTCAGCATGTGAAATGTGTAAATATACAGTTTCATTCAGTCTACCAATTCAGTGTAAATTTGTCTGTTAACGCTGTAGCGGTCGTAATTTTTGTTTAATCGTTGTCAAACTTAATATTTAAACGTTTTATGTAAAAATAAAGGACAAGCACGTAAACGGCTGAAATAGGACAGGGAAGGGGCTCATAGGGGGGGGGATTTCGAAAATTCAAAATTTCTCCGTTATGAATCGTCGGATCAAAAAATGTTATATAATCAATCTTATTACAAATGAAATGTTCTATAAATGTTATGTATATATTTTCTCAGTGTTGAATATTTCCATATTTTAGTTTTTAGGCATCACTGAACCCCTACTCCATGTCATATAAACAATAAGCTGATATGTAATGAACCACTTCATTCCACAGTTAAACGACAAATTTGGTTTTCTTTGAACTTTTATTTTGTGAGATACATGCAAATACGTAATGTGATGACATCAATTAAGACTTTCCGTCTTAAATCGAAAATATTTATTTGATCTATCAATATCGAATGAAAAATTGAACAAAGATGCAGATAAGCATGATATAATAACCTTCCCTAACACAATTCTTCTAGCCAGCATGTTGAGGGAATTTAATGGTTTAAATATATATTAAAGGAGGGTAGTTATTTTGAATATTTTCTTTGTTTCAATTGAATAAACCACCTCATATCCTGTAATAATATACTGGAAGAGGCGGTTCCTTGAACGAATTACCCAAGAAGCAGGCCTTCGTCCCGAGTCGAGATAGATGCCGGTGGAATGGAGAGGGTAGTCGGTAGTAACCACAAGACTCCGCCTTGGCCAGGGACCCAGATGCTTTTAGATCCAACCCTCCATCCAAGCTGAGACATTGCTCGAGTCACCCCCTTCAACCACAACCAATAAATAGTGGCCATTCGTTTCGGCCAGTCACAATGGGCTTGCGAGCAGGGAATGGCCAAATTAATTGCCAGGAACATTGGACTTTGTTACTAATTATAATTTAACATTTGAAATGTCTAGTTATTTTAGTATATTTATGTCATCTTATCTGTTTATGTTTAGAGTGGCAAAACACCTGCTCTACCAAAGCGAATACATCCCTTATTAATTTGAAATAAATATTAGAAAGTCCGTCACGCAGGGGCTGCTTAAAGTAAGCAGATGTCCCTCCTGAAGTTTAATAATAGATAAATCTATATACTCGTAACGAACACCACCTTGAATATTAAGTCATTAAATACAAGTTTTAGTAAGAAATATTTCCCCTCCCTACGGGAACGGTCTGAAATGTAAACAAACAGGTCTGCCTATATTATCAGAATTTAACATTAATATTATTGAAAGCTATATACTATATCTACTATTGTTATTTATAATGAATCAGAACTTTTTCAGATTTTTATCGCAGCCAATCAAATTTTAGTAGTACAAGAACTTAAGACGGGGGGCGGGCACCGGAACATATTTGCCATGTATCTCGTATAATAAAGGACAATCTTGAAAACAATATTTGCTATTTACGCTCGAATAATGTGGTTTACAATATAACAGAGTATTGTTTATGTAGCATGAGTAGAAATGGGGGTTTGCTAAAGGCTGATAACTGGAAAATGCAAATATCTCGGTTAAAATTCAAGATAGAGGATAAATGTATATCAACATTTATAGTACAGTTAATTTTAAATAAGATTTGTTCTATACAATGTTTTGATCTAACCTATAATAAGGGAGATATTTCGAATTTTAGGAAATCTTCCATCTGAACGCCCCCCCTCTCTTACTTTTCCAATTTCAACCATTAATGAACTTTATCCTTCTTTTTACATAAAATGATTAAATATCAATTTTAGTAACGATGAAATAAAAATTGCGAACGCTAGAGCGTTAACAGGAATACATACAGTTTTGAACGGGCCTCCTTTTCGTCATCTCCTGGTTAGGGCGGATGGACATTTGAAGAAATATTTCGAAAATCGCACCATGAGTACGACCTCAATAGCTCATTTTTCTTAAGGGAAATCTGCTAATTTAAACTTATTATCCGACTTCGGCCTTGAAAAATAGAACTTCAAGATGACATAAAGTAGTTTAGTATTATTGGGATTATGGATTAGACACAAAGCTAACGCATAAATATATAAAACGGACAAACTAGCCTGTGGAAATAAAAAAAACTATTCATTAAGTACATAATTGAAGATATTACAAAATATAATATTCGTTCAATCCCAATTTACATCAAACCATATATTCCAAAACTGATAGAGTTTTTCAAAATAAAACAAATTTATTTAGAAGAAATAATGTTCAAAACTTTATATTTACTAGGTTAGTTGAGGCAATGTTGAACGTTCGGCATAACAAGGGATCCGGTACTTCAGGATAGGAAAGATGTAAGTCCTATTGCATAATATTAATTTTTTTCGACGGGTTTCATCATTGGCTTTTCTATATTTTTTCATTTTACTTTATCTTTTACTTTTTATCTTAATAAACAGGTCTGAGGCTGCCACTAGTGTGTGAAACCGATTCAAAATAAATAAATATGCAGAGAAGATTTCTTCTTACTTGTTCTGAGCAGACATACTGCAAGGAGAGGATGGGCGATTAACTGTGAGGGTTGTTTTTGACAGTTCTTGGAGATAGCTCTGGAAGTTGAGGCATGAGCTTCCGAAATTCATTCAAGGAAATAAAAATATTGTGAATGAGAAAGACTAAAATAACCAAGAGCCTCTCAAGAAAACTCTTGAAGTTCCCCTTTCCAAGTTATTTAAAAGCTAAAAAAAATTAAGCCCCGTCGAAAAAATATATGTAACAACCAGCTAATTACCAGCTGGGTTGAAACTGGCAAAAAAATAAAGGCTAAAATTTAATCAGCTTTCATACACAATACTTCAATCCCAACTTCAAAGTATTTGTGCTTTTACTGTCGGCCAACTGCCTTCTTTAAATAACAGCTCTGAGTAACAATTTATTCTAAGATACTGAGGAAACTTAATAGCATACTTTTTACGTCAATCTGTGTAAGCTGCGTTTTTATTTCACGATTTGTTGTTTCTGATTCCCAGGGAGGTAGGGAAAATAAATAAATCCTCAAATTCATAGGTTGCTACACGTATCTTCGGAGAAAAGTAACGTCCGAATGATATAACAACAATTCCATTTTTCTACAACAAAATGTAATATTTAATTTTTTGAAGGAGTGCAGATAATATTTACCCTAATGAAATTTCCACTTACTTTATAAACATTAATAATTTGCTACCAGCACCTTCGTCATAAAGTCTATTAATTTCCTCCGAGAATCAGGTAGAATATTTATAGTACATTAATTGGTAATTGTTCGTTAATTTGTATTATTATAACGCTATATATAGTTATCCTTAGCTTGATTACATGCTGTTATTAAGTAATAATATAACTTTGATTACATTTACATGTGATGTTAAATTAATTCAAGATTATTAACGGACTAATTTAACTTGAAATGAATAAGAAAGGATGAGAAGCATTTCAAAAGGGAAATTCTAAGAAAAAAAAACACATATATTAAAGGGAATCCACATATTTCAATATATAGGCTCATAAAGAATTAACATATTTCAGTATAGAATCAGATGGTTTACATGAAGATATTTTATAGTTTGTCCAGGAAAAGTACCATTGCTAAAACCAATGTTAAATGTAATACTCATCTGAAAGCAGGAATATTATATTTTATTGATCTATTTAGGATAGGTTTAATTTAAAAGTTAAAAAAAGACATATAACATAATTATGATTCATTAAATATTTATTTTATCAACTAAACATTTTTTATATATCTTCATAGTTTGTCACTAGGGCTTCATAAACTATATCGATTTTCCACATGCTGATTTGACACTCTAGTGATCTCATCTCACCACATATTCCTTATTTTGTAAATAAAAATTAATCGAGTAGAAGTGGGTATTTACTAATGGCTGAAATTAAGATAGTGCGAATGACTCACCTACTATTTATGTTATTGTAAAATGTACCAACCAACAATTACAGTTTAACATGATTGCTACTAAACCATTTTTCGATTCGACTGATATTAACGGAAGTATTTGGTACAAAAGACCCAACCGAAATAAATAAAACTCGGTATGTGTATTAGCACTAACGCTTTCATTATAATAAGCCATACCAACATTTCTAGGGACGGGTAGGAGTGGGGGTTGTAGGGAAGGCCTGAAATTATAAATAGTGATATTTCGTTTTCTATTGGGTTTTCAGCAATTATGCACATACCAAAAGTTGTTTATTTTGTTATTTAAAGTAACTTTTATTATATTAATTTTTGTCGTATAACAAAGTATAAACGAGATATACACTAAAAACTAATGCTAGAGCAAATAATATTATTGGGCACTGACGATTGAACCAAAATTCGGTATGAGAATTAGCATTAATTCTTCTATGACTATAAGCTATATTACAATTTTTAGGTTCGAACGGGAATGGGGGTTATAAGAGATGCCTGAAATTAAAAATAGCGATATTTAGTTTCGAATTGCTTTTACGGCAAATACGGACATAAAAAAAGTTAATTATTTTATTGTTTAGAGTAACATTTGTTATATACATTTTTGTCGTATACCGAAGTATAAATGAGTTATACGCTAAAAACTATAACGGGAGTCAATAATTTTATTGGGCACAAAAAACTAATCCGAACTAAACAAAACTCGGTATGTGTATTAGCACTAACGCTTTCATTTTAACAAGCCATGCCAACATTTCTAGGGACGGGCAGGAATGGGGGTTGTAATGGAGGCCTGAAATTAAAAATAGTGATATTTCGTTTACTATTGATTTTTCGGCAAATGTGCACACGATAAAATATGTTTTTTTGTCATGTAGAGTAACTTTTGTTGTATTCACTTTTGTCGTTTAACAAAGTATAAACGAGATATACACTAAAACCTAAAGAGGCAGCCAACAATTTTATTGAGCACTAACGATTGAACCGAACTTAACATAGCTCTATATGTAAATTAGCATTAATTGTTCCATGATTATAAGCTATATTACAATTTTTATTTTCGAACGGGAGTGGGGGTTGTAGCGGTATTGGCCCACCTAAAACAGCTGTCACCATTGGCTTTTGTATACCATCAAGGGAAAGGAACTTTTATTCATACATGGTTTAGAAGACAGAATAATTTCTACGATTATGAATTATATGGTGCATTATGTTAAATAAAATAAAAAAAAAAAAAAAAAAAAAAAAAAAACAAACAAACAACTACATGCATAAGAGACGGTAAATATAAAAATATTGAGGACTGTAATCTCTTAAATAACAAATAATTTTATTATTAAAAAATCCACAGCAACGACGGGTATAAATTCTAAACACTTGGACGGGGAAATGTCAAAATAGTGTGCAAAGTAAAGCCTCACCAAAAAATATTATCTTCATTCAGCCTCAAATGAATTCCCGGGCGAAGCCGGGTACCTTAGCTAGTATATATATATATATATATATATATATATATATATATATATATATATGTATTACACTACAGTAAAAGGATCAAATCCGTAATTATTTTTAACCTCATGTTTACAGACAGAGGTCAAGGGAGCAGCAACAGTCACTCTATATATAAATAAGCAAGTGGAGCTAAGGTCAGCCATGGGAGCTAAGGCGTTGGTTTTAATTTCACTTGCTAATCCTAGGATCGTGAGTTCGATTTTCACTAGGGCAACAGGAATTTATTTAGTGACCAATTCATTAAATAAATTTCTTAGTCCCACGCTGCTAGAAAAAGGAGTAGTCTACAGATTACAAAGTGGACGCTAATAAATAACACAAAATCATACTGGCACCGATATCTTATAAACACAAACACAAACACACACACACATATATGTATGTATGTATATGTATATACATATATATATACATATATATATATATATATATATATATATATATATATATATATATATAATTATATTTACACTCTCACACACACAGTAGATATATACAATGACTGTTTATTATTTATTAAAGTTTTATTAAGCCATTATAAGTTAAATAATATTAATTTCTTCATACACACATTTGTTTCAAGAATTTATATTCTTCTCTCAAGGGGTTACCTGTACAAATATTTAAAAAAAAAATGTTAATTATGTTGTATTGCTATTTAACTAATTAAAATTTTTGATTCTCCTTTCAATCGTCAACGTTATTTCAAAAATAAATCCTTATATTATAATATATTATAACATAGAGTCGTCCTCAGTAACATAATTGGTTAACAATTTTCAGCAGAGGTTAGGTAGAGGTACATTATTAAAGGGATAATACATTACTATAGTACTGTACTACTTATTTTTTATTTATATTGGCCCATGACAAAAAATGCAATATATCTATATCTATATATATATATATATATATTTATATATATATATATATATATATATATATATATATATTGACTGTTATCCCACCCTGGCTAGAAAAGGGTGGTAACCTGTAGATAACCCGTCCCGATTAGCCTAAGTTGCAAAAGGTGGACGTTAATAAATAAATAAAATAAATATATTGACTGTTTGGTTTAAAGGTTAACATATAAGCTAGGTAGGCACAAGTTCAATCTCTGTGTAAGGAAAATTTTAATTTGCTAGTTCACTAGAACGGAAGAGTGGGAAGGAAGGCCTGGTAGGAGACCGTAGATTGAGGGGCCCCATTGTACCCAGAGGATCTATATTCCTCTGATCTATGTGGAAGTTCACACAGTCAGCCTGCCTGTTGACGAAATCTAAGACACTCACAAAC
Source organism: Riptortus pedestris (assembly GCA_019009955.1). NCBI lineage: Eukaryota > Metazoa > Arthropoda > Insecta > Hemiptera > Alydidae > Riptortus > Riptortus pedestris. Next base: position 54,212,412 of record CM032229.1, read on the forward strand.
GCTAGTCCTCCGGAAGGCCTGCCAGACGTACACATTCTACCTCCTCCTGTACCATAAGCACCGCGACACTGGCGAACTTGTAAACTTATGTTCTAACTTGGCGGAGATCGACCCTGCTCTTATTTTCACCTTCATTATGCTGACGGTAGTGATAGGTGTAGCAATACCTTAACCCGCACGGACACCGGTGCCCCGATATTCGTCCCAGAATGTCTATATTATTAATTCAGCATTTTAGAACAGGAAATAAGTGTGATGTAATAAAAGTGTAATCAACCTCTTGTAACATAAAGGCCGTTTGTTCTGAGACTGCTGCTACCAAGAAAAAAAAATGAGCAAATCGATTCAATTTATCCACGTCTTAGGAAATGGGGGGTGCACCCCCCCCCCAAAAAGGCCAGAGGAGAGATCTAGCCGAGGGACTAGGTGTTATTGAATGTGTCCCCTTCCCCAGACTGGAAACAGCTTGCCCGAATCTCGCCAGGTTGCGTCAACTGCCTCAGGGAACAGTGTTACCACCTCAATCACCCTCTTTCATATTTCTTCTCTTCCTATGTAATATCTGCCCCTTCCTTTCATGGAGGGGGGGGGGCATTATCTGAGAAATTTAGCCCCCCCCCCGACCCCGTCCCTGTCTCACGGTTGAAATGCTTTTTTCCGCCCAGAACCAACCACCTGTCCGCTTAGCTGATTGGCCGGAGGAAATTTAATTTTCTTCGTTACATTTATTTTCTCAGCCTGGTTCTGCCATCCCCATTGAACGGGCCAACAAATTCTTCAATTTTTCAATTTCTCGTTCCAAATCTTTTCTTTCGTTTGAGGATAATTGGCTGTTAAAATTAAAGACTTTTACATACTCATCACCTAAGTAACTTAAAATAAAAAATGTTTTCATATGTTTTGAAGATTTATTCTAATTACACCGATCAGTTAAAAAGGACACCATTTACTCAAAAATAAGCAGTAAGCAGATTTCCCTTTATGGCACACAATTGATCTCTTTCAACCATATATTATCTATTTCTAAGTGAAATTCCGATGAGTAGAAATGGGATTTTACTCAAGGCGAAAATGTTAATAACAGATATTTTGACTTTTCATTCATTCCCCCTTCTAACCCCACCTTCCCCCAAGACCGATTTCAGCCATTATGTAATATGATATTTATTGTTGAGTGAAATGTTTAAATATCGAATATGGACAAAATAAATATTTTCGAACGAAGAAGGTAAAATTCTTACTTGATAACGTCATGAAACATCGTATTTACACGTATCTCACCTGGTAAGGATCTCTTGAAAATAATATTAAGTATATTAAGTGGAATTAAGTGGTTTATTATATAAAACATTAAGGTTAACATCACATGAGGGTTTACTGAAGGGAGAAAATTAAACAATGAGAATTTACGTTCTTGTCTGGAAGATGCTTTTATCTCCATAATCTATACCATACTCGATACTCAATTGTTTAATGCAACACTAAAAATCATATTTGTTGTGTGCTGAAATCGGACCTGGAATAGTGGTGTGGGGGGGATTAAAAATTAAAAATATCTCCATTATAATTAGGTGTATAAAGTATTGATGGCTTACTATTGGATTTTCTATGCGTTTTTTCGTAGCTCAACTAGTAGGTGAGTTGTTCGTACTTACATGTTTTTAGTCTTCAGTAAACCTCTCCTCCCCCCAGCCCTTTCTACATTTAGTTTTTTTTTTTTTTTTTTTTTTTTTTTTTTTTTTTTTTTTTTTTTTTTTTTTTTTTTTTGTCCAGAGAAATAGAGAATACGTGGTAAAATGAGATGGCAAGTGTGTTCTTCCTATGCCTCATAGATTAAGGGGGAAATCGGTTTAGTTTACACAGCCCTTGCGTTGTGGATTTTTTTATTTCCCAGAATGATTATTTCTCACTTCAGCATCGTTATAAGATATAGACTTCATAGTTTATTCAATGATAGATACAATTTCGGAACAGCATCTATTTAGTTTCTCTTAACAAGCATTAGTGTTATTTCTGGTTAATACAGATAACAGATAGGTAATTAAAATATATACCTAAACACAAAATAATATTAAAAGAAAAATAATCAGTCAGGAGTTAATGATCTGTTTCTTACACAGACCTATTACGTAATATAATTTATAAAAACTTTGATAAGAGCACAATCATTCATTTTTCTTTGAATAATTTAATTTTTAACTGTTGATTTTTACATGACTGCAGAAAAGTCCTTAGAAACAACATTCATTTTGATCCTAATGAAGACTGAACAGAGATCTTTCTCTCCCTCCAAGCCTCACTCTCAAATGCCTAACACCTGATATTACCAGAAATGGTGATAACTACATTCTCACGGTAATTTTAACTTCATTTCTACTTCCCTATGCTATTTTTAATTTCTGATATTCAATTCCCAGTTCTATTGAACTGTAGACAAACGGTTCAATGCGTTCAGAAACTCCAACATAAACTCATTCCCTCTCCCTCCCGCCCTAGCAATTTCGTCCGCTTTGATCCAAAGTAATACTGGTTATTTGTGATGAATTTATTAATTCTTAAATATGTATTTCCACTATTATAACATATGTTACTCTTAAATGTTGACATTAAACCTAAAAGACATTAATATATACAACACACTATAATCTACAATTTCCACACACACTACTCCTCACTTCTTTTCTACATCAGCAGGGTGTATAAACATTAATTTTATTTTTATTTTTTGGTTTCCCTTTCCCTTCCCCTTTTGTTACATATTCATTTCTTTGCTTTTCTCTTTTCCTTATTTTATTATTATTATTTTTATTTATTTCTCTCCCCCCGCAGCCTATCTTATATTTTCATTTATATTATTTTTACCACCCTGATGTTTCCATACAATATTGTTTGTTTCATATAAAAATGGTATTCCAATGAACCTATCAAAAACCACCTTTGTTCACTCCTTTTACGTTTCCTTCTTTCTATTTTTTTTTTGCTATTCTTTTTTTTTTTTGCACGATTTAATTATGAGTAAATCGCCGGTGTTGCGGAACTCATTTAAATAAATAAATAAAAAAAAAAATGTTGACTTGAGGATTAAATTTATTTAAGATAGGCTTCAATACGATCTTATACATCTTCAATAGAAATATTTGAAGTAAAAAATAAGATTTCAAAATAAAAATAATATTAAAAAATATAACATAAAAATATAATATTTTTATAATATAATATAAAAAAATCTAACAAGTGCCATTGGAATTATCATTCCACAAGAATCCTAGTAGTCATTGCTTTTCTATGAGCTCTGTCTTAAAATCACTATAGTTTTGAAATCATAAGATAACGCCTTAAGGGAAATCAGTTATTGAGATTGTACTCGTGACGAGATTTTCGAAAAATTAGCTCTAGCGGTCGCAATTTTTGTTTGATCTTTACAAATCACGATATTTAAACATTTTATTTAAAACGAAAGAACATGTTCGTTAATGGCCGAAATATACATTGGATAGACAAATTTATAGAACCAATCTTATCAAAAATTAAATGTTCTATAAATATTGTAATAAATATTTATTCTCTATCTTGAATATTAAACGAGATATTTGCATTTTTGAGGTTTTAGCCATCAGTAGGCACCACTCCTGCTCATGCCATAATAATAATAAGCTAATATATCATGTACCACTTCATTCCAAAGTTAAATACTACAATTGTTTTCTTTGAACTTTGTGAGATATATGCAAACGTTGGCAAGAAGGATGGACTATTAAAACTTGAATGAATGAGATAAAAATTATGCTTATTCATTATAAATTACAGAACTAGATATAGTGAATAGTTTTCAATAAAATTAATGTGTTACATTCTTTAGTAATTGTTTTTCTTTCCGGTTAAGAATATTTCCGTCTATCGTCTCAGCTCTGACAGGTTTGCAGACCAGTTTGTCTACAATTCAGACGCTTTCCGTTGGAAGGTTATAAAAGTTGACTTAACGATTTCCCATTACCGTATGTATTTATTCACTTAATAACCAGTCTATCTATTTTAAAACATCACGTGAGAAATCTGCTTAGTTTACGTAGCCCCTGCGTGACGGACTTTCTTTTGTAATGTTACATTGTTCATTAATGTGTGGTTACGCTGCCCGTATTTACTAATAAGTTTGATGAATAATAGAAAGACAATATTGTTCATTTGGCCGACATTAAACTATTCTGTTTGTCCAGTATGAGAGACCGTATTTCATTAGAAGTTCAGCCGTTGTAAACACACGAAGAGAGTACAACGTTCAGTATTGAATAATTTATGATATTAACAACATGGCTTCGAGAGGAAATAGTAGCTCAGGCTGTGGTCAGGTAACAAACTTGTTACGTAAATAAAATATCACTGCCCATTCCTAGTTTTGGACTCAATTAACCTTTTTAATTTTCTTTTTTCCTTGTAGAGGAAGAAACTGAAAATAAAAATACAGACAGCATATTAAAAAATATGTATAATAAAGAAATAATCATACAAATGTTTTTTTTTTTTTTTGTTTCGAATAGTATTTAGTGATAAAATGGTGGCAAAAGTCGAACCTATACATAGTTCAGAACACATCAAGTAAACAATTTTTGAAAGAATGTATTCTGTACATAGTAGACAATAATAATAAAGGTTTTTTTTTTTTATTTATTGGTGTTTATTCTAGCCTTGCATTTCCTCAAAACACAAAAGACGCCACTCCTCAAATGTTTTCATGATCAACCGTTGTTAAAATAGCCATAAAAATAATATTAATTTTACTTGAAATAACTTCGTTTTGACTATTATTTAACTGAATATTTACATTAAAAATTCTTGTTTTATTGAAATAATCTTTGAAAAATATTGTTGAAAGTAGTTGGTAGAGTGCTTTGATCGCTTGGGAAATAATATCTATATATTCATTTTGAATAAGTGGATAAAAAAAAACAATTACTCAAAAAAAAAAGGTGATGTTTGAGGGTATTAGACATCAAATCTACAATTGTGCCTTTGAAAACAGGTACAACTACGCCCACCATTTAATCGCAAAATACTAAGAAGTAACAAAAAAAATACACATGTTTCTCTATTTTTTGGGTAGTTCTCAAAAATGTATTAAAAATGTGGGTTAATGAGGAATATTACAACCTCAACAGCTATTCCTTAAGATAAGTCTGCTAAAAATGATGAAACACTCATTAATTAATATCATACAGATTATTTATAACCTTATTGGGCCGTGCCTCAAAGTGGTGTCGCAGCTGTTTAGTGTCAAAGGTGCAATCTTCCCTAAGGTAGTCAGTGTTGCCAAAAAAAAATAAAAGAATTAATTAATTAATTAGGATAAATCTACTTGGCTACACTGCCGGTAACCAGACAATAGACTACTCTTTCAGTGTGTGTTCAACCTCTCTTGTGTGCACGTGCTCTCTGCTAATGAACAGAATTAATAGTTTTCATTTGTTTTTGTTTTTTATTAGAAGTGTTGGTACTTGTGTATTATATCCACCACATTTTAGTTCCACTAGTTCCACGCTAGAATGCGCTACTGAAGTGCGACGGTAGCTCTCCCAGGCTAATGAGGTTATCTTTTATTGTCGAGAGACAAAAGATTCGTTTCTCGTGGCTGTTCCTGACAGAAACGCCTCTACTCTTCTGGAGAAAATAATTCAGAATATAGCAGATGGTAGCACAATATATTCTGATTGCTGGAAAGGCTACCAAACGAATATATTAGAAAGCCAAGGATTCAAACATGCGAAAGTTAATCATAAATATAATTTTATTGACTCCAACACTGGAGCACATACTCAGACAGTGGAGAGAATTTGGGGAAGTGCAAAGTGGCGAAATAAAAAATATCGTGGGACAGCCAGGCATCACCTTGAATCATATTTGGTAGAATTCATATGGCGACAGCACCATGGGAAAGGAAATGGAGACCCATTTCAGTGCATTTTAAATTGCATTTCCACACATTTCCCGCCTAAATGTAAATAAAATGTTTTATTTTTAAAAATTGTATTTTCTTTTATTTATCATTATAATTCCGTAGAAGGTTATAAGGTAAGTATAACCTCCCTTGCGGACAATGAATCGTACTACTTAAAACAGTACCGCACTCTAGCGTGGAGCTAGTGGAACTAAAATGTGGTGGATATAATACACAAGTACCGAAGTGTTTTATATTTATTATTTACTTTATCATTATTTTTGCAATATAGTGCGTTATTTTAATTTTGGAGCAGTTATTATTTTTTTATACCTCGTTCTCTAAAATGGTTTACGATAGGCATTACATTGGTGATCAAATCTTTGTGAAAACGTTCACTGGATGTACAAACTTCTCCTCGCCCGATGACACCCCCCGAATTCACCAAGCAGCCGTGGTGCAAGCTACTGCTCTCTAATGCTTTTCAAAGACACTGAAGATGGAGCTGAAAGTGCTCTCAGTCTAAATGAACTCATTAAAGGGGAAAACAGGCTTCGCTTATACATCCAGATTGATTCTTGCCTCTACCAACCCCTTCCCTGGTAGAAGTGACTACTTCTTTTAAAAGATTATCAGGAAGAGGTGAGTTATCCATGAGTCTCCAGCTCTCTGTGTACGAGCTACGGCGGGGTAGTCAGTCACCTTTGCATTCAGATAGTCATCACCACGTATGACATTGTGATGCAGGGTAGATCTCCCGCTGGATTGAATATGAAAGAGGAGAATACTACCAAGAATTACAATTTTACGTAGTATGAGAATAAACATGGACCGAATCTCGATAGGATGATTAAAACATGAAGCCATAGTTAAAACAGGCAACTGTAGTATTATTTCATTTCTTTATGTGATTTTTTAAAGTCGTTTCATTATCCGCATTACTATAAATCTAACATCAACAAAATCGATTAATTCAATATGGTTTTATATATATATATATACTCAACCGCAAAAAAAACCGGACACTTCATTTTTGCCGTATTAAAAGTTAATTTCAGCAATTTTCTTTATGTGGGTATTCTAGTTATTACAGAGAATTTAGAGTCTAAGTCCATTGAACTAATCCCTTCAGGATTAGTAAACAATTAGATAAAACTCAGATTAGATTTATTTGTCGTGAAGTTGATCTATTCTAAACTGTAAGTAGTTTTTCGCACATTTAAACATCTTTAATTATTAACCAAGCATTTTCTTTAATTAATGTTTTATTTTTATTTCGGTCCAGAATAATGGGTCTTTCAAACTTAGATGGAAGGCCGGAGCTTACGTTACATTGCCGAAACGCTTGGGGTAGCGAAGTCTACCATTCACTGTAATAAAAATGAAGAATAATTTTTTTTTTAAATGTGTTAATTTATCTTTTTATTTTTTTTTTTATTTTGTATTTTTTTGTAAATAATCAATAAACATTATTCACTTTTGGCAGATTTTGTTTAAATAACCTATAGATTAACCAATTATTTTAATAAAAAAGATTAATACACATATATATTAAGTATTTAACAAAATTATAAGACTAAATCTAAGTGTCCGGTTTTTTTTGCGGTTGAGTGCATATATATATGTATATACGCACATACATACATACCAAATATCGAAAACCAATCATATTCCTCAACCTCTGCTCCCATTTGCGGATCCTTTGCTACAAACAAAAACTCTGCTTAGTTTTCCATTTCCAAGTTAATCATTTTTTTCATTTCATTTTTTTTTTTTTAATTTAGTTAATATTTGAATGAATGTCCAATTTTTATCACAATCTTATTTGGAGATGTAAAATCCCACATGTGCACAAGTGTTCGGTAACCCTCATGAGCAGTTTACTGTTGTTTTTTTTCCCCAGAGATCTTCCACCACTAAGGCCCCCTCAAGAAAAAGGTTTTTTTTTTTTCATTTTTTGTTCTAGTTATTGAATTTTGGTTATGCTTTTATTTCTTGTATTTGTTTGTTATAGGCTACCATAATGGAGATTTGCGCAACGAAAGTATTGCGGGAAATTATTACGTAATTCAAATTAATAAATAATGGAATTATTTTTTGAACCAAATTTCTTATTGAATCATGCTAAAAATGAATGCGATGAACGTTGGTTGTTGAGGATATATATATTTATATATATATATATATGTGTGTGTGTGTGTGTGTGTGTGTGTACCGTAGATTTGGACACTGACCATTTATTATTTGAGAATGTTTATTGAGCCACAAGGTCAGAAAATAATTTTCTGACCAATTTTGATCCAATCCTGACCAATTGGTTTGATCCTGATCAATTTTTTTTTCATATAGTCATTTATTTTATCCCCGACGCGTTTCAAGTGTCACCACTTCTTCTCAATGGGTTATTGAGGTTGCCTCGCTCAATTGATTTAAAGACGTGCTAAAAAGGTTTTAGCCAATTATAGGTTTAAAGAAGAATGTATTATATAATATATTTGATATATTATAATATAAGAATTGTTTTTAATTTTTATTGATGGCTAACTAACCCTTTCAGAAGGAGTAGTGATACTTGCAACTCGTCGGGAATAAAATAAATGAAAATATAAAGAAATGTATTTTCTGACCGTATGGCTCGAAAAACATTCTTTTATATATAAATATATATATATATATATATATATATATATATATATATATATATATATATATATGTATGTATATATTCACGTGCGATTAAGACTATGAACCAGAGATCTGTAAATGGTATTTTTTATACAATGTTTATTTGACTCAGAATGGGTATTGGATCATTGGTTTGACTTAACTACTTTTGTTAGGGAGACCCGTTATCAAACTATTGCATAATTTATATTATTTTTAATCTAACCTTGAAGCTCCTAAATTCCATCTTATTATTAATAACTGGATAGAACTACGAAGGAGCTGACACTTGTAATGGATGGTTTACACCATTATCACCAGTGCGTGTATGGAAGAAATTCGAAAGAGGTAATTCGAGAGAGGTAAGAGACTGGGGTACATCCTGTGTAACTATAATATAATAAAGATTAATACCAACTAGTAAACTCTTACTTGGAAAAAAAAAGTCCGTCACGCTGGCTGCGTAAACTAGGCAGATTTCCCATGTAAAGTTATACAATACAGAAATCTCCATGTGAGTGCCGAAGAGTTAACAAAACGGCCGAACTAGATTTTGGCCTTTAACTCACTCCTGTCCGTTACCCGCCCATATTTAATAAAAATGCAAATAACTTGGTTAATATTATAAAGATAGAGAATAAATAATCTAAACGTACGTAATGTAATATTCATGTAATGTAATGTAGTGTATATAACAATATTTATAGTAAATTTAATTTCCAGTATGATTGATTCTATACAATTTTCCGATCCGACGTTTAGTAATGAAGATATTTTGAATATTCAAGATAGAGAAAAAAATCTATAAAACAGTATTTATAGTAAATTTAATTTTCAATAAGAATGATTTTATACAATGTTCTGATCCAACGTATATTAACGGAGATATTTCGAATTTTCTGGTCCGATTTCAGCCATTAACGAACTTGATCTGTCTTTTTGCATAAAACCTTTAAATATCGAGTTTGGTTACGATCAAACAAAAATTGCGACAGCTAGAGCGGTAACAGACACACACACACACACCCACACACACACACACATATATATATATATATATATATATATATATATATATATATAATTTTGAACGGACCTCATTTTCGTCATCTTCTAAGTAGGTTCGATGGAAATTTGAAGACATTTTTTCGAAAATTGTGTCATGAATACGACCTCTATACCTGGTTTCCCTTTAGGGAAATATGCTAAAAACTTGAAAAACATCAAGTTCTCTTGAAGGAATTTTTATTAGCGATATCGTAAATCAAATCTTCCCTGTCTCACTTAAGGTACATTCCTTGACAAAGACGGTTGTCACTACCTAATGTCTACTGTGCCAAAATGTCATTTAAATAACACTTTGGTGCCCTTTTATCCACCATATTCATAATGACAGCTACTATTACTCTGGCAACCAATTTTCGTATGTTATATTATTTATTCGGAGAGAGGCATCGATTTTTGTTTGCCTACGTCTTATACATTCTGTCAAATATGAGTGTAGCTTTAATGACCAACATTTGAGGTGAAGCTTAAGAAATTATTCACTAAATCCATTTATTATAAATAAATTATTTCCATCTTAGGCGTATTATTTTTTGACAATACCTTTCAAGACATATAATAGGGAATCTCAATGTTTTTTTTTTCGAAAATCGTGTAATGAGTACACCTTCAATAGTTGATTTACTTTATGGGAAATCTGCTAATAAGACTACAATTATTTATCAGCCTTCGTTAAATCAATCAATTGAACAACGTGCGTTCTGTCAAATATTAATTAAATATTCTCCTCGTAATAGAATTTTTACTGAAATGTATTTGATCGCCTATTTACATGCTACAACTACATATAAATGTCCGTCAAGCAGGGACTGCGTAAACTAAGCAGATTTCCCATGTGAAGTTTTACAATAGAGAAATCTGCATACTGGTAACACTAGACCACCGTCTTAAGATCGATACATAAAATGTATCTGAAATAAGGGCTAAACCGAAATAACTTCCAACACCTGAAACCGGAATAATGGAGCATATTGTGTTGTAGCTGAGCTATCTCAAACTTTTTGTCAGGTGTCATTTAATTTGTACATAACTGATTATACTTCTATACACATGAAAATGAGGAAATACGCGACTTAAGAAGTTTCGGAAAAGTTTCAGGAGCATGTAAGTACGACTGGTGAAAATTTGATGAACGTTCACGAACGCCAAGTTTCAGGAATGCTAAAGAAAGATTAACAGAGGGAAAGTGCCTTAGCGGGGGCCAAGATAATTTACTAACATTTGAGGAGCTCTAATTACCATTTTACCTTTTTGCTATACAGGAATATGAAAGATCTTTAATATTGTATAACAAGGAGAAACCTTCATGATTTTACAGAAGTAACCAAAGGTATTTATACAGAACTAGCTGTACCCTGCGCTCGTTGATACGCCAACAACTAAAATACTTAATTAATAGAAAGATTTATATAATAAAAGTTACTCTAAATATTAAATTAAACATATTTCGCCATGTGCACGTTCCCCAAAAAAACAATAGGAAACGAAATATGATAATTTATCATTTTATGTCTCCCTAACAACCCCCACTCCTGTTCGTTCCTAAAAATTTTAATATAGCTAATAGTCAAAAAGTCGGAGTTTTGTTGATTTTGATTTAGTCTTTTGTGTCCTATAACATTGTTGACCCCTTCTTTGGTTTTTGTGTATACCTCATTTATAGTTCATTATACGGGAAAAGTGCATACAACAAAAGTTACTTTAAATAACAAAATAAACAACTTTTGTTATATGCACGTTTACCAAAAAATAAATAGGTGAACTGTACGTACCTCGAAATTTTAATACATATTATAATCTTATATTTTCTTTCTTTCTATTTCTATATTTTGATTTTTGTTTCTATTAATTTAAGATTGCTTATGTATCAAATTTGAAGATCACCCAATGTTGAGTAAGCTATTTTAACTATAATGTAATTCATTTTTTATTGATATGCTAATTATAGCCAAATTATTTATTTTATTAATCATCAATATTATTGTATTAATTTAGAGAAGTATTGTACCTATGTGTTTTAATTTTTCTTTTTTATTCTTTGTAAAAATTCGGACCTCCTGTAAAAAGTTTTTACTTAAATACAGAATTTTTATCTATCTATCTATCTATATCTTATAATCAGGGAGGTGTTAATACCAAATCACGTACGGACTTTGGTTAAGTTATTGTGCCATATAAAATTGTTGATCCCATTATAGTTTTAGCGTATAACTCATTTATACTTCGGTGTACGACTAAAGTGTATGTTACAAAAGTTACTCTAAATAACAAAATAAATAAATATTGGTATGTGCATATTTGCCTAAATACCAATAGGAAACGAAATATCTCTATTTTTAATATCAGGCCTTCCTTATAATCCCCCCTCCTGTTCGTCTGAGGAATACTAATATAGCCAGAAACCTAGCCTGAGTTACTAGTAATATACATACCAAGTTTCATGAAATTCGATTCAGCCGTTTACGAGTCTATAAAGGACATACGTACAAACATTCATTTTTATATATAAGATAGATTGGGTTCCTTGTGAATAGTCAGTCAGAGATTGGCTTACGTCCTCAAATGTCTAAGAAATCACCTTGCTGGGTTTGAAAATTAAGCTGGCTTTAAATGTTATAACTTGTATATAGACTGAAAGGCTTTACCGGTTCGATAATAAATAATGTATTTCTTAGGAACAGCTTGAACTTGTAAATGAAATGAATATATTTAGACATGTCAGCAAAGTTTCCTTGAATTTTTAACAACCCTTTTTGAACTGACTGCCACTTTATATCAAGTTCAGTATTCACATGTGACCTGAATTGAGAGATTAGGAAATAAAATGTTTTTATTAATTTCGCAATTAGGGTGTCCAATGAGTATTAATTACATACTTGTAAAGTAATAATGAAAAAATGGAGGAAAGTGTGTTTAATTGTCCATGCAAAGGAGCTTTCTCTTTTGAAGTTTGTCCCTGTTTCCTGTTATATTATTCAATTTTTTCTCAGTGTTTTACGAGAGGCGGACTGGAATAGTGCCGACTTTACGAGAAGGAGACATATTGCCGTTGCGTATCGAGCGAGTTGCTTGGTCAGAAGGCTTGTTGCTGCTACTCCAAAGAGCCCTGCCCATTGAGTCGCCCACACACTAATACATCATGTCTACCGGGATAGTAACACTGTAACAAACCTTTACTTCATTCCGAGCCAATAGTACACTTCTTCGGCTATAGACTAGTTTCTCTAGGCATCCTTTTTCATCATATACTCTACTTTATTGACAGAAGGAGAAACATGAACATTCATATTTTATTCATATAACTTTGAATACATGTTCGACACTTCTAGAATGTCAAACGACAATTTCCATATTTTTCAAGAGCATTGTTAGGGAGTGAATATTATAATGATAGACTGTTATATGTATATCTTTTTGTAATTGCAAGATATAGGTTAGGTGTAAAACATATTTTGTAGATTCACAAGATAGGCTTTTGTTTTTAGCAGTCATGAGTTGAAAAATAAAGAGACACATTCTGATTGAACATTCTGAACCTTTTTTTGAGCTTAAGAACAAGCATAAAGTTACAACTTTTGCCAAAATGAAATTTCCATGCCATTTTTTTTGGTTGGCATTATAGACCTCACAGACTCTTTAGCCGCCCCCGAGCGACACTCGAAGGAATCGTGATCAGAGTTTTTCACTCAGAATGATTTCTAACTTGTTCATTCACCACTAAAAATTCAAACTAGTTAAGGAAAAATGTTTTGAAATTATGTGCATCCCCTGTGCAAGAAAGAATGAATACATTGGGCTAACATTTAGGTAAAAGATAATCTGAGTACTTGAAGCTTGGTAAATATTTTAAATTGAGATCAGCATGAGTGAACATGATAGACTTTAATCAGGCGATAAAATTCGTAAAACTGCGATCAGTGTTTAGTCGTGTAAATTAGCATTTACTAGAAGCAGTCTGAGAGGAATTTGAAACTTTTTGCTAAAACAAGAAATTGGAGAGAATTGGTCATATGAGTACCAAGGACATTTTGGTATAGTTTGAACGAGTTATTTTTCAACAACCATCGAATATCTTTACAATAAACTGAACAATTATCAGTTTTATGATCGAGGCTCAAAATATAGTTGAATCCCTGGTTAAAAATACCAAGTTTTACTGTACATTTTTATTTATGCTCAAAAAACTAAATTGTTTTAAATCTTATAAAAATGCTCGATACTTTTCATTAGGATATTCCAAAGGAAATTACTAGTTTATTCTAGCCAATCCAGTGTGTAACAATGATTTCATCCATTCTGTAAGCTTCGCCTTCTTTCTAATAAAACACCTTAATGAACACTATATATTTTCCATTTCGAAATTCTAGCTAAATATGAAATGCAGGATGAAGACCACTTGGTATAAATCCTTGGAGGGGAAGGGGCACAACTCAAACTGACGCCTATCATCAGATTTTTAAATTCATTTTCAATATTCCCGCATTGGATACCTCGGGCAGTAAAGTTACTTTATTCGTAAAGCTCAACGGAGTGAAACAAATCAGGAGAAATGCTCGGCCTCTCTATGCCTATCAAAGGGATTGGATGCTCCTTTGAGGAGAAATGTTAGATAACAAACTTTATTGGATCCCTCCAATCACAATTGCCTCCAATTCTAATTAGCCCTGCCTCCAAGTGTCCTGGTGACCGTTCCCTGGCCTCAATCACTCTTGGAGTCACTATTCAATGTCAGAAAGCTCTTGGACTGCTCATTGGTCAGGCTTTTAAAAGATGTAAGGATATATAATGTATGCACATCATAAAATCTTGTATAAGGTTCGTTTTGAATATACGAAGTTTGGATCTGATGTCCCTGACAAACCGATGATGTATTTCAGCTCATTAGGGTTTCTGCTAATGCTTTCTAGAATAATAACTAATGTATAGAATAAGATACTGGGATTCTGGGAAATCGTGGCTCTTACCTCCCTTGCGGCGGTCATTATCTGGCATTTCAAAAAAAATATTTTTTCAGAGATAAGTACCCCCCATTGAAAAAATGCCTTAACATACTTAATAGACTTGGAAAAGAGGATTTGAAATAAATTTCTTCATATGGATCGACTCGTTAAAAATTATTTATGCATAAAATTCTTCATCACTGCCGAACGAAGCCTAAATTACCTACACTTGTGAAAATTGGAAAAAAACCGTCAAACTCCTCTATTCCATTATCAGATTAATCTATGGTAATTTCAATAACATTGGCTAAAAATGATGGTAAATTTGGTGGATACTCATTGGAAAAGTATTTCCAAAAATAATAAACATCTTACAAGTACTAAATTAAATATAATAACGTAATAAAATGGATTCAGTAAACTATGGAGTCTAATCGATAAAAAAATGTGCAATTAAATAATCGTACAAGGTCTTCCACATTAAGTGATTATAATGGTCTGCATTCTAGATACATGTAACAAATTTTTAAAGTTTCTACCAGTCTTAATATAATTCACTAGAAATCAAAGGTATGACATTTCGTTACAAAAATGAAATAATTAGATAAAATAATAGATTATCAAACAATGTAGATCATCAAACAAAGAGAGAGAAAAGATATGCTGACATTAAGTATAAAGGTAATGTCATGTAGAAATAAAAAAAATAAAAAAGGAAAAAGCTTCTTGATAGCATGTATTAATTATTTAAAATAATACAAGTTTAACCATTTTCTATTATACGTACATGAAATATAATAAAATAAAGTTTTCTGAAAAAGTATGTAGCCAGATATATTAAATTTTGTTCTAAATACCTGTTATTTATACACAGGAGATGACGAAAATGAGGTCCGTTCAAAATAATAAACATATATTTGTCTCTTACAGCTCTAGCGGTCACAATTTTTGTTTGATCGTTACCAAACTGGATATTTATTCGTTTTATATAAAAAGAAAGATCAAGTTCGTTAACGGCTGGAATCGGACAAGTGGGAGGGGGCTGGTTTAGAGGGAGCAAATTTCGAAAATTCGAAATATCTTCATTACTATAAGTCGGATCAAAAAATTGTATAGAATGAATATTATTGCAAATGAATTGAATGATCTATGAATATTCTTCTATACATATTTTCGTTATCATGATTATTAACCTACATATTTGGATGTTATAATTAGTTTTCGGCAATCAGTAAACCCCCACTACTACTCATGTGATATTAATAATAAGTTGTTATATCATGAACCTGGTTCATCATTACATGATTAAGTACCAAATATTGTTTACATTGAACTTTTACTTGGTGATATATATTTAAATACGTACTGTTGATCTCCCTTTCCCTTGATTTGTTCTTGGATTACTAAAATTTGTTATTGAGATAAACATTATTCTGACTTTTAGCAGATTTCCTTAAGGGAAATCGGCTATTGAGGTTGTACTCATGACGGAATTTTCGAAATTTTTCTTCAAATGTCCATCGATCCTACCTAGTAGATGACGAAAATGAAGTCCGTTCAAAACTATATATATATATATATATATATATATATATATATATATATATATATATATATATATATGCCGGTTTCGCTCTGGCGGTCGCAATTATTGTTTGATCGGTACCAAACTCGATATTTAGTCGTTTTATGTAAAAAGAAAGATCAAGTTCGTTAACGGTTGAAATCGGACCAGTGGGAGGGGGGGTTTAGAAGGGAGGATTTTTGAAAATTCGACATATCTCCGTCACTATACGTCGGATCAAAAAATTGTACAGAATCAATCTTATTGAAAATTAAAATTACTATAAATATTGTTATATACATTTATTCTCTATCTTGAATATTAACCGAGATATATGCATTTTTGTTAAATTTGGGCCGATAACGGACGACTAAGTTTTCCGGCAGAAGCTAGTTCGGCCCTTTGCCGTAACTGTTCGGCTCTCGTATGGAGATTTCTATCTTGTATAACTTCACGCGGGAAATCTGCTTAGTTTACGCAGCCCCTGCGTGACGGACTTTTGAAATGTAGGGACTACCATCAGTAAGGAGCTCCGGGAGACCATAATATATTTCTATTTATTGAGGTTTGTCTCTTTCAGTTTGTACTTGTCTCTTGTCTGAAGTTATTATAAAATACTGCTTGCATAAGTGCTTTTCTATCGTTCTCAATAAGTTTCGGTGGGCCAAATACTCAACAAGAAAAGAAACCGGGATTGTTCGTTCGATGTCAAATCATTAGTGAGTACATTTCGGATTTATTTATTAGTTTTTTCATATGATGAAATGATTGGTAGCGAAATATTGGAAAAAAATGTTAATCAGAAAGATAAATATATAACTATGTTGCGAAAATTATATACATGAATAATCCTGCAGAGAGAGAGAGAGAGAGTCGCGTATTTGGAAAGTGTGATATAGATCAAAGAAGCCGACAGCATGTCCTAGCTCCTACCAGTACCTTCCAGCCAGACGTCGAGGGGTCCAGGCAATCCCTCTTTGATGTATGCCGACAAGCTATATAAAGAAGGGCCAGCTGCGAGCCAGTCAGTTTTATTCTCACCTGTCTTGATGCTACAGTGCGACTTAGTGCAGTGCGGTAAAGTATTTTTATAAGAAGAACAGTGTTGTGCCGTGACTGTAAGTAACAGTCTAGTGCCGTGTTTAAGACAGTGCCGTGCCGCGAAGTAAAGGACAGTGCAGTGCCGCGAAGCAAAGGACATTGCAATGACGTCTTGTTGTGAATTTCAGTGACCGTGAGTGAATTGTTGGACTGTGAATCTGAAGAACAATGACGCTATCAGTGTATACTGTGAGTGGTAATTATTCTTAATTAAGTGTATTGTACATTGTGAAATAAATCGTGCAGTGATAAAAACTGAGAAACTTGCGAGTATTTAATTTTTCAATCGAAAAGAACTCTTATTAAAAACGTTTATTACTGGTTTTTGTTAAAAAAAAAAAAAAAAAAAAACGTAACAATTATTATTTTCAGAGGATATGAGTAATTACATAAGAAGTTCATTGAGAAGGCTCAAGTCTCACAAACACATACACTCGGATCACTTACCCGTCATAGTAATTTCAAGAATAATTATTTTATATTACATTTCCCAAATATAGAAATAAATTTAATAAAGAGATGATTTTCAAAGATCTTGAAATTCAAATTGTACTTGGCCACATTAAAAATTATTGATATATACTAAATTACTCAACAAAAAAAATTATCACGTTGTCTAGATAATCTATATATATATAAAATTGTAACCTCTGTGTGTACATTGATTTTTTTCGCGAATTTTCACGATAACTTTTCGTTTCACATGTCATAGACACCATAACTGCATTTTGTTTCTTTCGTGTGTGTTTGTTTGTTTGTTACCTTTTCACGCATAAACGACTGAACCGATTTTTATGAAACTTGGTATGTATATTACTACTAAACCAACTTAGACTTTAGGCTATATTAATTTTCTCTGAGACGAGCTGAAGTGGGGGTTATAAGGAAAGCCTGAAATTAAAAATAGTGATATTTCGTTTCCTATTGGTTTTTCGGCAAATATGAACATTACAAAAGTTGTTTATTTTGTTATTTAGAGTAACTTTTGTTATATACATTTTTTTCGTATACCGAATTAAAAACGAGATATACGCTAAAACCTATAGCGGAAGTGAACAATTTTATTTGGGACATAAGACCCAACCGAAATAAATAAAACTCGGTATGTGTATTAGCACTAACGCTTTCATTATAATAAGCAATACCAACTTTTCTAGGAACGGGCAGGAGTGGGGTTGTAGGGGAGGCTTGAATTTAAAATAGCGGTATTTCGTTTTCTATTCGTTTTTCGGCAAATATGAACATAACAAAAGTTGTTTATTTTGTTATTTAGATTAACTTTTGTCATATACACTTTCGTCGTATACCGAAGTATAAAGGCGTTATACGCTAAAAATGATAGCGGGAGTCAACAATTTTATTTGGCACACAAGAAACTCAACCGAAATGAATAAAACTCAGTATTTGTATTAGCACTAACGCCTTCCTTATAATAAGCCATACTAACATTTCAAGGGACGGGCAGGAGTGGGGGTTATAAGGGAGGCCTGAAATTAAAAATAGTGATATTTCGTTTCCTATTGGGGTTTCGGCAAATATGAACATAACAAAAGTTGTTTATTTTGTTATTAAGAGAAATTTGCTCAATATGAACTACCAGGTACCTCACCTGAAATAATTAATTCACATTATAATATATTATTATAATATTTTGTCCTTAATAATTCTAAATCTATGCATAATGCACAGGAAACTGGAAATATGACAATATGAAGGACAATGAAGTCTTACATAAAAAAATAATTTTAGTCCTAAACACTGGGTAGGGTAAATGTCAAAATATTGTGCAAAGTAAAGCCTTGCCAAAAAAATACCATCACCATCCAGCCTCAAAAGAATTCCCGGGCGAAGCCGGGTATCTGAGCTAGTATAGAATAGAAATATAACTTTTTGCTTCGTTACACTGTCGGAATGGAATTATGTAAACTGCATTTTCCGGTAATTCGTAAGACTAGCTCAAGGTAAAATAAATATACATTTTGTTCAGTTTATTTACTTTATTTAACTGCTCTACGTGAATCCTCTTCACTAGCAAATATTGGACTTAAATAAATTTCACTTATATTCCATTCTGCTACAAACTTTCACAATGGAAGCTAAGACTTGAGTAAAATAATACTTCGTCCTGTTATGAAGAATTCTAATGATGTTCTAGCATTGTAATTAATGGTAGGTCAAGAACTTTAAAGTTCTTGTTACTAGCACTATCACATAGGTATCATTTAGCATTAATATGATAATAGAGCTGTTTGACATGTAATCAATAAGTGAAATGTATAAAAAGGGGATCCAATCAAGTATATTTTTGGCCGTCACTAAATTTCATTGATTTTACTTCAGTGCACACAATGCTTGGATATTTAATGTATATCATACGACAATTAGGATAGTTACTAAGCACTTTTTTTTTTAGCAGATTTCCCTTAAAAGAAATCACCTATTGAGGTCGTACTCACGACGCGATTTTTGAAATTTTTCTTCAATTGTCCATCGATCCTACCCAGGAAATGACGAAAATGAGTGTGTGTGTGTGTGAAAACTGTATGTGTGTGTGTGTGTGTGTGTATATATATATATATATATATATATATATATATATATATATATATATATTTGTCTTTTACCGCTCCAGGTTTCGCAATTTTTGTCTTATCGTTACCAAACTTGATATATAATCGTTTCATACAAAAAGAAAGATCAAGTTCGTTAACAGCTGACATCAGACCAGGGGGAGGGGGGGGTTTAGAGTTGGAGAATTTCGAAAATTCTTAATATATCCGTTATTATGCATCAGATCAAAAAAGTGTATAGAACCAATTGTTTTGCAACTGTAATGTTCTATAAATGTTGTTATGTACATTTTTTTCACTATCTTGATTATTAACTGAGATATATGTATTTTTTAGTTCTCGGTCTTCAGTAAAGCCCCACTCCTACTCATGCCATATTAACAATATTCTATTATGTTATGAACCACTTTATTTCAAGTATTAAATACCAAATATTATTCTCATAGAACTTTTAAGTTTTGAGATAAATGCAAACACCTGGCGCACGTGGGAAATCTGCACGTGGGTAGTTAATGCAGCCCCTGCGTGACGGACGTTTAGTTCGTTAATGGCTGAAATCGGACCACTGGGAGGGTGGGACGATTTAGAGGGGGGATTTTCGAAAATTCGAGGTATCTCCATTACCATACGTCGGATCAAAAACTTGTATAGAACCAATCTTATTGCAAATTAAATTTACTATAAATATTGTTCTATACATTTATTCTCTATCTTGAATATTAACCGAAATATTTGCATTTTTATTAAATGTGGGCCGATAACGGACGAGTGAGTTTCCCGCCAAAAGCTAGTTCGGCCGTAACTGTTCGGCTCTCTTATGGAGATTTCTCTATTGTATAACTTCTCGTGGGAAATCTGCTTAGTTTACGCAGCCCCTGCGTGACGGACTTTTTACTTATTCTGCACAACAGTCCTCAAAGGGCCTGGGCCTCTGTTTAATATTTATACCTCTTGGAAGTGCGATTATCTACTTCGTTGGATCGATTGTGGCGCTCCTAACGGCGGAAAGCTACATCCCGCTCACTAGATTTGAAGCGGAAGGCTTACTTCCTACATCTTGGGGTTAGAGATCAATCAGTGGAGCTAGGAGTGCAGCGGCGATTTCCAACTCCCTTTGAACCAGGGTTCCATCGTCTAACTGCAGCTTGCAACGATTGTAAGTGCCTATTTAACCTCCCAGTCAGGCAAATCTTTTTTAACCAAATTCCCTGGCCCAGCACGTGTAATGTTTTTTTAAAAAACAAAAATCAACTATCAGTCCACTAAATATCCAACAACCTCTGCCTCCACCATATTTGTGGCCACCAGACAAATTTCTACAACTGTGTACTAGAAATGGAAAAGGCTGAGTGTGCCACGAAGTAAAATATCCAGCATTAAATAAAAACTATAAAACTTATAATGTATACTTAAAACCTGTATAATTAATTCATTATAAAATACATTATATATTTATATTTAATTAATAATTTTTTTTATTTAATTGAACATATATTACTTGATTTTGTATGGGAAAAGCTGAAAGTGCCATCGTATCTTTTTTTGGGAAACGCTGTAAGTGCCATGCCTTTTTAGTTGAAAGGCTTTATGTGTAGTGCACACTACTAAAATAAGATGATGTTCTTAGTGGCGTTGCCATTTTAAGCGTAACATCTATTTTTTAGGTTTTTTTTTAACCATAGTGAAAAAAAAAGTTAAAAAATGGGTTTAAACATTAAAAAAATTTAAAAAAATTATTTATTTGGCTACTTTATTTTTAAGAGGTATTATAAGTTGTATATGTGTTAAATATATATGTACAGTATATTAAAATATGTGTAGTAAAATATTATCTGTCTCTTGTCTCCTATTCTCCACCGTCTTCTAGAAGTCGTCTTCTTCTTGCTCGTCCACGGCAGGGTGCTGTTCTACGGCAGGCTGATTAGGTCCATGAACGATAGCCCTGTAGAACGCCTTGTCTTCTTCTTTCTACAAGTATTCAATCATTCCCTCTATATACTTCTTCTTTTCTTGTGATATCTTGCACTTGAACTGAATTTTTGGTAACTTATCCACATCAGGGAGGTCATCAAGATTTGTATTCTTCTTTAAAACGTTTACCTTTTCCCAAGCTACCATATCACCGTCCGGTGACAAAACTGAAACCACTTTTACAATGCCAGGATTCTTGTGTGAAATACGAAAATGTTAAATTTTACTTATTCCAAGATTTTTAGTGTACTGGAACTTTTTAGCAAGCACTTTGAAGTCAATAAAATCCTCAGTTTGCATTGAAACAACAGTGAAGGGTTTTTTTGCACACGCAGGCGCAACAACGTGCTCAAGATCTTTTGGAACCATTGCTTTACATGTTTTGCGCCTCTTTTCAATAACACCGAACTCTCGGTCGCAGTTCATGTAACTATGTCCACTCGTGACAAAGCGTATACTGCAATGCAAAGGCATATTCATCAAGGCGGCAGGCACTTACAGCCTTCTCCACTGCCGGTCAGCGGGCGCTTTCACAGTGCTGTTCCTTGCGACTGCTCTAGTAGTAGGTATTCTTCCGGCACTTACAACATTCTCTTGACGTTTACAATACAACCCACGCAAAATCGGGAAAAACATGTTTTTGGCACTTTCATCCTTTCCCATTTCTAGTACACAATTATCGGTGTCCAACTTTCCCAAGTCTTCATAAAAGTTACTAAGATACCTCATCAGACCTACCCCTTTGCTTTATTTCTCCTTGAACTCAAAGTTATTGACGTTAATAAATGTATTTTAAACTATTCATTAAATTGAATATTTTTAGAGAGTTACCTATTAAAAACTGAGCCAGCGGAAATTCATTACCTTTATAGCCAGAAAACAATGAAAACTTCTTTCAAAATCCTATACTATCATGAAAATAATATTTGAAAGCTTTGGAGGCAGAGAGTAGAGAATTCCAAGTCATATCCCTGCCGGAGTGGTTTGACAAATATTATGAGAACAAGTTAGATTGCAAAAATGTTTCTATTCTACATTCCTCGCCTTTAAGGCATCTTCTTATCTCCTCAATTTTTCAAATCTTTCTCTTCTTAGGTATTTCCAAGGGAGTTTTTCACCAATCTATTCCTACAGGGGAAAGTTATATAGTTAACTGCTCGTATTTCGCTTCTACAACGTTTTATTTTGAAAATAAGATACGACTTAGACAATATATCAAACCAACAGAAAAACGTTAATAATGGACTATAAATAGCATTGAATGAATAATTTGAAAGGACTTTAAAGTGTCAGAACTGTGGATCTACTGAAATATTTATATCTCAAAAATAATAAAAATCAGGTGCTGAACATATAGATACATAGTAAAATAAAGCCAGACAACAATTTTAGGGTTATCTAATTCGACTAGTTCTGAGATAATCATTGATGTAATAGTGCACCGAAAAAATTTAGTGAGGAAGGTTGAGGGTTTACAGAAGGCCAAAAAGACAAAAACAAAATCATTTAATATTTTAGTTTTAAAAGAAATGTATAAAGGAAGAGATGTAGAAAATTACTTTGCTAACAATATTAATTTGATTGCTATATTACTTATTATGAAATCACTAAACCCGTCACGATTTGCCGAAAAACGAACTTCATCTTTCGTTTACCAAGGAAATTTTTAATGTTGATCTTAGTGTGATTAAACAAAAATTGCAGTCACGAAACCGGTAATAGAAATTATATATATATATATATATATATATATATATATATATATATATACACACACACACATATAAGTATACAACCCCCCATTTACGTAATAGGATATTATATATACTTTACTTCCACTCACACACGACACTTACACACAAACGCGCGCGTGAGCTAAACACACACATACTAACGGAATTCATCTTCGTCGTCTTCTAGGCGTAGAATTATAAAGAATGTTTCCAAAAATCATAATGTACAACAAGAATTTCAATGTATTTAGTTCTATGTGATGATTTATAACTGAGAAATTATTTGATATTAGTCCCCTCCCTTAATAATGTAAATGAAAATCTTAAATTTTGGATTTTACGCGTGAAGGGAAAATATATTATATATCAAGATGTTGTTTTTCGCAGTTTTCTATAAATTTGGACTATCATCAAAACATTTTCCCTTTTGAAGCCTTGAAGATCATTTTATTGGGCAATAAAATAATTACACTCCAACAACAAATTTTTCTAGTGCTCATAGTAATAAAGTAAGAAAATCATACAATGTCATTATTTAATGCATTTCATTTCTATGCCTGAGGCTTATATAATACCGAAACACGTATTTTAAATCATTTAATCCCTCATACTGATTCATAGTAAAGACGTGTAACAATTCGGATGGCAACCTATTAATTAACCAATGGTGATTAAATAATACCTTATTAATACTAAATTTTGAGTTAAAGGTAGTTATTTTACTTCTTTGGCATTTGCTTTATAACTGAGCCATATTTAAGATTTTTCGGTCCTGATCATCGAAATAAAATGCTTTAATATTCTTTTGAAAAATTAAAAATAAATTTTGTAGATAAAGAGATTTTATTACTGCGAAATAAGCGTAATTGTAATGCCCTTTACTTAAGAAGCCGTCTTTCGAGCAAAGGCAATTATAGCTACACTTTCAACTGCTCTTTGTAGCTCAAAAGAAAGTGGACTCATAAAAGAATTAACGTAGTTTTATCAAAATCATTATCTTTCTTCCGGCAATATGCATTAATTAATAAATAATTTATCATCCTATCGAG
Organism: Riptortus pedestris; assembly: GCA_019009955.1. Classification (NCBI taxonomy): domain Eukaryota; kingdom Metazoa; phylum Arthropoda; class Insecta; order Hemiptera; family Alydidae; genus Riptortus; species Riptortus pedestris. The sequence goes on from CM032229.1 coordinate 54,236,998, forward strand.
TCTTGTAAGATGAGAGGAAAGAGTCTTATAATTAATAGCGAGGGGGGAGCTGGGGAGCTTTGCTCATTTTCTTTGCGATGAAAACCAGCCGTAAATAATTGATAAGGCTAGTGCTTCCCTTGATAAAGTATTCTATAATTTAACAGATTCTTTTCAATTTAAATGTATTTACTTTCATACCATAGCGTCTATTAGTTTTCACTGTAATTAATTATTATAGGAATTTTTGTTGAATTAATTTGCTGTTTTAGGTTTCTTTGTTGGATTTACGCTATAACGGTTCTTTCCAATATATCTAATTAATCCATAAGAGAGAAAGAGAGAGAGTATTTGTTAATTTTGAGTGTTTAATAATAGAATTAACGTCTGTTGTGTTGGGATGTGAGTGACAGATCAAGGCACCATCAACTGAATTTGGTTGACTATTCTGGTTAAGTCTACTCGTAAAGCTTTTAAAGTGTTTTGTTTAATTAAAATATATAATAAATTTAACATTTTACATATATCTTCGTCTAACAGAGGCCACACGGTAACTCAAACTTGTTTAAAGGCTAAAACTAGTCTATGAAAAATAACAGTAATGCGTTTTAGCAGATTTCCCTTAAGGGAAATCAGCTATTGAGGTCGTACTCATGACGCGAGTTTCGAAAAATTTCTTCAAATGTCCATCGATCCTACCCAGGAGATGACGAAAATGAGGTCCGTTCAAAATTATATATATATATATATATATATATATATATTTGTCTGTTAACGCTCTAGCGGTCGCAATTTTCGTTTGATCGTTACCAAACTCGATATTTAAACGTTTTATGCAAAAATAAAGATCAAGTTCGTTAATGGCTGAAATCGGACCAGTGGGAGGGGGGTTTAGAGGAGAGGATTTTCGAAAATTCGAAATATCTCCGTTACTATACGTCGGATCGAAAAATTATACAAAACCAATCATATTGAAAATTAAATTTACTATAAATAATGTTATATACATTTATTCTGTATCTTGAATATTAACCGAGATATTTGCATTTTTCTTTTTTCAGCTTCTGAGATGAGATCGGCTAACTTCGGGTCTAGTCGTGAGTTTCCGTCAAGAGCTAGTTCGGGCCGTTCCCGTAACTGTTTGACTCTCTATTCTGAAATTTCTCTATTGTAAAACTTCACGTGGGAAATCTGCTTAGTTTACGCAGCCCCTGCGTGACGGACTTTTCTATCTGGAGCCAATTTGTAATTTCACACCTGAGAGAACCATTTAATATTTTAAGTTATTCATTCATTAAAACAATACGCAATCGCATTTCAAATTTTACTACATATCAAAATCTTTCAAATGGTCTAATCCCAAAACAATTTTACGTTGGAGACTGAAACTTATAATATTTTATTCTACTTTCTATGTGCTTCGAGGTGTGGCAGGGAGACCGAAACACCGGCCCATGTGGTCGGGAATTGTCCACGTAACATGTTGCTGACCACGAGGAGACATCACCGGGTAAAGCATGCTATCATGGAGCTCCTGAAAGCAAGGAATTTTTCTTGCTTTGAAGAGGGGTACGCTGTCAATGACGCAGGGTCAACGAGGTACGCGGACATCATTGCCTTCAAGGAGAATTGTAAATTTGCCTACATCCTGGACCCAACGATAAGGTACGAGAACAACGACTCTGATCAAGCGGAGAAGATCCATCAGGAAAAGAAAAATATTTACGACAAATGTACTAAATTTTACTCTGAAAAATTCAGGGAATCATTTGGGGAGCGGGATTTTCTGGTTATAGGCTTGTAGTTCGGTGCCCGAGGAACGGTCCCTAAACGTACCCAGACATTTTTTGACGAGGTGGTTAGATAAGAAGGTTCTGCAAACCTTGGTCGAGGGTATCATTCTTGATACTTTAAGGATTATTTCCCACCATATATTTTAATTTTGCTTTGACCACTGATCTTATTATACGAGTAGATCGACGGATCATGCTAGTACAATAATGATGTTTCTAATTTTTATCTAGTGACATTCACCTTTTAGGTTCCTGACTGTGTTTATTTTAGTTAATATTTTAGTTATTGAGCTGACTAAATACAATATGTATTGTTTTACTGTTGTCCTAGGGATTGACTTAAGTTGCTGTGTGCTTCAGCATCTCAGTGTAATTGAGCAGCCCCACAAACTGTATAAAAAATTGTACAATAAAGTGATTCTCTTGATGTCACACGACAACATTGTTAAAACATTATTCAGCTGTCTTGATCTGATTAAAAGCCCACATTATATGAGAGCCTCCTGTAAAAGCGCCTCTAATATTAGCGAAGAGGTAATTTACAATAAAATTACTCCAACTGTGTTAAAATCTTTACTGAGAGAAAAAAGTATGAATTTGTGGCAACAGAGATGGAATCAAACAGATAAAGGATTACAGCTAAAATTATATATCCTAATTTTAAAAACCAATATCCCACTATTAAAACATACATTTTATCTGACACAAATACTAACTGGACACGGAAATACAAACTCTTACTTATACAGATTCAAACTTACTGACTCAAATACTTGTATTCAGACATTCACCCACCTGATTTATGAATGTAGACTGACTCAAGACATACGAAGACAGTTAAAGACTCATATTCCCGCTTGGTTTATCAGTCCTGATATTTTATTTTCAAAACACATAAATTTATTAAAAGAAATAGCCTATGATATCCTTAAGCTGAGAGAGGAAAAAATAATATAAAATTAATATTATGTAATTTTTATTGGTTATTTAATTTTACTATTTAATGTTTTTTTTGTTTTATTTTATCAAGTTTAATTTTATTATTTTATTTACATTCTAATGTGTACATATGTTATTATATAAAAAATTGCTAACATTTTTGACAATATGCACATATGATGCAAATATGCATGGGATGTGCAGAAAAATAAAATCTCTCCACATAGGGTTACTATGTAGAGGAAATAAATTAATAAATATATCTGACCAGATAGAGGATGACCAGTTGAAAACACTGCAAAAATAATATGGGATGAACGGAGCGTGTGTGTGGTGGGACATGCATTTCATAGGTGTTGATAAGAATAATTGCAACAGGTTGGCATGTTAGTAATAGATATAGAATTTGTTGAGGAATAAAGAGAAAGGACTTCTATGGAGATAGCACTGGATATGGCCTACAGCGATTATGCGATAACTGCGATAATCAGATGTCAGATGTAGCTGATAAGGAAAAGGTATATTTCAATACTAGATAAGAGGCGGAAAGCAGAGAACAGATTTGGCCTCTTACAGTTCTATATTGATTCAGGTAGCATATCTGCAGTAGATTATCGCTTTTTTAAAGAAAGCGTTTAGCGAAATTTAGGATTTGAGAGAAAGAGAGAGATTAATTCATTTAATTTTCACCAGAAGGATTCGCCGATTCTTCAATTAGTGTCGGAAAGTTGAAATGTTAAACTAATATGAATATAAACTCAAATGGGTATTTACCTTTCCAATATGTTCCTCGTGTAGACCACAGGCCCCAGCTTTTTGAGAAAATTAGAACTATAGGTTAGGAAATTCGTTGAGTAACTGAGTGAACAGTTCTGAATTTTATTCACAAAATGTTTAACTTTGTTAAAGTTTCGTTAAAGGACGAATCTCAGGCATATATATATATATATACACACACAGAGATTTAAATACTGCCCATTTCTTATTTAAGAATATTTTTTGAGCCTTAAGGACAGAAAATTTAAATTTCTTCATAGTCATTTATTTCATCCCCGACGCTTTTCGAGCGTCACCACTCCATCTCAAGAGGTTTTTTAGCTATCAATAAAAATTAAAAACAATCCATATATTATAATATATGAAATATATTATATAATACACTCTAAAGCTATAATTGACTTAAAACTAAAAACTTTTTAGCACGTTGTTTAAAACAATTGGGCGATGCAACAATAGTAAAACTTCGAACTAAGACTATACTAAATATATATATATATATATGGGAGTGGCTGTGGCTGTTCTTGTTAAGACGTGTGTGCATCTACGTCTACCACCAGTAAGCAGAAGGAAAAATTAGGAACAGGTTTGATCCCCGCAAAAGTAGAACATTAGTTTCAACTGGAGAGTGCTAGTGCCACAGCCCTTTTGGATCAGCGAGAGTCTAATGAGTATATACGTCTGACAGTCCCTCGGGATGACAAACGATTATGACTGTGTTAGATCCCGTTCGGAGGCTGGCTGACAGGTTTAACTGACCGCTGACCCACCGGATACTGGAGACAACTCCTTCCAGGGCCAACTGCGGTTGAGTTGAACACTCAGTACGTAAAAACTCACGTCAATTTTGAATCTCCATCGGGGCGGATAAAGATCTCTAAGTATTTAATCCTAAACGATTATATATGTGTGTGTATGTGTGTGTGTGTGTGTGTGTGTGTGTGTGTGTGTGTGTGTGTGTGTGTGTGTGTGTGTGATTTGCTCGGCATCGTAAAAACTGAGCTCATAACCATAACAGAATAAATACCAGCATTTATTCCGATAGCTAACACAGCAATAAAAGTTAAAGACAACACAAATTCAGCAGTTATCGAGTCCCAATTTTTACGAGTGGCTCGAGCAGAATATAGGAGGAGCGGATAGAGGCTGACTATGCTGGAGCAAGGAGGAGAGGGGGAGAGGCATTGGAAAAAGGTTAAAGCACAGAGGTAGAGCAGTGAGGTAGAGCTGAAGTAAGGGAGTCACCTGGCTTATCGCGGGCTGTGTCATCATTGGGAACCTCTCCATCACTGTCTGCCCGACCTCTGTTCCCTCTCTCTCTGATAATATCTTCTTATCATAATCAAATCATACACCCCTATCGTATCATATTATGTCAACATTTTTATTTAATCCAAAATATCTTAAATGGGAGTATAATTGGATATAAATGCAATTTTATTGTATTGTGCCTAAACCACTTTATCACTAAAATAATAATTTATTAATGAGAATCAAATACTGAAGTTATACAATTGACGCGAGGTCCGTTCAAAGTTATATATATATATATATATATATATATATATATATATATATATATATAGATATATTAAGAAGAAGAAGATAAGAAAGATCAAAGGAGTTTCTTTAAAAAATATCCATTTTTAATTAGACATTTTTCTAAAAGTCCAATACAAAGCGAGGACGTTTTAAACATTTTACTTAAAGAATAATACGTTAAGTCTCCCTTCCATTTTTCCCCCGCACATCATGAATAATGCAGTAGAATGCGTGGTATAATTTATTTAACGAAGTCAAATTAATATTTTATTGGGTCGCTTCGCTTTTTCTTTTTTTTTAGCATTTTAATTTTTTTCATCACATTGATTGCTTTTTCTTTCTTTATGTATATTATTTGTGTTTTTTTGTTTTATTTCATTAGCAACAACAAATTTATGAACTTAGCATTTCTTGTATTCAAAATCATTATGTATTATGAACATAAATGTTATATACTTTAATAGTATGGTACATGTAGTAAATAAATGTTCTTTTTGCAATGGTAATGTGCAGTATAATGAATTTAGAAAAGAGTTCCTTGGCTCATCAAAATGTAGCCAAAATGAATTTATTTTTTTTTTTAATGCAATGATTGGCAGGCCCTTTATAAATATCAATGTGTTGCACAGATATATAGGAAGTTTCTAGTAGTCAAGTATAATGGATAAGTTATTCTATTTATAATTTTTTTTTCTTTTATTTGTAAATAAATATTAATAATTAGTTTGTTTTTTTTCTGATTTTTAAAGATAGAATTCTTATAAAAGATTATTTGTTTTATTTAGAATATTGTAATATTATGTTAATGTTTTGTTTATATATCTATATAGCAATAATCAATCATGCTGATTAATAATTTAGTAAATAATGTCCGAAATCAACAGACGGACTTATGAGTCCATGTTTATGTATGTTATATATAGTATAAGGAAATATATTATTATGATAACATAATTGTATATTTTACTTGTAAATGATATCAAATTTCAAAATAAACTACACACACACACACACACTCACACACACACACACACACATATATATATTCTTATATTATTAGATATATGATGTATACTTGTTTGTAATCTCTCTAGTTGCTGCAATTTTTGTATGATCCTTACTAAACTCGATATATAAGCATTTCATTTGAGAGTATTTTCTAATTCTTATAGTAATCGCGACTGGGGCGATTCAGCGACTTATCAGTTAAATATTTATCATCAGTTTATCATATATATGCAAGTATGCTCATTTATGCAAATATTTTCATTATTGTCCTACATTATAATTTTTTGAAAATGTCTTTATGTTTCTAGGTGTGTACTACTCGGTCTATATACTGGCTACGGTTCATGTAGTAAGCTAGACAAAGTGTATGATTGGTCTATGTGAGTTCTCAGGTTTTTACTGTCGGTTAGTATGTGTTTTATAATATGTCTACAGTTACTGTATGGGCAGTAGGGTTCGTCTTCTCCAGTAAATCAGTCAGTCTGAACCAGTTTTTATAAGAATAAAAAAAACAAATATAAAATATATCATGTGAAAGGTCAAGTTCGTTAGCGGCTGAAATCGGACCCAGTGGAAGGGGGGGGGGGTGGTGTTATAGAAAAATAAAAATTCGAAATATCTCCTTTAATATGAGTCGGCACGCAAAATTATTTATGACAAATATTGTTGCAAATTTAATTTTCTATAAATTTTGTTCTCTACACTAGGTGCCCTCTTTAGAATACTGACCGATATATTTTTAAATTTGGTACATTTCAGCCTTATGTAATCCCCCGCCCCAGTTAGGGCACACATTTTAATAATAAACGAATATATCATAAAACGTATTATTCCAAGTTTAAATAACCAATATTGTTTTCAATAGATCTTTAATTGATAATATTCTTCAAGTAAGTATGTATACGTTTTGTGATGACATTTACCCATTGCGATTTGTTTTTTTTCTCTCAAAAATGATTACGGGATCTATAGTATAAGCCAGTTTTAACCATTTCATTCAAGTCTAAAGGTCATATTACGTAATGGCTGAAATCAGTAAAAGATATGACCCGATTGCCGTTATTTTGAATCAGATTGAAAAATTGTTATTTACAATTCTTGTTAAACTATTTATACTTTATAATTATTTTTCGAAACAATTTCTCATTAGACGAGTTCTTCATACCTTTTTATTTTCATTATTCAACAAACTCCCGCTCCTACTCATGTGGTTTAACTAGAAGGTCTAATATCATTGCATATTATTCGTCGGGTCTAAAAATCAAGTGCGTTTTATGGAGTATTTTTACTAAGAGAGGAATAGAGAATTGAATATGATGTTTCGTTTATAGAGTGGCAATTCAACACGGTGGAAATCTTCTTGCAGCTCCTTAGTAATGGACTTCCAATTAGCATATATTTCTTTCATAACATCATATATACATAATTGTGTTGATGTTTTTCGACCAGGTTATATATATATATGGTGTTGTTAATGTTGTTTGTGATTTTTAGTCAATTTTGGTGAAAAAATCTTAGTTTATGCCGATATTTCGAAAATCTTCATTTTCTCTTCTTCAGGGCTGTAAAATTACAGGTACTACTTTATAATATTGCACATTGTTATTAAACTAGAGTGTAACAGGGGGTGTTTATGCTATTACTACTTACCAAGACTAAAGATACTTAAAAATTACTGTACATAACTATTGCACTTAGGACTAGGGTTACTATAACCTCCCTTGTTCTGTTTACACAGCAGGGTCACCGCCTTTTGTTTTGTATATCTGTAGTATATTGTCTTTTGTTTGTTGAACTATATTATAATTATTATACTGCAGCTGTTATATTATGTTAGAACTATTGCTATGTGTTATTACAATTATTGTAATATTTTATGAAAGCTATTTTCATGTTGTATGAAAGATATTGTGTTATTGTTATGTCATTATGTTACAACTATTATTACTGTGTGTTACTACGATTATTATTATATAAATATAACCTGGTCGAAAACATCAAAACAATTATATATATATAATTGTTTTGTTGTTTGTTGTATTGTGATGGCACATATCTGTGGAACCATGCAACATTTAACCAGTGTAGAGAATTACGTCCTATCGGTTGTAATTCAGATTCAAACATTGAGGTCCTGTCCGAAAATAAATTAGAGTAGTTATTTTTAAGAGGTCTTTAACGACCAGGAAAGTATTATGTTATCTTTTCCCAGAGAACAGGAGTGTTATACAATCAGTTTCCAATAGAACAGTATCAGCTTTCTTTCCAGTTAAACCTAGCATGAAATCGATTGAGTCAGAATTTAGTTCATGGGTCTGGTTGTTTTTGTGACTGTTGTCTAGAGTTGGGTTGGTGTAGAGCAGGGGAATCTGTGCACCTGCGGCAGGTGTCGACAGAAAGCAGGTGCTGCCCTCAAGGGCTACAGGTAGTACCTGTAAACCTAGGCCACGAATTACTGGGAGCCGGCACTGCTCAAGATTTCAAACCTCGGGGCATCGTCAGCCTGGAATTCAATCGAATAGTTCCAGCGGTAGCTCCACCTGTAACGGTAGAACCTCTACCTAGTTATCTACATCTGATTACCGCTTGTCAAGGTTCTGTCATACAATTCACAAACGATTTATATCTCGTGTCTGATTATTATGAAACGGGTTTTTTTTTAGGTATAAGAAATTGAACAGCTAAAAGCAATTTAGTAGCAATTACAATTCAACTGAAAAACAAAATATTTATAACAAACATGAAACTGAATAGTTAACAGACTGGAGTTGAATCATACCTTAAGACGTGACAATAGACGAGATGAAGTTGTACTAACGAGACTTAGGATAGGACACTCACATTTAACGAAGCCAAACTACATGACATGAACAGAAAGACCTCTATGCATAACATACCATTGACCATTAACCATTAAACGCATATTGACTAACTGCAGGAACACTGAATACTTAGAGACCCTACATAACATTTACAAACATCTTACAGACAGGAGCCCACATATGGATAATATATTAAATCATCTAAAAGAATTGAATTTTCTATACAAAATTTAAGATTTCTCCTATTTGATTTTGGTGGCCTCAGGTTAGCCATGTGAGTTAAAGCGTTGGCGTTGGTTAATCTCACAATGTAAACCAAGAGTGGCGAGTTCAATTCCCGCCTGGGCAAAGGAATTTATTTAGTGACAGAATTCATTAAATAAAATCCTTAGTCCCAACGCAGCTAGAATAGGGTGGTAACCTGTAGATAACTCGTCCCAATTAGCCTTAGTTGCAAAAAGTGGACGTTAAGAAATAATTTTTTATATTATTTTGACTTAGTGAAAAATTTAATATAATTTTGAACCATTTTAAATTATATAAATGTATTAGTTTATGGAAATATCATTTTTTTTTATTGAAACTATTTAAAATTGTCTTCATTATTACTACGCTAATGTTCATTTCTTGTACTTATTGCTTGTATTTAATTTTTATCAATTGAGTTTCATTTTTTCCTATTATTCTATAATTTTGTTTTTATTTTACATTGGGAAACTTTGAGCTAAATTGCCTAGTTGTGGGTGCTCCTGTATACATAAACAACAGAATATTACCCATGTAGTGAACTACCGATTCAAACCTACAAACTCCTTCTTTTTTTGTCTGTGCTTTACTGAAGTTATTAGAAAGAATATACTACGCTGGTCTTTAGATTTGTTCGTCTAAAGACCAGTGTAGTATATTATTTTCCCTAAATTTTTAAAATAACATGACCAATTTACTGAGAAAATTAAACTTTCAGAGTTTACCTGATTGCCATTTGCTTGTCATTATTATAAGTTTCACTATCATTATTTTACTTTTTTTTTTGGTTATACTATTATTTCATTTATTGATTTTTATATTCTCATTTATTTATTTATTTTAATTTTTCTAGATTAAATTTCTTGTACCCCTTTCCTTTATCCAAATGTTAACAGTAGAGCGAATAAACTATCCTTTTCCAGGTTACTAGAGAAGGGGGAAAACATTACGGGTTTCAATAACAAGAATAAATTAAAAACAATTTATTTTAATATCTTTTATTCTCAAATTATCTATTACTCAATGATAGTGTTGGAATTTTATCCACGATATTACATTTCCTAATTTCTTTTTCGGGAGCTCAGGTCTGTCATGTGAGTTAAAGCGTTGGGCTTAATATCTCATGGTAAACCTTGAGTAGTGAATTCGATTCCCGCCTGGACAAACAAGAATTTATTTAGTGACGAACTCATTAAATAAAATCCTTAGTCCCACCCTAACTAGAAAAGGGTGATAGCCGACGAATAACACGCCCCAATTAGCCATAGTAGCAAAATGTGGACGTTAATAAGCAATAATAAGAAAACGATTTTTTTGAAAATAACTAAGTGATTACCTGTAAAAACCAGTTTGATATGGAGGAACTACCCACATTAGAATTTTAGTGGACTTAATCTTGCATATATTGGTGGTTTCGTAAATTTTTATTTATAATTAGAGACTAGCTCAGATACCCGGCTTCGCTCGGGAATTGATTTGAGGCTGAATGGTGATAGTATATTTTTGGCAAGGCTTTACTTTGCACAATATTTTGACATTTACCCGTTCCAGTGTTTAGGATTAATACCCGTTGTTGGCATTTGTTAATAATAAAATTATTTTTTTATGTAAGTCTTCACTGAACTCCAAATTGTCATATTTCCCGTCTCCTGTGCATTATGCATAGAATGGAATTATTAAGGAGAAAATATTGACATACATTTGAATTAATTTTTTCAGGTGAGGTACCTGGTAGTTCATATTGAAAAGAAGTGTTGAGCAAATTTCTCTAAATAACAAAATAAACAACTTTTGTTATGTGCATATTTGCCGAAACCCCAATAGGAAATCATTATTATTAATTTTAGGCCTCCCTTATAACCCCCACTCCTGCCCGTCCCTAGAAATGTTAGTATGGCTTATTATAAGGAAGGCGATAGTGCTAATACACATACCGAGTTTGGTTTAGGTTGGTTGAGTCTTTTGTGGCCAAAATAAATTGTGGACTCCCGCATAGTTTTTTAGCGTATAAATCATTTATACTTCCGTATACGGCAAAAGCGTTATAACTAAAAGTTACTGTAAATAACAAAATTGAAACAACTTTTTCCATAGGCATATTTGCTGAAGAAGCAATAGGAAACGAAATATCGCTATTTTTAATTTCAGGCCTCCTTCCCCTATAGGCCCCACACCTGCCCGTCCCTAGAAATGGTAGTATGATGGCTTATTATAAGGAAAGTCGTTAGTGCTAATTCACATAAATATACCGAGTTTAGTTTAGTTTCGGTCTGAGTCCTTTTGTGTCAAATAAAATTGTTCCACTTCCGCTATAGGTTTTAAGCGTATATGCGTTTATTAATAAATCTGTATAACGAAAAAAGTGTATACAACAAAAGTTACCTCTAACTAAAAAAATAAACAACTTTTGTTATGTTTATATTTGCCGAAAAACCAATAGGAAACGAAATATCGCTATTTTTAGTTTCAGGTCTTCCCTTATAACCCCATGTCTTAGAGAATAACTCCATGTTCATCTCAGAGAATATTAATAAAGCCCTAAAGTCTAAGTTGGGGGGTTAGTACTAATATACCAACCAAGTTTCATAAAATTCGGTTCAGCCGTATATGCGTGAAAATGTCACAAAACAAACAAACAAATAAACAAACAACAAACAAACAAACAAACAAACAGACAACCAAAGAAACAAAATGGCATGTTATGGTGTCCTATGACATGTGAAACGAAAAGTTATCCGTGAAATTTCGCGAAAAAAATCAATGTACAGACATATGTTACAATTTTATATATATATAGATATATATATATATATATATACTAGCTTAGATACCCGTCTTTCGCTGCGGGAATTCATTTGAGGCTGAATGGTGATGGTATATTTTTTGCAACGCTTTACATTGCACCAATATTTTGGACATTTACCCGTTTCCAGTGTTTATGGTTAATACCCGATGTTGGCATTTGTGTAATAATAAAATTATTTTTTTATGTAAAAACTTCACTAGACCTGCAATTATTGTCAATATTTCCAGTCTCCTTGTGCAATTATGCATAGATTTGAATTATTAAGGAGAAAATATTGATATATCCATTTGAATTAATTTTTTCAGGTGAGGTACCGGGTAGTTCATATTGAAAAGAAGTGTTGAGCAAATTTCTCTAAATAACAAAATAAACACAACTTTTGATATGTGCATATTTGCCGAAAACCCCAAATAGGAAATCATTATTATTAATTTCATGCCTCCCTTAAAACCACCATTCCTGCCCGTCCCTAGAAATGTTTAGAAATGTCTTATTATAAGGAAGGCGATAGTGCTAATTACACATAATGTGTGTTTTATTTAGATCGGTAGTAGTCTTTTGTTGTGCCAAATAAAATTGTTGTCTCCCGCTATAATTTTTAGCGTATAACGTCTTAATATTTCGTTATACGATGATAGATGTAAAGAAAGAAAAAAAGTTTCTCTAAATAACAAAATAAACAACTTTTGTGTTAAGTGCATATTTGCCGAAAATGCAATAGGAAGCGAAATATCACTAAATATAAATTTCAGGCGTTCCTTATAACCCCCACTCCTGCCCGTCCCTAGAAATGTTATTATATCTAATTATAATGAAGGAGTTATTACTAATTCACATAACCAGTTTGGTTTAATTCGGTTGAGTTTTTAGTTGCCAAATAAAATTGTTGGACTCCCACTTTAGTTTAAAGCGTATAACTCATTTAAGCTTCTGTATACGGCAAAAGTGCATATTACAAAAGTTACTCTAAATAACAAAATAAGACAACTTTTGTTATGTGCATTATTTGCTGAAAAAGCAATAGGAAAACGACATATCGCTATTTTTAAATTTCTGGTCTCCCCTTCTAACCCCCACTCCTCCCCCGTCCCTAGAAAATGTTAGTATGGCTTATTATAAGTAAATCGTTAGTATTAATTCAACCACAGCGAGTTTGTTTTTTTAGTTTCGGTTGAGTCTTTTATGCCGTGGACGAATAAAATTGTGGACTCCCGCTATAGTGGTTTAGCGTATAACCTCATTTATACTTCCGTATACCGCAAAAGTGCATATAACAAAAGTTTACTCTAAATAACAAAATAAACAACTTTTGTTATGAGCATATTTGCTGAAAAAGCAATAGAAAATGAAATATCGCTATTTTTAATTTCAGGCCTCCCGTATAACCCCCACCACTTTTCGTCTTAGATAACAATAATAAATCCAAAAGTCTAAGTTGGGCGAGGTTGAATAAACATACCAAGTTTGATAAAATTCGGTTCAGCCGTTTATGCGTGAAAAGGTAACAAACAAACAAACCCAAACAAATAACAACAAACAAATAAACAGACAAACAAACAAACAGACACTCGAAAGAAACAAAATGCATTTATGGAGTCTATGACATGTGAAACGAAAAAGTTATCGTTAAAATTTCCGCGAAAAAAATCAATGTAAAGAAAGAGTTTACAATTTTATATATATATAGATATAGATATATAATATATATAATATAGTATATATATTAACGTCCACTTCTTGCAACTAAGACTGATTTCGACGGGTTATCTACAGTTTACCACCCTTTTCAAGCAAGGGTGGGACTAAGGATGTTATTTAATGAATTCTGTCACCACATAATTTCCTTTGCCCAGGCGAGAATCGAACTCACCCCTCTTGGTTTACCATGTAAAATTAAGGCCAACCCTTTAGCTCACATGGCTAAACTGAGCCCCTTACCAAAGGATAGAACAACAACATTTGTAGACATATTTACTAAATGAGCATCCTCTATTCAACAGTTTACCTCAGTTTTAAATAGTCATTACAAAGACTGTTTTTTTTTATAGATTTAATTTGAGTCCACCAAGCTAATTTATAACGAACTTATTCCAGACTGATTAAGGACTGCCTTCCGTTATCAGCAAAACAGGCGTTATCAGAGACAGCCATGTTGTTGTTGGAGGTTCGTCGTAAAATCAGGCTCATTAATCTGATGGGCCATCGTTCATCTGCCGGTATCTGACCCCGAGGGACCTTCTTGAGACAAAAAACCTTCAACACGGCATACCATTAGCCTAATCAAATTAATTTCAAAGTACAATATCAGATGGCTGTTTTTTGGTGATTTATTTTTTTTAACGGCTTTGTCATTTGTATTTATTTATTTTTATTTCTTAAAATTGATATAATTTGTTGCAAAATCTATATATTGCAATATGTTATTAAACTAGAGTGAAACAGATGGTGTTTATGTAACAGACCAGGGAAGGTCATAATCAGTAGTCCTTATGTAACCAGAAGTGCAATACATTATGTACAATAGTTTTTAAGTATCTTTAGTCTTGGTAAGTAAAAATAACATAAACACCACCTCTTACACTCTATTTTAATAACAATGTGTAATATATATAAAGTAGTACCTGTATTTCTGCAGCCCTGAAGATGAGAAAATAAATATTCTCGAAATATTGGCATAATCTAAGATTTGTTCACCCAAAGTCACAAACATCAATTACAACACCATATATATATATATATATATATATATATATATATATATATATATATATATATCTATATATATATAAAATTGTAACCTCTGTCTGTACATTGATTTTTTTCGCGAAATTTCACGATAACTTTTCGTTTCACATGTCATAGACACCATAACTGCATTTTGTTTCTTTGGTGTCTGTTTGTTTGTTTGTTTGTTTGTTTGTTTGTTTATTTGTTTGTTTGTTTGTTACCTTTTCACGCATAAACGGCTGAACCGAATTTTATGAAACTTGGTATGTATATTACTACTAGCCCAACTTAGACTTTAGGCTATATTAATATTCTCTAAGACAAATAGGAGTGGGGGTTATAAGGGAGGCTTGAAATTAAAAATAGCAATATTTCGTTTCATATTGCTTTTTCAGCAAATATGAACATAACAAAAGTTGTTTATTTTATAATTTAGAGTAACTTTTATTATATGCACATTTGCCTTATACGGAAGTATAAATGAGTTATACGCTAAAAACTATAGCGGGAGTCAACAATTTATTAGGCACAAAAGACTCAACCGAACTAAGTAAATCTCGGTATGTGAATTAGTACTAACGCCTTCCTTATAATATGCCATACTAACATTTCTAGGGATGGGCAGGAGTGGGGGTTGTAAGGAAGGCCTGAAATTAAAAATAGTGATATTTCGTTTCCTATTGCTTTTTCAGCAAATATGCACTTAACAAAAGTTGTATATTTTGTTATTTAGAGTAACTTTTGTTATATGTACTTTTGCCGTATACGGAAGTATAAATGAGTTATACGCTAAAAACTATAGCGGGAGTCCACAATTTTATTTGGCACAAAAGACTCAACCGAACTAAACCAAACTCGCTATGTGAATTAATACTAATGATTTCCTTATAATAAGCCATACTAACATTTCTAGGGACGGGCAGGAGTGGGGGTTATAAGGGTGGCCTGAAATTAAAAATAGTGATATTTCGTTTCCTATTGCTTTTTCAGCAAATATGCACTTAACAAAAGTTGTATATTTTGTTATTTAGAGTAACTTTTGTTATATGCACTTTTGCCGTATACGGAAGTATAAATGAGCTATACGCTATAAACTAAAACGGGAGTCCACAATTTTATTTGGCACTAAAGACTCAACCGAATTCAACCTCACCTGAACAAATTAATTCAAATGTATGTGAATATTGTCTCCTTAATAATTGAAATCTATGCATAATGCACAGGAGACGGGAAATATGACAATATGTAGGACAGTGAAGTCTTACATAAAAAAATAATTTTATTATTAACAAATGCCAACAACGGGTATTACCCCTAAACACTGGAACGGATAAATGTCAAAATATTGTGCAAAGTAAAGCCGGGCCAAAAATATACCATCACCATTCAGCCTCAAATGAATTCCCGAGCGAAGCCGGGTATCTGAGCTAGTATATATATAAAATTGTAACCTCTGTCTGTACATTGATTTTTTTCGCGAAATTTCACGATAACTTTTTGTTTCACATGTCATAGACACCATAACTGCATTTTGTTTCTTTGGTGTCTGTTTGTTTGTTTGTTTATTTGTTTGTTTGTTACCTTTTCACGCATAAACGGCTGAATCGAATTTTATGAAACTTAATATGTATTTTACTACTAACCCAACTTAGACTTTACGCTTTATTAATATTTGCTGATGGGAACAGGAATAGGGGCTATAAGGGAGGCCTTAAATTAAAAATAGCGATATTTCGTTTCCATTGATTTTTTGGCAAAGATGCAAATAACAAAAGTTGTTTATTTTGTTATTTAGAATAACTTTTGTTATGTACACTTATTTCGTATACCGAACTATAAAGGCGTTATACGCTAAAAATTATAGCGGGAGTCAACAATTTTATTTGGCACACAGACTCAACCGAACTAAATAAAACTCGGTATGTGTATTAGCACTAACGCCTTCCTTATAATAAGCCATACAAACATTTCTAGGGACGGGCAGGAGTGGGGGTTATAAGGAAGGCCTGAATTTAAAAATAGTGATATTCCGTTTCCTATTGGTGTTTCGGCAAATATGAACATAAGAAAAGTTGCTTATTTTGTTATTTAGAGTAACTTTTGTCATATGCACTTTTGTCGTATACGGAAGTATAAAGGCGTTATACGCTAAAAATTATAGCGGGAGTCAACAATTTTATTTGGCGCAAAAGACTCAACCGAACTAAAAAAAACACTCAGCATGTGTATTAGCACTATCGCCTTCCTTATAATAAGCCATACTAACATTTCTAGGGACGGGCAGGAGTGGGGGTATAAGGGAGGCCTGAAATTAATAATAGTGATTTCCTATTGGGGTTTCGGCAAATATGGACATAACAAAAGTTGTTTATTTTGTTATTTAGAGAAATTTGCTCAACACTTCTTTTCAATATGAACTACCAGGTACTTCACCTGAAAAAATTAATTCAAATGTATGTCAATATTTTCTCCTTAATAATTCAAATCTATGCATAATGCACAGGAAACGGGAAATATGACAATATGCAGCGCAGTGAAGTCATACATAAAAAATTAATTTGATTATTAACAAATCCCCAGAAACGACGGGTGTTACCCCTAAACACTGGGACGAGTAAATGTCAAAATATTTTGCAAAATAAAGCCTTTCCAAAAATATACCATCGCCATTCATCCTCAAATGAATTCCCGAGCGAAGCCGGGTATATGAGCTAGTATATATATATATATATATATATATATATATATATATATATATATATGGTGTTATGATAGAAATATATGCTAATTAGATGTCCATTATTTAGGAACAGCAAGATGATTTCCACCTTGTTGAATTGCCACGCTATAGACATAGCCTCATATTCAATTCTCTATTCCTCTCTTAGTAAAAATACTCCATAAAACGCACTTGAGTTTTAAACCCGACGAATGATATGCGCTTCTAGTTAAACCACATGAGAAGGAGCGGGAGTTTGTTGAATAACGTAAATAAAAAGTCATGAATAACTCGTTCAACGAGAAATTGAATCAAACAACATTGTGTAGTATAAATAGTTTAACAAGAATTGTACTATCAAATTTTTCAATCTTACTCAAAATAACGGCGAACGGGCCATCCCTAATACTGATTTCAGCCATTACCTAATATTACCTTTATTCTTGAATGAAATGCTTAAAACCGGTTTATTTTATAGATCCCGTAATAATTTTCAAGTGAAGAAAAAGAAATCGCAATGGGTAAATGTCATTACAAAACGTATACATACTTTTTTACAAGTATATCATTTATTGCAGATCTATTGAAAACAATATTTGTTATTTAAACTTTGAATAATACGTTTTATAATATATTTGCTACTGCTCTGCAGAATATATTTTAGTTTGAACAGAAGGCTCCTGGAGTCTCCGTTAGCTCACACTTATGGAAATAATAAAAGAAAATAACCGCTCATCCCTTATTATGAAAGAGTTAACAAATCAGTTGTATTATTCTTGCACTACTTACATGGCGTTCTTTAAACATATATACGGAGTTTGGACGCTAAACGCGTCGGGGGTTGAACTAATTTGTACATGTAACTGATATGAATGAATTATTTTTCAGACCAATAATGGATCAAGAAACCACGATAAGTAATAACGCTCAGTTTATAATTTTACTATTACAAATTACAGTAGATAATTATATATATATATATATATATATATATATATATATATATATATATATGGTGTTGTTGTTTTTTGTAGTTTTGGTCAGTATTGTTGAAAAAATCTTAGTTCATTCCAATATTTCGAGAATATTTATTTTCTCTTCTTCAGGGCTAAAAATTACATGCACTACTTTACATATATATTGCACATTGTTATTAGAGTGTAACAGATAGTGTTTGTGTTAATTCTACTTACCAAGACTAATGATACTTAAGTTTTTAACATGATTTTATTATTTGTTATTTTACATGATTGTAGTACCTTTGTTTACATTAGGAGTACTACGTATAACCACCCCAAGTCTGTTATAATTAGTTTGGTCACAGCCTTATGTCTTTGTTTGACTATAGTTTATTTTCTTTTGTTTGTTGAACTATGTTACAACTATTGATATGTGTTATTATCTTTAACCAACGTTTTGAACGTTTTAGCCAAAGTAGAAGAAAAATTAGTTTTTGTAAATTTATTTCGTATTAATGAAATTTCAATTCAATATAATACAGACCCTAATTCGAATGCCCGAGTGTATAAGAAACTTTAATTCAAACTCTAAAGACCAATAAGACTTTATTAATGTAATAGATAATAGAGACGAAATAAAATTTTTTATTGAAAAAAGTAAGAAAACTATCATATAAAATATGAATAAAAACAAATTTTATATCTGGGTTTGGTCCATTTAATAGCAGTTTTCCTCTGAAAATATTGGTTTTTAGATACAGATTGTAAATTTAATCTAATGCATGTGAAACCCTTTGTGTGTAGGTATTTGTACTAAATTCTACACTAAAAAATTTATTTCCCCCCAAAAAAGTAAAAAAAAAAAAAAAAAAAAAATAATTAAGACATGCTAAATAATTGACTTCAATGTTAGTTTTAAGGATCAGGATGCTTATACGAGGATGGGTTGATGGATTAAACATAACTTGAATTTGATCAATAAGTGCTACGTCTAGCAGAGCCTAAGTGCTGTCTCTGTCACTATCTTGAATGTGTTTTTCGAATTTGAATGTCTCTGTCAAAACTAACTAATTTGTATCTGTCAGAGACAATTTTCTTGAACTCTTCATGTTTCCATATTTCATGATCACTTTCCTAATTATGTAGAACTCAGTGGTTTTGGTCTTCTGCAGCGAATATTGAGCTTAATTTAAGCACTTTCAGTTAAGAATCGTTCAGGTCGTTAGCACCCTCGTTGTATTCATCATAACATTAAAAATCTTTTACATATACATTTGCTGTCACTCAATATCGTATTCGAAATCTTTGCTCATGTTTTAGACACTTTCATTACACACTCATGCCTTTGACACCCCTAACCATTATACTGCTGACTCTTGTCAAGTAAGGCGGGTTTTCACAAAATCCATAACAATTTTATCACATCAGTAACATTAAAATGCCTATTGCATGTAAGCTCCTAATACTAATATTTATTTAACAACGTAGGCAAATGAAAAAGCATGAGCTGGGTAACTCTCATGAAAAAGTACGCAACTTTATAACTTGTTCAATCTTTGATGCCTATTCATGCTTCTTGGCAGATATTCTCGCTAGGAAATATAGTTAGTTCATTTATATTTAAATATATAAACTTAAGACCAAATCCATTTTCAATGGGGTACTATAGCTATTCTTTCATAATTGTTTGCTGAATCTCCCGATTTTAGCCATTATATAAATATAAAAGGTTTCAAATGTTATATTACGCTAAAATGGCATTGTGTACTTTTTCACTAACAAAAAGTGCCTACGCATGAGTCAGCCAAACTAATTTGTTTTTGTTGGATAGACTCTTGTCATTTAGGTCAGTTAAGAAATATGCCTTATGGTATAAAAGAACTTTTTCTTATGTAGATACTTAAAAAAAAATAAATGTGTTTTAAGTGTAATGCAATCCAGACATTCATTGGCAATCCAAGAGGTTTATTGTGTTCAACAATTTGGTGATGAATCACCACTTCAAGCTATCAATCAATTATCGGATGCCCTTCTCTTGGAGGTTCTTCTTCCTGGCAACGTGCCGCCTACACTGCACCGCACGATGTCATTGGGTTATAGAGTCGAGGGGTGCTGATTGGGGGAATTATGTTGCAAATGAGCGTGAGGCTTAGGGATTGAGGACTTACTGTTATTAATGGAAGAAGATTGAAGGAAGGAAGATGAGAGGGGAAAATACGCCAAGGGAGGCCAGTGCTAACCCTGTTAGTCGCGGCCATAACGCGATTATCTCCAGGCCTCAGGGTCCCCCGCCCCCGTCCTCAATTATAGAAAATAAAACCCTATTCAACCCCAAAAGGGAAGGGACTGTATTTAAAATGATTCTCCGTCGACGCGGAAAGGCGGTTTTTGACGTTGCAATCCCGATCTCATTGAGAATTTCCCCTTTGACCACCAATCAGCCTCTGCAAGGTTTAGCATGAATATTCAAATATGCTTAGCTCACAAAGCTCTTTTCCATCCTGTTGAGGTCTCGTTCAGCGGTTATTCTTCCCAGGTACGACTAAGCCTAAAACAGATTCTAATCCCTTAATGATATGAATTGTTTACTTGTCAAACAGAATATAATGCATATTATTATTGGCAAAGGAAATTCACGTAAAAATTCAAGACATTGTGTGAGGAATCAATGCAGATTATTAACAATGATTACTAAAATTATGGTTGAGTATTTTGTTGTACACTTTGCGCTACTGTGGGGTTGGTTTTCTACACGATCTAGCAGGGTTTGGTCTAATTATTTTATTTTACCAAATCTTCAACAAATAAAGTCCTATTTGTAAAGCCCGGAATTAAACGAGCTTTCTAAGTTTACCACTAGAGATTAAGACCTCCTTAACTCACATGGCTCTCAATGGAAGTGTTACTGTATTTGTCACTAAAGGCATGCCCGTCTGATAATGCAGTTATATTTTCTCTTTCATTTTAACTATACTCGTAGACTTCCGCTGTCTTTGTTAATAACATAATTGAGGTCTTCGAGTACTGACCGTGTATTCATGTTTCTCGCCGATGTTTCGCTAGTCATTTTCTTCTACCTTCCTCAGGGGTCTCGAGACTGGAAGTTCCTATTCAGATGTGCGTAACTGGTTTGCCAGGTGCTGCGAATCCTCCCCTTCCACGTATCTTCAGGTAATGTCTACGGCATCTGTTACGTTGAGATTATATATTCATGTATGATATAATTCTTTCTAGGTGAAATAATGGCCTTCCAAAGTTTGCTCAATCTTAACCATCTTCTCCATTGATCTTGCTATTTCATTTGCTTCTTGTACGGTTCTGCCCTGGCATCGATCAACTTTTGCCAGCACCGCTGAGCTGGGTTGTAAGGTGGTTCGTCAATAATGTCCTGCTATTGCTGAGTCTTTCGTAGAAAACCATTTTCCCATCCTGCTAACGAACCTGCCTGTCAGGCCGATTTACGGGTACTCCAAGCCACATGAGCAAGGTATACTGTATACTCCTCCATTGAGACTACAATTTCAGGAAGATGGCCACTAATCCACCAACAAAGAATGAAGTAAACAAAGAAGACATAATCAAAAGGAAGCACCACCAACGACACTGAAGGAGATAGTTACATATACCTGAATATGAGAACTCAGAGAGAGCTCTGAGGATGCAAGAATGAAGGTGTCTAACGAAACATCTGCCGGCACTTGAAGGCTCGGCTAATACCTGAAGGCCCGGTTTGTAATACTAATAACATATTTTTTACTATGTTTTCTTAATATTTGAGTGGATTCTCAAATACATGAACATTCGAATCCATACACAGAAATATCCAGACGAAGCATTTTTAGCATTCATTTTTGAGTATTTTCATTTATAATTCCTTTTTTTAAAATTGTCATTAATTATATTTTCGAAAAAGAGGGACGGGTTACCTACAAGTTGCCATCCTTTTCAAGCCAGGGTGGGATTAAGGATTTTATTTAAAGAGTTCGTCACTAAATAAATTCTTATTTCTAAGGCGGGAATCGAGCTCGTCACTCTAAGGTTTGCCATGAGAGTTAAGGAAGCTTTGACCCAGAAGGCTAACCTGAGCCCCTTATATTTTACTTGAGATCATTCATATAGGACCCCAGAATGCCTCCAGGTATTCAGGATAATAGGTGTGTGGGGCATACGACGATAGTTAAAATTTTTGGAATGAATTAATCCTGCATTGTGGTGAAGATATTATATGGCGCATTGGTAGGAAAGAGGAATAGAAATTTAAAAAAAAAAAAAAAAAAAAAATACACGGTCAATAGCCGATAATGGGTAAATGTTGGAGGTCAAGTGGTCTAATGTCGGTTTTTTTGTACAGTATTGTTGTACAACTTCATTTCAAAGTAGCTGCTTGTTTATTCGATTAGCTACACAATTCCCACAAGATGTTGAATGTACACAGGAGAACTGGATATAAATTCATACTCAAACACAAGTGAGCACACACTTAAATAAAATGGGATGTTTGAGTTTGAAGTCGCAACTTCAACTACAGTATCAGTGTGGCTCAACAATGGACCACCGCCGGCCCCAAGAAGAAATTATCCATGAAGAAGGAGACTTCTGTTGTCGGCTTAGGGACGTTATGTATTGGGAAAGTCATACTAGCATCCTTAGAAACGATAAGAATGAAGAGGCATTAGCCTCCAATAACCTTAGACTATAATTAATAAATATATGAGTTTTCCATTGTACCTAGGGTACTTACATTGACGATGCATTTTAATGTGCTCCATTCAATTCTGAAACAAACAAGAAAATAAATTTACTACGTGTTAATATATGAAGGAGATATCTTAAAGT
The DNA here is from genome assembly GCA_019009955.1 of Riptortus pedestris. Lineage (NCBI taxonomy): Eukaryota > Metazoa > Arthropoda > Insecta > Hemiptera > Alydidae > Riptortus > Riptortus pedestris. Next base: position 54,260,151 of record CM032229.1, read on the forward strand.
TGAATGAAATGACAATATTATACATAAAGACAAACATTTGTAACGGTAGTATTATTTATTTCATCTATTTCATTCTGTTTTCTTTTATAGAGGATGCTTGTATTTTTTTTTTAAAAAAAGAAGTTCTTTCCTTTGAATTTACTTCTTTAAGATTTTTTTTTAAATTGTTTCAAATAAGCTTTTAGAGATATATTAAATGTAGTGGAATTTCCTTTTAGAATTGAGGGAAATGTTTTCAAACCGTCTGCAATCAAAAGAAAGAGTTGCAGTTGTTGTCCGACATTGGCCTCTGAATTCCTGGCCATTCATTCCTGAAGGAAAGAGAACTGTGCTGGAGATGTCGGTTCTGAAGAAAATTAATGAAAAGATCCACCCCACCTCCTTCTTCAACCCAGTGTGCTTTCCCCTCATTTGAATTCATCCTTAAGAATTCTCACTTAGGCTCTCCTCGCCGGCTGGAAACTTGTGCCAATTAGCTTTCAAGTCTCGGGGCCCACTCTGTTGTATAAACCCCCGGGAGAGAAGAGTAGGAAGCCCGCCTCGGCTGATGGATTTCAAAAGGAGAGTGGATATTTTTAGGGTTGGTACGTGCTCCGGGTCCTGGATGCGGGGGACATTCAGCGAGGGCCCCCCTCAAACCTCTATTACCATCCTCTCGTCCTGGGGCATATTGTTTGCAACCTCTCCCCTTCTCCCAACAGAAACAAAGAGTCTCCCACAGGAATGTCTTCCCTCTTACGCACCTCCATTAATAGTCTTATACGTTTCTTTTCTCATCAAAGGATTTTTGCCTGCAGAAGTTTCGTAATTCGCATCTTAAAAAATATCATGGATGTAGCTACCCCAAATTACATTTAGAAAACTTCCTTCAACACGAAAAATATTTAATGCATTCAGAACTCAACAACAAACATTTTAGGTAACCATCTTTTTATAATAAAACTAAAATTAATGTTCTGAGTTGGTATTCTGGCAGGTGGAAGTGACTTCTAACGTATGTAGGGTGAAAAAATTGTTGGCTATGCATCCACTATAATAATATATTGAAACGGCAAAGCGTTTTCGATGCTGTGCAACATCGTCAGTGCCCTGTTGGCACACAAAATAATAGTTATACCCACGCCAAAATAATAGTAGTCCAGGCCCAAGAGCCGTCATTCTCTCTCTTCTCCTTATTTGGTTTCACTTCATTTAATTTTTTTTTTTTTTTTTTTTTTTCATTTGAAAGTGATATACGATATCTTCAATCCAATGCATCAAATAGGTAAAATCCGTCTTTTTACTATATTTAAAATAGGACTCACAAGTGTTTTGAAACTCTAATACGAACAGAAAAATTAGCAAATTTTAATATTCGCCCTCCTCTAACTCTCCTTCAACCTAATGGGGAGGTGTGCAACTAGACGTTACAACAATTTCAAATATGAAGTTTTAACATTCTGAAGCTAGATGTATTTGAGTTATGTGAGGTACGTGCGTACTTACCTACAGATACACGCCGAAAGTAATCAAAATGTGTTCATGAAAGATAAAAACAAATAATTCTGTTGTTCAAATGAGAAAACCGAAAATTTCAGCGATTAAAATACTCCATTTACTTTGTATTAGGAGGTCAAGAAAGTGATGACTAACTATTCAAAAAAAATTATTTTTTAGAACAAAAAAAAAAAAATTATTTTCTTAATACACATACTTGGTGGTATAACGAGAACCATTAAAAGTAGCGAAATTGTTGGCATTTTATTCGGAAATAGGGAAAGGAACAAAAGTCTCTCAGGCAGGGGCACGCAAACTAAACAGATTTCCCACGAGCTGGTATAACTCACAAATGATCTCATTCCCACCAAACATTATCTATTTATGTATAAAAAAAAACGATGAGTAGAAGTGCCAGGAAGAGGGATACTGAAGGCTGAAACTAGAAAGTATGAACTACTCGCTAAATACCTGACTTACGAAATAAATGCATGGAAATACAATTGTAGGACATCGACAGTTTCAAATTGTGTCCATAACATTTTACGATACGACTCATTATAACCGAGATATTTTTGAATTTTTGAATTCCTCCTTCCACTACTCAATGTAAGTATTAGCCAATAGCAAACATGACCTCTAGTTTTGATACAAACTGTTAAATAGCGAGTATGGTACAGATCAAATAAAAATTTTCGCCACAAAAACGTGAAATCTTAATAGATGACGCCATCACACGTCGAATTTGCATGTGTCTTGCACTATAAAGGTCTCATGAAAACAATATTTGGCTTTTAAGCTTAGAATAAAGAGGTTCATGATAAAACACCTTTCTGTTATTATGACATCAGTGGGAGTGGGTGTTTACTGAACGCTGAAAACTAAAAAAAAAATTAAATATCGTGGTTAATATTCATGAATGAGAAAATAGGTTAAGAGCAACATTTATAGATAATTATATTTTCGTTTAGATTGGTTTTGTTCATTTTTGTCGATCTGATGTATAATAAAGGAGATATTTCGAATTATCAAAATTGACCCTCTAAACCTCTCCCCACCTCCGGTCCAATTTCAGCCGTTGATCTTTAGTTTTACATAAGAAGCTAAACATATGCTTGCCCCGTATGGAGCTATTTATCAAACACTAATTTAAGAAAACTACAAATATTTCAAAACAAATGCCTGAGAATTGTGTATAATCTTCCCTATCATACAAGAATAAGAAAATTACATCAAATTTCAAACTTACCAATGGTAAAGACATATATCCGTAATCTAACTACTAAATTTTTCAAATCTTGCAAACACAAAAACAACCGACTCATCAATGAAATAGGTAATTATAACAAAGAAAGCACTACGTACGTACACAAACGAACGAAGCACATCTTACTCTAACACAAGAAACTGACTGAATCAATACCCAACAGGCTAGGCTAAAGACATGTAACACCTTTATCTTAATCCCTATTTTACCTTTAATCATATTAAATAATCATAAGAAAGTCTGTACTTGTTATTATTATTAGCTTATAAGGTCTCTTAAATTAGTAAATATTTAAAATAACTGTTACCACTAAGTTGCAATATGACTGCCTACTATTAGTCAATTGCATTTCAACAATCCTCTACTTAAATAGAAATTTTTATTTTATGTTTCCTTTTGTAAATTGCAGTGGTCACAAGGAGCACTATGAATTATCTTGTAAAAATTCTTGTTATTCAATAAAGGATTATTATAAAAAAAAAAAAAAAAAACATAAGAAGCTATATACCGAATTTTACAACGATAAGACAAAACTTGAGACCGCTTGAGCGGGATATATATATATATATATATATATATATATATATGGACATATGAGTAAATCTTTCGAAAATTGCCCCATGAGTACAACCTCAATAGCTGCCTTCCTAAATTAAACTATTTATTAAAATTCACTTTCTGCTACTGCGACTAATTGGGACGGGTTATCTATAGGCTACTACTCGTTTCTAGCTAGGGTGGGACAGGAATCGAACTAGCCACTATAGGTTTACCATGTGTGATGGTCCATCGGCTAACCTGAGCCCCGCTAATAAAAATAATGCAATAAGTAAATATTAAGTATCTGCCACGAAATTTCGATCATATGTGTTTTATTTAGACGTTTTGCATACAAATTTCTAAATCTCTCAAAAAATTATCATTCTCATAGTACGTGTAAATAAATTTAAAATGGCATTTTTTCCAGGTCAATGAACATGTAGAAAATTATAAGGCTAGACGGTAAAAAATAAATAAATAAAAAAGCGAGGAAAACCCCTGACCTACTTTCAAAGTTCTAAGAACCGATGGAACACAATAATACCCTCAGTTTTGAATAAAAATTGTTTGGAGTTTTGACTAACTATACCGTGTGTTTTTCTACCGGTTTTATATTCCCAATCAAAGTTATCATATGAAGTTGAATTAAGTAGACAAAGCCAATGCATATCAAACAACTTCCCAACTAATAAACAACAGGGTCATTTTAAATGTTGGATTTGTTCAGTCGTTCCTTCCCGGCAATCAGAGGACATTTATTGCCTGTCAATTCCTGCTTCGTTTGTATGTCTCTACCTATTCTGAAGTCATATGCTATACTTCAGCTGGTAGATTTTCTAATTTTATGACACCATTCAGTTTATTGAAAACAGAACTATACCCACTGCATTTGCTATTTATTTGAACATTAAGAATTCAATGTTAAATCTGATTTAACGAATATTTGTTCTATAAAACTTTCAAATATAGTTTAGAAGTCAGAACTATCTGAGAAAAAAGAACAGGTTACTCACATCACATAACAGCGCTTAATTGAGTCTTCAAACTGGAAATTTGTAAACTGAACAAATGGTGTGAAAACTCTCGGACGATTTCAACGGAAGAATAGAGTGAATATACATAGCAAAATAAAATAAAAGTCCGTCCAGCTTAAAGTGAGCAGATTTCCCTGGTGAAGTTTTAGAATAGATAAATCTACAAACATTTACAGCTAAAACTATCGCGAATATTAAGTGAACATACACAAATGACAATGAGATTTGTTTCAATCACTTTACATGATAATAACCTCCACAAAGGAAAGTTTCTGAATCTATTTGATCAAGCTACCTCTCAGTGCTGGAAGATAGAATTCTTCGTGACCGGAAAGAAAAACCATTACTGAAATATATCTTAATATAATATAATAATTTTATTGAAAACTATTTACAATATCTAGTGCTGAAATTATAACGAACTAGAATTGATTGAGATAAAAATAGCTCTCCCAAATATTAGTAATCGAAGAACAAAATATAGGAGAGGGTATCATAACGTATTTGCATATATCGGATCTAGAAAAGATTTGTTGAACACAATATTTGGTATTTCAGCTCGAAAAAAGTTTATGATATGTTGGCTTATTCATAACGTATAATGACAAGGAAGGGGGGTATATTGAAGGCCGAAAATTAAAAAAAATGGAATTATCTCGGTTAATATTTGAGATAGAGAAATAATGTACATAACAACATTTATGGGTAATTCAATTCACAATAAGACTGGTTATTTGCGTTTTTTCAGTCTGATTTATAGTAACAGATATATATCAAATGTTCAAAAATCACCCCCTCCCTCCGATTTCTTTTTACATAAAAAGATTTAATATCGAGTTGCCATGGTGTGAAGTACGATAGTAGTTGTAATACATTAAATTAGTTTGTACTTTTTAATATGATAGAACGATGTTATATAGTTTTTGGCTATATTATCTCGACTGACCCATATATGTTTTATTTACCTTTTGACTGTTATTCTTAGTGTGTTTTAGAAGATTTCCCTTCAGGAGGTTTCAGCAATTGAGGTTGTACTCATGACGACATTTTCGAAAAAATTTCTCAAATGCCCATCGATCCAGCCTAGGAGATAACGAATATACCTATACTTTATATACTACAGTAGTAAGCAAAACTGAAAAAGTTGTACGGAACTAGGTCTGTCATACTAATCTCAGTTTTTAGTTCATGTCCTAAAGTTTAAGCATTATGATAAGTTTGTTCTAATTATCATATGAATCATTTTATGAGTCATAACACTTGAATTTAAGGTTTGAAAAGATTATTGACATCCATATTAATGACAATTGGGTTAATATGTAAAGGACAAATGTGTAATGAAAATTCCGATATCGAATTTGATGTTTGGTGGACACATACTGGGAAGCTGTAAATATTAAATAACGATATCTATTTTGGTAGTATTGTAAATATGTACTGTCTAACAGTAAAAGGTAAATAAACATTGCAGACAAGGTCGAAACTCTCAGACGTAGCAAAGTGTCTATCGAATCTAGACAGTCTCTGTTCACTGGCCCGTGTTTTACGTTCATTTTTTTTTCTTTTGGGTTTTTCTTTTTCCTTTCTATTTTTTTTTCTTTTTTACAGCCCCTAAATCAATTTTATGGGAAGTCGATATCAGGACCCGCCACGGGTTTCTGCCCTCCCTAGCAGAGCTCTGATATATTGAATGTACTTTCTAGTTCTACTCACTTAAAACGGTATCACAAAAATATGATTCGTGTCCTTTTCTCCTTGAACATGTGCTTGAGTTTGATCTTGTAATGGACTCCGTAGGTCGCTTGTGTCAATACGCTTTCTCATTTTTTATTTTAGGTTAATAGGTTTAGACACGGAAGGCTGCATTTGATTGAGGCTGTCAAAGCCATTATTTTTCTGAACTTTAATAGTGCCAATTTCTAATCTCAGGAGTGAAATAAACTATATTTTAATAGGTCTGCTTCGAAGGGATTGCTTGGAGTTTGTATATTTTCCTGGAACAAATATACTGTATACAGTCTAAATGCATTTGAATTTCCGTACTACGGCCGAGAAACCTAAAAGAGTGAAATAAAGCTCAATTAATAGTTATTTATTATACAAGGGACGAAAGTAGATCATTTAACAACTCGAGTGAAACGTTTACCCACACGAGCGAAGCGAGTGTGGTAATTTCATGAGAGTTGTAAATTCTACTTTCGTCACGAGTGTAATATTAAATTTTTTCTGTAATCGTGTAATACATGATCAGATCTAACCAAAATATGAACAAAATTAGGATGTTGTGAAGATTATGGTATGTTGTTGGTAGGTTATAAGCATGGTTGTGAAAGGTTATAAGCATAGTTATAAAACAGCTAGTGATGATTGTGAAGTAGTGCAGTTATAAACAAGTGCAGGTTATAAACAAGGAAGGTAATTATTATTATATTTAAATTTTAAAATATATTGATTATTTCCACCAATAATTCATTCACATTTCAATTTATTTTGTTAAAATAAATTCTTACAATGTTAAGAAACATTTAAAAGGATTTAATTTCCAACTTCAAATTATTTTTTAATTTATACTTATTAGTATTTAATTAGGCAATTCACTTTCTTCACTCTATTGCAAAATGTTTCACTTTCTTCACTCATTTCAGTTTAGTAATGTTACCATTATTCAACGATTAAGTACAGAAAAAAATTATTTTACTTCAGTGAACGGTTCACGTCAGCTGAGTAATTACCTCCAATATTATGTTCACCGTTAGTAACTGCCTGAAGAAATAAAAAGGTTTATTATGGAATTCATAAGATTAAACTTGGACAGAAATAAAAAAATAATAGGCGTCCATCCAACCGTGAAACGTGTAAAGCAAATAAATACAAAGAAGTAAAGGTGTTTAAGGTAAGGTGTTTGTAAGGTGTTTTATTCTGTTCGCCATTTACCACAAGATTAGTCCACTAGAAAAATACTTATATGGTTAATCAATAATTTTTGAGTTAGTTATTGAAAGAACCAGTGGTTAATGATGAAGTATAAAAATAGTAGCACAAGAACCTCGGAAGTAATTTGACAGAAAAAGGATTATAGCAGTAATGAGCTAGATAAGGATGTCAAGAATCTAATCTCACCTCAGTCCTTATATTTATGGAAAATTATGATTATGTTTTTTGCAACACTTGGTCTGCGATTCAATTGACGAAAGTACTGCTTTCTTTCGGAAAATTAATAAACAGCGTTTTTTTTTATTTTGTATACAAAAATAAGTAATTCAGCACCATCTATTTTTTAACTTGGTTTTTATGACATAAAGTTCTTCTAAAATCGAAATAGTGATAAGATTTAATTTAGTTAAATATAAATAAAACAGTTCGTTAGAACAGGTGTTCTAATAAAACAGTAAATAGCTGATATAAGTTGAAAAATTAAACAACTGAATCCCTCTTTGAATACAGTTTGTACCTAAAATATTTTTGTAGATCTGATATTATTAGAGTTATTCATATTCTTTTATAAGGCCATCCTAAATTATCGCCACTCTTATTAGCTTTCTATTTCACGGGTCAAAGTCTCTGAAATTGGTAATAATATATGCCTGTTCTACCGGAAGGCAATCTCTTCTTGTTTGCGAAATTAAAAAGATAATTATAAATTCTTTGCCCAATTACCGGCACGAACTTTGCTCGTCTATTTACATGCAACGCTACTCATAAATATTTACCAACAGCCGTGTTGAAAAGCACGAATTGATTTAATTGAGAAAATATATGGTGTTACACAGGTCTCATTAAACATGGTCAAACATGGATCCCTTACGTGCAAACATATACTGTATTTTTGAAATTGCTGCGGATCGAATAGGAACTATGAGGTAAGAATAGAAATTAGAAATAGATGTTTCCAAATAAATTTTAATAAATTGTATCAATTAAATTTGGAAATGACAGACGTCAACAAATTAAAAAAAACAAAAACATTATGTATGTAGGATGAAAAAATTGTTGGCTACGCTTCCACTATAATAATTTATGAACACGGCAAAGCGCTTTCGATGCTGTGCACTGACGATGATGCACAGCATCGAAAGCGCTTTGCCGTGTTAATAAATTATTATAGTGGAAGCGTAGCCATCAATTTTTTCATCCTACCTACATTAGAAGTCACTTCCACCTGCCAGAATACCAACTCAAAAACATTATGGGTTAAGATTTCAACAAACTGACAAATTTATTATAAATAAAGAATAACAGCAACAAAACGTGACTACGAACATTGGCTATTTTAACAAAAACTGAAAATATTTTTTGAAATATTCTATTATGTTTAATTACATTTATGTTATAAGATTTATCTACCACAAATATTATGTTTATAAGATAAATACCATAGAGTAGGCGGTGCATACATTGAGAAAAAGGCATTAAGCGTACAAAACATCAAACATGGTATATCGCATTAGCATGATGTTCTATTTTTTTTTTTCAATTATAATTTGGAATAACCTTATAAGAGATTTGAAAAAAATGAAAAGGAAAGGAGATAAGAATGATACATCAAAATAAACGTTTGAAACATGTTTTTACTACACTGGAATGCCTACGATAAATTTATTTTCACTCCAAAATTTATTTAGTTATTCTGAAACATGGTTAGTTTTAATCCCCTCCCGCATTTTTAGTTAAATCCAGACGCTCTTGAGGAAGGACTTCCCAGTTTAATTTTGTGCTCGAGGTTTAATTCAGCGTGTCCTCAGTAATGAAAAATGTGAAAACTGGGTCAGAGTGTGTCATATACAAAACTAACGGCTCGTTTATGATTAATTTTCAACTAACCCCATCTATTCGAGGACACGGTAATTCAGAATTTAATTGAGTGTTTCTGAATTTTAATTATCAATACAGAATGTCATAAACACATTATACTGGTATAGGTTATGTCCAAGAAATTATTTTTACAAGCTCTCGTATGACAGTGCTGGATCAAGATGAATTCTTGATGTAACTCATTAGAGCACGCACAGGCACATTGGTATAAACAATGATTATTTGATTATAGTATTCATTCAATCATGCACTTTTGCCAAGAAGTTGAGTGCTCCATTTCGAAGAGAGAACATTATTAAGGAAGAGATTTGATTCTGAACTATTTTTTACTGTGTTGAATGAAGTTAAGGAAGTATTTTGGAATCGCGAAAATGTTTGGTTTTCTATGGAATTTCCTGTTTTGACCCTCCCTGAACCGTGGTTAGTTAGTGAACGTCAGTGCTTATATCATTGCATGACTCAAAAACGGTTAGCATTGGAATGTTGAAATTTCATATTTGGGATTTTTCTAGGGAGTCTATGTCTCGTTTATTATTATTAGTTAAGGTGGAGAGGGGATTTCAGAAAAGTTAAAATAAAAAAAAAATGAAATTTCGCTGTATGTATAAGAGATTTAACCAATTCTAAATACAGCCTTATTTTTATCAAGGTAATATAGATCAATAAAATATGTTCTTTGATATTTTTCAGCCCGGTACATTGGGACGTGTATATCGGATATTACATTCACATGGAATAATTTAACAATAAATGCAAGATATAATTTTATTGGTTTATAAGAATCATGTGGCACCCGCATCAATTTTTCTTATGTCGAGCTCTAGTGTTCGGTGTTTTTTCAGGGCAAAATCTTCAGTTGAAAAAAGTGCAACCTGAGAAGATTTCTCACGTGCTGGTAAGACACTATACTGATCTCTTCTCCCTATATATTTTCTATGTCTAAGTAGAAGTGGAGGTTTACCGAAGGTTTGAATTATTATTTATTTATTAACGTCCACTTTTTGCAACTTAGGCTAATCGGGACGGGTTATCTACAGGTTACCACCCTTTTCTATCCAGGGTGGGATTTTAGGACGTTATTTAATGAATTTCGTCACTAAATAATTTCCTTTGCCCAGGCAAGAATCGAACTCGCCACTCTAGGTTTACCATGTGAGATAAAGGTCAACGATTTAACTCGCATGGCTAACCTGAGCCCCTGAAGGTTTAAAGCAATATATTATTAATCACTGGCATAATATTGTTTCGCTTGTTACAAAAACAATATTGAACGTTGATTATTGGAGTTCTTTTGGATTAAAAAATTAAACACACAAGCTTTTGAGTTCTTATCACTGCACAATGTATTTGAGAGTCCACTACACACTTGGTAATTATTCTTAACTACTTCTCACAGTATGCACTAATAATTTCACTTCTTATTGCACAATAACTCATGATCACGCGAATCACAGAAGATCACAAAAACATGGCACTACACTGATCTTCACATAAAGCACTGTACGGCACTGAAACTAAAATGCACTGTTCACTAAAGCTGTACTGAACGCATTTTTATTCACTGGAAAAGTACTGAGAACACACTGAGTGTCGGGCGAGCTGGGTCCACTTTTATAGATATCATAGGTAAGGGGCCCAGACTAGCCTAGATCCGGTGGGATCTCGGCGGGTGTCGCCGAGAGGTCCATCCATCGATAGGTTCCTTTCGTCTACTTCCTACTTCTTAAATTCGAGATTAACAATGAGTACGTTTTCGCAACAAGATTTTGATAAACATAATGAATTGAATAGGGGTCCTAACGCACCAATAGTTTAACATGATTGAATATATAACATTTTTCGATAATAACGTAGATATTTTGTATTTTCGAATTCTCCCATATCTTCCCCCCCCCTTTGTTCCTGGTTTGGTGTCAGCCATTAACGACTATGCATTTTAGTGTTGAATTGAACGGTTAAATATCGATTATAGTATAGATCAAATGAAACTTTTCGAAGAAAGAACGCGAAATCGAATTTGTTGACATAATCACTTAACGCAGTGGCATATTCTTTAAAAATTAAAAGTTCAATTAAAACAATATTTGATATTTAACTTTGGAATAAGAAGTTGCAGGATATAAGAGCTTATTGTTAATGTGACTGAGTAGAAGTGCGGGAGAAGTGGAAGGGGTTTACTGAAGGCCAAAAAGTAAAATATGCTATTATCTCAGTTATAATTTGAAATACGAAAAACATGTATATAACAACATTTATAGACCATTACATTTGAAATAAAATTGGTTTATACAATTATTCCTGCGGTACGTAATTACGGAGATATTTTGGATTTTGGAAATTCGTCAGCCATTAACTGACAATCTTTAGTTTTACAGAATAAGTTTAAATATCGAGTTTGGAAACGATTAAAAAAAATTGCAACCGCTCACTAGTAATTCAGTTTTTAGGTATTAGTAGTTCAGGCTTTAGGTATGTAGGCAAGTTAAGTTAATTAGGCTCTTGCTGCCAGTTCTCTGAACAGAGAGTCGCTGCTTCTGGTTCCCTAGGACTTTTCGGACTTAAACTAAATCTCCCAAATGTTACACTTTTATGCTTCGCCGTTCTCCGTGAGTTAAGCTAAGTTTTTTTTTTTTTTTTACGTCCACTTTATGCTACTAGGCTAATCGGGACGGGTTATCTACAAGTTACCATCCTTTTCTAGCCAGGGTGGGCCTAAGGAGTTTATTTAATGAGTCCGTCATTAAATAAATTTCTACTTCCCAGGGCGGGATTCGAACCCGCCACTCTAGGTATGCAATGCGAGATTAGGACCAACGCCCTAACTCGCACGGCCAACCCGAGCCCGGCTAAGTTACCTGGCCCAATTTATTTATTCAAAATTTTACATCTCTTGAAAAATGGAGACCACTGGTATGGGGTAACCCAAGGGTACAGCGGGGGCAGGGGTGGGACTTATATATATATATATATATATATATATATATATATATATAATAAAAAAATAGTAATTCAGTTGGACATTGAGGTTACTCGATTGTAGGTTACAGGAAGTACAAATAATTATTGACTGGAGAAGGTCTTCAACATAACTTTTTTCCCTTGCACTCTGATAATAAGTTCCCCTACTCTCGTTTCAGCCCTATAGAATCCGAATTGTGTGTATGACAAAGGTTTTCGTCGGCTTCTATAATACTATGAGCTGTGTGAAGATGAATCGCTGGAGTATCCCGGGAGAGTTTATACAGGCCGGGATATTGTCATGCATAATCATGGATCTCATTCCCTGATTAGAGGATAGGCAGTCAAAGACAATACACACATCGGATTCTGCTCAAGTCGAGTCATGTTTTCTCTCCCGGCACACACAATGGGATCCCCCGCTCACTCGCCCTCTCTCTCTCTCTCTCTCTCTCTCTCTCTCTCTCTCTCTCTCTCTCTCTCTCTCTCACTCTCTCTCTGCTTTGCAAAATTGCATGTCAGGGTGCTAATGAGTTTTACTACTGTGAAAGGGCCCGCTAATTCGCTTTGGTAATTTTGTTCTCTGACAAAGTACAAGAAGAAAGGCTTTGCTGAACTTAGTGCCGAGGCTTATAGAAACAACAACAAACAGACTGTGACATGCATTAGTGACATAGTTTACCCCTCTGTAGATCAGTCTGTTCAAAATAGCAACACACCGATAAGCTTCACAATAGAAAATATAATTTAATTATCAAACTTCTAATTTATTATTCCAATGATTTGAATAATTCGATCACGGAAAAGAAAACACTTTACTCATTAACCGTAATTGTCCTCATTACGGGAATAATTCCCATCTAGGAAATTAAGGGCAATTTTTTCCCCCTATTAGTAACTGAATTTTATTGGTAGATAAACCATGAAATGAGTCAATTTTAAAATTGCTCCATTAAAAAAATTACGTTTAACTTATTAATTGAAAATATTTTTGAATAAATTTCACATAATTTGGCTTCTGTGGCTAATTGGTAGGTACTTTCCCGGTTTAGAACGTTTATAAATTTCTATATATTTGCTGGAATCAAATCCACATCGCTTCAATTATCAAAAATATTAAAACCTGTCTCCTAACACACATTGCTACTCAGACGTAATAATTAAGTAAATGAGATTAAAAAGGAAAATAAATAACCTTAGTGGAATGAATGTAGTACTAATAACAATAAATATTTAGCCTAAGAATTATTTATTACGGGAGAAATCTACTGAGTGTGAATAAAAAATTTCTGAGGACCAATATTTAATACGGATTACTTATTTAAATTATGTATGTGTAAAATTCTGAAGGCTTGTGTAAAATCTTTTTTACAAACATTTAAATAAATCCTTGTTTATTTATTATAAATTACTAATTATACTTTTATTAACTTTTATAAAATATTTTTTTTTTCAAATTTAACATTACGTTTTTGTTTCGTTTTTTTGTTTTTGTCTTCTACCAATTATTCATGTTCTGTTTCTGTTTCCTCTTCATAACTTTCCCTGTTCAATAGTTTTTTTTTCTGTTTTAATTGTTGTTTTTTTTTCAATTAGTTCCTATTTTTTTGTATTTTCCACTATCGCCCAGCAGCAACAATGAATTTATAATAACTAGTCAATCTAGTTATTATAAATTCATTGTTGCTGCTGGGCGATAGTGGAAAATAAAAAAAAATAGGAACTAATTGAAAAAAAAAACAACTATTAAAACAGAAAAAAAAATAATAATTTGGAGTAATTTTTACCATTTGGTTGTACGATAACGGGTGTAAATCGCTAAACTTGCGTGACACCAAACAAGCAAATAAATAAAATTATTTAAATTATTATAACATTAATTTTATTATTTCATATTTTTTTTTATTTTGCTCTTGGGCTCAGGCTTTTTATTTTTTATGGGGCTCAGGTTAGCCATGTGAGTTAAAGCGTTGATCTTACTCTCACATGGTCAACCTAGAGTGGCGAGTTTATTTAGTTAGTTTAGAGGAATTTATTTAGTGACGGAATTCATGAAATAAAATCCTTAGTCCAACCCTGGCTAGAAAAGGGTAGTAAACTGTAGATAACCCGTCCCAATTAGCCTTGTTGCCAAAAGTGGACGTTAATAAATAATTTAATTTTTATCAATGTCTATTACTCATGAATAAATATATTTTTTTACCTTCTGCCATTATAATGTCTTTAAGGAGGTTAACATGGGACAGCGGAAAATTATCAGTTTTCGGAGAAACATCTCAGAAGTAATAAATTTAAAAAGGCTTTAAATTGTAAAAGTGAATATTATTGAAGAAAAGTAGGACATAATTTATTGCTAAATACTGATTATTATCTTAAATATAACAGGCTCATTTGCTGCCTGAAGCAACGGCAATACGGTACTTTATGTTAAAGGAATCGTATATACAGTAAAAAGACTAAAATGCTTAACAAAAAAAAAACCGAACTACTAAGCATATGCTGATATTTGAGCACAATGGAACGGCCATTTTTCAAGTAGTGAGACACATTGGATGCGGGGTTGAAAAGTAGTTCTCAATCATTCTGGAAGTAGGAATGGAAAGACGTTACGGAGGAAAGCTCAACGCGCTTGATATATATCTTTATTTGTATTCAGCTGGAATTTGAACGATCCATGGAAAACAGGAAAGGTGGGGAGGTATATTCTTTACAAATGCTCCAATGTGGATTTAGAAATATGTACGTCACACGTTCTCACAACAAACAATCGTGACTGTATTTTTTTATTTTTTTTCTTTACTTGTTGGTAGGGAAATTCGTAATGTAGTTCAGGGGAAAATACCTTAAACTGAAGTCAATAGACATCCAGACTGGTGGTGTTAAGGGATAAAAAACGTAGCATTGACTCAACAACATCAGATTTAATTACAGAACACCGTTAACTACTCGCATAATTTTAAGTGTTGCCAGTAAATAAAATAACCACATTTTTCTGCACTCGATAAGCATTAAGTCGAGCATTCGTTCCAGAGTCGTCAGTAGGAATTTATTTAGTCGGGATCTTATTAAATAAAGTGTTTAGATGCACACTTCCTAGCATGTGATGTGTAATCTGAAAATAACTCGTCTCAATCAGTTATAGTAGTTTTATGTGGATGCAACAAATAATACAACAAAAGAAACTATTTGTGTATCAATAAACAGGTTTAAAAAATTGCAATATTATTCGTTTGTCCAAAACGTTTGAAAAGCTGAGCTCCTAGTAAAATGAAAACCACCAAACGGCTATATCTAAATGAGAATAGTGTTATGTTAAATACGATGTATGTAGTATAATTAAACTTTTTTATCAACGTTCATTATTTAAATAATAGTCAATTTAATTGTCAATCGTAATTTCATTAGAAATATTAGATAATTTTAAATTTACTAATGTGCTCCTTAATTATTTTTAAATACAGATTTTTCCGCGCTCTCAATATTCCATAAGCACTACAATTATAGGTCCTTGGTATTTACGTTGCACTAGAGTTGAAATCCTGTATTCATCATTACTGATTTTATGTGAGCTATCTTTATTTTAGAGAAACTAAAAGAAGTTATGGTACAGGTTTAGCCATTTAGACCTTTCCAAAATATGATGTTTATCATTCTTTAAATTACAAAGTTGAAAATTGTATATTTACAATTATGTCTCTACGATTTACTTTAATCTTTCTACATCGAAGAGACGATATATAATGTAGTGTAAACAAATACAATATGATATTTGTTTTAAGTTGTACAATTCATCGCAGTAATACTCCATATATCGGAATATTGAACTAATTATTATGTTATTAAAAACATTATATTTTGTATGTATTTTCCCCCAGAAAAATTTAGCCTTCACCACTATGTGTTCAGCCATCCTTGTTTATGTTTTTTATTAGTTTTTTCAACCCACTACGAAGTCAGATAAAAACATTATTAATATAAAAAGTACTTATAACTTCTTGTAATAATATTGTATGTTTATTACCACACTAAAGAGTGATATTTCTTGAAGCATAACCTCACTCTGTAAGTCTGGAAAATTAAATTTCCTTTTCCTTATCGACTTAATGATAACAAATGAGGATATCCCTAATGAGATGGCTTTATCTCTGTTATCCTTTTACATCGGCCATTATGGCTAATCATTATTAATGTCAGCAGGACTTTTAATAAAACTTTAATGGCGAAGGCCGTGGTTGAAGGCCAATCTAGAGGGAGGAGTCAGTTATTGCTTCAGGAACATCCCCCAGCCAGAGGGTGTTTCTACTAAATACCACCTTAAATGGTCTCTAAAGTGCATTTAAAAATAATTAAGGAACACATTAGTAAATTTTAAATCCTCTACTGTTTTTATAGAATCTTACAAAGGTCGAATAAATCGGCTACTATTTAGATAATGAACTTACTACATACATCGAATTTAACGTAACACAATTCCTATCTTACTATCTATCTATCTATCTATCTATATGTATATGTATGTATATATATATATATATATATATATATATATATTTATATAAATATTTATTTATTATTTATTTCCTTTCTAAAGTAACCTTACTGGAAGGGAGTCCCTTACATCCATTTGTACATAACATGTGCTTGATATTTAACATAAAAACAGATTTTGTTTTAATGCAATTAATAAATTATTTATAAAATAAAATTACTTAAAACAGAAAAAATAAAGAAATTCGATAATCTATTAAATAATTAAATTAGCAGTAGTGGGGTTTTTAATAATTTATACAATTATACACTTGTTCATCATATTTTCTCAATTGTGTATTGCATTTATAAAATAGAAGTATTTCTTCAACAGGCCAATTTTTTTTTTTTGGCGTTTCACTTCTTTTCTTTGGTCCGTTAGTAGTCTCTACAGTCATAGAGCAAGTGTCTGTAAGTCTGTTCAGTAGTTAAGTCGTAACAATTCGGTTGATCTGTTAAGCCAAAACGCTTAAATAAAACGTTTGTTGTTCCGTGTGCTGATAATAATTGTGTCAAGTAATAATCTGTTGATGTTAACTTTCGTCCTAAACACTCTTTAATGCCTGTAATAAATAATTTTAGGTGTTGTCCTTTCGTAGTCATATACCATTTCTGTTGCAATTTATTAATTGTGTCTATTAGTAATTGTGTGAGTTTGTTGTAACATTTTGGAATTGTGGTATCTTGGTATCTGGCTGTATGACTTCTGCTGAAAGATGTTGTTTAGGTACTTTTTTGATGAAGCTTGTTCAGGAATTGAATCCACTAGAGAAAGTTGAATGATGTACAAAAAAGAACAAAATAAGATCCTGAATTAAAAAATAAATAAATTGATAAGCAATGAAGCACATTTTGAAGGATCAACACAATATCCTGATGTGCAATGGGAGGATTGCTAAACCGATTGGTGAGGTGATGGTATATCCAAATAAAAAATAACTGAGTTGTGGTGGGCTTTATGTAAAGGTGGAATAACTAAAGTTATGTTGTCCAGAATGATGGAGTCAATGGAGTGTTACGTCCATCATAAAATAGCGAAATGCATCCAAGATTGCTTCATCTTTCGTTCCCAGTTTATTGCGGGAAATATCGTGATAATTTCACGTAATGCGCCAGTAAATTCGCCCTTACGATGGACTAATATCGTTAGCTATGGATTATTTTGTGCGGGGATAAAGGATGGCTTGTGCTGATAAACCGCAGAGATAGGACCACCTGGAAGCCACTATCTGCTGTGCTCCTGTTGATTTACGATCTCAGCTGATCCAAAAAGTGGCCGACAATACCACTTTCAGGTCTGCGCTTCATTCATCCCAGTCACTGTGCTCATATGCCCGACCTGTTACCAATGCTCTTTATGTTCATTACGTTATGAGCCTCAACAGAAAAACATTTTGGAAATTGTAGAATATGATTACGCAGATTTAATATTATTTCGGAAGTGGCATCTGTATTATCTCAATAGTACTTACTGATTATCCATCTTATTATATTTAACATCATGATTTGTATAGTTATGTTTAGCGTTCATATCATAATGGCTAACTGAACAGAGAAAATGATTATTATTATGTTGTTCGAAATGAAAATGACAAGAGTTCAACACAATGAATAGTTATTTAACTCTCGACGCAGCACTTCCTCCACAGTTATTTAACTAAACTAAATATAAAAACTATTTGCTTATTACAAGTATAGGAAACAAATGGACACACTTCGTCAGTGACAATTTATTAAAGCGACATAGTGCTTTCGATGGAGTGCATCATTCATCATCAGTGTCCTGTTGACACATCAAAAAACAATAATTAGCCTATCCCTATTAAAATGTTTTAGAAAAAGAGTCCAATAGATAACATGACGTTCCGTCTAACAGCAATTCTGCCTGTTAATGTGTGAGAGGTTTTGTGTGATGTTATTTAGTTTTAGTGACGATGTTATCAATTCGACTATTTTTCTAAAATATTTTAATAGAGATAGATTTTTTCCTCAACCAATAGGGATTTTTCCCTGCAATAGAATTCACTTCCACCTGCCGGAATACCAACTTAGAATATCAGTTTATTTTCACAAATGATAATACTTTAAGCCCCCTAAATATACTGGTGAATGTGATTAAATAATATCACATGAAAACAAATCTAACACAGATACGAGTTGCAAGAGAAGGAAAATCCTGGTCCTTGTCCTGCCTTAAGAAATGAATGTTCCCTTAAATTCTCTTAAAGACTCATGTATCAAATTTGTTGGCTATAAAAAATTGAATTTATACGATGACGGTGTAGAAGTTTTCACAAATATTATTTCAATTGATTGGACAATGATTTTGTTTTTGTTTTTTTACAGCCTTATATTCAACGTGCATATAGTAAAACAATAATAAGATATTGTAATGCAGGTAGGTAAAATTCATTAAAGCGTCAGTGCGCTTCCAGTGCATTATCGTCAGTGACCTGACGGGCCATAGAGTCTCTGGTTTAGGAGTTTGATTCCAAGTCCCGCCAGATAGACACTCAGGTCGTTCGGGCACTGATGATGATGAAATGCATGCTGCCGCTTTAATGAGTTGTCACAGTGGAAATGCTGCCATTTTTCCCCTACCTGTAATAAAATTCACTTCCACCTTAATTCCTATTTAAAAATGTAATTACTTTGCACATTTGATTTTGCTGCGCAAGAATCGGCCATTTCGTAAAGATCAAAAAAAAAATTCGTTTTATGTCCAAATAAATCTTAGTTGAGGGAAAAATTATTTACAAATAAACATTAACTACATATAAAATGCCGTACGTCGTCCTTGTTAAGTATATAAATAACATCATCAAAGTAAAATAATTTTATAGTTTTCATACTGTTAAAAAAATATAATTTTTATTATAGCAACTAATGTTATTGTATAAGTAAAGTGATTTCATGCGTGTGCGGTTTTTGGAATTTGTTTTTTTTAATATGTTTCGAATGAATCGTTATGTAAACAATTTTCTTAGCCTGTTAACTTGGAAAATATAATATACTTGCTTAAACAACGGCTATTTTTTTTTTAAAATAATATTATTTCGCTACCTTTCTGAGCAAATTCCTTTCTAAAATTAATTAATCATTTGTTTACCCTTTCATGTCAACTGGAATTACCATATAAAGTTTCACTGGATAGAATAAGCTATTTGAAATCTAGTTGTGTAGAAGAGAGACTAAAACGGTTGAGGAGTATATGAGGAGGGGGCGGAAGGAGGAGTCACGTAGAACCTTTACACTCCTAATAAAGGAGCCGAAGAAAGCGGCTTTACAACTCCCCTTCATATTTACAGCTTCATAAAAGAGTTTGTTCTGGGGCCACCGAGGAATTGTCCGGCACCCCATCCTGCGGACATGGTTGCGGATTATCAACAGACTCATATCCCCGTCTTATTGTTGCTCCACATATTCAGCCCAAAGGAATGTGCAATAGCGCGCCCGGAAACGCTTTCACTTTAAAACTCCATACCCATTTTACGTGGGCTCAGCCACAGTTACACGGTTAATGTGCCCCAGAACATAACTAGGAACGGTCAAAATTAGATATGTCATGTACTTGTGTACTTACAACTCCTGAATTCAGGTGCTCACTTATGTTTTGGAGAGTTGATGATTATGACGATGAACTACTTTCATAACACCCACAACTTTCTGAAACTTTTTTTATTTTAATTTTTATCAACGGTGAAATCTACCACAGCAACACGAATTCCTTTAATCTAGGGAAAATACGAAAATAATTTTTTTTTGCATTAGTATTAATTAAATCAATTATTGAAAATAAATTTATTGTGTACCTGTGCCACATTTAACACATTGCTGATGAGGGGGTCAAGAGGGCTAAAATGTAGTTTTTTTAGCAGATTTTCTTTAAAGGAAATCAGCTACTGGGGTTGAACTCATGACGAGATTTTTGTCCGTTTACGCTCTAGTGGTCGAATTTTTGTTTGATCGTTACCAAACTCGGTATTTAAACGTTTTATGTAAAAATAATGGTTAAGTTCGTTAACGGCTAAGATCGGACCAAGGGAGGGGGAGGCTTAGACTGGGGAATCGTGAACCAGATCCTATTCTTTTGATCGAAATCGGCTATGAGAGATGTGGGGTTTAAGTATGGAAGAAAATTTTTTAAAAATGCATATTTCTCCTTACGAACTATAAATACTGTAGGCAAAGGGCTACTTATACTTTTATCATTGCATTTTAGCCGCACACAATGACTCTCCGAAACCGTATGCTAAAATAAATAAAAATGCTCAGGATGCATATCTATTATTAGCAGATTTCCTTAAGGGAAATCAGCTATTGAGGTTGTACTCATGACGGAATTTTCAAAATTTTTCTTCAAATGTCCATTGATCCTACCTAGTAGATGACGAAAATGAGGTCCGTTCAAAACTGTACATATATAAATATATATTTGTCTGTCACCACTCTAGCGGACGCAATTTTTGTTTAATAGTTACCAAACTCGATATTTATTCGTTTTATGTAAAAAGACAGATCAAGTTCGTTAACGGCTGAAATCGGACCAGTGGGGGGGGGTTTAGAGGGGAGGATTTTCGAAAATTCGAAATATCTCCGTTACTATACGTCGGATCGAAAAATTGTACAGAACCAATCGTATTGCAAATTAAATTTACTATAAATATTGTCATATACATGTTTTCTCTATCTTGAATATTAACCGAGATATTTGCATTTTTATTAAATCTATATACTAGTTCGGCCGTTTCCTTCACCGGCTCGGCTCTCGTGAAATTTCTCTATTGTAAAACTTCACGTGGGAAATCTGCTTAGTTTACGCTGCCCCTGCGCGACGGACTTGTTTTGATGTAGTGCTCTTGATGGAATTTTCGAATAATTTCGTCAAATGTCCATCGATCCTACCTAGCTGATGACAAAAATGAGGTCCGTTCAAAATGTTTATATATATATATATATATATATATATATATATATAGAGAGAGAGAGAGAGAGCTCTAGTGAACGCAATTTTAGTTTGATCATTGACTCGATGTTTAAACGTTTGATGTAAAAAGGAACATCAAGTCCTTTAATGCCTGAATTCCGACATGAGGGAGAGAGAGGGTTAGTGGGGGAAATTTTGAAAATTCGAAATATCTCCTTTATTATGCGTCGGATCGAAAACTTATATACAACCAATCTTATTGAAACTGTAATTTTCTATAAATGTTGTTATGTACGTTTTTTTTTTAACTATCTTCATTATTAAAGGTGATATTTGCATTTTTCATTTTTTAGTCCTCTATAAACCACCACTACTACTGGTGTGATAATAGAAACTAATTTTATTATGAACCACTTTGAAGCCTAAATACCAAATATTGTTCTAATTGAAGTTTTATTTTTGAGATAACGCACGTGGGAAATCTGCTTAGTTAACGCAGCCCCTGCGTGACGGACTTTCTTCATATGGAAATGGTCAAAGGCTGTATATACTTTCATTACCAGGCGAGTATAGTACATTACTATAACTGATTCTGGCAAACTGGACCATGGAAAAACAATTGTGGAACCTTTAGCATCACTATTGAACGTTCTAAAGTAGAAGTTGATTTTAGCAGATTTCCCTCAAGGGAAATCAGCTATTGAGGGCGTACTCATGACGCGATTTTCGAAAAATTTCTTCAAATGTCCATCGATCCTACCCAGGAGATGACGAAAATGAGGTCCGTTCAAAATTATATATATATATATATATATATATATATATATATATATATATATATATATTTGTATATGTATATATATATATATATATACTAGCTCAGATACCCGGCTTCGCCCGGGAATTCATTTGAGGCTGAATGGTGATGGTATTTTTTAGCAGGCTTTGCATTGCACAATATTTTGACATTTACCCGTCCCAGTGTTTAGGATTGATACCCTTCTTTGCCGTGGATTTGCTAATAATAGAATTATTTGTTCGATAAGGCATCACAGTCTTCGATATTTTTATATTTCCCGTCTCTTATACATGTAAATATGGTGAATTTTTATTTCAGGCCTCCCTTTTACCCCCCTCCCGTTCGAACCTAAAAATTTTAATATAACTTATAATCATGGAAGAATTAATGCTAATTGACACACCGAGTTTTGTTAAGTTCGGTTCAGCCGTTAGTGCCCGCTAAAGTTTTAACGTATAACTCATTTATACTTAGGTATACGACAAAAGTGTATATACCAAAAGTTACTCCAAATAACAAAATAAACAACTTTTGTTATGTTTATATTTGCGGAAAAACCAATAGGAAACGAAATATCGCTATTTTTAATTTCAGGCTTCCCTTATAACCCCCACTCCTGCCCGTCCATAGAAATGTTGGTATGGCTTATTATAATGAAGGCCTCACTGCTAATACACATACCGAGTTTTATTTAGTTCGGTTGAGTCTTTTTTGGCAAATAATATTGTTGACTCCCGCTATAATTTTTAGCGTATAACGCATTTAAACTTCGGTATACGACAAAAGTGTATATAACAAAAGTTACTCTAAATAACAAAATAAACAACTTTTGTTATGTGCATATTTACTGAAAAACCAATAGGAAATGAAATATCACTATATTTAATTTCAGGCTTTCCTTATAACCCCCACTCCTGTTCGTCTCAGAGAAAATTAATATAGCCTAAAGTCTAAGTTGGGTTAGTAGTAATACACATACCAAGTTTCATAAAATTCGGTTCAGCCGTTTATGCGTGAAAAGGTAACAAACAAACAAACAAACAAACAAACAAACATACACGAAAGAAACAAAATGCAGATATGGTGTCTATGACATGTGAAACGAAAAGTTATCGTGAAATTTTGCGAAAAAAATAGATATAGATATATAGACAGACAAATATATATATATATATATATATATATATATATATATATATATATATATATATATATATATTTGTCTGTTAACACTCTAGCGGTCGCAATTTTTGTTTAATCGTCACCAAACTCGGTATTTAATCGTTTTATGTAAAAAGGAAGATCGTTCGTTAAGGCTGAAATCGGACCAATGGGAGGGGGGTTTAGAGTGGGGGATTTTCAGAAATTCGAAATATCTCCGTTATTATGCATCGGATCGAAAAGTTGTATAGAACCAATCTTATTGCAAATTAAATTTACTATAAATATTGTTATATACATTTATTCTCTATCTTGAATATTAACCGAGATATTTGCATTTGTAATCTGCGTGTGGTCACAAGTAGGCTATGTTCGGTCTTTCCGCCGAGAGCTCTGGCGGTCGTTTCCACAACTATTCGCCCCTCGTGAATAGGTTTAGAGGTTAGGTTAACTGTTTTTTGGGGCTAGAAACTACTGGGTTATTACGCCCTAAATAATGTTTTAGGTTTAGAGGTTTCTTACTACTACAGTTGTTATTAGGCAGATTTCTCTATTTTAAAATTTCACGTGGGAAATCTGCTTAGTTTACGCAGCCCCTGCGTGACGGACTTTTTTATTACTAGTGACCGGCTGGTATTTTGGTTTAGGATGCAATCTCCATTTTATTAATCAACTACACAAAATGACTCGAAAAATAAGTAAGACGTCAGGTATTTTTTAACATGAAGTTCATATCTATTTTCATTTTTCGAAATATTTTAGTAATTTTAAGAAGTGAATATTATTTTACTTAATTTACTTTTTAATTCTTTCTTTTAAAGGTTATTTTTTTTAGATCTTAAAAGAATTTAAAAATAAAAGGTGTAACGTATTTATGAAATTATTGCCATCTTGGAAATATGTTTTCTATAAAAAATGAGTGGGAGGAGAAAATGATGAACTAAAAGTAAGGAGAAACCGCTTAGCCGAAACGATGGGGGTTGGGATCCACAGGTTAATTAGTTTTAGGGATAATTAATTATTTCATTAGAGTTTAAATGCAAAATTAATTACACTGACAACTAAGTCCCTTTTTCCAGTGCGGAGCTCTTGGTGGAGGTGAACGAGGCCCTAAGCTGGAAGAGGAGGCACACGACCACGGCTAACTTAATAAAACCCTCCGGATAAAGAAGGTCCTTTTTTTTTTATTGTAGTATGTTTTCTTTTTAAATATGGAGAAAATTGAATTTCTTGAAAATACCATGTCTCCAGAAATGATAAAGATTTTTCCACAAAATAAAATGTACATTAATAGCAGCACTTTAAAAAATTATGTTAACGAATGATTTCATTCATTTCCAACTAGATTAAATTCTTTCTTTTATTAGTTATTTAGCGTAGACACAGAAGTAGATTATATTCATGACTTAACTAATGGTTGGTAAGAACATATTTTCAATTTTATTAAGGCTTATAAGAACGGTTTATGTTCATTAGCAATAATGTTTTTTATATAACTGGAGAAAATTCAACCTTGAAGGGAAGAACTCTGGGATTATTCATTTCTTATGGGCGTTAAGCTGTATGGTGTTCCCTCATGTAATCATAAAAAAATTATAAATGTCTTAAAAATATTTTCGATTTTCCTAAACCCTCCTTCTTTTGTTTCCGTTCAAGTTGTAAGTTACAACATACATTACAAGAAGTCACCTATACGGTTAATCTATTTCTATGAAATGAAGTATAAAAGTTCATAGTGAAAGCCAAAATATTTATTTCAATTTTTTTTTCTTGTGTTCAGGTGTGTATTCTAGTTGTCTGTTTCTATCCTAATCTGTTTTCAACAAAACTATAATCTCCTTTAAAAGATAAACAAACTGTTATAATTTTTTTTTACAATTTTAACCTAAGCGAAACATTAAACTTAAAAATAGCAAAGAACAGCGCTGTACAATTTACCCACTTCTCTCCAATCGAATTCTTCCTTTGAATAACCCAGTAAGCGTCCATTCAACATAAAAGATAAAATTTAAACTTATTGTATCCTGTTGAAATTTATTTTTTCGGACGAGTGATTTTATAAGTTCCACAGCAGTGTTTGTTGGAAGTGACGAATATTTTCTTGGAGAGAGAAAAAGTCGTCCAATTCTTCACAGCTTTTTATTTCAGCTCTAAGCGCTTTCGAAGACTATTTTTTCCATCTTCAGAGCTACTTGCATGCGCTCATTGTGAAAGACAGCAAAGCGACTGGCTTAGTTCGAAAGCGGTTAGCGCTGAAATAAAAAATTGTGAAGAATGGACGTCTTTTTCTATCTTTTATAAGTTTCCCAAAAAATAGTGCAAATTGGCATTGGGACCATTAATATTACTTATATCAAATCAAACTTTACAAGATGTAATTTAGTGAACATTTTGTTGAATTTATGTTTATGGATTAAAAAGACGTAAATTTGGTTTATGAAAGAACGGATGTACTCTGTGGTGGGACTATAATGATTTTATTATAGATTAAGCTCTTTCAAATTGAGCCAATGTTATTTGGATACCCAAGGCTTTCATAGTACGAAACTTATAAAACACTCGCTCTGAAAAATAAATTTCAATATTATACAATAAGTTTTAATTTTATCTTTTGTTTTGAGTGGATGCTTACTATTCAAATTTAAGAATTCGATTGGAGAGAAGTACGTAAATTGTACAGCGCTGTTCGTTGCTATTTTTAAGTTTAATGTTTCGCTTTAGTTAAAATTGTTAATAAAAGTCTATCACGCAGGTGCTGCGTAAGCTAAGCAGATTTCCCAAGTGAAGTTATACAATAGAGAAATCTCCATACGAGAGCTGAACAGCTACAGAAACGGCCGAACTAGCTTTCGGCGGAAACGAATAGAACCGATCAAAACCGATCTCATCTCGTCCGTTACACCTACTAAAAATGCATATATGTCGGTTAATATTGAAGATAGAGAATAAATGTTTATAAGAATACTTATAGTAACTTTAATTTGCAATAAGATCGGTTTAATACAATTTTTCGATCCGACGTATAGTAAGGAAGATATTTTGAATTTTCTAAATTCTACCCCCCCCTCCCAGTAGTCCGATTTCAGCCGTTAACGAACTCGATCTTTCTTTTTACATAAAACGATTAAATACCCAGTTTAGTGACGATTAAAAAAAAATAGCGACCCATATATATATATATATATATATATATATATATATATATATATATATATACATACATATATATAGTTTTGAACGGATCTCATTTTCGTCATCTTCAGGTCCGATGGACATTTGAAGAAAATTTTCGAAAACCCCGTCATGTGTATGACCTCAATAGCTGATTTCCCTTATGGGAAATCTGCTAAAAAACTGTAAAAGAACAAGTGTGTTTATTTTTTAAATGAGATTATAATTTGTCCAATCTAGTTTTGTTGAAAAAAGAATAGGTTAGAAACAGACAACTAGAATGCAGAGCTGGAAACAAGAAAAAAAATTGAAATAAATATTCCGGTTTTTACTAAAAACTTTTAAACGTCATTTCATAGAAATAGATTAACCGGCATCGGTAAACCCCTTGTAATGTATGTTGTAACTTACAATTTGAACGGAAACATAAGAAGGAAATCGAATGATCAAGTGAACATGATTCTGCCTGAACGGTTTAGAGAAAATCGATGAATTGATTTGATCTTCCCTTGCGGATAGGTCGAAGCGATTGAGATAATTCTGTGATAAGAGGGCTTGAAGAATGAGAGAAATCCCATCAGGAGATAAAGAATTTCTTCTCGGACTGAGGATTCCGGGGGCACTAATTGGTGGATAGAAGAGTCGGCACAAAGGATCAACATGGCACTGATCCTTGAGGCTCATCACCGACACCCGAGAGCTAATCCACGGGCTAAAAGAGATTTTAGTTTTTCGTGGAGCTCTTTGTCCTCTTTGTGTTAATTAAGAAAGAATTGGAGTAAATCTCATTGCCTGTCTCTCTCTCTCTCTCTTAGAGCTTTATGTTCTAACCTTCTGTATGTCTTTACACTGGGTTTGAAGTTTCAATCCGACCTTGGTTAGTAATAACATTACCCCTAGGCATGTTCCTGTTACAGTGTGAATTCTTTATAATTCACTCAAAGTGAATTATTATTAAGCCCTTTTGTGGAAACATACAGACAAAGTTAAAATATAACAGACTTATGACAGTATTAAGATTTGCCATAGTATTTCGTTTTTCTTGTCATTATTTTAACTGAATTATTATTTCAGTCTGTTATCATACTATGTGGGTTTCGGCAGTAAACAGAACTGCTTCCTGTTGCCAAATAACCCCCTTCAGCAAGCATTTTTGAAGACAATCGATTTACATTGTATACATTAGCTTAAATTTCGAGAAGATTGTTAGAGCGACAATATGGGAAATCAAGATTTTTGAACCTCTGCAGTATAAGCGAGCTTAATAATCTTGGGTTAATCAGAAACACTTTTTTGTGGCTCCTCACAATTTATTTCTTAAAAACGCTTAGCGTTTTCGGGAATTAAATTCTAAGCGTTTTTAAGAAATAAATTATGAGAAGCCACAAAAAAGTGTTTCTGATTAACATGATTCATCAAGCTCACCACCAGCTAAAATAAATATGATTAATAATCTTGACTGCTTTTCAATAATGTTTGCTAGGGACAGAAGCAGTCAAAACCAAGATTCTACACGGAAGTAAACGGTTAACTGAGGAATCAAATTTACAATAAAAATTTGCACTCGTGCCGAAAGGTATTCTCTTCACTTTGACGGACATTCAAGGTGCTCTTTTATAAGGATTAATTGGAACATTAAAAAAGTCAGTCACGCAGGGGCTGCGTAAAGCAAATGTCCCTTGTAATTTTTAACAATAGAAAAATCTTTATAATGTTAACACAAGAGCAATGTCAAGATCAAACGATAATAAGACACCTCCAGACGGGAAGCACATGAAACATAAACAAACAGGAGTGCCAACTTCCCAAAGACATGAAAAACAACTATGGAAATATATCAGAATATAACATATTAATTTTAATGAAAACTATTTGCTATATCTAGTACTGTAATTTATAATGGATCAGAATAATTTTTATCTCAATCAAGTAAATTTTAGTTGTCCAAGAACTTGGGAAGGGGGGGGGGTCACGATAGCATATATGCATTTATCTCGTATAATAAACGTCTCTTCAAAACAATTTATGTTATTCAAGCTTCGAATAATGTGGTTTATTGCATAACTGAGCATTGTTTGTGTAACATGAGTAGATGTGGGCGTTCGCTGAAGGCTGAAAACTGAAAAATGCAAATATATCGGTCAATATTCAAGATAGGGAATAAATGTATATAACAATATTTATAGTGCATTTAATTTTGAATAAGATTGGTTCTATACAATGTTTTAATCTGATGTATGGTAACGGAGATATTTCAAATTTTCGAAAATCCTCCCCCTAAACCCCCTCTCCCACTGGTTCGATCTTAGCCATTAACGACCTCGATCAGTCGTCTTGCTTAAAACGTTTAAATATCGAGTTTGGTAAGGATTAAACAAAAATTGCGACCACTAGAGCATTCAAATTATTTTGAATGAACCTCATTTTCGGTGGGCATATGAAGAAATTTTTCGAAAAATTGCGGCCTGCGTATGACCTCAATAGCTGATTTCCCTTAAGGGAAATCTGCTAAAAAAATACTACATTAACAATTACGCATAGAACACTGAATTCACCCACTAATCTCACACGATTCAATTCAGAAAGCTAAATAAACAGTAACTGTATGTGTATATATTGTTGCGAAAATTAAATACGTGAATAATCCTTCAGAGAGAGAGTCGCGAATTTGGGAAGTGCGAGATAGATCAAAGAAGCCGACAGAGGGTCGAGCCCCTACTAGACCCGTCGAGCCCAGACAATTCCCCTTTGATGTATGCCGACATCCTATATAAAGAACCGGCCAGCCACGAGCGAGTCAGTTTTATTCTCACCTGTCTTGGTGTTCACATCAGTGCTAAAGTGCGACTTAGTGCAGTGCGGTAAAGTGTTTTTATAAGAAGAACAGTGTTGTGCCGTGACTGTAAGTAACAGTTTAATGCCGTGTTTAAGACAGTGCAGTGCCGTCTTCCTGTGAATTTCAGTGACCGTGAGTGAATTATTGGACTGTGTAATCTGAAGAACAGTGACGCTATCAGTGTATACTGTGAGTAGTAATTAAGAATAATTACCAGGTGTATTGTGCATTGTGAAATAAATTGCGCAGTGATGAAAACTGTGAAACTTGCGAGTATTTAATTTTGCAATCCAAAATAACTCTTATTAAAAACGTTTATTACTGGTTTTGGTAATAAAACGTAACAATATTTTATCATATATTACACTGCTCAGTGCAGGCCTACAATATATGAGAGTGCTATCGATACACGACAGTAAACGCTTGTACATAAGTCGATAATGGTCTTCCAGTTGGCAATGCTCAAGAAGGAAAGACGTCTTAAAGGTAAGTTTACGGTACGGCCATTCTCGGATAACCCGCAATTACCACATGATTAGAACTGAACCACCGATTTGCAGGACATGTAATACCAAGTTGGCAATCCAAAACACACTTTCACACTTTATTAGACGAACAGAAAACCTACCTCACGGCTTACAAGAACTATTACACGATGATAGCCTATAATACTCTGGAGCTCCGGTTGGCCATGTGAGTTAAAGCGTTGACCTTAACCTCACATGGAAAACCTGGAGAGGCGAGATCGATTCCCACCTGAGCAGAGGAATTTATTCAGTGACGGAATTCATTCAAATCGATGAATTATGAAAGTAGTCTTCTGAATTCCTCAACTACTGGGCATACTGCGATGAAATGAAATGTGTTCTCCAAACTCATTCATATTGCGTATATCCGTAAGGAATATAATGGTACTCTTCATAATGATAACATAAGGATATTCATTTAGTACAGTTTCAATTCTGTTGAGTAAATGTACATAGATAGCCGGTGGTAAGGGGAGCCCTACCAAATATCGACCTTAGATGGCGCAACTAAGAGAGTGGTGTGTGTGTGTGCTCAGCCAGCCGTAAGCCAGCGAGATAAGGACGCCCTCTAGGATCTACCTCCTGTCTTTCATTAGCCCAGGGAGGCCCATCCTTTGGAAAATTAAAATAGTTATACTCCATTCAGAAGACAAGACCCAAACCAAATTGCTTATTTCATGACTCATTGCCAACAAATAACTTGATAATAAATACAGAATTTCCTTCTAGACATTGATATTTATTACTAGCCTAGTCGATATACCTATATTGAGAGCCAAATGTCCTACTGTTGCACTTAAATAAGAAACTCCCAGTAAAAAAAAAAAGAATATGAAGCAACAAGAAAAAGTCCGTCACCCAGGAGCTGTGTAAACTAAGCAGATTTCCCTCGCGAAGTTTAATAAAAGATAAACTAACATACTGCTAACACAACACCAGTGAATAAACACAAAAGGTAGTAAGAAATTTTTCCCCTGCCGGCGGGAAGCGTCTCAAATGTAAACAAACAGATCTGCCAACGGATCACTGGAAAGAAAAAAAATATTCTAACAATAAGCGAAATATATCAGAATATAACAGATTCGTTTTATTGAAAACTATGTACTATACCAAATACTGTAATTTTTATGAATAAGAATAATTTTTATCTCAATCAATAAAATTTTAGTAGTCCAAGAATTTTATCTCGTATAATGAAGGTATCTGGAAAATAATGATTGGTATTTAAGCTTTGAATAATGTAGTTTAATATATAACACAGTATTGTTTATTATACACGAGTAGAAGTGGGGGTTTAGTGAATGCTGAAACTGAAAAATGCAAATATCTCGGTTAATATTTATGATACAGAAAATATGTATAGATTAAGAGTTTTAGAACATTTAATTTGCAATAAGTTTGACTCTAGACAATTTTTCGATCGGACTTATAGTAACGGAGATATTTTGAATTTTCATAATTCCCCCCTCAAAACCCCTTCCCCCACTGGTCCGATTTCAGCCATTAACGAACTTGATCTTTCAGTTTACATAAAACGATTAAATATGGAGTTTGGTAACGATGGTGAAGATTGGCAGGCATTGTATAAGTACTTGTGTGTCTCATAATTCATAACTGATTAGTACAATAATTAAATATTCTCTGTTTTAGCAGATTTCCCGTAAGAGAAATCAGCTATTGAGGTCGTACTCATGACGCGAGTTTCTAAAGTTCTTCAAATGTACATCGATCCTACCCAGGAGATGACGAAAACGAGGTCCATTCAAAATTATATATATGTCTGTTAACGCTGTAGGGGTCGCAATTTTTGTTTAATCGTTGCGAAACTTGGAATTTAATCGTTGTATGTAAAACGAAAGATCAAGATCGTTAATGCCTGAAATGGGAGGGGGCGGTATAGAGAGGGGATTTTAGAAAATTCGAAATATCTCCGTTATTAAGCTTCGGATTGAGAAATTGTATAAAATCAATCGTATTGCAAATTAAATTTACTATAAATATTGTTTTATACATTTATTCTGTATCTTGAATATTTAACCAAGATATTTGCATTTGTATTGTGTGAGTGGTCGGTAGAAGTCGGCCATATTCGGGACTTTTCGCCGAAAGCTAGTTTGGTCGTTTCCGTAACTGTTCTTCCCTCGTGAATTGGTTAAGAGATTCGTTACTACTACTGTTGTTATTAGTAGGCAGATTTCTCATTGCAAAACTTCATGTGGGAAATCTGCTTAGTTTACGCAGCCCCTGCGTGACGGGATTTTTGTACTTTGTAAATGTAAGTATATAAGAAACCATGGATGAATAGGCAGAACTCGACAGATGGACTACATAATCCAAGTTGTATATGTTTGTGCGTATATTTTAGAATTGTTTTTCTTTTATTATTTAAATAACTTGTAAATTTTTAATTTATTTTCCTATTGGTTTAAATAAACAAACTATTTTATTATTATAAAAATTCTCATTTTAATAATTAACACAGTAAAGACCGTGAATATATTCTGATGGAATACAATATTATTTATATTAAAAGGAGGTATCAAATATCTTCGTTAAACAATTTACTGTCAATCACATACTTCCGATTGTACCGACTCACACAAAAAATCTCGGTACCATTTTACTTCCTTTTAATATTATTAAATTATATGAACAAAATGTTTGTTTTGTTGCGTTTAATTTAAAAAAGTCCGTCACGCAGGGGCTGCGTAAACTAAGCAGATTTCCTGTGTGACGTTTTACAATAGAGAAATCCGCATACTGGTAACACAATACCACCGTGATTAAATACAAACGGTAATGAGAAATCTTCCAGTTAATTAAAATAAATTCCCAACTGAAACGTCTTCTGAATTGTAAGAATAATTTATATTTTAATAACTCAAATTTTAAAAAAGCTTCCACCTGAGCCGAGTACTGGCCGAACTATACCCGACCACAGACTTCATAAAAAAGCAAATATCTCGGTTAATATTCAAGATAGAGAATACATTTATATAACAATATTTATAGTAAATTTAATTTGCAATAAGATTGATTCCGTACAATTTTTCGATCTGACGTACAGTAACAGAGATATTTCGAGTTTTCGTAAATCCTCCCCTTTAAACCCCCCCTCTCACTGATCCGATTTCAGCCGTTAACGAACTTGATCTTCCTTTTTACATAAAACGACTAAATATCGAGTTTGGTACCGATCAAACAAAAATTGCGACTGCTAGAGCGGTAACAGACAAATATATATATATATATATATATATATATATACAGTTTTGAACGGACTTCATTTTCGTCATCTACTAGGTAGGATCGATGGACATTTGAAGAAAAATTTCAAAAATTCCGTCATGAGTACAACCTCAATAGCTGATTTCACTTAAGGGAAATCTGCTAAAAAATTATTTTATTCGAATGTGAGACAGGATATTTCCGTTCCAACGCATCAAATCGAAAAATCTCATAGAAGTTATTTTATAGATCATTTTATTATAAAGAAAAACGATTATATACCAGGACACTGGATTCCAATTCTGTTTTCAAATTACATTAAAATGGATTTTAAAGACAAATTTTATTGTAATTATATGATCTATTTAACTTCAATTTAACCCGTCATGTAAAGTCAAAGTGTGGATGCCGAATATGGCAAGTCATTTTCTTTGAGGCGTATTTTGTGTATTTGTGGAATAACTTACTCTGTAAAACGACATTATTTTCTGGTATACACAGAATACTAAAGTTTACATTTTTTTTTTTTTTTTTTTTAACGGACGGGTTATCTAAAAGTTATCATCCTTTTCTAGCCAGGGGGAAAGAATTTTGTCACTAAATAATTTCCTTTCCCCAGGCAAGAATCGAACTCGCCACTCTAGGATTGCCATGTGAGATTAAAGGCAACGCTCTAACTCACATGGCTAACCTGAGCCTCCCCTCCGTTTTATTCAGTGAGTATGTGAAAACAATTGTATTATTAAAGAGCACACGTTTTATTTAACGTCCTACACGTTTTATTCAGATCGGATAAAGACTTAGTGAGTTTGTTAATTAATTAAACTACTAGAACAGACAATGCATATACACTGCAGAATTGCATGCAGTATACCTTGCACTCTAATTAAGAACTATATACTTTGCAGTGACTCACTAAGTTCTTTGCCAGCTTAGAAGAAAATGAGTAGTACACATCCTTTAATAATACAAATCTTCACACATATTCACAGAATAAAACATGTAAACTTTAATATGCAAAGAATAAAAGAACATGAAAAAATTCCAAAAATATCCAAAATATGCCACAAAGAAAAAAACTTGCCATATTCTCACTTTGACTGTACATTAGGTGTTTAATATAACCAACAGTAGCATACACAATACATGTGAAGAAAACTAGTTCAACCCATTTCACATTGTGAGGAAAAAAAACAAAAAAACTATTAACCACTATTAAGCAAATAAAACCGGGTAAATACCGTACTGTAGCAATGTTCTTGAAAACGAATTCCACGGTTAACCAAGTACCGTACTGTATCAAACTTTTTGAAAAGGAATTTCTCAATTAAGCAATTACCGTAATGCAATATTGTTCTATTAACTAATTAGTGTACTACAGCAATGATTTTGAAAATTAATTTCTCAAATAACTAATTACCGTGCTCCAATAGTGTTCATGAAAACGAATTTCTCGATTAACCAATTACCGTACTGCTGCAATGATTTTGAAAATTAATTTCTCAACTAACCAATTACCGTACTGCAATAGTGTTCTTGAAAACGAATTCTTCGATTAACCAATTACCGTACTGCAGCAGTGTTCTTGAAAACGAATTCCTCTATTACTCAATTACCGTATTGCAGCAGTGTTCTTGAAAACGAATTCCTCTATTAACCAATTAGTGTACTCCAGTAATGATCTTGAAAATGAGTTCCTCTATTAATCAATTACCGTACTGCAGCAGTGTTCTTGAAAACGAATTCCTCTATTACTCAATTACCGTATTGCAGCAGTGTTCTTGAAAACAAATTTCTCTACTCAATTACCGTATTGCAGCAGTTCTTGAAAAACAAATTCCTCTATTAATCAATTACCGTATTGCAGCAGTGATTCTGAAAAACAAATTGCTCTATTAATCAATTACTGTACTGCAGCAGAGTTCTTGAAAACGAATTCCTCTATTACTCAATTACCGTATTGCAGCAGTGTTCTTGAAAACAAATTTCTCTATTAATCAATTACCGTATTGCAGCAGTGTTCTTGAAAACGAATTCCTCTATTAATCAATTACCGTATTGCAGCAGTGTTCTTGAAAACAAAATTTGCTCTACTAATCAATTACCGTATTGCAGCAGTGTTCTTGAAAACAAATTGCTCTATTACTCAATTACCGTATTGCAGCAGTGTTCTTGAAAACAAATTTCTCTATTAATCAATTACCGTATTGCAGCAGTGTTCTTGAAAACGAATTCCTCTATTAAACAATTAGTGTACTGCAGCAATGATCTTGAAAATTATTTCCTCAATTAACCAATTACCGTACTCCAATAGTGTTCTTGAAAACGAATTCCTCAATTAACCAATTACCGTACTCCAATAGTGTTCATGAAAACGAATTCCTTGATTAGCCAATTACCGTACTGCAATAGTGTTCTTGAAACCGAATTCCTCTATTAACCAATTAGTGTACTCCAGCAGTGTTCTTGAAAACGAATTCCTCCATTAACAAATTACCGTACTGCAACAATGGTCTTGAAAATGAATTTCACTATTAATCAATTACAGTAAGCTGAAATTTTCTTGAAAAGTCATCATTCTGAAGACATTTTTCTCATTATAATCGTAATAGTGTGGGAATCATTTATACTATATATATTTATTACTCGGTATAATGGTGTTTAAGTCTTATTGAGAAGAATCAATTAAGTTTTAAAAGCTAAATCAACTTAACGGCAATATGTTTACTGAATCTAGGATTTTAAAATATAATCATAAATAATGGAGTAAAACAATAGCTCATGAGAAAGTATGAAAAGAAAAAAATATATGCGGAAGTACCATTAATGTTTTCTTAATGATAAGCACCAACAAAGGTTGGGGGTGATCAAGAGGGCAGTTGCCCTAAATTTTTAAACTGTACAAAATGGGATATATATATATATATATATATATATATATATATATATATATATATATATATATATATATATAGAGAGAGAGAGAGAGAGAGAGAGAGAGAGAGAGAGAGAGAGAGAGTTTTGGATATGCCTCATTTTCGCCATGTTCTGAGTAGAAAAAGAGACATTTGAAGAAATGTTTCGAAAATCCCTTCATGGGTAAAGCCTCAAAAAGTGTTGTTTATGTTTTCTCAGTTAAGCAATTTCAATATAAATTAGTAAAACAAAATCACACTTTAGTCCATTCATGCTTAAAATAAATTAACGTTAGCCCCACGAGCGACCGCCATTTCTGGGAATCGAACATAACACATATTGTAAACAATACAACTTGAGCGAAATGCGTACTCATTAACTAACGGACTCGCCCATTCATAATTCATTCCGCCGAGTGAGCTCGCCCCAATCCATTTTGGAACTAAGTTTGATGAAACAAGCTTTAATGAATAGAGATGTGAGGAGATGAGCCGCTGGTGCTACAATGAAGAGATGAGTGCCGAAGGGGTTGGCAGCACTGCTCACTTTGAGGTCTGGCCGGCTGTGAAATTGCACCGCCTCGCCCGTCTAGCATCATGGAGAAAAAATATAGTCCCAATCTCCGGGAAATTTGCCTTTCCCTCAAAGAAATAGCAGCTCGTTCACCGTTATATTGCTTTATCTTCCCTATAATTTTTCAGCTTCTTTCTAGCTCAACCTTCTTTTTTTTCCCTCGTCCACATATGCAAATAAATTAAAACTATTTTTGCAGATATGATGCAAAAAGTTTACAATAAAGAGAGGACAATGAGTCAAATATTATTTACTAGTGGTGTTAACATGGATTGAGCTAACCACATAACAGTCACAAACGTATATTTTATAAATATTGTATAAAATTGCTAGTAAATGTGTCCATATTACATAGTTACAGACGAATATTGTCCAAAGTTCTTTGAAAGCTCCGACATGTAATTAATATATTATAAGTTTGAGCCTGTTATGTGGTAAAATTAATTCATACAATAGTAAAAAACAGTTCACTTACAAAAATGTGGTGTTTATATTTAAGGTTGTTTATGAAACAACTGGTGCCAAAAGCAAATTTATTTTTCTGAAATTTTAGCATTATGGTCGTCTTCTTGATATTTTGAGTAACTATTATCATGTATAATATGACATAATGCACTAATTTATTAAAGTATCAAAAGCTGAATTTCACTAGACAATTATTCTTTCAAAATAAAAAAAAAAATGGGTTTTATTTTATTCGACCGCTACAATGGCTATTAAATATGCAATTATGCAAAAGTTGCATGGTCTACTTTATGATGCTTTGCAGTAGTCTTGTACAAGTAAATTGTATGAACTTATTTGGGAGGTTTACAATAAATGTAAACATCTAACTTTGGTAGGGACTAATCAATGATATAGAAAATTAATTGATTTATCTTTAAATCAAAAATGTATTAGACGTAAAATATGGAGGCGGTTTTCTCAAGACAAATAATACTCACACAAATTACCGTACGATATTTGTAATTTTAGCAATCATAAATTATATTATCATTATTACAATAAAAGTAGATAGCACATGACAAAACATTATTCCAAAAACCTCTTAACACAAAATCAAATGCCATTTTGTACACATTAAAACATTTAGGGCAACTGCCCTCTTGATCCCGCCCCCACCTTTATTGGTGTTTATCATTAATAAATCATTAATTCTACTTCCGTATATTTTTCCGCATATATATATATATATATATATATATATATATATATATATATATATATATATATATTGAATTGTATAGATGTTTTTTGACGAGGTAATTATTACAGATGGTGTCGTTGTTGTTTGTGGAGGTTTTTGGTCAATGAAAGAAGTTTCAGTATATGAGAATTTCATTTTCTCTTCTTCAGGTCTGTTAAACAAGTACTATTTATAACATAACACCACTCCGTTACACTGTAGTTAAATAACAATGTGCAATGTACATAATGTAGTAAGTAATTGTTTTATTGCCCTCAATAAAATAAAATCTCGAAATATTGGCATAGACTAAAACTATATATATATATATATATATATATATATATATATATATATATATATATATATATATATTGGGTTGTAACACATGAAGTGCCCGATTTTTTAAACCCTAATCTTTATAAAGGATTAAAACGTTGTGTGTTGATTCCAAGCAAAATATTTACCATCTATAATAAACATTTGTTAATCCTCTAGTCGCAAGCTATGTTTGTTTTTGTCCCAAGTAGGCTTAAATATTTTAGTTTAATATCAATCGGGAACATGGAAACACGCGATTTCCGGATAATTTTCTTTTACGAGTATAAACTTGGTCATTCCGTGGCCCAGTCAGCAAGGAATATTAATCATGCGTTTGGCGAAGGAAGAGCTAATGAAAGAACTATTCGTCGTTGGTTTTCAAAATTTTCTTCAGGAAATACGACTTTAGAAAATCAGCCCCGTGGACGACCTCACTCATCAGTGGAGGACGAAGATCATAAAAAAAGCTGTTGAAGAAGACCTTCATAAAACAGTCAGAGAACTTGCGTCAGAGCTAGGCACAAATCATATGACGGTCTCCAGGCATTTAAAAACGATTGGAAAGGTGAAAAAGCTCGATTCCTGGGTCCCGCACGAGCTCAACGAACGTACGCAGTTAAAACGCCAAGAGACGTGTGTTTCTTTGCTTGCTCGTCAAAGAACCACCGACCACATGTTTCAATACAGACAGTGAACAAATTAAAGGAGTTGGGCTATGAAGTCCTACCACACCCCCCATATTCCCCTGATCTATCTCCTACAGACTACCACTTTTTTCGGAGTTTGGACAAATTTTTGCGAGGAAATTTTTTACAGATGATTTAGACATTAAAAATGCATTTTCTGAATTTCTTTCAACACACGACACAAACTTTTTCAAAAGTGGGATAGAAAACTTGGTAAGTCGTTGGCAGAAGTGTATTGAAAATGATGGTAAATACTTTGAATGAATAATATTTCAGATTCGATCTCAATTTTTCACTTTTTTCCTGATTCTACAAACGGTCATCTCATATATTACAACTCTATATATATATAATTCTCCATATAATT
Organism: Riptortus pedestris; assembly: GCA_019009955.1. Taxonomy (NCBI): domain Eukaryota; kingdom Metazoa; phylum Arthropoda; class Insecta; order Hemiptera; family Alydidae; genus Riptortus; species Riptortus pedestris. Next base: position 54,299,463 of record CM032229.1, read on the forward strand.
CTCCTTCTGTTCAAGAGGCCCCTGCATAGTGCCGCCATCTATGAGCCAGAGCTGGCCAGCAGCAAAGCCATGGCGAACCTTGTACCACCCAGCTAGCTAGTAGAACAGGACAAGCTGGAGTATAGGAGCCTAGGTGCCAGGCAATTTTTCTATATTTGCAATCAACCCATTTCAACTTATTTATTTTCGGTGTTAATTTCAACATCAACATGATTGACTAGGCAGACTTCAAGCCAGCGCAGATAGCAGGAGATAGAGCATAGAGAAATACAGGCAGCATCGATCCTCCCCCTCACCCTTTTTGTAGGTAAATCTCCATCATTTTTTAATGAAATATCCATCATCAGGCGTAAACCACAATTGCCAACCGTCATAAACAATATGTAAATTCAAAATTAACCACACTAACTTTCAATGTCCCCTCATTTTACTGAATCCCCCAACAGTTGGTAATTTTAATTAATATATCCCTTTGTTTATTGTCATTCTCAATATACTCACTTATTGTACCATATAATATATGGTTATATTATGTTCTTCATATTAATACAGTTCATTGTCATAAAACCAGCACTTTGCATAACCCCCTAGTCCAAAGGTAATATTCATTACTAAATGAATTACTAATTACTCTAACGCAAGTACCATATATATATAAAATTTGAAACTCATATTCAAATACGTATAAGATATGAACTATAGTCGTTGGGCTTTTCCTTCCTTCTTCTGGTTCTCTGACATTCAGAGATCATTCTTTGAAAACATCAGGAATCATGCGGTATAAGTGTATTTTACAAGGAATATTTCACTTTCCTCTCCACAATTAATTTGTGATAACTAACTTTCAAATTTGTACATAAATGTTGTCATTATTTCTCATAAGTTTTATTTTCTTTTAAGGTATCTTGACGGTAAAGAAATAACAAATAATACATGTACCTCTTGAAACGGCTAAAAGCTCCTATAGTTTTATTTGAATTATGAAGATGTAAGCCTAAAAGTCCTGCCAGATGACGTGCTAATATTGAGTACCTTTTTGGAATGAAAGATCAATGGACTTTCTAACTTCAGATCAATTGTCATGTGGATGAACTTTTATTTTATTATTGATTCAGTAATCAAGTATCGTCTAATAAGGCCGAAAATTCCTTTTCAATCTTCAATTGTAGGTTTTCTTCATAATACTTTTTTTGTGGGAATCATTCTAAAAATAACCTTTGTAATTTCTAGAACATACACCCGTTAAACGTTCTATTAGGCATCGCTACCTTCTTGACATAAAGCGAACTTCATATAAAATAGTAATATGGCATTTTTCAATTCACATCGAATTCTCGGAAAAGCAAAAATAAAAATAATTATCCAACAAGGCCCAAAACCATTAAAAATAGAAAAAAAAAAGAATCATTCCATGGAAATATTCCTGACTTGTCTGACAAATGCGGGCGCATTAATAAACCATACTCCCTGACATAGGGTGGAAGTAATAACATTTGAAATTGTCAGTTAGTTAGCACGGGAACAGCCCTTCTCCCGAGGTAAATTGATGGAAACGAGAAAATAAATGTTTAAAGGGAAAGGTTGAAAATGTAATGTGACTTTAATTCGGTTTCGGACTAGAGAGATAGGCAGGTTATGAAACCGACAGCATTCCACCCCGACCAGGCAACTACCCTCAAACCTTTTTATGCATTTTTAATAAGGCTAATGCCTCCCTACTAGGATATTTTATCAAATTTGCAAGCGCCCTCCTACTGAACTGTTTAATTTAACGATATTTATATCCCTGCCTCTTCTGGCAATATTTTCCTATTAACGTAATGGATACTGAACAGGGGATTCGTAATGCATTAAAAGTAAAAACAGGGCTAATTCTGTTTAAGGATGATATTCTCCAAGGCAAGGAGAGCATCAGAGGGCCTGGTTATTAAGGCGCTGAACGGGGGAGGGACATGGCACTAACTGCTTGGAAGATAATGGTTACAAATGTTGTCAAGATGTCAAGATTGAATCAATGCAAAGAGTAAATTTAGTTAATCAAAATGGTATCATTCAGCTAAAGTAGTAACTGTCAGATGAATGAGTGAATAGTTTGCACTAAAAACTATTGGACTCAATTTGATCATTGTTATTTTGAGGCCCGTCAGTAAATATCGCATTCCAGGTTCGACTGAAAAATAATTGCGGCAGTAAACGCCGAGAGACCAAAATTCATATTTGATCATACGACTCAGTACATATGACTAAAGTTTCATAAAAATTGAACCTAATTGTCAAACTTTGTATCTCCATTTCAAGTATCGAAAAATGTTTTATGTCTTGTTTGACAACATATCGCCTACAACTAACCTATTTGTATTGCTCTCAAAAAAACTATCAGAATCCTCATTTGGTCATGTGGTGGAATAATTTTAAATTGATTTGAATATTTAATATCTCATAATGTCGGTTTAATAACTGGATTCCTTTTTCTTACAACAGGACATATCAAACTCACATAGAACTGAATCTGTAGCAGTAGAAACTTGAAATATCATATAGAAAAGTCAGAATATACTGACTCTAGAAATGAGGGCATCCCACAAAGTTATACAATTTTCCAGCTATCAGACATGCCAACACAACGAGCCATATTAGACTGAACAAATCGTGACAAGGCAAGGCAAGATATTCAAAACACATGAGTTCAAACATTGTAGTTTTGAAGTGGCAAGAAATCTGAACAGACAGACAAGGTGTTTCATGAAGTGTAATAAATTGCACAGTTTTATTATCACTAATTGTGGCATAGCTCCAATCTTCCATATAATTTAATGAACTTAGTGTTCGTCAATGGTTCATATAATGTTCATTTATTTTATTTTTTTTTAAAAAAACCTTATGATGTAGCACATGACTTCCTTGTTAACCTATTGAATTAAATATTTGAAAGACATGAGTAAAACCTTTGTAGTTCTGAAGTGGCAAGAAACCTGAACAAACATCACGGGCTAGCTGTTTCGTGAAGTGTACTAAGTTGTATAATCTTTACTAACACTAATTGCGTCATAACGGCAACCTTCCATACAATTTAACGGAATTACTCACACATCAAATGACATCCTTAGTCCCCAGCCTGGACAGAAATGGGTGGTAACCTGTAGATAACCCGTCCAGATCAGCCATAGTTGCAAAAGGAGGACGCTAATAAATGATAATAGTATTAAATTATATAAACAAAACGTATTATAGCACTAAATTTAATTTTTTTCAATTGAAGTCTTATTCCATATCTCATTTATAGAATAATTTATATACATCTTTCTAATAAAAAAAAGTCTGATGTGGGCAATATATGACTTCATTGTAACCCTTTTATATTAATTGACAGAACGATTTGTTGCACTTCATTTAAAATTATTTCATTGTGGAAGTGATATATCTCCATTCCAATGCATCGGACAGAAAAAAGTAAAGCATGTCATAGTACGTAAAGATTTTCATGATTTACAGAATTTGCAATAGTTTTTGCATTGGTTCTAATACGAAAGGAGTCATTTGCAATTTTTTTTTAATTTTTGCCCCTCCTCTAACCTCCCCCCCCCCAAACCTCTTTTCCCCTTAGATCAAAATGGGAGGTGTACTAGTAGACCTTATTAACAATCCTAAAATATTATGATTATAATACTTTAATTCACAGATGGAAGTAAAAAGGTCATGTATAAATCTTTAGTTCTCTAATTTGTAAATTTTTATATTCGCCACATGTGAACCCCCTTAGTCGATTTTTATCAAAAAGGGAGGCTCGCAACTAGATGTTACTACAACCCCAAATATGAAATTTGAATATTCTAAGACTACAAACGTCTATTACACTTCATACAAGGAAGAAAAATGTATGGCAATATATAGTCAGATTTCATTATCAACATGATTTTTCATATAAGAATCTGGTTTGACCATCATTTAATACATACAGAACTTCTTTTAGTACAAGAGCTTCTAATAAATGAGTTATTTTTTAAGATATTATTATAGCCAAGGCTATTACTGAATTGGGAACTGTAGTTGTTTTAGCAGATTTCCCTTAAGGGAAATCAGCTATTGAGGTCGTACTCATGACGCGAATTTCGAAAATTTTCTTCAAATGTCCATCGATCCTACCCAGGAGATGACGAAAATGAGGAAATTGTATAGAATCAATCTTATTGCAAATTAAATTTACTATCCCCCGTCTTAAGGTTTTTGACTACTAAAATTTGATTGATAGGGATAACAATTATTCTGACTCATTATTAATTACATTACTCGATATAGTAAATAGTTCTCAATAAAATTTTCTCTTCTTGTTAAGATTAATTTAATTAAATAGATAAATAAAATATGATACCCCATCTGAACAACTCATAGTCTTGGTGAAACTGTATTTCATAATAACGGAACAACAAATTTCAGATTAAGCAAATATAAGACCTAAGCAAATTTGGAAGTTCGCATGCCATTTATTATATCAACAACAAAAAATGTACTGCCATAATTCATGGGTATATATTTGTATTCGGAGAGAATTAGGCCCTAACGTTCATGTTTAATACATAACGGGGAATTTATTTAGGGCAGAGAGCAGAGGGAAAGGCATTACAATGGCTAAGAATATTCTAATTAATGCAGGTTGTGTTTCGGTGCCGCCATCTCGCGGTGGCAGCTTAACAACATTCGCCAATCCACACTACTTTAAAATATTCCTTTGGGTATTTCCTTCTCCTGATGTATATGTATGTCCATCTCTCGCTCTATATTCTTTTCTTATGTGTTTTAAAGTATAAGCCGTTCCGTGTGACTGGTTAGAATTATTTATACAATTCCCACAGCTTATTTGTTTGCCAATCTAAATCAATTATTCAGAACATGGCGTCTTTGTTTATAATAGATTCCAACAAAGCATTTTGGTGAGAAAAATATATATTTTATTAATTGGATTGTATTTTTTCACGTATGGCTCTATATTTCACAATAAATGTGGATTACTCAAAGTTACATTTTTATAATAAAAATATTTAAATAAACCTCAAATAGCACTCATCAGTATAAAATAAATAAGTATAACCTACATTATGTTATACAAAATGACTGTACATTACTTGACTTGTTATATGACTGTACATTACTTGACGGACCAAGAACAAAACTCATCAAGTACATTACCTTACAAAACGGAACTTGGCCGACGGACAAACCAAAACTTTTATTCAAATTCAACAAGGGATTTAATGCATTTATTCAAGCACTGGACACCATTTTGTAGATCTACATCTACTGTATGTATGTACACATATATAATGACTACATGTGTTGTTGTTTTTTTTTTCTTTTTTATTATTTTTATAATATCTATAATTAATTATTGTATACGAAATATTATAATGTAATGAAATGTGTGTAGTATCCAAAGGATGGAGCACACAAAATTTAAATAAATTCGTTAGAGGGATACTCTGCGTGGAAAACAGGAAAGTTATAGAAAAATTTCATATTTCATGTTTGCTGAACCAAATAATGAAATCTTAAACAATGAAAAGAGGAGTCCCAAATGGAACTCGAAATTCTGACCTGAACTCAGCATATTAAAGCAAAATTGAGTAAATTTTACATTAGTTAAATTAATTCGTGTCATATACGAAAAAAATTGAGTTAAGAAAAATTATGGCTTCACTAATTTGCCTAAATACCAAAAATTCACCTGTACTCACAAAGATCACAAACGCAATGTGCCGTGATTTAACCGGAAAGTACGTACAATAAATAGAAGAGAAATATGCCCCAACTGCGACTCCAAACAACCCGAATCTGTGACTCATATTCTCTCCACCTGCCCAGTATACAGAAACAAATATTCGTCAAAATATTCACCTGGATTTTTTTAAATTATATTAATAATAATTAATATTTTTTTAATTAATTAATGATAAACTGAATCACACAAAAAAAGTTGTGACACATACTTTTTGAGAAAAAAAATCAATTAATAAACTGATCTGTACCCTTGGGCAAAGAAGTTTATTATGGAATTATTTTGATACATAGCTAATATTTTCAAGTGTTATTATTATTGTTATTTTAGAAAAATGGTCTGGAATCCACATAGAGGGGGGAACACGACTGATGTAAAGTTTGCGATCGTGACTTATGTGTCAACGGGAATTTAAAAACTTAAGCACAATTCTAGCAGAATCAAGATGAACCCCTCGTTGAGCTCCATTTATAATTTATACTGGTAGATTTAATTTTTTGTGGCTATTAGAGTTTTAGGAACGAGTACATTTGTACTTAATACACAGACAATAGCCGTAACCCTGACAGACTTCAGCTTGTAAACATCTTTAAGCTTAATAGACTATTCTTGATATTTTCTATAGTTTTCAACATAGAATTTCCAAATATTCTCATCTTTGGGTACTGTAAAGTCAATCATATCAGCGGTCTTATTGATTTTATCAATAATGAGAAAATCCAACTAGTTATGATGAACAGTATGGTCAGTTATCATCGCTTCATCCCAATACATCTTTACATTATCTTTTTCCAATAATGTTTGGAGATTATAGCGATAATAACTGACGTTCCAGTCTACCATGCTGAATTCCTCTCCTATAGGAGAGATTAATTATTATTATTATTATTACTACTACTGGATTCTTTTATTTTTACTTTTCTCTTATATCGGAAAGCCTTTAATTTAAATGTTAAATTATTTTAATTTACTCCACAAATGAAACGGATAAACTTTGTTAAGTAGATATCTAAAATTTATTGTGAATACGTATATGTATATGTAATGTGTGTTTTTATTGAAAAAAAGGACCACGCTACTTCCATACGCGAACTAAAACCCTATCTGCAAAAGAAATACACGTCGACGGATTTTTCCACGACTACTTGCAGGCAAAGGTCGCATTAATTCGAAATTTGTAGAAATTTAAACTAAGAAACAGAAATATTTGTACACGCCACTTATACCTCATACATCTCACATTAAACATACCACCCTTACTATGTAACTGTCAACTTATTACAGAAGAATAAAAAATGAAAATAAAGAATATAACAGACATTGCCGTATTGTTCTATTAAAAGAAATATAGCATTACGTCTTTTTGCCTTTAAAAGATGATTATGTGATAGTGTGACTACTATAGTTTGTTTGACACTTCTTATTGTAAATTATTTTCTACGTATTTTTATTTCTAATTATTTTATTTTATTTTTCGTCTTTTCCTCTTTTCTTTCACATTTATTTATTTTAAATGCTGTAAGTAGTAAAAAAAAAATTAACTTCAATATGAATGCGATATTCAAAACTAGCATGTCATTAAAAAGAAAAAAATTCTTGTTTGGATGGTTTACAAACACACGTTTTGATTTTAAAAATTGAATTTTTCTTCATTGTTCTTATTGTGTAATTAAAATAACGGTTTTTGAATAATATTTTATGCTCTAATGTTCTTCGATGATTTGTTTTTATTGTATCTCTGGGAAGAGTTAAGATTTATGTCTTGAAGCAATGTTCAAGGGTTTCTTTTAATTTAATTGGGTAGGTTGAATTTACAAGAGAAGGATATGTTATTTGAAGGCAGTATAACAAGCCAAGACGGCAGAGTAATAAGACACAACTGCATGTACAACTGCAGTAAATCTGTTCAGGAGACACTTAGAAGTCGTGAGAGCGTTCTTCACCACATTACCTATTCAGATTCTGTTCTCGCCTCCATTAAAAGCTACATAACTGTCAGGGCACTAAGTAACACAAACAATAACACTATTTCAGGGGGGAGTAGTTAGAAGCTATAGTCACCTGCCGTGTTTTAAAATGAGCCCCCGAGTGGGTAGCTAGTTACATTAGGGCAGATTAAGGATCTCCTGACAGAGAACCATTGATAACTCCTCCTAGGATGTTAATCTATAATCAGCTGTAATGCGTCCTCGGCCGTCACGTAATCTTAATGGCTCCCAAGCTCTTTCACTGCTCATCATCCTTGATTCCAAGTGGCTCTTCGGCTCTTAACCCATTTAACCAGAATAATCATGTGCCTTAACCAAAAGGCTGATTTTTTAGATCACATTCTGTATTTTTCATGAACTTAAAACAGTACGGTAATCATATATTTGTTTTCGTTTAATAACTAAATATATATCTATCTAATTTAATACACTCATTCTTAATTACTTTATTAATTTTCTCCAAGTTTTACAAGATTTCTTTTAAAAGAATTAAGGACTTAGTCATAATGAAAATATCTTCAAATATCAATTAATCTACTCAGGAGATGTCGAAAATGAGGTCCATTAAAAAAAAAAACGATGTATATATATGTATATCGCAACACACGCGTGAAAGGAATTTTAAATTTTACCAAATGCTAAGAAAAGAAAAAAAAATTAAACTTAAGAGCCTCAATATTTGAATACAGCTAAGTACATAGAACAAAATTTTAGTAACAAAATTGGTTAACGCGATTGATTATATAATATTTCACATCATACACTAACTCTCAACGCTCTAAGTATGGTAATGTCAATTATTATTTAATGTTTCACAGCCTAACCGAATAAATATCATAGTCTCTAGACTGTTAACATATATATGTATATAATTTATATTATAATTATAACAAATTGGAGATAAAACTAACCTTGGTTTTAGAAATCTTCAACTTGTGACATTTCAAGAAATTTATTATTTTGCCTAGGAGTTTGACTGGTTTACTGATACGTAAGTAACTGGAAATGAAGTCGGAAATCATGATCAGCAGAACGTAAAATTATAATGATTCTTAGAAATGTTTAAACCGAATAACGAAATACAGGCACTTCAAGTAAAGTTAAATTTATTTACTTTAGTACATTTAGTTCAGATTCAATGTTATAGATACTGCGTATGACAGGATCCTATAATAATTTATGTATGTACAGTATTAATGTGCTAATTAGTACAGGGTCATATATTTTATTAATATCTGGAATTAGGTACATATCAGCTGTTCTACTGTTAGCATAGTTCTCTCTGAACCGTCCCCGTCATCACAACTGACATAACCGATAGACGAGATTGAACAGTTTAATATAAAGTACAAAGGCAAATTAATTATTGCCTGACTGTTCGCCGAAATGTGTCCACGCTGAGGATTCAACAACCACAACAATAAATATGGCGAGAACGAAAACAGACAAATGTTGTATCAGCACCACGAAAGAATCAAAGTTTTTACAGTTCACTAAGAGAATTTGCTAATGTCAACTCTGAATTAATATATAGAGTGGTGTGCCCAAAAACTAAGTTTGTGTGACATCCTGCCATATCGCCTTCCTTATAATAAGCATAATAAGCTATACTAACATTTCTAGGGACGGGCAGGAGTGGGGGTTATAAGGGAGGCCAGAAATTAAATATAGTGATATTTCGTTTCCTATTGGGGTTTCGGCAAATATGCACATAACAAAAGTTGTTTATTTTGTCATTTAGAAAAACTTTTGTTATATACACTATCGTCGAATACCGAACTATAATGGCGTTATACGCTAAAAATTATAGCGGAAGTCAACAATTTTATTTGGCACAAAAAACTCAACCGAACTAAACCGAACTCGGTATGTGAAGTAGCATTAACGCCTTCCTTATAATAAGCCGTACTAACATTTCTAGGGACGGGCAGGAGTGAGGGTTATAAGGAAGGCTAGAAATTAATGATAGTGATATTTCGTTTCTTTTTGGGGTTTCGGCAAATATGCACATAACAAATGTAGTTTATTTTGTTATTTAGAGAAATTTGTTCAACAATTCTTTTCAATATGAACTACCAGGTACCTCACCTGGAAAAATTAATTCAAATGTATGTTAATATTTTGTCCTTAATAATTTAAATCTATGCATATTGCACAGGAAACGGGAAGTATGCCAATATGGATGACAGTGAAGTCTTACATAAAAAATTAATTTTATTATTTACAAATCTACAGAAACGACGGGTATTAACCCTAAACACTGGGACGGGTAAATGTCTAAATATTGTGCAAAGTAAAACCTTGCCAAAAAAATACCATCACAATTCCGCCTCAAATGAATTCCCGAGCGAAGCCACATGTAGGTAAATGTCTACAATCAACCGTTAAGTTGGTGGGCTTAACATGAATGCTTTATTGATAACTACCATTTTATACTATTTAGCTGTTCCATATATAACTTGAAGTCGATTTCAACATTAATGTCCACTATTGTATCAAAAGCATCGGGTGCTCAACTGAACGAGTAGTCAATCTTTTTTTCAGGCAAACCAATCACCAGAATTAACAATTCAAGGAGAAAACGGTCCCTTCCATCGCATGAGAAATTTATTTTTAATATGAATTTGTATAGGAAAGTGATCAGGAAAATGTCAGTTTTTCATAACTTATTCCTTGAGAAATTGAGATTATAATCGGATAGAAGACTATGGGGAACGATCATCTACATCAATAATTAAAATTCGTTAATTTTTTCTGTTTTTAAATATCCATCTTGTCTGATTTTATTAATAAAACTCTTGTATCTGGGTAGTAATGTTTGATTTGTGTCATTTCCATTATTTTATTTGGTTTCTTTATAATCCTGCTAAGTTTCAAACTAGTTACAAACAAAAAAAACGAAAGACAATTTAAAAAATGTTACTATAGTTCACTCCAGCGAACATGAGTTAATTATTCTAGTTATAAGAATGTAATCCAAGTTTATATAATTGCGTTAGTTCTACTAATGTACCTCAACAGTACTTGTACAAATGTTTTTCGTTTATAGCAGTAATGGAGACAGAAATGTTTATTTGTATGTACTTGTAACTTCATTATAAGAGGAAATATTATTTGAAGGTTGAAGTGTGGTTACATCGTTTAAGGATTTCCATTGATTACATTAGATATAGTAAAAGTGTAGTATATTATTATTATTTTAGAGAGAAAATAATTAGAACGCCCTAAAATGAGCTCCATGAGCAAAATAATTTATTTTTATTCAGTAAAAACTGTTCGTTAAATGCAATCGTACTTTAATTACCTGGTTCCCTTAATATTAGGTAGTTAAGGTAGCTCCGGGGATTATTTGGGAATTAAACTAAACCAAGAGTACAAACAGTAGCTTTCTTTCCCTGTTTTCCTATTTGGTTTATCCTACTTTTTGTCCCGACCTTCCTCCAGACTTAAGATAGGCGAGGGCAGTTTTTTTTCCCTTCCCCCTGAGTTATAGCCTCTATGGCTATCTCCTTCACTAATTGTGTTAAGGCCTTATCTTTCCTTTAACTACACCTTTTAACAGTGCCCTAATAAATTTTTGGGAGGCCGCCAGTAATAAAAGTTGCATTCGAATGAGAGTGGTATAATTGTATAAGAAGATGTAATAGGACAGTAAATGGGATTAATTTTTTTTTTTGTATGCACTTATTTAGTTAGGCAATAAGTAGTTTAGTTTATTGAAAGGAAATACTTTAGTTGCTCTTGGATAAAGTGAATAATTATTAAAAAGAAAAATCGACAGAATAATACTAAAGGAAAATATTAACTGGACGGTTGATTAACCAAACTAGTTCCCACGTATTCAAACTGATAGTAGAAATGGCAATGAAATTTTCAGCTAATATAAGCATCATTTAGTCATATATATTTAAAAGCTTCACAGTACATTTTACGAGTGGAATGAATTTTCTTATTCAACAGACACACACACACACCATTTCAAACAAAGCATAATACTACTCTTTTAAACTAGCATAAATACATCCGATTGACTGAAGAATAATATAAACAAAGTAAATAATATAATTATCTAGTAAATATTGTATTTGAGCCGCCTGTAATAGATGATACACTTCGATGACTGTGGTGTATTTATTATAGAGTCATGGAAGAATGTGTGATCGGTATTTATTATAAAAAATGCACTAGGAAGAATGTGGTGAATTTATTATAGAAAATGCACTAGGATGAATGTGGTGAATTTATTATAGAAAATGCACTAGGATGAATGTGGTGAATTTATTATAGAAAATGCACTAGGATGAATGTGGTGAATTTATTATAGAAAATGCACTAGGATGAATGTGGTGAATTTAATATAGAAAATGCACTAGGATGAATGTGGTGAATTTATTATAGAAAATTCACTAGGATGAATGTGGTGAATTTATTATAGGTAATGCACTTGTATGAATTTGGTTTATTTATTTTAGACAATCCACTTGGATGAATGTGGTGTTTGTATTTTGGAAAATGCACTTGGATGAATGTGGTGAATATATTATAGAAAATGAACTTGGATGAATAAGATTAATTTATTACAAAAATGCACTTGGATGAGTTTGCTGATTTCATTACATACTATTGACTTTAATATGTGAGGCGTATTTATTTTAGACAATGCACTTGGATGAATGTGGTGTTTGTATTTTAGAAAATGCACTTGGATGAATGTGTTGAATTTATTATAGGAAATTAACTTGGATGAATGTGGTTTATTTATTACAAAAAATGCACTTGGTTGAGTTTGCTGATTTCATTACATACTATTGACTTTATTATGTGAGGCGTATTTATTTTAGACAATGCACTTGGATGAATGTGGTGTTTGTATTTTAGAAAATGCACTAGGATGAATGTGTTGAATTTATCATAGGAAATTAACTTGGATGAATGTGGTTATTTATTAGAAATGCACTTGATTTTATTAACTTGGATGAATGTGGTGTTTGTATTTTAGAAAATGCACTTGGATGAATGTGTTGAATTTATTATAGGAAATTAACTTGGATGAATGTGCTGATTTCATTATATACTATTGACCTTAATATGAGAGGCGTATTTATTTTAGACCATCCACTTGGATGAATGTGGTGTTTGTATTTTAGAAAATGCACTAGGATGAATGTGTTGAATTTATCATAGGAAATTAACTTGGATGAATGTGGTTCATTTATTACAAAAAATGCACTTGGATAAATGTGGTTCATTTATTACAAAAAGTGCACTTGGATGAGTGTGCTGATTTCATTATATACTATTGACTTTATTATGTGAGACGTATTTATTTTAGACAATGCACATAGATGAATGTGGTGTTTGTATTTTAGAAAATGCACTTGGATGAATGTGGTGAATTTATTATAGAAAATGCACTTGGATGAATGTGGTGAATTTATTATAGAAAATGAACTTGGATGAATGTGGTTCATTTATTACAAAAATGCACTTGGATGAGTGTGCTGATTTCATTATATACTATTGACCTTAATATGAGAGGCGTATTTATTTTAGACAATCCACTTGGATGAATGTGGTGTTTGTATTTTTGAAAATGCACTTGGATGAATGTGGTGAATTTATTATAGAAAATGCACTTGGATGAATGTGGTGAATTTATTATAGAAAATGAACTTGGATGAATGTGGTTCATTTATTACAAAAATGCACTTGGATGAGTGTGCTGATTTCATTATATACTATTGACCTTAATATGAGAGGCGTATTTATTTTAGACCATCCACTTGGATGAATGTGGTGTTTGTATTTTGGAAAATGCACTTGGATGAATGTGGTGAATTTATTATAGAAAATGCACTTGGATGAATGTGGTGAATTTATTATAGAAAATGAACTTGGATGAATGTGGTTCATTTATTACAAAAATGCACTTGGATGAGTGTGCTGATTTCATTATATACTATTGAAGAAAATGAACTTGGATGAATGTGGTTTAATTATTACAAAAATGCACTTGGATGAGTGTGCTGATTTCATTATATACTATTGACCTTAATATGTGAGGCGTATTTATTTTAGACAATGCACTTGAATGAATGTGGTGTACTGAATATTGAAAATGAACCTGGATGAATGTGATGTACTTTTTACAAGAAAATGCCCTTGTATGTGTGTGATGTATTTATTCTAGACGATTGGCTTAAACGTATATGACGAATTTAATATAGAAAATGTACTTGATGAATTTGTTGCTTGTATTGTAGACCATTCACATGTGTGGCTGGGGTGAATTAAAGAAGAACGAAGTGAAAAGGGGGGATGTATTTAATAGATACATTCAGATACGTGTATTTTATTATAAAATATTCTATTTTATCTACTGCAGACTACTGTTATCTAAAGTGTGGGGATAGGAAGAGATTGAATGTAGGATATAGCTACTATTGAAAGAAAGCTACTGTGTGTACTCTCGCTTTGATTTAATTCCTGAATAATCTCAAGGGTTCACTTAAGAATAAGGAACATGTATATATATATATATGGGACTCATATGAGCTTTTTTCATATAAACGTTTGATGCTTAGCGAATGATTGTGCAGGTACGCCATATTATAGAAAGTGGTAATATTGCTAATTATCGAAACCTTACTAGGATTTGAATAGATAAACGAAATAACTTATATTTAATTTAGTGGGAGGGAGAGATACATTCACTTATAAAAGTTATATTGACGAAAGCGTCAAATATTCGAATAAGATGAAGCGTGAAAGTCAGTCGTAGATAAAGAAGAAAATGTCTAGAAAGAAGTTAAAAAAGGTTCCTGATCTCTGTTTTGGATATGGAACGTAAGCCTCGCGGAGGACGTCACTCCCTTTTATATTACATAGTGATTCTAATGATAGAATCTCCTTTCCGAAATAATAATTTAATATTCCTAAACAACCGATCAATTATTTATAAATAACACGACACATATATTTATATAACTTATTAAATGTAAAAAAAATGGGATATACTTATTTGGATAACTCTTTTAAATAAGTGTCAAATTTAACTAATTCCATCCTTAATTTTGGTAATTCATCGAAAATGACTTTTCTTTCTCGTTGACCTCACAGTTAATAATTTTTAATTTAAGTATGCCCTCCTCCGTCCCAGAAAAAGAGAAAAATCAGTTGAAATAAAAGGAAGAACTTCTTACATGAGCATAAAAATAAAATGAGAATGCACTGGATAGGAAAAAGGTGTTTATGATAGGAAAATAACTAATTTCTTTTCGATACAGGCTGTGTGACCACCCTGACTGTATGTATATTACCTGTATAGTAGGGGTACGGAGTGAATTTCAATTAGCTTGAATTTGAACGAGAGACAAATAATTTGATGTCATGGGTGTAATTGTCACTAAAAATGAATTTGTAAGTAAAAGGAGGTATGTTAATTTTACAATTTCCATGCGCCTTAGTTGATGTTGACCAATAGCTGCAAATAGCAGCACACTTTTAATTAAATCGTTATTAATTAACCTAGAAAAGCATAAACAATTTTTAAGTGGAGACTGCGACACTGCAGTGTTAATATGAGATGGGATGTGTAGAATGAAGGGAGTGTGAAGAGACCACTATAACACTAGTCTAGAACCACTGGAGATATATAATTAAAGTGCTTTGTCACCTACAGGCCACTTTCTCTCTATCTCTCTCTCTCTCTCCACTCTAATTCATAGATATACCACATAACTTTATCTCTTTTCTCTACCTATTTTCTCTTTCACCAACTCTTAGACTTTCCTACTACCTTTCCCTTGACAAGCAAATATCATAAAATCAGTACTCCATGCTGCTCTCTCCTACTTCAGAACTAATTTTGGCAAAATAATTGCTGCAGTAAGGGTTTTACGACTCAGGTTTGTGAACGAAAACGTTTTGTATCTCATTAGAATGGATTTTAAGCACTCAGCCTTAACGAGTTGCTAAGTGTGTTTAAGTACATTTAAAGAAAGCAGATTGGTTTATGTGCGCATCTACAGTACTGACTGAGCCATTTTAATAAAAGACCTTCAAGCAGAAGCAGCGCAAACTAAGCCCAATTCATGATGACCCACTGATGAGTAGAAAAGGCAAACTACCGATCTCATCTCACAATATATTCTCGATTTCCAAAAAATAATCCTATGAGCAGAAATTGGAAATCAATAAAATCATAATTGAAGGCGTAATAGCACAAACTATTTGGATTTATCTCACAAAATGAATCCCCGTTGAAAACAATATTTGGTATTTATGCTCCGAATAAGACGTTTCATGATATATATGCTCCATATTAAAGTACAATGACTAAATGCGGGTTTTTACTGAACGCTGAAAACTTAGAAATCCCAGTATCTCCGTCAATATGGAAAATAGAGAAAACATGTTTTAACAACATATATAGAAAATTAAATTTCCAATAAGATTGAATCTGTATAAGTTTCCGATACAACGTTTAATAACAGAGATATTTTTATTTTCGGAACTCCATTCTCTAAACTCCTCCTTCCACTGTTCCCATTTCAGCAATTAATTACATTGATCTTGAATTCTACATAAAGCGTTTAAACATCGAGTTTGGTACCGGTCGAACAAATATTGCGACAGCCAGAGGGGTATCAGACAAATATGAATATAATTTCCAACGGACCTCATTTTTTTCATCTCCCAGATAGGACTGATGAAAATATGTGGACATTTTTCGAAAATCTTTTCAAGGGCACAACCTCAATCGATGATTTCCTTCGAAATCTCAAGGGAGAAGCATTCTGGGTCAAGTCATTGGAGGGCTTATGACACCCAAAGGTTCAAATAGCAAGGGATACCATTAAATGGCGGATGTAAAAAATATTGGAAACGGTCAATGAATTATGCACAGTGTCATTCGATGAATTTAGAGGCTCTATGGAGACTCAGTTCCTCCTGAAATCGTGAGACTTCCAGGTTTGAGGGCCTGTAATCTGAAAAATACGCGAAATGATTACGAATGAATTAAATAGACTTTAGAATAGAAAGTCATAGTAATCTGTAAAAGGTGCGTTGAAAAAATATGTCCTACTACTTAGATTAGTAGTTTTCAAAGGTAGTATGAGTAGACGGTGTTTCAGGCAGACTGAAGAGTACTTCTTCCATTTTGAACATACACATACTGAACCTCACTGTTTTCTGGTCACGCCCTTTATGTTGCTACTGGCTCAGCTAGAAGCGTTATTTTTTATAAGGAAACTAGAATTATTTAATACCAAAGAAAGACGAGCTCGGTTCTCCCCTGGGCAAAGGAATTTATTTAGTGACGGAATTCATTAAATAAAATCCTTAGTCTCACCCTGGCTAGAAAAGGGTGATAAAATGTAGATGACCCGTCCCAATTAGCCGTAGTTACAAAAAGTGGACGTTAATGAATAATTTAATTTAATTTAAAACAAAAGAGGAATAATTATGTTATATAATATATCAGCATAACTTAACATTAATCGTGATTTCAATAAATATATTTCTTATGTTGTTATATTTTTTAGTAAATTTCCTTTAAGGGAAGTCAGCTGTTGAGGTTGTACTCATGACATGGTTTTCGAAAATTTCCTTGAATTTATATCAATCCTACCTAGTTAATGACGAAAATGGGGTCCGTTAAAAATTCGTATATATTTATTCATTCGTCTGTTACCGCAATTTTTGTTTTAACGTTATCAAACTCAATATTTAAGCGTTTCATGGAAAATTAAAAATTATATTAGTTTTAGGCAGAAATCAGACCTGGGAGGGGGGTTAACAGGAGGAAAATTTTGAAAATTCGAAATATTTTCGATATTACACTTTGGGTAAAACATTATATAGAACTATTCTTATTGTAAATTGAATGACCTATAAATGTTGGTATATACATATTTTCTCTAATACGAATATTAACGAATATATTTGTTCTTTTTTTTTTTTTAATTTTCAGCCCTCAGAAAACCCTGATCATACACATGTAATGGTAACAATGAGCTATTATAACATGAGCCTATTTATTCTAATTCTAAATTCCAAATATTTTTAGCAGTTTTCCCTTAAGGAAGGATTTAGAGGCGAGGATTTTCGAAAAATCGAAATATTTCCGTTACTATACGTCGGGTCCAAAAATTGTATAGAACCAATCTTATTGAATATCTTATCTTATACATATTTTCCGTATAATAAGTATTAACCTAGATATTTGGATCATATTGATTTCCGCTTTCAGTGAACCCCCACTCCTACTCGTGTCATGCTAATAATAAACTGTTATACTATGAACCACATCAACATTAAATACCAAATATTGTTTTCAAAAAATCTTTATTATACTAGATAAATGCAAATATGTTCTGTTGATCACCCCCCCTTTTCTTTTGTTTATGGATTACTAAAATCTGAGTGATGGAGATAAAAAATATTCTGATTCATTACAAATTACTGCACTAAATATAGTTAATATTTTTCACTAAAATTAATGTTATAATCACATATATTTCATTAATTATTCTTCTTTCCTGACTAGAATAGTTCTATCAATTCAGCGCTGCGATGTTGGCTGCCCGGTTGGTTTACAATTCAGACGCTTTCCGTTGTAGATATTATTAACTTTTAAATTGACTGAAAGATTTCTTATTACTGTTTGTATTTATTCGCTTAACATTGACGGTGGTGTTACAAGCTGGTCGATTTATCTGTTGTAAACCTTCCCATGAGAAATCTGCTTAGTTTACGCAGGCACTGCGAGACGGACTTTTTTCATGAGTCCTTTGTAATATGAGGTACACTTAAATTCGTTGTGCGTTGGCGTCACCAATTAAGGTTTGGCGTTCTATCCTCAAGAACGTTTATTTGATCTGTATGATACTCGATATTTAACCATTTTATTCAACACTAAATATTATATTTGTTATTGGTAGAAAACAGACCAAGAATAGGGGGTTTAGAGAGGGGGGATGATTCGGATTGAAAAATGTAATCTAACAAATCATGTTAAAATATTGACCCTATACAATTGTTGCTCTATGCATTTTTTTGTAACTCAAATATAAAGCGAGTAATTCGTATATTTTGGTGTTAAGTCCAATTATGTGATGAGAGGTGATTACTAATGTGTTATACCAGCAAATGGAAAATCTGCTTAGTTAGGGCCTGGGTGACTGACTTTTTTCTTATACCTTTGTTATTCAAGTTCATGGAAAACTTGGCAGAGCCAAACGGTGGATAAAATCGTTTCCCTTCTGAAAATTTGGTGTACGGAAAATCACGTAGTGAAGTTTGAAAAGAGGCACAGGTGTGGCCTATGGAGGAGCCATGCTGATAGTTGTTCCCCGTTGGAAAAGTTTTAACTCCCGCCGACCATACACCTCCACTACTTCCACCTAAAGCGTTTTGTAATCTCTGATGATACACGTTCTTTAGTTACGAATTTTGATATCAGTTATGCCAAATGTTCTAGCTGCTTCTACAATTTATACTCCAATTCAAAGATACAAGAAAAACATTTTCACTCAATTTCTATTACTAGTTTTTTTAGATGTGTTTATGGAATAAATGCAGGGAATAGATCGTGAAATAAACAACACACCATTTATTGTTACTCCATTTCATTAAAAGACACTACATGTTTCGCTATGTTTAATAGCCTTTTCAAGTAAGAGAACGTGTCCGTCAATCAAAAATCTCATGAAATCTATCCTCTTGCGTCACTTAATAATTAACGGAAAACTATGGAACTTATTAGAATCAGCTGTTATATCAGCTGATTGATAAATCGATTCCCAATATAGAGCTCATCAACTCAACTATCGATTTCCCAATCATAGCAAAGAGTTTAAACCCATGTTTAGACAAGCGTCATGTAAACTTTGTATACGTCACAAAAAAAAATGTTACCAATTTTAATGGAAAACAAAACTATTTAAACTTTTCTTATCTAGAAATTTGTTTTTTTTTTTTTAATATGAACACATTTTTATCATTTGATTTCGTTACTGGTCTAAAATGTTTAGGTTTTCGAAATGGAATCAGTGTTTGATCTGCGTGAGCACGATCCACCAAAGCTCATTCACTCTCATCTGTTTATTATTATTATTTATTTACGTCCACTTTTTGCTCCTATGGCGAATTGGGAGGGGTTATCTACAGGTTACCACCCATTTCTAGCCTTGGTTGGACTAAGGATTTTATTTAACGATTTCGTCACTAAATAAATGCCTATTGCCCAGGCGGGAATCTAGCTCGCCACTCTAGGTTTACTACACCCTTTCATTAATTGTTAAACTGACATCGAAACAACCTTCTTATTAAACTTCTAGTTCGTGAAACTAGTCACTAAATATTACCTTTTATCATACCAGAGATAATACTTTTGATTCTGGCAGGACTAATATCCGGGCCACGTGGTTAATATGACAAAGCTCATACATTTTTTTCTCCACTCAGCAATCTTTCTGTATGTCAAAAAAAAAAATCTCAGGGCTTAGGCAGATTAATGCTTCAGATTTTACAATATGACAATATATCTAGTCATATTTCATTAACAACTTTATTTTTCTTATAATTATTATTATTTATTAATGTCCACTTTTTGCTACTATGGCTAATTGGGGTGGGTTATCTACAGGTTACCACCCTTTTCTAGCCAGGGTGGCACTAAGGATTAAATTTAACGAGTTCCCCAATCTAGGTTTACCACACTCTTGGTTTAATTGTTAAACTCATTTACAAGCCTTCTAATTATTCTTCTATTTCGAGAAACTTACCCAAGACTATTTACTCAGAATGTAATAATGAAAATCAGAGGTCAAAATTTAACGTTAGCGCGTAAAAATTCCAATGAAGAAATTCCTGTTTATACATAATTAAATTAAATGAAGCTAAAATTTTAGATTTTTTGAAGGAAAGGTTAAATGGAAATTGTTATAGAGATTTTGCTATATTTCAGACAAGGGCGAGACAATATGCACATAACTAAATGGGGCATGAAGTGCAACATAGCTGGGATATATGTCTAACATCAAAGCAATGCAAATTAGGTATGTATATTAGTTCCACAACAAGCCACAGGGCAAATTCACGTGCGCTTAAGCACAACCGCACAGCATTAGCCAAAGGCTGGAGGAAATACGAGGCGCGCTGTTCCCAAGGGACCCCGTCTCACAGATAAGGGCCCATGATGGCTTGCTTAATGGGACAAATTGATAAGGTCGGTGGGGGTTCTAGTAATTTCCCCGCCAACTCTTATGCATTATGCATCCGAACACAGAGTGCACTAATCTCGTTATCTGGACATCTGGCTGGAGTCAGGCCTACCCCCTACGGTAGTATCGGCTTTCAGACAATACTCTCTAGGGGAAGTCTTACGGTTGGGGTGCGTCAGCCCTTTCAAGGAGTTCATTTGCTTTACGTAAGAGATATATCTCTTTGAGGGAAGGCGAAACGTCTGATAAAAAATAAATAACCTAATGGCGTCTAAGATGCTATGGTTGGTTAGGCCATTCAAGTATTCACTTCAAAGGGTTATACCCGGAGATATCTTGATATATTCAAATGGGAGTACTTCAATTGGAAAGAACATACTATAATATGGCTAATGGCATCCATATACTTCATTGAGTTTCAGTATGCTCAGGAAATCCGTTTAAGTGAAAGTATTGTAAATTAAATAGAATTGTTTGAAATTCACAAAACAAAGTTCTTTGTTGAACACAGTGAGCTCATATAACTATTGTAAATTTTTATATATATATATATATATATATATATATATATATATATATATATACTGTAGCTTTTTACACGTACAGTATACAGTTTCCACATAACACTTCTTCCAACTGCTCTTACGTCACTCATTATCCATGTAATTTTTCGGAGTCGTTCGACTTTCAGTAATTCAGTAGTTCTTAAAACATGAACCCACTAATAATAAAGAGGATTCAACCCTTTCATAAAGCATTTTTCATTCGCTAATTTCTCATTGAATGGGTATGTACTAATAAAAAGAGAATGGCAGACGATTTTCCCATGTTTGCTGTCCCAAGAGCATTATACAGTTTTTCACCTTCTCCTTCAATTTCCAGATGAAGGCTGGAAAGCTGTTTCCCTTTTGAAAAGGTATTTATCCGTTGCTCGAGGACAATTCCGGAAAGAATGTCTATCATTTAAGTCTTACTACTGAGACATGAAGAGTATTGACAGGAATTTCGGAAATATATAAATCAACTTCTGGGATTCAGAGAAGATATAAACCATTACTACTCCACATTGTAAGAAAACAATTCAACTGATGGCGCTTTCAATGATTAAGTCTAATCCATCTATAAACACTTATAGTTGGGGGTCCACAAACAACCACTCACGCTTGACTTTGGGCTTGTCTCTATAAGTAAAGTTCAAATTCAATTTACGAACTTTTAAAAATTTGATTTTAATACTTTGTTCAACATTTGTGAATGGGTGAATAGAGCCAAAACCTTTGACTACATCCAGTATGTGGCTGTATACTAGTATGATGCCTTTCAATCTCAAAATGTGATGTCTTTCAAATAATTAAAATAGTTTAAGGTTTTGGAAGAATAGGCCTAATTGTGATTCTTTTGGGCAAAAAAGAAACAAGTAGAGGAAGTAGAGGCTTGCGAAACTACTTCATTTATTGGCTTGTGAACAATATCAGTTAGATTTTTAGAGGCAAAATGGGTTAATAGACGTAGTTGGACCATTAGAAGGGTGAGGGGTGTTGAGAGGGGGTGAAAAAAACAAATAAAAGAAAACCCCACATCATCAAAAGTTAAGAAGAACGAAACATTTGTCAATTAATTTTAATTTAATTAAGAAATTTAATATAATTTTGAACAATTTTAAATACTATAGGTGTTTTAGTAGATAGGAATAACCTAATTTTCTTATTAAAAACTTTTTAAATTTCTGTCTTCATTACCACTGTCTAATGTTTCTTTGTTGTCTTTATTACTTGTATTTAATGTTTATTCATTGAGTTTAATTTTTTATTTGTAAGGTTCAGTTTTTTTTTATTTTTCTATAATTGTTTTTATATCTTACATTGTTAAACTTTGAGCCAAACTCCTAATTGTGGATACTCCTGTATAAATAAATTAATAAAAACTCGAAATATCTTCGTTATTTTGGGTCGGACTGAAAAATGTTACATGATCAATCTTGTTAATCATTTAATGTACCACTATTGTATATCTATGTACTTTTTCTCTTATTCAAATATCAAGCGAAAACCACTATCATCGGTTTTAATTACCATAAATTTTAACAGTAATAATTTCCTTAATGTTTGTATTACTAATTATTAGTGGAAGAATAGGAAATCTAATTTGAGATTGACAATTTTGGAAGGGAAATCTGCTTAGATTACGCAGCTCATGCATGACGGATTTTTTTCTACTGTCCGTAGGTATTCAAAGGATATAGAGAGCCCCCCCCCTTCCCTAGAAAGAGGCTAGCCCGTGAAATACGAGCTAAAATTTCAAAGCGCGATATTTATTGACGGGGAGTCGGTCTGTCGAACTAATCCTTTGCGAGGAGGAGGGGATATTAAAAATGGCTTGTCAACAAGTGAGTTATTGCCGGTTGGTATTGGTTTTTAGCCGAAAGTGGTTGGCAGAGGGATGGGAGAAGTACTTTCGGGAAATCAGTTTGGGGTAAATACCAGTTACCTATCAGCTCAAACCGATCTGATTCTCAAACACCAATCTCTCTCGGCAACACATATTCTACGATATCTCTTTTTACCTTCCCTCTCCCTTAATGCTAGTTTTTACGGGAATTTTGCCAATATTTCTCCTAATTCATACCATTTAAATGGTAAATAATTTTTTTTTGTTTTCAATTGTAAGCTGTACCTGTTATTCATTTACCATTTTTTTTCTCTTGATATTAGTACAAAATGGACGCCCAGATTTGCCATAATAACATAAAATGGACGTTAATAAATAGCAATCAACAGTTTAAAAATCATTAACATTGTTGTCTTTGACCCTCTTGCTGCCTGTCTGATAGAGCGAATCTACATTTGTCACGAGTGATGCCACTATTAGTCCTATTACGTCATGGAAGTATTAATCTACCTTGAGGGAATTTATTAGCTAATGATAAATATCATTATAAATAATTAATAAAATCATTGCAACAAATAATCATCAAGTTCTTTATGTATATGGCAGTTTAACAAATGCATTGTAGTTTTAGAGCTCTCCAACCAAGACCTGTAGCGTGCATTAGTGAATAAAATAATCCCCAGAAAATCAGGTTTTAATAATTAAGTTAAAAATATGCTATTCATCGCCTAATGAGACGAGCATAATTTAAACAAGCAACATTTCGACGGTGAGGGACTAACGACCTACTTGAACCACTCTTCTCATTACTTACTTTTAACCCAAAAATGCGCTGTTTTCAAGAGTTTAATTACTACTTTTTGTGCAATTTATGTCTCAAAGAACTTTTAAAAATTTAATTAATTATTTTCTAAATAAGCCTGTGCAATAAGCTTCTTCTACGACCAATAATTTGAACGACAGAATCTATATTAATCATAGAGTATAGAAGATTATAACAGAATAATTCAGAAAAAATAAAGTATATTAGACATATCTGGAGGGCTTAGCAAGTGTTCGAGACTTACTATAAGAGGGATAAACTCATAAATATTTTATTTTTAAATATTCTAGAACTGGTATTATAGTTTTTGTGCCAAATACTTATTAACAATTCCAGGACTAAAAACCCAATTCATATCTACAGCTATAAATTTCTTGTTATCAAAGCTGAAGAACATTATTATTCTGCATGCAGTTACAGGGTGATAAAAGTGAGTTACGTGTGATACAACATTTGGACATTGGTCACAACTATTTCAATTTTTCGGAATATGATGGTTTGCTTGGCGTGTGATGCTTTTTGGAAGGAAACAAAACTACTATATCGAATAATATAATTTCACTTATAACTATGATTTTATATTTATAATAGGTCTATAACTAGCCTGAGAACTATTGTAGAAAATTATTTGATAAGAGTTGGTCGTTTCGAAGCATGTAAGTCTAATTGCGTCCTGTTTATTTGAGTGCTGCGCCTTTAGGAAACACAGAAAAGTAAAACTATATGTAGATTATTTTTGTAATTGTTTGTTCTATTGATTTTTGTAAATTTTGTTTTATCAAAAAATTGTGAAATCCCAATAATTGTGTACCCAATATTGAGTTAAAATATCCAAACTAAAAGGCTGATAAAAATAGAGTATTGATAAAAAATCATTAGTCACATATAGTTCGCTCAAAAGGACTTATCAGTTAAAGATACCTAAATAAATTAGAATTATTCAACTCTAACAAATGCTTTAACTGGAGCAAATGTAATTCCACTTACCCTCAACTAATAAGAACAATAAATATATTGTATAAGAATGGCATAACTAATGAAGCTTGGCTCTAAGAATTTCTTTATATAACTTCAGAAAATTATTTTGAAGCAATGAATGTTAAATAGCAGGTATCAAAATATTAATATTTTACAACCCATTAATATTTCTGTCGCCAAAGATATTTACTTTCGTCGGAGTTACCACCTAATATTTTTGATAAAATAACTGTTACAACTCGAACGAAAATAATGCTAAGGTTTTCCTAAATCAAAATGAGAAGAACTTCATCTGTTAAATGCCAGTAAATATTTGATTTATAAATAATTTTTAGTTTTTAATACGATTTCTTCAAGCTAACAAAAAAACTTTTGTCAGCACCATCATGTAAAATTTGTTTAGTTGATTTCAAGAAACCAATTCAAGTATTATAGATAATAATTATCAAAAGATAATAGTTATTTTCAACTTACTGTGGGATTTGTCTACTTTGTTATTTTCGTTTCTGCATTTGTGTTTGTGAAGAGTGCGGAACAATTACTTTTTCTCGTTTGTAAACGTCCTATAGACGATTTAAAAATAGAATCTTTTGCCATCAACGAAGACTATTCTGTACATGGCGTTACGTAGGAGTTGACATATGGTTTCGTTCATTGCTGGTTCTGTTGTCATGTCGAAAGAACGGGCAACCTACGCAAGGCTTGTCAACTTTTCCATAGAGGCTCTCAAGTCGTTTTTTTCCATGTAAACTCATTCTAAAAGAAAGTTTAATCTTACACCACCATACATCATGTCACATTTATTGAGCTTTTTTTAGGTACTGTTTGTAAAATTCCTTGTAGGAAAAGTGAAATATTTTTTAATAATGAGTTTTCTCTAATATAGCAGTTCAGGTGGCATACGTGAGTTATATAAAAAGAGAAATAGAATAAAACTGTTGGCATTAATTGATTCAAATGCTGGGAGTTTTCCAAAAATATAGTTGTTCATTCGTTTTATTTTAGCAGATTTCCCTTAACCCTCGTCTCCTACGGTGGTTCTTCCTCCCACATTTCCTACGGTGGGTTGGATCCGACCATGCTGGCTCCTGAAGGGCGTAATCATTAAGAAATCATTAATTATTCAGGAAAAGGATAAATATTGATTAAAAACTAAAAAAAAAATATTTTTATTTACCTTAATGTTTAAAAAAGTTAACATTGATACTTATATCAGTCTTCATTGTCTTTTGACTAAATTTTGACAGTCTCTTAAAGCTATATACTTAAATAAAAAAAATACAAAATAAAGGACAAAAGTGAGATTTAAATTCAAGAAACCTTGTTGTCTTGCCATCAAACCTGCATTTCTTGAGGATAAATTCAAATCGTGCTCGGGACAAAGTACATCGAAACATGGGTGGACCATAAATTTGGGAAAACATTTCCTTGGTATTCAGGGTGAAATTTTTCTATGTGTCACTCAAATAAAGGAGGCCAAGAAAGGCTTTAAATTCTTCATTATTTATTCTAGGGACAAGCAGGAATGGGGATATATATATATATATATATATATATATATATATATATATATACATATATATGTATGTATATATATATATATATATATATATATATATATATATATATATATATATATAGTGATATTTCGTTTTCTATTGGTTTTTCGGCAAATATTTACATTACAAAAGTTGTTTATTTTGTTATTTAGAGTAACTTTTGTTATATTCACTTTTGTCGTATACCAAGTATAAACGAGATACACTGAAAACTAAAACGGTAGCCGACAATTTTGGTTGACACTAACAATTGAACGGAACTTAACAAAACTCGGCATTTGAATTAGCATTAATTTTTCCACGATTATAAGCTATATTAAATTTTTTAGGTTCAAACGGGAGTGGGGGTTATAAGAGAGACCCTGAAATAAAAATTCGCGATATTTCATTTTCTGTTTGTTTTTCAGTCACTGTTGGTCTTCGTACCGTATCAAGGGATATTATTATATTAATATATGATATAATATATATATATATATATATATATATATATATATATATATATATATAAACGCTGCTCATTTTCGTCCTTTAGATCGGCTGACAATTGGGGCAGAATTTAAAAAAAATAAATTACTAGTACAATTATATATTTGATTTCTCGCAAGGAAAATTAGCAAAATAATTTACCAACTGAAAGCTACAGAGACTATTTTAAGTTGCACAATGGGACAAAATATGACCTCGCCTAGGTAGCATATGTACAATACATATCAGAATTTTAATTGGTTTATTTTTGAGCTATCGCTAGAGACACTATTGCTCATCAACTACAAAAAAAAAATAAAAAAAATTTGTAAAAACAAAACAATAAAATATACAAAAACAAATTGAAAACAAAAAGGATAACTTAGGGTGGAAAAATCCTTACATATAACAAAAGTCGCAAAAAAAAAAAAAATGAAATAATCACCAAAAGGAAAATATAAAATTAATAAATAATACATAGATAAGATAAATAGTTGATAAAACGCGGACGCATTGAAAGATTTGCTTTTAATTTTAAAAGGAACAACAAATAATGTGAAACACTATGTACATTAAAATTAAAAAAGTGATTTCTTCAACAATTTTCAGTATTCAAATTTGTATTAGTTTTATGCCTGCAAGGTTATATATAAAAAGTGTTTGAAGTGGACCGCCACTTTGACCTTGTGAGGCATAAGTGGAAAGCTTGACAAAATAGTCGGCAGAGTGATTGAGAGCGGTAGTAGGCAGAGATAAGGTTAGGATTGACGGAAATAGCCGACACAAATCTCGTTTCACTCTCCGACATGTCTCCATTTAGAATGAGTGCTCGAACCGTTTTTAGTCAAGTTAGATATCACGCTATGAGGTACGCCAAATATCAAAAGTCTGTATTTGCTCATGAAAATAAAATCAATCGCCCTTGTTTTCTTCACGTAAAGGAATAATTTCTCTTCTTTAAAACTACTGTTTTTATTGAAACTCATAACATATTAGTTGGATTATAACTATTTTACGAAAAAAACAATTTTATTGAACTGACAGCTGTTGTTTAAGCAAGTTCTTTCAAAATCAGGCACTGAAGATGGAGCTGTTGCTCTGAAAGTGCACTCTGTCAAAATAAACGTATTGTAGAGGAAACAGGCCTACTGTATACATCCAGATTAATTTGTTCCTCTACCTCCCGGCTTCCCTAGAAGAGATATTATTGTCGTGTTGTTTGTGTAGTAATTGAGGGGTTTGGTGCTGAAACGGTGTAACCCACATGTTTCCTGTTTTTAGAAATAAAGAATAAAAGTTAAAGAAATCGTATAAATTAACTATTACTGCTACAAAAATTGATCTTTGTACTTGGAGTGATATTAGTAAATGTAAATATTTTCTGTGTACATGAACTTAAAAATTGCATTTTCAGTGGCAAAATTGTGGTTTACACCATTTTTCCTCCAAGAAAAAATTGAAACTTTCTTGGTGTATTCCACATTTTTGTATTTTATACGTCATTGTTTCCCTCTATGAACAAAATATGTATTTACTGCAAGAATGAAGTAACCTGCATTGTCATAGTTTTAAGAAAAATGGTGGAAATAACACTATTTAAATTAAATAAACAGTATGTATTAAAAAAAATAAACAACATTTATTTCACATTTTGCTACAAACATGGAATGCAAAGTACAACTTCTTTCTTTACTGACATTAGTAAATAATGTAACTTTTTAAGGTAATATTACAAAAATTTCTAGACAAATGAATCCATAGTGGGTTACACCAATTTTGCACTCAAATAATTTCAAAATAGTTGTCTACAAGTTACACCACTAATGTTTTATTCCTGAATGGCACCTGAAAGAAGTACAAAAATGATAGACTATAAAAACAATATAATGAAGTAACAAAAAACACAAAAATATAAAGAAATGGGCATTTGTTGGTTACACCGTTTCTGCACCAAACCCCTCAATTGTGATATGTATCAATTTTAAATTAAGTGGTTTTAACTTAAAAAAATTATTTACGTCTACTCTATACAACTATGCATTACCACTCTTGTTTAACAAGGAAAAGAACCACTTACAATTTAACTCCATATCCTTTTGAAGAAATAATAAATTACAAATGATATATGAATAAGGAAAATTAAAGCAATTAATTGCGATAAACTGATGTAATCATAAACGATAGAAAAGAACTACTCTGAAGACTCCTAAATGCGATGAAAAGACAATTTAAATAAACTTACAATAAAAAATGATAAAATAATTGAAACAAATAGGATAAGAACTATATTGTGGTCGGTTGATAATAGAATTTTTCTGTAATCGTTGAATAATGGTAACATTACTAAACTGAAATGAGTGAAGAAAGTGAAACATTTTGCAATAGAGTGAAGAAATTAATCACTTTCTTCACAAGTGAAGAAAGTGAATTGCCTTCTTAATTAGTAATAAGTATAAATTAAAAAATAATTTGAAGTTGGAAATTAAATGCTTTTAAATGTTTCTTAACATTGTAAGAATTTATTTTAACCAAATAAATTGAAATGTGAATGAATTATTGGTGGAAATAATCAATATATTTTAAAATTTAAATATAATAATAATTACCTTCCTTGTTTATAACCTGCACTTGTTTATACCTGCAATACTTCACAATCCTCACTATTTGTTTTATAACTATGCTTATAACCTTTCACAACCATGCTTATAACCTACCAACAACATACCATAATCTTCACAACATCCTAATTTTGTTCATATTCTGGTTAGATCTGATCATGTATTACACGATTACAGAAAAAAATTAATTTTACACTCGTGACGAAAGTAGAATTTACAACTCTCGTGAAATTACCACACTCTCTTCGCTCGTGTGGGTAAACGTTTCACTCGACTTGTAAAATGATCTACTTTCGTCACTTGTATAATAAATAACTATTATTAGGCTCCATTCCATCAAAAATCTATAGAAAGAAATTCAATAGACAAATACTTCTTTATATATTACAATTATAATGAATATGGACAGATTGTCTAATATTTAGGATGTATTTTATATTTAAGAAAAGATCATTGCATACTCCGGAACTAAGCTCTACTATACCAGATATACCATAGTGTCTTACGGGTTGAGTATTTCGTCGCTTACCTTGTCTAGAAAATGCCTCCAAGAAATTTTTTTTTAGTTATTTATACAGGAGCACCCGCATCTTGGCGATTTGGCTCAAAGTTTCACAATGTAAAATGAAAACAAAATTATGAAAAAATATCAAAAACTGAAACAACAAATAAAAAATTAAATACAACAAATAATCATTAAATACTAGTAATAAAGACAATTAATAAACATTAGACTAGTAATAAAGACAACAATTTAAAATAGTTTTAATAAAAAAATTGTTATTCCTATATACTAGTACATTTATATTATTTTTTTTCATTTTATTTATTTAGTTTTGTGCCACACAGCGATGGTGATTTGCATTATTAGGGTGATATATTTACTCCTTCATGTGCTTACCTTTTTTTGTACTTTTATATTACGGAAAATATTTCTTTAATATCTGACTCTTTCTCATATCCGTGCTTTGTCTAAAGAATATAATAAAAGTTAACCCTTTTAAATCCAAGAAAAATAAATGTCTTTATTAAATTGAACGGTAGACTTAAAATGATGACGCAGTGTCTTTATTGCTTTTAATTACATATAATATAGAAATTTGTTTTTTAAAACATAAGTATATATTTAATATTAATAATTATGTAGTGTACTTATAACTTGTTTTGTAATCATTATATTATTCTTTTAAAAAGAATAACCATATTCCAGAAATTCTAAATATATCTTAAATATATTTTTTTTTGCAATAACTGTACTAAGCATGCGCAGTGCGATTAATTTTTTTTAGCAAATTTCCTTTAAGGGAAAGGAGCTATTGAGGTTGTAGTCATAAATCGATTTTCGAAAAATTTCCTAACATATCAATCGATCCAACACAGGAGACGGTGGCATTGAAGTCCGTTAAAAACTGTGATATAAATACATATATATATATATATATATATATATATATATATATACACACACATATAAACATATATTTTTCATTTAACGCTCTAGTGGTCACCATTTTGTTTTTTATTAAAGTTTTAATGTGGAAATAAAGACGAAGCTCATTAAGGTCTGTTATTTGAGCCAGTGGGAAGGGGAGTATGTGGAAAGTTCCAAATATCTCCATTATTGTAGGTCGGGTCGAATAATTGTATAAAATCCATCATCTTGAAAATTTAATGTACTATAAATGTTGTTATAGTTTTCTCTATCATGAATATCAACCGAGATATTTGGATAATGTAGTTTTCAGCCTTCAGTAAATCCTATTGCTCCTTCTCATGTCATTTTAACAATAAGCTGTTATATCATAAACCACATTATTCTAAGCTTAATACCGAATATTGACTTCAAGAGACATTATTATGTGAGATGATCTTGACTCGAAAATAATTATTTGATCTATACGATACTCGAGTTTTATTCATTTTATTTAACACCTGAGTTCATTATGATTAATGGCTAAATTCAGGAGTGGGGGTTTAGAGGGGGGAATTAGAATTATCTAGAATTCAAAATATCTCCTTTATTAAGAGTCTAATCGTAAAATAATATAAAACCAATCTTGTTTATTGATGGTCTACAATTGTTGTTCTATGCATTTTTTCTTTAATTGAAACATTAAGCGAGTTATTTCTACTTTCTTGTTAACAGTATTTATTAATATTTCTGTTCTTTTCATCTGGTTTATACACAAAACAGAGAATATGTAATGAGATGAGATCACTAGTGTGTCATAACAGCCAGTAAGAAATATGCTAAGGGTACGCAGCTCTTAACTGACGAGCTTTTTACGTTCAATTGATTAGGTAAACGTAAACAAAAAAAAAATATGAGATTATACCCCGACTAAAGAAAGTCCCCCTGCCGTAGAATAAAAATTAAAAATAATTAGAACAATGAGATTGAATAATAATAATATTAATAATAGCTTCAAAGGCATATCATAAAAAAAGTGAATAATGTTGATAGCAAAGACAATCAAATTATCTTAGACCATTAAAAATAATAATAATTTTGATTTGAAACAGTAAAATACAATATTTTAGTTCTTATTAATTATGTTCAAAATTAAGTGATATTTTAGGGACGTCTAATGAGTAAATAAAACATTCTGAACACATTCTGAATAATTACTTTAACAGCAGTGATGGAGTCATGAAGAATACGGCTGTTGCCGAGCAGACCCACGCCATAGGAATGAACATAATGGGGGTAAACTCATTTAAGATTTATTCCCACTTCCGACAAACGATTCCTTTTACGATTAAAATTAAAAAATATTTGAACCTCCAACGTGGTACAGTGTTGCTAACTCCGTGCAAATCAGCAATCAATTGCCATATTCATTGGACATTTGTAAGCATTCCACACCAAATGACACCTATTTAATTATTTCTTTTGAACGGAAAAGCGTACCTCAGTGGCAGCTTACTTGGTTTGTTGCTGGATGACAAACTTTCCAATCGAAGAGGATACGGAGTAAAATTGAGGTAAAGTGAAATTTGGGAATTTCTCTCATACTTTTATCCGTTTTCTCCTTCTCTTACATAAGTTCAACATTATGTTTTTTCCTCAATTTTTTGAAATTACAAATATAGTACTAAATTATGTAAAATTTCACATGAGGAGATCCACAACAGAGTATAGTATAGAATAGTATATTTCGTACCAAGGGCCGAAAGTGGGCGTTTGCCGGCCCGAGATATTTTTTGACCGAGACTTAGTCGAGGTCATGAAAAGTTCGAGGGCCGGCAAAAGCGCTTTGTCCCGAGCCATGAACGCTATTTTTCACCATACTACAATAAATATTAATACGATATAACATTAATCAAAAACAAGATTTTCTTTTGGTTAAGTGTACCTCTTTGTTAGAAGGTTATCTTGTGGTTATGGGGACATGATGAATGTTTAATGTATGGATTGTTTTACGTTATGTTATTGTGTATGTTAATAAAGGGAGATGAACATATCTGTGTTTCATTTAATACAACTGATAAATTTCAAAATGCTAAAAAAAGTTAGTTCGTTTATTTTTGATTTATAGAAATGTTAAAAGTACAATTTTGGTTGTTTGAAAACATAATACCCTTTGAAGATTCTATTGCTTGTTTTTTGTTTGACACATTCACACTTTTACTCGTAGTTGGATTGTTTCTGATTAAAATATCCTCTTGACAACCTTCAAATAAATCATCAATTGTAAAGAGAGACTGTTTTTCATATTCAATAGTTCCAAAATCGATATTTGATGTCGAAGTCGATGGCTCATTCACTTTACTAAACAGTCTGTTAGAAACTTCCTATTTCTTTGTCACAGAGTCTTCAATGTAACCTTCGGCAGCTGTTGAAGACTTCCATCCATCATGGCGTTTCAATGTCAACAAGTCACCACCTCCCTCAACTAACATGGTCGCTGATGACCTTCTAAGTGCATGACCTGTATAACTTTTAGGGTTCTCTAGACCCAAAAGCTTTGTATACAGATTTTACATTTGGCAATATAAACAGCTAATTTTGCGCTCCTAGGACGAAATATTCATTTTCGGCCTTAGGGCGGCGAAGTGTAGCTTTCGGACCGCAAATTAGGTGTGTAAAACATGTGGTTACATCGTAGTATGGTGAAATAAACATTTATTTTTCCATATATAGTAAATTATATGATAATATATTTCAATTCTCCAAATCAACATTAAAATAAAATAATAGTCTCCAATAAAGAGACAAGGAGAAATTAAAGGTTGATCCTATTTTATTGTCACCCTTATAAGAACATTTTCGCAATATGTGAGGAGTTAGCCTGCAGTGTTCATCTGATAGATGGAAGCTTAAAGAATTTAATAGTGAAGGCATCTGAGAAGGGAGTCGCCTTGTGTAAGGGGAGACACTGCTTCACATACCCTAACTCCCTCCATACTACAGAAACCTCCAGCCATGGTGAAGTGATATTATCACTACAGTTATCAACTAATTAAAATTTAATATTATACATATTATTTGTATCAGGAGGACATAATGTTTTGCTGGAGAGTTAGATTAAGAATATTTACTCTCCAACGTTCCTTTTGCCCACCAGTTATGGCGCTCTAAATCCTCAAAAATACGAAATTAAGTATCAAGGAGCCACATTAGTCAAGCGACTAACTTGGAAACTTCAAATCACATTAAAAAGACAAGAAGTGAATCGACGGTTCAGACTTCTACAAAGACTACTTGACAACCGATCTAATCTATCACTGCATAACATACGATTGATTTACACAACAGTACTCAGACCAATATGGACACTAAACCATATGTGGGCAACCACCGAATCCGCCCCGTGGTAACTTTTGATCTGGCCCGTGAGAAATTTTGAAAAACCCAATTAAACAAAAATATTACACTACTTACTCCAAATGACGAAGATGGGGAGAGGTTTTTGTGTTTGGCGGTACTTGTAAATGTGAACAGTTTTCATTGATGAAAGCTAATAAATCAATACATTCGTACAAGGCTGACTTACGATAATTTGGAAAATTCTTTTCGTCTTTGTATCAGTGGAATTACCAAATATTGATGGATTAATTTCCCAAACTCAAGCTCATTGATTTCGGTGTCGCTATTTAACTTTCGTTGTTTGTAATAATTCCAAATTTTAAAATTTAATTATAATCTTGTATCTATTTTTTTCATTACATTTTGTTATTTTAATAAATTTTATTATAATTAAATTGTTATAATGTCATATCTGGTTTCTATTGTTAAAAATTATGAACACTACTTTAAAGTCCACTACTTTTAAAAGCAGCCCGCGAACGTATTCGCACACTAAAGTTTGGCCTGCAGCATGTCTAAGGTTGCCTATACCTGCACAAAACCATCAAATTCATCCAAAATCCAAACCATCCAATCCCGAATACTCCTCAAAATTACAGATACCCAATTTTACGTATCCAGTTAATAATTTGACTCTCCATAATGACCTTAACAATCCTTTTGTCCACTTATGTCAGAAATCCCACTTTTTCCTTTCCGCACATCCTAATCCTTAAGTCGAATCACTCTCATCTACCCATATTCCAGAAAACCCAAGACATCGTCAAAATTCTTTGTGTCTAATCTGATGTAGAGGGCCTAAAAAGAGTTTAGCAAAAGGAAATCTTCTCCAAAATATTGACGATATTTGTACGTAGGCTACTGAAAATAAATTACACTTGGGCTTGAGACAGAAAAAAAGGAAATAACTGATCAGGAAATGTGCGAAAGGATTTTTGGGAGGTACTGCTAATTCCCACTGAAAAATAAAATTTGTGGCTCTTCATTTATCATCCTAATTTCAAAACTCCGGGATTCAATAGAATTATTGCAGATAAGGTTATCAGTTTTACAAAATGGTAATTGATGATCGCCAATATGCGATACTTTGATAAATCAGAAAGGAATTTGTGAGTCTGTTTATACAAAGCAACTTGTAACGGGCATAAACATTTTATCTTAATATTTTATTACCAATTAAGACTTTATACTTTGATAAATGATGCATATTAATGACGCATAACTAAAAATTATATAACATTCATGCTCATTAAACAACAAGGGCTGATCCTCCGTATATAAGAAATTTTGAAAAATGGTCACCCTTATTAAGGCTGTTTTATTGTTTCATGTTCATCACATAGAATGAAAATATTTCTCAGAATGTAATCCTTTATAAAATTTACTTTAAACGAATAAATAAGAAAGCCATTAAAACAATTTTTTTGTGTTTTTCTCTTTTTCGGGTCAAAAAACGACAGGCTTATCTTAATGAAGTAAAGCCGAACTTAAAATTCAGTGAAAATTTATATTGATGAAATATCTATATACCTCTGAAAAAAGAACCTATATGAAACCTTTTGTACATGGGCTTTTGAACTTGGCAAATATAATACTGACACATTTAGCAACTGGGAAGCAGACTCTTGCCGTCATAATAATGCATGACAGCGTTTATTGTAGTTTAGCTTACGAGTCTACGTCCGGGTATAAATATAAAAAACTGATTTGCGGATTAATAATTTTGTAGTCACTGGATGAGGAAACTACAGTCTATGACAATGTTGGCACATTGTGGAATCTTAGGATAAGGAAAATGGGGTCTTTTTTACTTTACGGGCGCAAATAAAATTTGAATAGAAACACATGATTCTGTTGATATCACGTGTTACTACTACAGTAACCGTTCTAAATTCAGTTATACACGGTTCAGGTTATAGAATCGTCGTTTGCTTTCTTTCCGGAATAAAAACAAATTTGATCAAACTAGCACACGTATTTCATGATGAAAATCAAGTGATACGTGTTTATCAGCGATTTGGAATCCTACACAAGGAAAGGAAATGCCCACAAGGACATGAAATGAAATTATATGAACGAAAAGGAAATTGTCCACGTTGGAGATGCCATCGATCACAATGCCGCAATAATGTAAATGTTTTTAGTGGAACATGGTTTGAAAAGACACATTTAACATTAACAAAAAGTTTATTATTCATTTATGCTTGGGCTAATGAATATACAACCGTAAAATTTTGTCGTAAGGAACTAGGAATAAGCTCAAGAACTACGACGGATTGGAAGAATATGCTCCGGGAGGTTTGTGCTAATGACATTTTAAATAATCCAGTGTTAATCGGAG
This sequence comes from Riptortus pedestris, assembly GCA_019009955.1. Classification (NCBI taxonomy): domain Eukaryota; kingdom Metazoa; phylum Arthropoda; class Insecta; order Hemiptera; family Alydidae; genus Riptortus; species Riptortus pedestris. The sequence continues at coordinate 54,336,435 of CM032229.1, forward strand.
GAGAAGGTTTGACAGTAGAAATAGATGAAACATGCTTCACAAGAAGGAAATACAACGTTGGAAGAAGTTATCCTCATCAGTGGTTGATTGGAAAAGTCTGTAGGGAAACACGGGAGTGTTTCTTGTATGCTGTCCCTAATAGAAGAATTTGCTATTTGGCGTAGAAGATATGAGAATGAAGATTATTTTTCAATAATGAACCATATTAGAGAGTACTGGTCTCCAGAAATCTGAAAATAAAATAAAAAAAGTGCCTATGTTACATATTTGTTATTGTTTAATAAACATATTGAATTAATAATCTATTTTGGTTTGTTTTGATTAGAATGTAGAGGTTATAAGACTTTTTTTTGGGTTTTGGAAATAAATCACTTTAGTAACAGGTAATGATTTCAGTGTGAAAAGAATCATGTGTTCATGTGGAAATAGATTTGCGGCCGTAAAGTAAAAAAGACCCGGAAAATGCTCCCCTTCGAATATCAACCCTATTTGTAATATTCCCCGGCAGACCTTGATAATAAAGCAGACGTACGAAAAGGAAGCTATGTAAATAAATACCACTCCTCTGCGACACCATACTCTCATGCCTTGAGGTATTAAATTCCAGCGTTTCAAGTGAATATTGCGTTGGCGCCTTCGATTCTTTGAAGCTTCAGGAATCGGAGAAGAAAACTTTATATGCGCACCATTGCGTATTATGGTATACTTTTTTTTCTGGTGTGTAAAAACGGGGGAAAGACTCATCTTTCACTAGCCTGAGTAAAGTCAGGGAAAAATTGTCAGAGGTTTTGGCTACGATAAAAGAAAAAATTATTTAAACAGTTTGAAGTGTTGTCGCAGAGCTAGTTGAAGTTCAGGGAATCGGTGAGTAATTCACCCAAAGAAGGTCTTTGACTCTCTAAAAGCCTTTAGTACGAGCAAGTTGACCTCAAATGATTCACCCAATTTTGCCGTGTTTAAATTATTGTCCGTCAGTCTACTGAAGATAACTCAGTCGAGGTGGTTATACGTCGAGTTGATAGCTTAATACTATCATAAAGATATCGACGTTAATTTCCGGAAAGGTAACAGTCTTGGACGATTGGCTACCTCCTAAACAGGCCAAAAACTCGTTCGATAAAGATACAGAAGTTTGAAAATGACAGTGTTAATAAAGACTCATTTCATCTCAACTACAAAGTATGTTAATCGACTTACATCGAATAAAACCTTTTAGAAATGTATCTTCTGGAGTTACAGGCGTTAATGTACTTAACTGTCAGAAAGAGAGATTTCATATCAAGGCATTTACGTGTCACACCATGATTAGTCAATACTGAAAAAAGAGAACTGCATAATAGGGTGTTCACATGAATAGATGTTTTATTATACTACTCCGCTTCACGCGTGCTTTCATATTCATTTATTTTACTTCATATTACTGTTATATGACACGATGATGATCGTAATTCACCATCTATTATCTATTTCTCCCATAGTTAGAAGCCTCTGTAAACTGGAATCAAAATATTAGCTAGACATTAGTTGATAGTGACTGAGGTACTAAAAGTGAATATTGGATGAGTAGAAGTAGGGGTTTACAAAAGGCTGAATAATAATAATAAATACAATTAACTCGTTCAATATTCGAGTTATAGAAAATTTGGAAAAAAGGATAGTTGTAGAAAATATAACTTTAAATTGATCGTTGAAGAAGAATCCATTAATAAATTGGCATAGAAGGACTGGTAATGGATTCTAGGTCATGTTAAACTATTATTAACAACAATTATGCACTGGTTAACATGAATGGAACCTAGATTTCGTTAATTTATTAATAAAAAATATAATATTATTATTATTATTTATTAACGTCCACGTTTTGCAACTTAGGCCAATTGGGACTAATTTTATATAATGTAATAAATACGTCTACGAACGAATAAGTAATCGAATGTTCTCAGTAACTGCCTCATCATAGTTTTTTAAATAGTAATAGCTAAAATCTTTAAAATTTAGGGTTATTGCGTGTATTTATAATTTATTTTATTTTTTTATTAAAATGATATATTCATTTAAAGTACAGCCCACAGGCTAATCTAAAATAATCTTTGATTATTTTAAATTCAAAAAATTCCCAATTTTGTCAATTACAATCTAGGTTAATTTTATATTTAAATTTTATTCAGCCAATAACTCCATCCAATTGTTATTGTCAGTTCAAATCTTTCTCTCTGTAAATAATATACGACTATGAAATGGGACAATGTTTCAACAGAATTTGATGATCTATTTAATTATTAAAGAGTTGCTTTAATATTTTACTAGACTCTATTGTGTACTAAAATTACAATGCAGTTTTGTAGGAAAAAACTTGTTCAATTATTCACTGCTATTAATAGAAGTTTTCAATGAAACAATAATGTTACCAATAAAGATTTAATTTACAGCTGGTTAGGTCAAATGACTTTTAGTTACTTAGCAGTAATCAATCATAGGAAAATAATTATTTATCTCTCTGCATAAATAATTTTATTTCTTGCACGCAACTCCCATGATCCTTCTCAAAGATAATTCATTTATTTAATATGTATATAAATAAAAATATATCTCAACCAAGTTGCGAGCAAGATTACTCAAGTGCTGATTATGTCGTTTTAAACTCTATTCTGAAACACAAAAGGCTAACCAAATTTCAAAACAAATACATATTTATTTTAAAAGAATATTACTATAATTTTAAATAAGTCTTTGGGATCACACTCATTTTTATAGATCGATACTTATCGATTATCGGGAGGCTACTTATTTAAAGACGATTATTAAATCATAATTAAAAGAAAATATCTTTATTTTTTTTAAATAACACTTCTAAAATTTACAAATGACAAAATGGTTAACGAGGAGGACACTCATTATTTAAAGATAAAATATTAACTGGTTAAAACCGCTTATTGCTATTATACAGTGGTGGTTCACACTTAACTAGGTTATCTTACTCATTCTGCTTCTTTGGTTATTAACACCACTACGTGTTTATTAACACTACATGGGGTTTATTAACACCACTAGCTGATTATTAGCACTACCTAGGGTTTATTAACACCACTATCTGTTTATTAGCACTATCTGGGGTTTATTAACACCACTAGCTGTTTATTAGCACTACCTGGGGTTTATTAACACCACTAGCAGTTTATTAGCACTACCTGGGGTTTATTAACACCACTAGCTGATTATTAGCACTACCTGGGGTTTATTAACACCACTAGCTGATTATTAGCACTACCTAGGGTTTATTAACACCACTACCTGTTTATTAACGCTACTGGGGTTTATTAACACCATTAGGTGTTTATTAACACTATCTGGGGTTTATTAACACCACTACGTGTTTATTAACACTATCTGGGGTTTATTAACACCACTAGGTGTTTATTAACACTATCTGGGGTTTATTAACACCACTACGTGTTTATTAACACTATCTGGGGTTTATTAACACTATCTGGGGTTTATTAACACCACCACGTGTTTATTAACACTATCTGGGGTTTATTAACACCACTACGTGTTTATTAACACTATCTGGAGTTTATTAACACCACTACATATTTATTAACACCACTACTTGTTTATTAACACTATCTGGGGTTTATTAACACCACTTGGCGATAGTTTATTTTTACACCACTTGGACAGCTACCTTACAGAGATATTGTGGCAGACGACAGCCAAAGACGACCGCTTTATGCAGCTACTCCGCAACATCGCCTAGTTTAGGGCTTCTCTAATTTATAATTACATTTTGTCATTCAAATGAATTCTAGAAGTGTTATTTTATATAATGGGGGGGGGGCTCAGGTTAGCAATGTGAGTTAAAGCGTCGACCTTAATCTCACATTGTAAACCTAGAGTGGCGAGTTCGATTCCCGCCCTAGGCAATAGGAGTTTATTTAGTTACGGAATTCACTAAACTAATTCATTAGTCCCACCCTGGCTAGAAAAGGGTGGTAACCTGTAGATTACCCGTCCCAAATAGCCTTAGTTGCAAAACGTGGACGTTAATAAATAATTTAAACAATGAATTGTGATTTTAACATATGAATTGTTTTTTTTTCTTTTAATATGATTTAATAATCGTTTAATTGGATGGCCTCCCGATAATCAATAAGTACCTGCTTATCTTTATGGGTCATATCTACAATTTTACTGTCTATTTTCTCTGAAATTCATATTAGCAATGGTTTGAATACTGAAGCAAAGCACATAAAATTGAATATGACAGTTCTGTGCGGGAATCCTCTAGGTGAGTTATAAATAGTTTACTTATTTTTTCTTTGTGTTATAAAATGTATTATTTTAGCCAGTATGCTAACCAACAACGTCAGAGCCTCGAGTGAAGGCTACGTGGGAAGACTTAATCGAATTAGCAACCCGTCGAGTGTTTTTTACCTTCACCAGCCTTCATACACGGGTTGCAGACATATTTATCTAGGTTGACCTATAAAAAATTTAAATTCTTGTAATGACAATATAACTGCGTTTAAAATATTTATTTTACCAGTCGAGCAGAATTGTATTAAACATATCAGAATTGATTAGAGAACTTCTTGGCGACAATTAAGCATCGTTAGATGGAGTCAATGATTTTTGGAGGAAATGTGAACTATTTATGTAAATTTGTTGTTGTTGTTGTATAGGGTTTAAGGGCGAAAACTACCAGGTTATCATCGCCCTGTAATATTTATAATTCACATTTTGGTATCCTCATCCATATCGCCATTTTAACAATATAAACGAGGATACAAACAATTGCACTTTAAATTTCTTTGTATAAACTCGTGTTTTTTACAAAATTAAACAATTGATGGAGTTCTTTCGGGTCATCTCCAAGGGCCACTTCTATACTATTGGAGATATTGTATTTGTTTATAATATCTGTATACTTATGACATTCCATTAATATGTGATATATAGTCAGTTCTGTGTTACACTTCTCACAAATCGGGGGTTGATCTTTTGTCATAAGATAGCCATGCGTAAGTCTTGTGTGCCCAATTCGGAGTCTTCCTAATACAACTTCATCTCTTCTGTTGTCTCTTGTCGAATATTTCCATGGACGGATGGTGGTTTTAATAGTTTTTAGTTTATTGTTCTGGGTTACATTCCACATGTGTTGCCAGTTTTTATTAATTTCTTCTTTGAGTGGTTGGTATAGATCTGCAGATGTAATTGTTGTTGGGGTGATGGAGTCGAGGGGTGATTACGTAAATTTAATACAGCACTACCGGTTATTAATGATGCGGTTTTCAAATATTATTATTACTTACTTGGTTTAGGAGCTCCGCTAATCAAACGATTTACTTCTGGGAATGTGTTAACTGTGAAAAATGGTTTTAAAATCAAATTATGTTTTTCTACATACAATATGTTTATTAATTAAAGTTGTTATTAAATTAAATTTATATTAAATTTCTAACTAAATCAAAATCAAAAACGGGCAGTTAAATTTTGTGAAACAAACTTAATTATTTAAGATGATTATGTATATTGTAAAGACGTGGGCTCCTGTCTGTAAGAAGTTCGTACTTTTTATGTGGAGTTTCTAACAATTCATTGTTCCTGTAGTCTGTCAGTGAGTATTTAATGGTTAATTGTTCATGGCAAGTTCTGCAGAGAGGCGTTTATATTCTTTTCGGGAGTTAACTGACAATATGAGTCTCCAAACCTAAGTAAGTGCCCTATCTAGTGAGTACAACTTCGTCTCGTTTATGGTCACGTCTTCTAGATGGCCCCTTGCCAAGGATTTAAAATAAAACATGTATATAAATATATGAAAATAAAATGTTCATTTTCTCAAGAACTAGAGACACATGAAACTGGACACCCTATTATACAATTGACGGGTGCTCAACAAAAAAATAAACCATCCAAATTTTAAAAAAAAGAAATATTATACAGAATTTAGTATGACCTCTATCAGTGCCAACATAAAAAATAAATATCTATTATAACAAAATAAAATTACCACCCATATTTCTGAGTGGAACCAGCAATATTCAAATGTAAAATAATTAAAATAAAAATTACATAAAATTCTATTATGTTTCAGACTAGCTGTGGTAATTGAAGCGTAAGCCCTAATACATTTGGTAAAACTAGAATCGTGTGTTTGTCCCAGTAGGGAATTATATAAATAGTTTATTCTGACGAACTCACTAAATAAAATCCTTTGCCCCAAGCAGTCTAGAAAAGGTTGGTAACCTCCAGCTATCCTATCCGAATTAGTCATAGTAGGGTAAAGAGTATTAAATTAAAAAACGATTGATTTTCTTTTAAAATTTAATAATAATAATTGCTTTTGAAAAGTTTTTTGTAAATATCACTATAAAAAATGCTATAGTACAAGTTCATCTAAGCAGAGAATTAACACTAAGCAGAGCATTCTTAGAGAGATCAAATTAAATTTGTGGAGAAATATGTCAAACTAACATGTCACCCAATTCCTCCACAAAAGATTAATTAGTTGATAAGGGATAAGAACCATGATATCAATTCTAGCTCAACTGGAATCTACCACTGACGCATAATTGAGCCGGGGCAGCAGCGACGCATTAATGATGTTTTGAGCAGGAAGCGCTTTGTTCAAATAAAGCTAGTGTGAGGGAGTGGCCATTTTATTTTAAATATCTTTGGGGTTGATCCCCCGAAAAAGTATGAATTATTTCTGGAGAAATCTAAAGGAACATAATAGATCCGAGGGATTGAATGTTAAATCTAGAGAGGAATAGACACTGATTAAATTCTTCCGGCTGACTTGATCCTTGTTTCCTGGGAAATTTATCCCCGGGAGACAAAACAGAGGGCTTAGGAGGGCAATATTATTTGAAAAAGGAAGGTAGCAGGCAGACCTGGGGTTATCTTCCACCTGGATCAGGTATGCCAATACCTTGGAACTCTGCTATTTTTTAAGGGGGAGACAATCCAGGTTTTTCTTTGGGTGCCCTGAAGGGGTTGTTATTGTCACTCAGCTTGAGAAATGTACAGCCCTGATACAGTCCTCTGGGTATTGGGCAGAGGATAAACAGGATAATAGGGTCCACTTCTTGCTCTTGCTCCACTATTTTAGCTCAATATATCACCTGACAGATTCCCTTATAAGAAATAATTATATTCATGGCAACTGTATATCTTATGAATGCTTCATTAGCGAATAATCAAATTATCCTCTAATTTCATTGTCCAGTTTTACATGATTTTCATTTGGGAAAATTAGCTATTGAAGATTAACTTATGATGCCATTTTCTAACAATTAGGGGCCATTCAAATATATATGCGTGTGTGTGAGTTTCTGTCACTGAAGTTTTGTTTAATCTTGACTGTTAATGAAATCAGTAAATCTAAAGATCATGTTCCAAAAATGGCTGAAACCGGGGCAGGGTTGGATGGAAAAGATTGAAAAACTCTGAATGTGTCTGTAATTATAAGCCGGAGGGAAAATCAGTATAATTCAAAATCTCTCGTTCAACAATTACTACTTTATATATTTTTCTATAAATTAAATGCTATTTATTTTTTTCATCAGACCATTAATATATGAAGTACATGAAGAAAAATACGGCATGAATTTCATGCTTTAGAGGTCCCACTTTTTTTTTTTTTACCAATGAACTATTTGATATATGTAATTATATTAGTGATATTTTAAAGTCGTGAACTATGCTTTCCGTTCATGCCAAAACGGTTTCTATATATTCTGTTCACTAGCAAATAAATGTATTCTACAATACTGTTGGATTTGAAAGTTCCTTTTTGGTTCAATTTCATTTTGCTGTCCGCTAATAAATGTATTTGCTTTAAGGGAGTAATAACTGATAAGAGTTAGTTCAGAGGAATTTTTATGATAATTTATGTTATCACTACCCTGGCAGGTGGGGATTGATCTACAAATCCATAGTTGACAAAGAGGTTAACACCTCCACTAGGTTATGAATGTTTATTTCAGATCCAGCTTTCGAGGTCCTACCTCATCCTCAGGTCAACACCTCAGTCCCTTTTTTTCAACCATGGATTTATAATTTATATTCATTTGTATCAATTAGTATTTATTATTATTTTTAAAACGTTCGACGTTTAGATTTACAGTGCAATGAGAACACTATCAATTGATCACTGAGTTATTAGATAGATTGTTCTACAGATGCATGCCAATGTTATTTCAAATAATAATCAAGATAAGAAATATGTCCTGTTTCAATTTTCTACATTAATTATGCATTCCAGCTGGTATTTTGTAATCTCATCTCACCGGGAGCTATGCTGTTTGGATGGTCATCTTTCAAAAGTGCATCAAATGCCTACTTAATGAAGGGGCCATATGAGAGCGGGGCAGCTCACAAAGGGCCGGGGACGAGTAGGCTATACAAGCTCATAAGGGCAGCTATGTGCCCTGCATAAGTCCACCGACTCTAGCACTCTGATTGGTTCTCTAGGGCCAATAACGGCCTACTCCTCTCTCTCTCTCTCCTATATTGGCATCCACGATCATCACAGTCCACCTATATACGTACTCTTTATCTTTCCTCTATCAACACACTCTACTCTCCGAAGCATCTGGTAGCGAGCCGAATAGCTCACATTGTTCGCCATCGAGAGAAATGACGGCATTAATGATGCCAGACTTCATAAAAAAAATAGGGCGTGCAAGAAATACCTGTAGGGATAATGAGATCCAAGGAAAAGCTTTTGACGAATGAAAACGATAGACTCTATTCTAGGAAAATACCTTCAATGGGTGCACTCCGGTTCAAAATATAATGAAAAACTTGAAAAGCCATTAGATTGGAATGCAAATTATCATCAAATTAATAAAAATCCTTTTCAAAAACCAACTCCTCCGAGCCTTAATAAACAACCTCATAAATAATTATAAACACAAACGCATCAACACTCCAAATGAATACTTCACCTCCGATTTTTCGATCCTTAACATATCAAAAACCGGTCACAGAAAAAGTAAACAAAACCGTAAAATAAACTTATTCATACGTCAACCTAGGGGAACAACCAAAAACAAACTCAATTCACTGTGAGTACACAAAACCTAAAGACCCCCTTTCGCATGGCCAAACTATAAACTTCATTTACCAAGTTCCGTGCTCGACACCGTGTACATAGAAGAGACTAAACCTCATTTTGTAAACAGACTAATATAATATAATTGTTAGCTAACAAACGCACAATTATAAGAGAAGAAACAGACAATTCCGCACTTGCTAAACACGCCATCACGAACAACACCTTTGATTTCAACAACACTTCTTAGACATTCAAAAAAAATCATCACAGACAACTCATTTCTGAAACTCATCAAACCAACATAAAGCCTAATAGCATTGCCCATAAAACAGTCAAACAACAACATCTTCCACATATTCGCACACATCTTTAAAATGTTAAAGGCTCAATGATCTTCCTTCTTTTCGGTATTACCCAAACCCTTTCCACCCCTACCCACCCTTGCCCTATCTTCATTTAAGATGTGATTTTCACAACTTAGCTTTGGTTCTCTGCTCATCCTGTCCTACAATTGTTATGCACAATATTTAATTATTGTATTAGTTTTTTACTACCACCCCACATTCTTCATTATTGTCAAATTTTGCAACTTAAACATTTTTGTTTCTTATAACTTTTTTTTTTTTTTAAATATGTTGTTGATTCACTATTAATCACAAACAGCTTACACAATGTTGTTTCGTCCATTTTAGCTCTGAAAAAGGATACTAACGGTGTCTGAAACGGTCCGCAGTAAAGAAAACCTCACCTTTTTGATGGGTTGAGCACTTTTTGTAGTCCATAACCCAACCATTCTTGATTGGCATTAGAAAAGATATTTAATAGGTAAAAATGTGTGAATGTTTCACTTAAAAACATGTACCCCGTTCCTATTTTTATGCTAAAAAGGGCGTTGGGAGAAGCACAAACTAAAACTTCATCCCTTTTTACTGATGAATAAATGCAGCCAAAAGGGCTAGTAGGTAAGGAAAGGGAGGAACAACGAATGTAGTAGGTGAAAATTATATGTCCTTGTACTATAAACTTGAACATTAACATACGAGGTGTAACAGTTTCAAATTGTGTAACAGAATTTACTTAGTCTAGGCTGTATTTAAAGACGTGTCAAATGAGGAACTTTTGGTCGATTGTAAATTGCGTTGCGGAGAAAAATTCGATACTCATTCTACCCCAATTATATTTACAATTAGTGCCTGAATCTTAATGTATATAAATGGGAATACCTACTACTCACGTATACAATAGCTTATGCACACTCTTGATTGTATAGTTCTAATTAAAGTACTAAACACTTTTTCTTCTTTTTATTGAATAAAAAATTACACAATCAATTTTATTCATACTCTACGAGTAACAAATTTTACAGAAATAGTCGCAACGCCATTTAGGTATATTTTATTATAGGTCTTTAAATGTTTTCATTACGAGTTTTGAAGGATCATATACTGAAAATATGTGTATTTCTGTATTCATGATGTACATAGTATGGCACAAGTATAGAGCGGATTATTTATAGTCCTTAATTTGAGGGATACGAGCATAGAGCAAAAAAAAATGATGGAGTTCTGAAATGGTGTCTTAGCAGGAGTATGAAGGGATTATTACAAGAGGGACGATTATTTATTAACGTCCACTTTTTGCAACTAAGGCTAATTGGGATGATTATAAATTGGCTAAGGAGAATTAGGAATTCGTAATCGAAATTATTTGTTATCAGAGTTTAGTAAGACCAAGGCCTTAATAATATCCAGTTAATATAATCTGAGTCTTATATATTTTAAAGTAACGACTCTTTCGTGCTAATATAAATAATTTTGGTGGATATATTCCAATTTATCACCTTTTAGCAGATTTCCCTTAAGGAAAATCAGCTATTGAGGTCGTACTCATGACGCGAGTTTTGAAAAATTTCCTCAAATGTCCATCAATCCTACCCAGGAGATGACGAAAATGAGGTCCGTTCAAAATTATATCTATATATATATATAAATATATTTGTCTGTTAACGCCAAACCAAACTCGATATTTAATCGTTTTATGTAAAAAAAAAGATCAAGTTCGTTAATGGCTGAAATCGGACTATTGGGAGGGGGGGGGGTTAGAGAGGGGGATTTTTAAAAAATCGAAATATCTCCGTTATTATGCATCGGATCGAAAAAGTGCATAAAATCAATCTTATTGCAAATTAAATTTACTATAAATATTGTTCTATACATTTATTCTTTATCATGAATATTAACCGAGATATTTGCATTTGTATTGTGAGTGTGGTCGGCACTATCCGCCGAGAGCTCTGGCGACCGTTTTGGTAACTATTCTTCCCTCGTGAATAGGCCTTCCTACTACTGTTATTATTAGGCAGATTTCTCTATTGTAAACCTTCACGTGGGAAATCTGCTTAGTTTACGCAGCCCCTGCGTGACGGACTTTTTCTATTATGAGTGGCATTTGAATACTCGAATCTGTATCACGCCACAGTAATTTGGTGGCTTATACCAGTATCAATTAGCAATCATGAAGTAACTCAATATACTTCCGTTTTTCAAGCCCAACACAGTTACTATTGTGAATTTAATTTTTCCACAGAAAATAACAAAAGCTGCATATTTTCATGAGGGGCGTATTTTAAATTCAAATTGAATCTATTTCATCTCAATGCTTGAAGCTAAAAGAGGCTGTCTAATTTTAGGAAATTGCTCCACAAACTTGCTTAATACTGTGAGAGAGCCTCCCGATTCCACAAACTTAGCCCGTCCAATCTGCTTGAATAGTTTATTATGCAGTCCTTTCTCGCTTTAGAAGTCCAATTCTCTTATGTAATCTTATTTTCTCAGTTATTGACTCATCAAACTTAATTAATTTAGCTTCGTTTCATTTTCGAGCTCCGCGAAAGGCTTTGGATTAATAGCCAATATCTGAGGGAACTTTCAAGGCCTCGCCTTTATTTTAAGAGAAAATATGAGAGCCTAAGGTATATCATGAATCAAGAAATTTGATGAACTCGTACAAGACCAAGAAGTTTTATATATATAGACTCACCGAATCCTTTTAGTATGTTTTGTACAAACCATGGTTGTAATAAATTTAAAAAAAAATTCATCTGTTTACTGTTTTTTTCTGCAGCAGTTAAATTCTCCACTGACTACGAAGAACTTTCAAGTATGGACTTGATCTCATCAACCAGACCTACGAATTCTGGAAGGACCAATGTCTCGAAGATTAAATTAAACTAAGGAGTAATTCTAGTGAGAGCGAAACACTCTGAAAAGTACATTAGATTTGATATTTAAGTTTCTTTCAGAATTCTGTCATGAAGGCTTTCCTAATAAGACAATAAATGCTAGTAAAACTAAAATTGGAGGTTCTAAGTGCTGATTTGGTGTTCATTTTGTTATGTTATCATGGTTCTTGTGCGAAGAAACGGAAAGCAGTGCCATAAAATTCGTGAAGTACAACTAATTATGGGCATGAAATAATCATGACCAGCCTTTTAGTTGGATGAGCATTAATGCCAGTGGAGTAAAACTGACTGAGGAGACGATTACCTGTAGTTATAAATCAGTAATTCAAACAACAAGAAAATCTAGGCGAATGAATTGGTGTTGCAGATAAGGCTCGGTTTCTTACAAAAAGCTTTTACAAAACGAAATGTTAGACCAGTCATACTAAACCAGTCAGTAGCTCTGACGCTGTAATCAGGGAAGTAGTTCTGAAGATGGACACAGGAGCGCTTGTAAGTGTACAAATTCTTTGATCACAAATTTATCAGCGCTTACTGCTATATAAATTCTTCTGAAGTTCAAAGGATTTTTTTTTAACTAGCGACTGGTGTCCGTCTTTTAAGACGCATTCTAGAGAAATGCGACCAATCGATATAACGATGTCTAAAAATAGGTTAAAACCCATTAAATAATTACATTATGTGTGAATGTTTACAATCTTGGAAAAGTATTTCTATGAAACGTTTTCAATGAAAAAAACTAACTATTTATTTTCTTTAAATTCATTACTATTGATTAAAATAATTCCCTGTCCATTTGATGAAAATATATCAAATTAAAAAATAATGAAAATATCCAGAATATTATCGAAGTCATTTATCATAATGTATGATATTTTACATTTGCCCATAATTTTAAAGATATTTCCGATTTATTTGCGTTAAATGGTAAATACCAGTAAAAGCCTATTTGTGGCGAATCGTCTTTATTTCCCTGATATCTCGTGACCAGAATTAAACCACGGTTCCTTATATTTCAAAATTCATGATTCACAGTCAGAAATCCCAATTATCAGAATACCCATTATCGAGATTATCAGAATTCCACCATCAAGATTTATAGACGAAAACAGAATGCGTTAATCTAAGAAAAATGATGGAGGCCATATTGTATTTAATCAAATATAAATGTTCTCCCTTAACTTAATGAATACAGGATCTCACTATATTTAGTGAATGATAAACAAGTTTATTAGTTTATAATTGGGGATTATGCGGTAATAGATTTTTTTCTGTATATATGAGTATTCTGTACGTGATATTCATTTTGTGTTCTTTTTAAAAAAAAAAAAAGTAAATAAAGCTCACATTTCTCATATAAATCTTTTCCATGGCTATTTAAACCCTAAATAAATGTCTAAAAATATATTTTAATATTAACTATTATATTGATATAATCTATATGAGTGTACTGAATGAAATGGGTAAAACTTAATTTAGAACTAGAATGATAAAAGCAAAATAAAAGGTAAGGAGAAAATCTCCACCACGAAGCATAAAATCATTTAAAATAAGAGCAAACAAATATGGAGACGATATATATAGCATGAATAGATGAATAACCATGCTCTAGGGTTCTAATATAATCTAAAAATACTTTGAGAGTGGGATCCTGAAGAGAACTGAATTATAAAGAAAAATATATTGGTTACGGGACACGGAGCAAATTTTAAAACGCCTATCACAAGGCCAGCGTAAACTATTCTGATTTCTCTCGTGATGGTATGACTTACTGGTCATCTCGTCTGACCATATATTCCCTACTCCTCCTATAGTAAGAAGCCTATGTAAACTGAATTTCAAATGCACTATGATACTTATAGAAAAAATAAGGCGATTATTAGTGGTACTCTACATTACTGCTACTGTTACTGCGACTAAAAACACATATATAATACACACAATTCGTTTCATATTCGAGATAAGAAAAAAAATGCATTTAGCAATAACCTTCCAAAAACATAGGTTATTTAATATTTTTCAATCCAACTCATAGTAACCCTGATATTTCAAGTTTTCATTTACCCCCCCCCCTCCTCCTTCTAAACCACCCATCCTCCTAGGCTTCAATGGCTTCAGCTGTTACCTGGGAAAAGTTTTAGTTTTCTATGAACTTGTGAAATATTGAATATTGAGTTAATCAAATAAGAAGTCCGTCACGCAGGGGCTGCGTTAATTTAGCAGATTTCCCACGTGAGTTAGGTCACTTGCATTTATCTCAAAACCTAAATGTTCAATGAGAACATTTTGGGTATTTGGGCTTCAAAGAAAGTGCTTCATGATATAACAGCTTATTGTTAATTTGGCAGGAGTAGTTGTGGGGGTTTATTGAAACCCGAATATATATATATAGATATATTTATATATATATATATATATATATATATATATATATATATATATATATATATGATTTTGAACAGAGCTAATTTTCGTCATCAGTTAGATAGGATCCATCGACATTTGAGGAAATGTTTCAAAAATCGCCTCATGAGTACGACCTAAATAGCTGATTTCCCTTAAGGGAAATCTGCTAAAAGCATGCAGTTTAGAGCTTAAAATCATAAATGAACACTTCATTAAAAAAATGTTTCCACATATCTCACACAAAAAACTTTCAATGAAATGCAATATCTAGTTTTTAAGCTTCCAAGTAGTTCATGATATAAATGATTATTGTTATTATGACATGAGTGGGTCGCCAATAGCTCGGTACATATTCCAGATAGAGAATAAATGTATATAACAATATTTTAGAAAATTAAATTTTCAATAAGATAGGTTAGGTAGGTAATTTACAATAAATTATATTAAAACGATATGAAAAAATAAAGAATAATAATTAACAAAATAATAATTGTAATAGCTATACTTTAAATTAAGACTTTACTTCCTTCCTGGACCCATGACAATTTTGGTACGCACACCTCATCCATGCAGGTGTGCATATTGGTGGTATTGAAATTAACCAACTTTCCCAGATTAAAGATTGCCAACAAACATCTCACTAATAACTCACATAAATACTGGAACTTTCAAGAATCTATTCAGTTTAACTATCAACAGGTTTGAGGATGGTGCCATAGCATCGAAAGCGATTTCCTCGTGTACTCTTCTATCAGCCAGCAATGACGGCATCTACCTATCAGTATTACATATATACAAATGGAACCAACCCAGTACTTTATGTATAAATTCTGTATTTATTTCCGAATAAAAATCATTTAAGAACAGCATTCCATATTTATTTCATTGCCTTATAATCAGAAGACGGCTGGCTGCAATACTTCGTCTGACAGAAAATTATGAGGAGATAAAAAGAAATTTTCCAATGTTAAAGGAACAAAATGACTTGTCTTGCTGTAATTGTATTTGTGTAAAATGTGGTGTTTCCCATCCGCTGACAGCTGAGTGAAATGGAATCACGCAACCTATTCTTCCTCCACGCAACCCTTCAATTTTTCATCATTACGTAAGAATATTTACTAGAAATTCCTTTCAGCATTTTTCCCTTAATATATATTATCTTTATGATATACTACATCCCGTCACGACACCCCTAGATGAAATAGTAAAAACAATTTGCTAGTTGTTGAGATCAACACCCACCCCTTTAATTATGATTATGTGTCCACATAAAAGTTTTGCACATTTATACACTATACTAAAGCAATTAAATTAAATTGGTTGCGTGATTTCAGATTTAGTTTATTATAAGTGAATAGATTCTGTTTAAAATTTTAATTTGTAATTATTTTTACGAGTAACAGAAAAGCATTATTTTGCTTCGAAGGACGTTTTATATAGTCAGCTATTGGGGTCCCATTAAAAATTGAAGTTACATTTGTTACTAGTGGTGAGCAAAAAAAATTATAATTGAATATCTACCATTAAAGAGATAGTTAATAAAATATTTTCGAAATAACGTACACAATATGTTTTTACATTTTCTACTGTGTAGAATTAATTAATGGTTTAATCAATAGATTGTGTGAAGTCCGTCGCTTAACAGCAGCACACTAAATAAATTAATTGTTTTTTAAACGGACCTTCATATTTTATTGAAATTTAAAAAAAATCAGAATGTAAGTCAATAATTGTCGGAAAATCTGGCATTAACTAAAGAGTTGCTACACCTATCTATGGATAATTTTTTTATTATTTATTAACTTCCATAATTATTAACGGATAATTTACATCGTAGTTACGATATATATACCAACTGTTAGTCACTATTTGCTATAATTTTATCCGTAAAGATTTTATATCGCAAATCTAGTCGCTTATTGCTACAATTGTATCTGTAAAAATTGTATGTTGCAATTCACTAGCAGACTGTATTTTAAACTGGATATAATTCATAAACCGGGGCTCAGGTTAGCCATGTGAGTTAAATCGTTGCCTTTAATCTCACATGGTAAACCTAGAGTGGTGAGTTCGATTCCCGCCTGGACAAAGGCATTTATTTAGTTGTGAAATTCATTAAATAAAACCCTGAGTGCCACCCTGGCTAGAAAAGGGTGGTAACCTGTAGATAACCTGTCCCAGTTAGCCTGAGTTCCAAAAAGTGGGCGTTAATAAATAATTTTAATTCATAAACTTATGATATTTTTAAAAAAGAAATAACAATAATATTAAATTAAATAGAAGGCTTCGACCGCTGATCCATCGTAGTGGCAAAAACCAACAATATTGTTTAAAACGTACGGTATTTGACGTAATCAAATATTGATGAATGAATATAAAACTTTGATAAAATATTTTAAAAAAAAACTGGGGGTTCGATTTGAAACAAAAATACACCATTCGAATGAAGATATTAGTGTTTGGCATGAGTTGGAGCAACCAATCCCACTATGTTTGGTTTGAAACAAGATGTAAAGCAATGCAAGAGCGTCCAACCAAAGCTGAGCCTCTTCAGCATCAAATGTGCTAAGGAACACAGACAATAAATAAATAGAAGTCTTAAAGGAAGGCGTTCAAGATACCAACCCGCAAGACTGAGAGGTAAGATGGGAACTGTAGTCCAGTTCTTGACAATACTTGTGACTCTGATAGAACCATCAAACGCGTAAATTCATGAAATGTCCAAATCAAATGAAAAATAAAATTAAAATAAAAAATAATTTTATAATTTTTCCCAGTTTTTTCTCTAACTCCCTTCGTTGATGCTTTAAAAACCCAACAACCTTATTCAGTGCTGAATAATACAACTTATAATTGAAACTTTTATCTTGTCAAGCGTAAAAAAACCAAGTGTGAACATTTATTAAAATGAATACAGCCAACATAGTTATCAAAAATATTACAGCAGATATTCAACACACATTGGAATTAAATTGTTTGATTTCTTTAACATAAATAATCAATATACCTCTCAAAACATATTTATTTGATAAACCCACCTTGTGATATTTCTTGAAAGTAATCAACCTCATGCAAAATGATGACGACACCTGTATATCCATATGACATCTATTTTCAACGTTCTAAATAGATTTTAAGTTTATTTAAGATTTACATGTCAATTGTGGCGACAAATAAGAGTAACTATTCCACTTGAGTCGCTGAGGTCGCTTGTCTCGTATTAATTAGAATATTAAGCTACGTTATTTACAATTCAGCTGTCCCATTCCACCAACTAGCAACTACAGTCGCTAAACTGGAAGTCCCCACAACATTGAGCACCGTTTACTCAAATGGACTCCCACCCCTAACCGCCCCTTACAAAAAAGCTACCCTTTACCCTTCATCTAAAAATATAGGATATCACCTAGAGATCTCACCTTCAACATATTGATTCGTCTTAAAATTTTTACTTTTTGGGTTCTGAGATCTCTAGAGATGTAAATTAATTTTTCGGGAAAGATATCAGGGATGTAAGTAAAATGATCATTACATGACCACGGAATATATGATGGAAATGAGCAAACATTTGAAAACACAAACAATGACACACACACACACACACACACACACACACATTTATGTATATATATACTGTTATTATGGTCGTTAACCAGGAACGGCATAACATTTTCTTTTGATGTGAGCGTGGGTGGGTGAGAGCGTTTTATGATTTTACTTTGTAACGGAATGTCCATAATCTTTAAAATCTAATTCAATGAAGGGGAGGAGAATTAGGCGACTTTAAATTCAAAATTTTGAAATAAGTCTCTACATATTAAGAATATGAAAATAACTACAGGTCCTTTCTTAGGATAAAACGTTTTAGAAATGTTGTCTGTTGAATGATCCTTTTTTTTGCCTCCCAAAGAATGACTATTAAGAAAAGCGCAATAAACCTAACCACCCCTAAACAATATAATCAGTACTGCTCTAAAAAAATATAATACTATTAACAATTTGGTGTACATTAACAGAGCCCGAAAAATAACATTAATGAAAGTATATACTTTCTGATTTGCTAGTTTTATACAGTTTGGACCTTAAGTGTTCAATAACCATTAGTTTTTACTGCTGTTTCATACGACACAGCAGGCATATTAGAAAGATAAATATAGGCAATATTTTGTGTTGACAAAAGGCTATTATAAATAAATATATCCTCTTAAAAGATGGAAATAAACGCACTCTTTGTCTAATATAACGGACAAAGAGGAAGCAAGCATGAATTTATAGGGTCAGGCGTGTAAAGCAGTCGGCAATAGATCAAGATTAAGAGAGGAATACAACTATAAAATATGGCGGGCTGCTAATGTCAACGATGAGTGAGTTAGTGTTGTCCCAGAAAGCCCGCCAAACACCACAACATTGGCTTCCGTCTCACAAAGAACTCGTGATATTTTCTGTCCCTGTAGGCAAGAATAAAACATAATAGTAGTCTAGTGTTCACATTTAACACGTTTAGAATTTTTGTTGGATATACGATTTTTCCGTTCCTATCGTATAAATTCGATCAAATGGTTTTCTAGCCCATGATATTACAAATTTTCTCTCAGGGGAAAGAGAAAAATGATCTTATATTATTGCTATTAATTTTAGTAAAATAATGACAAGTTTAAGTTGAATTACCTTAGAATGTCAAGTATCTTTGATACTGCACCCTCTTGCAGGCATAAGTTCTACAGGCATGATATCACTGTGTTGATTCAGCCTGTAGAACTTAGCCTGCAGAGGGTGCAGTATCAAAGATACTTTACATTCTAGGTTAATTTAACTTAAACTTGTCATTATTTTACTAAAAGCAATGAAAATAATATAAGATCATTTTCCCTATCACCCGAGAGAAAATTTGTAATAATTTTGGGTTAAAAAATCATTTGATCGAATTTACACCATGGGAACGGATATAAAAATCGTATATCCAACAAAACTTCTAAGAAATTCAAAGATCATATTTCGTGAACTCGAATGAACATCTAACCTGAAAGAAACGATCTACAAGATGTCTATATACTATGGCCTGATTATGATATGTGAAATAAATATCTATCAAATATTATTCTGTGCTTGGAAAGTTACACTCAATCGATTCTTATTCAAGGTGTGATTTTAGTTACAATGAACGTAAAATATATATTCTTAAAAATACTTTAAGAAATCTTATTTTGTGGCTAAGACTTGTATGATCTACAATTCCAAATGAAAAAAATATTAACATTAATTATTATAAATAGCAATAATACTCAGAATGTACTGTTCTCACTGAGTCAGATACTGGAAAAAACAGGGAATAATGATGGTGAGGAAGACTCACAAGTTGTTATTAATATGGAGGGAATTTCATTTCATAACCATTAATCAATCCATAAGTCAAGTGTTCACAGGTTATTGAAATGTTGAGGAAATTTCAAGCTTTAATTTTCAAAGGATAGTAGTTAGAAAAAAAGTCTTAAAGAAATCCACGAAGGGGGTTTTCTAGGTATAACCCCAAACCACAAGCATGGGCAATATTATCAGTAATTATTTACAAAAATAAGCCATATCAATGACAATGAGAACCCGAATATGACCAATAATACCTTTTAATACAAGTAGACATAAGCAAAAAATTGTTTTTACTACAGTCTCATAATAAGTATAAGGTCACGATTTCAGTTTATAATTCTACAATACAGGTGTAAATAACACCAAATATATTTGATAAACTATTCATCATTGGTTAGAAAGTAATAATATCTTCATTCTAGAGAAAGTGTCAGTAGATTACAAACATTTATCGCAGCCATAATCTACACACATTGGTATTTAGCATTATTAACTGGCTAGTGTACAGAACGACTTAGTAATTCCATAGTTATTTTAACATTACGTTGCATAGCAAGAACTAGACATAATGAAGTGTATCCGAAAAACATAATATCAAAATAACAATTGTAAAAAGGAGTTAATAAAATACAGGGGGTGAGAGTTTAAAGCGTTGGTCGTAATCTCTCTTGGAAGACCAAGAGTAGTGGTTTCGATTCCCACGTAAGCAATACAAATTTATTTATTCACGAACTTATTAAATGAAATACCCGGTACCACCCTGGTTTGAAAAGGGTGGTAACCTTTAGATAATACGTCAAAATAAGTCTCTGCCGCACAAAGTGGATGTTAATAAATAATAACAACAAGTATAATACATATACTATGACATTTGGAATCATTTGGTAAGAGACATGACTAACCTCAGGGCAAAATGTATTAAGGAATAACAAGAAATAAATTTACCAAATTTATTTATTATTTTTACACTAATCATATAGTAGTTACATTAAATAAATACAATAACCAGAGAATATAACTAAAATACTTAAAGATCACGAAGGTACCTCCGCAATAAAGATAATAATTGGTTTGTAAAATGTTTTCTGAAACCACTATTCCATAACGGTTATCCACGTGACTTGAAAATTTTAAGATATTCTAGAAATAATTTAAGAATATTCACAAACCAAAAAAAGAAAAAGAAATCGTTGATATTTTAAAGTTATTAATTTATTTTATTAAGAAAATTACAATCTCCATTTGGTAATATGACAATTTACAATCGTTCTCCATTACTCTCCTCAGAAGCTACACCTGTTTCACTTCTTTAGAGGAGCAGCTTCTCCCTGCTTGACAAGGAAGTCAAGAGCTAAGGATGAATATGGTACTTGAGGAAGAAAATAGCCACTCCTATCACTTCACTATGCACTTCTGTAGAACCCTAGACCATTGTCTCTTGTGGTGCAGTGAAGGGGAGCAAGGATGAGAGGTTCTGGAAAGGGCTACCACTTCTGGATTGGGATGATTGGATAGCCTCCTGTGGAATTCTTTGAATCTTAAGAGTGTTAGGTCCTTTACGAATGGTGAAATAGATGTTTTAAAGATATTGGCATTTTACTTTTAGCAGATCTACCCTAAGGGAAATCAGCTATTGAGATCGTACTCATGACGCGATTTTCGAAAAACAATTTCCAAATGTCAATCGATCCTACCCAGGAGATGAAAATGAGGTCCGTTCTAAATTATATATATATATATATGTCTGTTGACGCTCTAGAGTCGCAAGATTTGTTTGATCGTTAACAAACTTGATATTTAATCGTTTTATGTAAAAAAAAAAGATCAAGTTCGTTAATGGCTGAAATCGGACCAGTTGGAAAAGAGGTTTAGAGGGGGGATTTTCCAAAATTCAAAATATCTCCGTTATTATGCGTCAGATCGAAAAAATTGTATAGAACCGATCTTATAGACAATTAAACTTACTATAAATAATGTTATAAACAATTATTCTCTATCTTGAATATTAACCGAGATATTTCATTTTTATTAAGAGAGTGCCTGTTAACAGAGCTCAGATCGGCTGAAGTCGGTTCTATTCGGGACTTTCTACCGAAAGCTACTCGTAGTTCGGCCGTTTCCTTAACTGTTCGGCTCTCGTGAAATTGGTTTAGAGACTCGTTACTGCTACTGTTATTACTAGGTAGGTTTCTCTATTCTAAAACTTCAGGTGGGGAATCTGCTTAGTTTGCGCAGCCCCTGCGTGACGGACTTTTATTCTCAAACTGAGATCTGTGATTACAAACTTCCTCCAGCCAGTAAGAAGTGATAAGTCTTTGTGTTTTCCATATTTATCTTATATTTTAAAAGGTATCTCAAGGAATAGCTGTCTTTTATTACTTAGGGTAAGTATTATGAATATAAGTTGCATTTAACCAACATACAAACCCTCATATAAAATTAAAACAGGATTGAAGCCTTCCAATGAACATAAAGCACTCGTGTAATGCAGGTGTCATCAATATCAAAGACTTGTTTGGGTTATGTTTAATTAATGAAACCCAATAAAGTGGGCTAATTGAGAAGAGGAAAACAAACAAATAAACTGTTTATTCGGAATCGAATATAACTGTCAAACAGGATATTTAATTAAACGAGTGTGCGAATCCTGTAGAGAATTTTAAATGAGTAGGCATCAATGGAAAATAAATTTCAAAATGAAATTTCACTGAACGATCAAAAGAAGTAACCAGTTTTGGGAGGTTCCAACGGAAATCAATATAATTTGACTAATATGCAATATATATAGACTTGAAAGAAGAGAATTCATTACAAAATAACACCAACTGAAGATTTTGCCTTTGATTGGATGACCAATATGAAGACAAAAACTGATTAAAAAAAAGCTATGAAGTAAAATGGTTTTCCTTAAGAGCTTGCTAATAATCTCATTAACAATCCATTTGTTATGAACCTGAGTAGAAACCCATGCATCAACTCTATACAAATCGTTAGTAAATAGACAACACAAATCGGTCCATTCATAAACTGACCAACCAAAAATACGAAACCTTAATATTTTGCATCTTAATTACAATTAGCTGCAAGACTAATAACATTTTTTATTATTTTTTTAATATAAATATCAGAAGCAGAAGAGAGAAGGGAAGTGCCTAGCAGGCAGGAAAAGGTAGATGACAACTGGGATTCAGGAAAAACCTCGTTTAGTTTTTTACCGGGTGGTTTCTTCCCACTTTTTAATTAATTTGTAAAGTTAATATAATTCAAATTATGAATTTTAATGAAAGTAATTAAATAATAATATACGAATATTTAAACTTCATTAAAATTAAGTTTAATTACTTAAAATTAGGATTGTACGTTTAAGTTCGCTATTCGCTGAAAAGTTTGTACTACTCTTGACTTGCCAAGAAGGGAGAGGCTGTTCCTCTCATAGTGGTTAAGGGCCTGTAGCTTCTGTCGAGAGTGATAGAGGATGACTGAAATATACATGTCACATTAGAAAATGCATTTAAATGCAAACTGTAATATTCTTAATAAAATAACATAATCTAATATTTCTAAAAAAAGTTGTACTTAGTATTGTATATTGATTATTAACTAGCTCAGTCTTGCAGTGATTGAATACTATATTGTCATTTATCTTTTAGCAGAGGATAGTGTGATTACACCAAAGCTGGCTGCAAGTAGCTAAATGAAAACGACAGTTTCAAATCAGCGGTCAGTTGCCCTGGAGAGTGTGTAGTCGCGTGTTGTCTATTCTAGA
Organism: Riptortus pedestris; assembly: GCA_019009955.1. Lineage (NCBI taxonomy): Eukaryota > Metazoa > Arthropoda > Insecta > Hemiptera > Alydidae > Riptortus > Riptortus pedestris. Next base: position 54,360,273 of record CM032229.1, read on the forward strand.
TATTTAAGTAACGGAAAATAATGTAGTAGTTTTGATTACCCTTTTCTATGCCCGACCCTTATGAGACAGAGGTAGAAAAAGAAAAACTTGTCTTTCCTTTAGCCCTCAAATATGATACAACTAAAGATCACTTCTTGGAATCTCCTTTCATTGATAGTGTGCATTCAAACTGGCTCTTACGTTGTTGTCACTTCGATTATATTAATTTATTTTTTAACAGCTTCGCAACTATACAAAGAATACAAAGACGCAACATATAGAACAAAAGCGCAACAAAATATTAAATAAAAATTCACAAACAGTGCCACATTAAAGATTACTCAGAACACAACGAAAAAACAACAATACTCAATGCTATTAAAAACAATAAACAGATGATAAAAAAGTACCAAACAAATTAAATTACATAGTAATAAAAGTTAAATAGTTTTCAACGATTAAAAAATTAAATTACTAAATAAAAAAAATTATATAATATAAATTGTAAACAAAAATATCTAACACACACATGAACCCACACACATTCATTATATAACCTTAATAGAATAATTTGTTTACGACTCATAACCAAACGCTTACTCCACGAAGTTCCATGAACTTCCTCACACGGTATCAGTTGGAATTTCTACGCACGGTCAAAAACATAAGTGAGAAAGGAGGCAAAGTTCTATTAGCTTGAAATTACTTAAATCACTATGACTTTTTTTACACAATCTCAAAATAACGTATTTTATTACATCAATCCATTAAAAAATGCAAAATTCCTACTTCTTCTGGCTATTTTTACAGTTTTGGACCTCTATATGATGTGAGGCGATGCAGCCCGTTGTATAATTCAAATATGGGGAATAAATTTACATTTTCCTATAATTCGGATTGGGTGACAAAACTTTTTTCCCATCCATATTCATCAGGGTTCTTGGAGTACGGCCACCTAAAATAGAAATAAGATTGGAAAAGTTTTATTGCTTTTCAAACCTTCTCGTAGTTATTTTATCGTTATGCTGATTCAAGTGATACCATATACATATTTTTAATTAATATTTTTTAAGGCATTATTTATGGTGCACGCCTCAACGTTATTCATATATTAAAGGAAGTATGGCCTAATGGCAATGCACAACCATTTCATCATGGATATATTTGAAGGTAGGGACATTGGAAATATTATCAGATCAAGATATGACCTTAAACCACTTATGCATTTCGGTGGGTATAGTAATATGGAACAAGTAGCTTCCGAAAAAATCCGTCACGAAGGGGCTGCGTAAACTAAGCAGATTTCCCACTTGAAGTTTTACAATAGAGAAATTTTACGAGAGCCAAACAGTTCAGAAAACGGCCGACCTAACTTTTGGCGGGAAACTCACTTATCCGTTATCCACCCCGATTTCATAAAAATAATCTCGGTTAATATTCAAGATAGTAGAATACATGTATATAACAATATTTATAGAAATTTTAATTTGCAACAAGATTGATACTATACAATTTTTTTCGATCCAACGTATAGTAACGGAAATATTTCGAATTTTAGAAAATTCCTCCCTTTAAATTTCCCCTCCCACTGGTCCGATTTCAGCCAATAACAATCTTGGTATTTCATTCTACATAAAACTGATAAATATCGAGTTTGGTAACGATCAAACAAAAATTGCGACCGCTAGAGCGTAACTGACAAATATATATATATATATATATATATATATATAAATATATATATATATATATATATATATATACAGTTTTGAAAGCACCTTATTTTCGTCATCTTCTAGATAGGATCGATGGACATTTGAAGAAAAATTTTCGAAATTTCCGTCATGAGTACAACCTCAATAGCTGATTTTCCATTAAGGGAAATCTGCTAAAACCCCAATGGTAGAAACCACCAGACGTACCCTTCGGATCATGATGAGTTGTATAGAAGTTTCATAGCTTTACCAAATTCGTTTTACTCCTAATCGAAATCCACTCTTGTCGTACCTTGTATATTCCACGAAAGCAGGACATGCAGTTCATCGACATAGCTACTTGACGTATCATGTGAATACATCAATATTGACTGAAAGCACTGGGATATTTTAAACAGTTTGCAATTGACTTACAAATGATATTTCATTTCGTCGGTAATATTCTGATAAATAAGTCGTACATCTCCAGGAGCGAGGGAGTATTTAAGGAGATTAAATCCGAAATTAATTTCTATTCTAGCTTGGTCTTTTCAAACAGCTTGCAAATAGCCAGTATCAAAAATATGACCCCCGGATGAACTTAAAAGATTAATAAACTTACTTGTCGTATGGCAATCAATACTCAGGATTAATATAATAATAATGTTAACATACAGAAGAAAAGATTAACCGAAGTTTTGGAGTCTTGAGTAAATCCATCGCACAAATATCTACGGAGAAAACTAATAACAAAAAAAGTCCGTCTGCTGAACTGGGAGTTCTATTTTAAGGGGTAATTTGTGAATTGGTGTGGGTGAAAAAGTAGATCCTCGAAGGAAGGTTGCCTAGCAACGGGCTGTGCCGGGTGGGATTGTAAGTATAGGAGAAAGTCCATCACGCAGGGGCTGCGTAAACTAAGCAGATTTCCCCGGTGAAGTTTTACAATAGAGAAATCTGCATACTGGTAACACAATACCACCGTGATTAGATAATGAGAAATCTTTCACTTAATTAAAATAAATTCCCAACTGAAACGGCTTCTGAATTGTAAGAATAATTTATATTTTAATAACTCAAATTTTAGTAGTCCATGTCATAATTATGGGGGGGGGCGGATGAACAGAACGTATCTGCATAAATCTCAAAGAGTAAAGAAGGTAAGGTGAGGTGAGAAATGACAGGTTAGAAGAAGCTTCCACCTGAGCCGAGAAATAACGAAGGTGGCCGACGTAATCCGAACTAATACCCGACAGACTTTAGAGGAGCTTCTTTAGTTTAATGATAAGAAAGGACACGTTCGATGATCTTGTTTTTTTTCCTGTGCAATAGGAATTTAATTAATGAGGATTTTTTTAAACAAAATCACTTTTGCATCCTTTTTGGCAAGAAAAGGGTCGAAACCTCCGGAAACCCCGTCCCTATTAATCTTAGTACCTACCACAAGGCAGGCGTTCATAAATGGGTGTCCAGAAAGGGTATCGGGTATTTGTAAGTTCAATGAAACAAAAATTATTTTGTATGGAATAAAAAAGTTTATTGTTTATTATTAGCATATGGATTGGAGAATTATTTGGAAAAGATGATGTTATCCAAATGATGACCGTTACGTTGCTGGCACTCTTCTAAACGGAAACGAAGATTGGCGATAACACGTTGACACATAGCTATCGATATTGCTGCCATTTCAGACCTGATGTTTTGCTTTAACTTGGGTTAGATTCGTCGGTTTGTTTTGATAAACCTTACTTTTAAGGTATCCCCATGCAAAATAGTCAAGCAGGCTAAGGTCGGGGCTTCTGGGAGGCCAGTTGATGTTACCCCTTTGCGAAATGACTTTATTAGGGAATAATTCGTTAACAACTTTAATTGAGTCATTTGAGGTATGGCAAGTGGCCCCATCTTGCTGGAACCACGTTCTTGAGTTGAAACCTGCAAAGTCCTGCAACTCTGGGACCAAAAAATTTCGCAACATATCGCAATAACGGTCACTATTCACATTAATTGCTCGCCCTCGTTGATCTTCATCAGCAGCATGTCGTTCGCAAAATTCAGTCGATTAGCATAGTCCCGTATCCTTCAATTTCTTGAACCAATTGAATTTTATAGGTTTTTAGATGTAAGTCTTTCTTTAAAATCGAATGTAAAGACGATTTTTTGATGTTCAACGCTTGGCTTCGCTTTCGGATGGATAAAGACGGATTTTGACGAACCGACGCCTCAACTTCTTCAATTGTTTCTTTATCGCGAACTGAACGAGGACGACCAGAGTTTTGAATTTTAACTGTCGCACCTGTATTCTCGAACATCCTGATCCATTTCCTAATGCTATCGTCACTTGGCGCGTGGCGTGTACGATATTCCGCACGACCGAGACGTTGAGCAGTCACTATTGAATCACCATTACGATAATAATGCGCGATGCGTCCCCGAGTACTGTTCCATCTTGACTAAAACTCCATTAAATGGCGGACGCAACGAACCCCTCCCCGCGCCCTTTAGACGCCCCCGTTTCGAATATGGTGCAAAAACAAATACCCGATACCCTTTCTGAACACCCGTACTACATTTTTATGGTTCAGGAGTCCATGTTTTGGCAACATTTGAGTCGAAAACATCAGTTTCCAGAAAAAAACTATAATAAAGATACAAAATAGTTGCCTTTACCTTTCTGGAAAACAAGATTTATAAGCAGTAACCAATATTGGTTACCATCACAAGAACATATCTGAGGAACTTTGGTATTCCTTGCATTGATGATATTCAAACAATTATAAAAGAATATAGTTTCCAGGTGAATTCGTATGCAGATATGATAAAGTAATAATTATAATTTTCTCAAATAGCGAATTGACTTACGAGTAGAACTAGAATTTCATATTAATTGGAGGAAATTCATTTAACACTACCATGTTTGCCTTAATTTTCTGGGCTAGTAAGTTTCGGGAACATTTTCGAAGGTGCATAAAATATCGAGGGACCCTCTGGCAACAGAGGGACTCCGAAACAACTTCTTGAAGTTGTAAGCCTGGCCAGCCTGGAATATGGATTCCGCAGTTAAAGCAAATGACTATGTAATGAAGGCAACGGCAGAGAGGACTGGGAACTGTTGAATTTTATTAATATTCAGGCGAGCTAACTGAGCGTCCTAATCCCACTTTTACACGTTAAGTCCTCTATATGAATTATATATCTTGAGACAGTTCTAACTCGAAGGACCTTCTGAATCTTGCACGGAAATCCCGCTCGGCAAAGGTCCTCACTTTCCACAAATCAGGTACGAGTTTGCTGGATAGATTTTAATACAGTGTTTTGCCACTCTCAGTGACATCTTCTTCATGAAACCTTTTCAATACAGAAGAACAGCACAACTCATAACTTATGAACTCTTCGGATAAGATTTTAAGGAATGTAAATGTTATAAACTTTGATTTACTATGTAATAACAAAGTACATTGTATTGAATGAAAGTTCTCAAGTGCTATTAATATAATAATTAATTTTACCGATCAAGTGTTTACGAAGTTTCATAATTGTATACACTTGATACATTTGTCGAAAGAGAGTGACTATTAAAAAATGCAATAGACTCACACAACTTGCTTAGTTAAAATTGTCTCAAACTGCAAAAAGAAAATACTCTTTTATCTTCTTATCTACTCTTCCTCTATCCCTTTCCTTTCTTCTTTCGTTTTTAGAAGATTTCCCTTAAGGGAAATCAGCTATTGAGGTCGTACTCATGACGCGATTTTCGAAAAATTTCTTCAAATGTCCATCGATCCTACCCAGGAGATGATGAAAATGAGGTCCGTTCAAAATTATATATATATATATATATATATATATATATATATATATATATACACATATATATATAATAAAGACAGATCAAGTTCGTTAATGGCTGAAATCGGACCAGTTGGAAAAGAGGTTTAGAGGGAGGAATTTTCGAAAATTCGAAATATCTCCGTTATTATGCATCGGATCGATAAATTGTATAGAACCAATCTTATTGCAAATTAAAGTTACTATAAATATTGTTATATACATTTATTATGTACCTTGAATATAAACGGAGATATTTTCATTTTTATGAAGTCTGGTGAACACGTGGTCGGGTATAGTTCGGATTAGGTCGGCCGTTTCCGTAACTGATCGGCTCAGGTGGTAGCCTCTTCTTACCTTACCTGTCGTTCCTAACATTCCCTTACCTTCGTTACTTTGTGATATTTATGCAAATAAGTTCTGTTCATCCGCCCCCCCCCCTCTTCTTTAGTTCTAGGACTACAAAAATTTTAGTTAATTAAATAAAAAATATTAATACAATTCAGAAGCCGTTTCAGTTGGGAATTTATTTTAATTAACTGAAAGATTTCTCATTACCGTATGTATATAATCACGGTGGTGTTGTTTTACCAGTATGCAGATTTTTCTATTGTAAAACTTCACGTGGGAAATCTGCTTAGTTTACGCAGCCCCTGCGTGAGGGACTTTCTCCTCATGCCGGGCAACCTTCCTTCGAGTTCTACTTTTACACCCACACCAATTCACAAATACCCCTTAAAATAGCAGGAGGGGAACTATCAGTACCACCTTGCGGGGCTTGTCGGCCCGCGGCAGTCACCACCGGCCGTGGTATAAGAAAACTGGGCCTCAGATAAAAAAGAAAAAAAAAAGAAAAGAAAAAAAAAAGAATGAAAGTTGTGCGGAACTTATGCTCCTGTTATAGCATTAGTGTTTTTTTGATAGGCTGTGGACGCATATTTGATTGTTGGGACATTTAAGATTCGTAACATGGTAATTTATCGTTGGTTTTCTAGGCCGTCATCAAAGTAATGTTAATACTTTGCTAGATATACCCAGTGATAAATAGTGATTATTCAAAATATCCTACATTATATTAAAACAACTAAAATAACTTTTGCAATCCTAGTATCGAATTTCCTTGTAATGGTTGAGCTATGAAATAAATAAATGCGTTAAGCAATTAGTAGGTTGGTGCTGAGTGCTGTGGGGGAAAAATCACCTCTCAGTACTTCAGTTGCAAACCCCTTCCAAAAAATATAATAAATAAAAATGAACACATATTTATTGTTTATCATTTATTCTTTATTTATAATGCGGTAGTTATAGTTGTAATTAGGCGACGTCATAAATTATTTTTGAATTGTGGAGTCTAATGGCAAACGCTGCAGGACCCCAAACACTCAATGCCACTGAATGAGAATATTTACTATTTTCAAATATTAGAAAATATAAAATATTGCTAAAATTATTGCCAACTTCCTCAATTATTTTCCCCCCATCGAATTCATTGGTTTAATTGCCATTAATTGATAAGATGACGTAGCTAGTGAGCGAGAGGGTAGAGGTATCATGGGCGTGTGTGTCCGAAGGACTGAGGCTGAGGCCTCTATGGCCAAAGAGATAATGACCAGAGTGATGGATTGCGATTATCTGAGAAGATATGAGCTCTTTTATAATTCATTACGTCAGAGGGCTGTATTGGGAGGAGAGGCTGACGTTTAAAAAGCCCCACCCAACACTCCATTTTGGAATGGTTTATCGGAAATGGGCTATCACCTGTCATTAGTCATGTACTACAGCAGATTAAGATATCTACGAGCCATTGATTGCCCCTACAAACTGATTAATGTACTACAATAACTCTTCCAAACCAGAAATACATCACATATTTTTTTTATATATATATACCACAAGGATTATTTTAATTTAAGAACTCTACTTACTTTTTGAAAACCGTATAAATTTCGAGACTGTGAAATATGTATCACCTGAAAAAAGAAACCAATAATTATTTATTTTTTATTATATATTGGTTAAAATAATCCTCAAATAAAAGTATTAAAACATGAGGTTTTTTAACCTTAATAAAGTCACAATCGAAAATAGCATGATCGGACAATAAGGAGCTCTTAAGCAAAAAAAAAGTTATAGGCTCGCCTTTAAGCATCATTCTTTTTTTGTGCTAAGGCTCATTAGGTCTGTAAATAATAAATTAAAAAAAAATAATATAGAATCAATCGACTGAAATTCACAAAATTTAATTTTAGATCAATCATTTGAAAAACAGACTTTTTCTTCTCTTTTTTTTTAACTAACCCCTGAAGTGATTGTTATCATTGATGGGACTTTAAGATCTGTTCAACCATTTATTTTCTGATAATAGAGGATTGTTGGGCATCGGCTATATAGATTCTCTCGGAAAATAGAGGAGTTTATTAAATATGCTGACAGTTTCGGGCACCATTAGTTTCTTTCTTCAGAGCCAAAAATTAAAAGAAACCATTACACTATCCTCATTTAAGATGTAGTTTTCACTGAGAGGAGTAGTTTTAGCAGATTTCTCTTAAGGGAAAGCAGCTATTGAGGTTGTACTCATGACGGAATTTTCGAATTTTTTCTTCAAATGTCCATCGATACTACCTAGTAGATGACGAAAATGAGGTCCGTTCAAAACTGTATATATATATATATATATATATATATATATATATATATATATATATATATATATATTTGTCTGTTACCGCTCTAGCGGTCGCAATTTTTGTTCAATCGTTACCAAACTCGATATTTAGTCGTTTTATGTAAAAAAAAAAGATCAAGTTCGTTAATGGCTGAAATCGGACTAGTGGGAGGGGGAGTTTAGAGGGGAGGATTTTCTAAAATTCGAAATATTTCCGTTACTCTACGTCGGATCGAAAAATTGTATGAAATCAATCTTATTGCAAATTATATTTACTATAAATATTGTTATATACATTTATTATCTATCTTGAATATTAACCGAGATATTTGCATTTTTATGAAATCGGGGCGGATAACGGATGGAGTAAAACTTCACGTGGGAAATCTGCTTAGTTTACGCAACCCCTGCGTGACGGACTTTTTTTTTTTTCTTGCTCCCAGCTTTTCCTCTATACAATTGGTATGTACCTCATTTAACTTTTTAATTTCATCTTATAGTTTTTACATCCACTACTCTCTTTTGTCATTGTCACATTTTTTTTAATCTTATATTTATGGCCATTGTTTAAAAGATTAATTTCTTATACTTGTTGGTTTTTGTTCATTGTTAGCCCTGAAGAAGGGAACCAATAGTGCCCGAAACTGTCAGCATATTTAATAAAATCTTGTATTTGAAGGATTTAGAATCTATATAGCTGGTACCCAACAATCCTCTAGTATCATTCAATAACCAACGCCTAACCAAAAATTATTAATTGAAAAAATCTTTTGAAGCAGACTTAGCAGTTCTATGGGCCAATTAATTTCCAATATTGTCAGAATGCGCATTAACCCATGATAAATATATGTTAACATGATTTAATTCTGCTATAAGCTCTCTGATTTGTGTTGTTAAGGGTCATAGGTTCTTTAGTTTATCTATCGTTACTTTACTGTCGGTGTATATGCAAAGTGTATTATGTTGTGTATGTTCAGTTTGTATTTTTTGTAAGGTTTCCAGTATAACATATATATATATATATGGCTGAGGAACGTGCGTCCTGTTGTGTGTGTGCGTTGTCCTATATATTAGATTCAGGGGATATAGGGTAAGGTATAAATTGGATGGTGAGAGGGCAGAAAAAGGATAGAACTGGCCCCTAGATGGCTGTCACTGAGTCCTGTCAACTGTCAACAGCCATTTTCTGACGCTCCGCCAACTTCAACAGCTAAACTTATACATTTCTCCTTTTTATACTTCTTTTTTTCAGACTGAAAAGTATTACCTTTAATACTATAATAACGAATGTCCGGCATATTCATCCATTACGTAAACTATTGATAACAAATATATAGAAGCATACAGATAATTTTCTATTGTCCTTAACGCTGGAATGAATTAAACACAGCATAAATTATTACTATATTATATAGTTCCAACTAGCTAAGGTACCAGGGCTTCTCTCGGGAAATCATTATCCCTAGAACGGTAGTGATATTATTTCCCGCTTAATGGTATTGATACGTAAATTTTACATGTGCAACTGATAATTGGTGAAATTATTCAAAATTTGCTAATGTTTGGGACTATTTTTTTATTTTATTAAAAGGTACACATTTCTTTAACTTATATCTAAGTTAATATCTAATAATGTGCACGGCAATCCTTTCTGGCGCTTGGTTCGAAACACGTTCCGGAGGTTGTGTGCTCCATTCATATCCATTCTTACCAAGCACAACCCCACCTTCTACATTTATTGTAACTGATCTGTCAATATTGTGTGGTTGAGAGGTATTAGGTTTTTTTTTTGCCTCTGCATTTCTTCTCTTTCTACGATTGCTTTGATGTTTTCTAAAATTTGCTTTGACTCTCATCGCTATCTAGCCCACTCTATGTTGCAATCATTTCCGAAGGCTCAACCTCCTCATCACTTGGAGAATACTCCGGATCATCATCGGATTATCAATATCCATCTATTTCATAATTGTCATTTTCCCCATCTGACCCATCGGAGAGTTCTTTCAACAAATTTCTTCGTCCGTTGAATATTTTTTCTCCATTTTTCAGAGACTATAAAAAGATTATTATTATTTATATTCTTTCTATACATCTTTGTCTTTTTTATATTAAAAAATAAAAGTTGAAAACATTAAAAGAAAATAAATTAGAATATAAAAATAAATTGGAAGAAAATAATTTGAGAATAATATTAACTAACTTATAGCATAAAAACCTGTTATTAGTAGTGATACGTAAATTTTACGTGCCAAAAAGTTGCGGTTAATGGTATTGATACGTAAATATTACGTGTAGTTTTTATTTCAAAAATAGTATTGGACGAGTGGGAAGGTTCACTTAGCTGCATTTGGCGGAGATCAAGGCCGAACTGTCTGGAGGGCTCATAGCTGAGGGGAGGGGGTGGTGGGGTCGTTAACGGCCCTTTGATAACAGTTCAAACCATATCATACGTAATTTTTACGTTCACTACCAATCTAGGTATCAGAATGATCACGGTAGACTTTTTTTTTTTTGGCATGTCTTTCATGGGCTCAACATTTTTACACTTACTCGTCTCTGTGTGTACGTCTTGAACCTGAATATTTGGATACTAAAGCTAACTTATATTATTTTTTATCTCTGAAGATCTGAAAGAAAAATAACATTTCCTGATCTCAATCTGTCTGCACTCTTGAAAATATCGTTGACAATATTAATCATATTTATGGATTGCATTCATTCACAGTTATTAACAGCCATTGCTGAGCCAATACATAATAACAGCCATTATTAGCTTTGCTAGGGAAATATTTAGGCAGAATAATGAGAGCGAATGTTTTTCAATTCAAGGCTGTCTGACTATTTTCTTTTATTGAATTCTACAGCTTTCTGGACAATCGATGAACTATTACTCAGTTTGTCCGTTAAGTGGTTACTAAAGAATCCCAATTCCTTGTTCAAAACATTATTGGTCACAAATGTCATATTATGTAATATCATTTTTTTTTATTATAAACTAAGTAATATTCACAATTTCTATTCTCAAAAGCAGCCCCAATATAAAATATATCAAATATATGTATTTAATAACCATTCTTAAAAATATTCTATTGCATGCCCGACGAAAAAAATTTGTATTTATAATGTTTGTTAGAATGTTGTACATTCTCTGTTATGTGTTATTTTGGTGGGAAAGGGGTTGTATTCCTTTCCCACCAACAACCGTTTAAATTTTTGACTCCCGCTATAATTTTTAGGGTTTATCTAGTTTTTGCTTCGTTATACAACAACAGTGTATACAACTAATGTACCTTAAGTAACAAACTAAAGAACGTTAGTGATCAGCGCGATATCTGAAAAACCAATAGAAGATGAATTATCACGATATTTCATTTCAGGCCTTCCTTATAACCCCCCTCTTGTTCTTTTCTAAAAATGTTAAAACAGCTTATACGCAGGATGTTCTAAAACTAACCTACATACAGAGTTAAGTTGAGTTCCGTTTAGTCGTTTGTGCCTAATAAAATTGTTGACTCCCGCAATAGTTCTTAACGTGTTTCGACAAAAGAGTATATAAAACAAATGTTGTTTTAAATATCAAAATAAACACCTTTTGTTATGTGCATATTTGCCAACAAACCAATGGAAAACGAAATAGCGCTATTTTCCATTTCAGGCCTCCCTTATAACCCCAAAGCCTGTTTGTGCCTAGAAATTAAAAAAAAAAGCTTATAATCAGGGAGATGTTAATATTGAATTACGTAAGGAGTTTAGTTGAGTTCGGTTCAGTCCTTTAAGCCCTCTAAAACTGTTGACTCCAGCTTTAGTTTTTAGTGTATATCCCTTTTAAACTTTGTTATGTAACAAAAAATACTCAAAATAACAAAATAAACAACTTTTGTTATTTGCCCCTCTTTTATTACTCGTGTTCATCTCAGAGAACATTAGTATAGCGTATTGACTAATTTGAGTCAATAGTAATATCCGTACAAAGTTTCATAAAATTCGTTAGAGCCGTTCATGCGTGAAAAAGGAAACAAACAAACAGACACCTAAGCCACAAGTTGCAGATATTATGTCTATGGCATGTGAAACGAAAATGTATCATGAATATTTGAAAAACATACAGACGTTACAAATATATATATATATATATATATATATATATATATATATATATATATAGAGAGAGAGAGAGAGAGAGAGAGAGAGAGAGCACAATCATTTTCCTAACTTTTTAAATATTTGTAAATTTAATATTTCCGATTTGGAACTTGTAATTCAAATATTTTTCTATTTTTTCCCCGCATTGATAGAAAAGGGGCACTATTTGTCATTAGCGGTTTAAAGTAAGATAATCAAAGTGTAAACTATTTATTTTCTCTATATCTATAATGGAATTAATGTGTTTGAAGAAATAGTGTAGAGGAAAGATTTTTTGAACGGGTTGGTAGTTGATATATAAAATAAAGAGATTACTCTTGGTAGGAATATCTTATTTTTATCCTTTAAATAAAATGTACTACTTCTCTTCTGAAAAGTATAACATACACATGGTTTATAGGATGATAGAGTGAAAGAAGATAGCGAGACAATAAAGAGCTAGAGGTGACCTGAGGCTACCTCAGAAGTTGGTGGGTGGTGCTCTGCTCTAGCTGGGATTCGTCTCTGAGAACATCCAAAAAATCTTTATGCGCCAGAAAACTGTTGTTGGTTTCGAAAATCCAAATGATTTGAAATCCCATTTAAGTAAGTTGTAATACATAATAAAGCTGACTGACCAATCAGGGATATACGAAATCATATTTATTTTTAGCTGGTGGTGAGGGTGATGAATGGTTAATCACAAAACTTTTTTATGGCTCCTCACAATAATTTTATTTCTTATAAACGCTGAGCGCTTTCGGGGACTAAATCCCCATCCTCAGAGCGTCAGAGCGTAAGGCAATCCTATAGACTTGCTACCAGTCTAAACCCTGCCGATGCACTGCACCCCGAAAAAAAAAAAAAAAAGAGTGCATCGGCAGGGTTTAGCCTGGTAGCAAGTCTATAGGATTGCCCTACGCTCTGACGCTCTGAGGATGGGGATTTATTCTCCGAAAGCGCTCAGCGTTTATAAGAAATAAAATTATTGTGAGGAGCCATAAAAAAGTTTTGTGATTAACCATATACAAAATCGTCTGTGGAGATTGTGGGGCGTTCCCACGGATCGTAAAAATACTTCATGTGCCGCCTAGAATGAATCAGTAGAAAATCAAATGATATACAGAAGGGCTATCCTCTTACTGACGTCCCTACACGAATGTCATGAACAAAGTGCACTAGAACATTGGTCTCCGTGGAAATATATATATGGGTAGGAGATGATCGCCTCTGACAGAGTTGACAGAAGGCCACAACTAGCCATTAGGAAACTCCTCACTGACTCCTGTCAAGTGTCTCAAGCTATTTTAAGTCGCTTCGCCAACTCTTGAGGGTCAACATTGATCCCATACTCTCCTCTACAATTTATCTCCATTAAAAGTTTCTCAAATTTCAAATGGATACAAAAGAATCCACTATGCAGCAAAAAAATAACAACTATCTTCTTTCTGACCAGCTGTTGTTTTTAATCCAGGCTTGTATTTTTCAACTAAAGCATTTCGTCCTAGAAATAATAATAATACGATTCATTTGGGTTTCGGTCCCAGGTTCTTCTGCCTTATAACATATTTACCATAATGAATATTAGTTGTTGAGGTTCTATATAAATATGGCTCAACGAATATATATACATACATACATACATATTCGGTTGGCATTATAGACCTTTGAACCCTTTAGCCACCCTCATGCGAAACTTGAAAGATTTGCGATTGTGGTGTGTGGATTAACTCGTCGTACAACCCACGTTAACCTAAGAGGGTCTGGATTGAGTTGTCTTCAGTAGACTAACGGGCCTCATTGTTTACTCATAATTGTTAATAATCCCGAGGGGCTTGTCAGAAGTATGCACTCACTTGACTCCCGCTGCACCAATAGTGACGCGAGACCAGCTCGTTCTGGTAGTGAACTCGTCAACTAATGTTCTCCCTTGGCCGCGAACGAAACCACTTACTTTTACCTTCAGCTTACAGTACAGCTAACTCTATGGGGTAGTAGTAGATATAGCTGAGTTTTAAACTGCACTCTTGCTAGTGAAAATAATTGTCATAAGTTGCTTTACTTCAAATAATTGAGAGATTTCTTTTCTTTTTTACTCCTGGAAGATACCAGTAATATAAATATTAACCCTTAAATGGCCAAGGTGTCTTTAAAGACACCATTCATATTTAACCCTTTCAGAGAGCAACTGCTTCTATTCTTACCCCTTTTGGGCCACAGTTCACACCCCAGTAACCTCCCAAGCATGGACATATGCGACACAAGTCCATTTATTGTTATTGGAGCTAATTACTAGCAATATACTGAAGAAAATCATCATTGTTTACCACCCTACTTCACACTAGTTGCCAGCGAAGTTTCTAATTCATTAAAATGTACGCTATTCGATTTAAATATGAACCAAAATGGGTGAATTAGTTGGAAAGGATTGTATTTAAGTTCCTATGTGTTCATTTTCCATTCAAGAGAGAAATAGAGTTTTAGCATGGATTTTAAGGATGGTGTACCTAAGTTCACCCTGGCCAAATACCAACAAATTTGCCCAAGGGGCATGATTTTATATTATTTCTTACTTTTACCATTTTATGTATTAACATATACGTATAAAAGTCGAGGTGAAACCATTTTTCTCTTTGCTACCAAAATTTAGTATCACCTCTGATGAAGAAGAAAACAACAATAAAGGAGAAAATGCAGACGGATGCCCCAAAATGGATGTAGGAAATTTTCAAATTGAAATTAATGAAATATTGGAACATTTCCATATTGAGGGTGAAAGAGGGAATGTTATGAAGAATACGTTGATAACAAAAAGTGTACAGCATTATTAAATGGTAACAAAGTGCTGACCTTAGTGACATGTTCATTGCACTTATAGAACAGGTTACCGCTCCCACAAATATTACATGAACATTTTCAGTTAATAATTGGATTTTGTGGTTAATAACGTATTGCTATTGCACAAAAGGAACACCCTAAAAAAAAAAAAAATTAAAACAATTTCGAATACACATTGCAGAGGATATTCTGCTGGACCGGCGAGCTAAAAGGGCTAGACACCACCAATTGCAGCCAAGAACTGCTGCAGCTCTCATAGCCAATGCAGCAAGACTTGATGGGATGCACCATTGACAAGTATTCACTACAAAAGGAAAGTGCAGACTCTGTCACCAAAATCAAACGGTTGTTTTATGTTGAAAATGTAATGTGAAACTTTGTAACACCCGTAAAAGGCCCTGTTTTCTTGAATGAATGGAAGGTTTAATGATATTTTTGACGGATTTATATTTTGTTTACAAGGTACTTATTTTTTATTTACAACACGTTTCTTTTATTACATAATAAATTATTTAATTACATTTTTAGAAACTATTTTAGTTTATTAACATAACTTACAGACACCACCATTGATTTACGGTGATTGGCCAGAGTGTACTTAAAGACACCACTAAGGTTTTAGGGTAACTGGCCAAGGTGTACTTAAAGACACCATGTAATATTTTTGTTCAGAAAAAAAGTAAAACCTTATATATTCTATTTATTAGGAACGCAAATAATGTGTTTTTAAGAAAAAATTTCATTTCAAGTCATTTTTTGAGTTCCTGGCCGATTAAGGGTTAAATTAAAAAAATAGTACTAGCATCATTAGTATAATGATGACCTTTACCTTCAGCAATATAGTACCAACAATTTAATGCTGCCTATTGTAATAAAAAATACAGCTTACAACTTTAAAGTAATTTATTATCTTTTAATAAGTAATGTTAAAATGTTAAGAAGCAATTGAGAAAACAGATTATGGGAATGTGAATATGTAACACTGTACATAAGATAATGAAAAAATAATCTTAAAATATAGATGAAGACATGGGAGTATAATGTTTAATCGAGCAACAAAATTAATCATAAAAATCATGTTTGTTACTTTTTTTCTGAATTTCAGAAACACATATTGATATTTCCTCTACATTATTCTCTTAACCATTTCCACTGAAAGTGATATATTGAGAGAGCTTTTAGTTATTGGAAGGACACTCTATTTATATTCTTCAGTTGCTTGGAAGTTTATTCTCTCAGCTCTGTTGAAGAAGGAGATATATTTGTTTTTAAACCTAAATGCTAAAAGGAAATGTCTTAGTGATTAAGATGGCCATTTGGGAGTAGAGTTTTCGATTGAATGCCTACTAATCTAACGATCATTTCTTTATGTAGGCTTCAATTGTACATAAAAATAAATATTATGTTCTTCCGAAGTGCTTTCAATTGGAAGAAATTGATTATGACAGGAGTGGAAGACCCCTAAATTATAAGATTATGATAAAGTCTTTGTTAGTCTCTGTTTACTATGTACATATTGTTCTTTAATTTATTGTTTATTAGGATTTATTCATGAATAATACATATATTTATGTTTTAAATCTACTTTCCACTATCCAGCTTATTTTTTTCTTAAATAGACAGTCTTAATTATGTTCATTCTCCATCCATGAAATTTAATTTTATAACTATACCTGAATTATTTCCTTTCATGTTTGTCACCTCTAGAGAAAGGTTTGTTCAATAATGTTATATTCTCCTATTCAAATAGTTATAAAAAATAACTCATTTTACTATGATCATTTTTCGATATATATTATTTTTTCAATGCCGGTTTTAGATACTGCTAGAATGTTGATAAAATTATGTTGTAATAATGCCATTGCTTGTGGGCGTTAAACGTTTACATGAGTATTATTGAAATCCACTAGTAGGGGTCGTTTTTATATTACCAATCTCGTTAAAAAAATTAATTTTCTGCAAAATGTTTTATTTTTATTTAGCCTTTAGTAAATATATACATCTACTTATCCTATTTTCACTTTAATTAAATCAGCCACAAAACATCCCGTCCTGCTTAAATATAAATTCGAGCTTACATTGACTCTCAGTGCCGAAGAAATGAAGAATAGATGGTAAGAAAGAGACGGATTGTTTGGGCAAGACAGTAATACAAATTGGCTAATATTAGAGAAGATACATATGAAACCTATTTATTTTACCCAAAAATTGCTCTACACATATTGTTCTATATTACTTTTAAATCCAATAGTTTAAAAAATAGATAAATAAATAAAAAAAAATAAAATAAAAACAAACAGAGGTATTCACAGTTTCGTATTTTGGTCTTTCCGCATCTTTTATTTAGTAGATTTTGATAAACTGCATATCTTTTTTAACGGTTCAAAGTTATAATTACCGTATATCATTTAACTAAATTTAAATCTGGAAGTGTCACATAATTATGAGCGTTTATGATTCAATGTATGGATTGAAGAGAGCTCTGTTATCCTTTTCAGCTCTTGACTAAATAACTATCACTTCCTTCCAATTATTTAAAAATTCAGTATAGTTTTAATCATTACTTACTGTTCCATCTTCAATGAAACAGACGAAAGAAACCATACGTTCTCTGCCCTTCAAGAGGTTCCATGGTGCTGCCATCTAGTGTCAGTCCTAGGAACTACCCAGCTCCAGCTCTTAGCAGAGAACAAAAGAGTAGAAGAAAAAAGAAAAGTCAGTCTGATTTTCTTCTTGAGAGAGCACACGTTAATAAAAAGAAGTATTTTTTATTGTTAATATGCCTCAAAACTATGGCTAATTAACTAGCATTCAAGCCAAGGCGGGTGGCAGGAGAAAAGATCTGGATGGAGAGAGGAATGAAAGAAATAAGGAGAAAAAGGGGACTGAATAACCAGAAGAAACTCAACACATATCTTAAGCATCATCGCCATTTCAATATTGTAACCTCTTAATTTATATATTTTCATTGTACATTATATGCATTATGTAGCAACACTTTTCAATAGACTCATTTGTTTTATCACCATCTAACCACATTTATACAGTCCACCTTTATTAATACCAGCATTTTGCATAAACCCAAATAGTGAGAGGGTAATTTCATTTCCAAATGAAGTACCCCATCGCATTATACACTTACTATAATGTACAACATAAAACTATTATGTGCAAAAGTAAATGTTTGAATATTTTCAATAAATAAGTATTACGTGTTTTTCCTGGTGTCCATTAACAAAATATGCAATTGAATACACAAATGAATTGTTAGCTTAGGTAGAGTCTATTGAGGATAAGAAGTAATATAATCGTATAATGTATAATTTTGTTCTTCCATATAAGCTTTTGAAAAGAGGCACAGCCAACCCATTTATATTTGCATCCTGTGAGACATACACATATAAACCACAGCATGATGAGAACTAAGCCCACGGCGTTAATATTCAATGAGAGCCTAAGTACGTGGACACTGCCCAGCTTTTTGACTATTCACTTTGTCATAAAAGGAAAGCAATTTCAGTAATTCTCCCCAACTCCCCTCCAACAACTATTACTTTGTCGTCACTAATTAATTACATTATTTAATTGGAAATGGCTCTACTCTGAGCAATTGTTCAAACAAAATTAATTCCCTCATATGTTCTTTGTTTTCAGAGTTCGAACTCTTTATAGAACGAGCAATGGCAAAGTTCCTGTGATGTTTTAATTACAGATTGCGACATAACTGTTATTTGCGGATTTATGAAGTGGAATATCCTTCATAGTAATTTTATTTTCATGAGTACTTTCGGAGGCTTATGCTTTCACCTTCAGAGGTCAAGAGAAGTTAAAGCTAAGACGAGTGACCATTTTATAAATCAAGGAGAAATTGTTTGAATAATTTAAGAATTATTGGAGTTGTACCCCTAAAAGTGGAACATTTATTTAGTGACAGCTCATGGTATTAATTCTGAAATATAGGAAACCGGAAAAGTGGTGAATAATTAATGTGAAAGGCGCCCTACGTTGACATTTTGCCCAAAATCCTTAAACTATTTTCAATATTTATTTAAACAAAAATCGTTTTAATTACTTTAAAAGTTTAATAAATTCATGAGAGGATTTATAATTTGAAAGCTTGCAATATTAAAAATCAGAGGACGTTACGATATAACTTAGTAAGTTTATTGAGCCTAAAATAGCTCTGCAAACTTGATAAAGAACTTGATAAGAAGAAGAAAGAAAAAAATAATTGTCCTATACTCTGTTAGACTTAAGATACTTCTTCGCGTAAACAACTTATTATGATAGGATATTTGAAGTTTTAAGTTCGAATAAACCACCACTCATCCAATATTAGAAATGTGCTTTCCTTTTGGATAACTACACTTTTTTGGGCAAAGGATTTTCTACTTTGGATTAGTTATAATTCTCTTGTGATATAATAACTAATTATTACAAAAATACTTTATGAATTTTTCACTCGTTCATCATCAAGTTTTTCTCTAAATAAATGGTGTACAGATATTTCATTTTTATTTTAAATATAAAACTTTTGCCTTTTAATTCAATTTATCAGGCCTAATAACTTGACCATTTGATATTCAGATGACTACCCATAAAGGTTGATTTGACTTCTTTTTTTTTCTTTTTTAAACCATTGGCTAAGGGGAGTGTACTTAGTTTCTCACACATTTTCGTAGTTTCTCAAGACTTTTAAAGGATTTTAAACGTTGTTACATACAATAAAAACTAGTTCCTTATAAACCGAGTCGCTGTGACGAAACAACTAAATTACTTTAATATTATTTAAATAAAGCGTATTTGCCACTTAAATGAGTAATTACACAAAATTTATTTCTCATAATTCTATCTTTATTTTTTCCTGCAGCTTATTAATTATAAACTCTTCTTCGTATTATAAAATCAAGTAATTAATGTACCTACTAACTTAATTACATTTTCTAGTGCCACCCGGAGGGACTTTCTAAATACCTTCCCATTCTCCGAAAAGCAATGGATTTTAACAGGAAATAATATTTAAAAATACGGTAATTGTGAGCCTTTAAGTAGGTTTGTAGTAATTGTTAAGTGGCGTAATTCGGCCACATTCCTCATTTTATGTCTATTGATTTGCACTTTTAAAATATTCAATTTCAAAAAAAAAATTAAAAGTACTCTCAAAGAGCTTAGAATGTGGCTATTATATTGGCATAGGTTGAACAAGTTTCTGATTAAATTTCCTGAACAAAAATTTTAACACATAATAATTCATATAAATATTTGAACAATAACAAGAGGGTCCAATGAATATCGTTTTAGTTTTAGTATGAGTATATTATTAACATTTTGATTATGTTCTAGGAAACAATGAGTCCCTATGATAAAAAATTATTTTTTCTTGAAAAACAAATAGTTATTGGCCTTGTCATCATTAATCTTTTCCTATTCTTTTCTTATTTATTTCCCAATGATTAAATTTGGACAGCCAACCATTTTTTTAAAGTAGTCTTCAATCGTTTTAAGATTTCACTTTAGTAAAGTTTGGAAACTTCTTCCTGTGGTGATGTAAGTGGATTTACTCTCCGACGTTCCATTTTTCCTCCAGTTATACTCAATAGCGCAATTCCTCAAAATTCACAAATTATGTATCTATGACTCACATTAGACCAGCGACTAACTTGGAAATCTTACATCTCGTTAAAAACAGACTTCTACTAAGACTACTTGATAACAGACCTAAACTATCACTTCATAACAAAGGATTTATTTACACAACAGTACGCAGACCAATATGGACATACGGACTTGAACTTTGGGGTTCCACTAAACCATCATATTCCTACAAAATCCAAACCCTGCAATCCACAATACTCAGCAAAATTACAGATTCCCCTTTTAACGTATCCAATTTAACTCTCCATAACGACCTCAACATTCCTTTTGTCCATACCCTCGCAAAATCCCGATATCAGAAATTCCACTCTCTCCTTCCCGCACATCCTAATGCTTTATTTGAATCACTTTATCTACCGACTTTCAAGAAAACCCAAGACGATGGCTGAAGCGGCCAAGTGATCTTCGTGTGTTGTGCAAAGAATAACTACAACCCAATGTTAATTCCAATGTGGGCATTGACAATGAACAACTTCTCACCTTAAGTCAATAATCAAGCATATCATACATACCATTTGCTTGTAATATTTATATATTGTTGCAAATAAACGAATGAATATAAATAAAATGTAAGCGTTCTCCTGTAAATGGGTTTCTCTTTGAGTTTTTTTTAAGGGTTATATGAGAAAAGGTACATCATTCTCTCAGGAAGTATTTAATTTATTTATTATTTAAATCGAATAGGATTTTTGTTGACATTTATGGTGCCATTCACCAGTTGGTCCATAATTACAGTTGAACTACATTTCTGGTGTTTTGCATATCAACTAGCTCTATCACAATGTAATTCACCTAGCGGTTAGAAGAGCTGCCATAAATGCTAGTGGCTGGACATTGGCGATACGATTCTAATAACAGATAGGGTTATAGAAGACTAGGAAGTGGAATTATGAATATAGAGTAGTATTTGAGGTGAATGGCGGTAGCTTAAAGAGGGAGATAGGGGTGACCCTATAAATCGAAGCGTGCTCATTGGGTTGGATCTGAACGCGCCATCTGGATAGCAGGAAATGAGGACGCTCAGGAAATGAAGGGAATATGTGAGTTGTCTGAGCCGGATCGTTGAGAACGCCCTCAGAGAATTAGCTTTAGACTGTATTTCTTTTGTATTTCATTTGAAACATAAAGAACTATCCAATGGCAATTTTGTAATATTTTAGCAGATTTCCCCCAAGAGAAATCAGCTATTGAAGTCGTTTTCATGACATGATTTTTGAAAACATTCAACAAATGTCCATCGTTCCTTCCTGGGAGATGACAAAAAACAGTTACGTTCAAAAATATATGTATATGTGTGTATATATTATAAAAGGGGGATCGAAAAGGGAATTTCGAAAATTCAAAATATCTCCATTATTAAACGTCGTATAGAACAATTGCATAGAACCAAAATTATTGCAAATTTAACGTCATGTAAATGTTATTATATATGTATGTTTTCTTTATCTTCATTATTAACAGAGCTATTGGCTTTTTTAGATTTCTTCAGTCATCCCGCGTTGAGAATAACCTAATATATAAGGAACAGACTCATTTCAAGCCGAAATACGAAAATATAGCGTTCAACAAATCTTTTCTAGATAAGATAGATGCAAATACGTTTTGATGACCCCCCCCCTCTCCACCGTCTTTTGTTCTTTGATTAGTAAAATTAGAGTGATTGAGATTATTCTGTTGAAATTGTAAATAACAGAACTAGATATGATAAATAGTTCTCATTAAAATTAATATATTATATTTAAATATATTTGAGTAATTCTTTTGCTATCTATGGAGAATATTTCTATCTATCTATTCAGCTCTGAGAGCTGTCCTTACCTTTTGTTTACAACTCAAACGCTTCCTGTTGTGGCCGTTATTTGGCTGAACCTCGTTTATGATTATCACTTGTATTAATAAACTTAATATTCAATGTGGTGTGAAGTGTTACGAGTATGTAGATTTATCTATTGTAAAACTTTACGTGGGAAATCTGTTTAGTTTGCGCAGCCCCTGAGTCACGGATTTTTTTCTTTGAAATCATTTTGATTTTTTTTTTAATAAATTTTTCTGTTAATGACAGACTAAATTTTGTCCTGGTTTAAAAAAAGTATTCTGCTATTAGGTAGTGCTATTTCATTCTGTTATAAAGCCTGAAGGATGAATATTTGTTTATTAAATTTAAATATTTCCAACTGAAGAACCACACGAAACAATTAGTGTGTAATTATAGTGGGGACTAAATAAAATATAGATTTATTACAGTAGAGTTAAGTGAGTAACACTTTTAGAATTTAGAATTTAGATATTCTTGAAACATGTATAAAAGGGCGAATATTCACATTGACCATGAACTTTAAATTTTAATAGCCTAACAAGAATGGCATGCGAAAATTTGAAAATTAAAGAAAAAGTGTTAATAATTTCATTAGCATTCCAACTAAAACGAAATGTATGGTGAAAAATTGAAATTAATTCAACATACATAAAACATTTCCCTACCACGCTTTAAAAGATAAAAATTATGGATACTTCTCGATAACTCGTTATATGACAAATGTGGCCTCTAGTGCGAAAATATTAAACACAAATAAATCTAACAGGTAGGGTTGTTGGTCGTTTCAAATTTGTTTTTTTTTTTTTGGCATGACTTACAATTAACAGACCTGATTTCCCTTTGACATATAAGGAGCTGAAATCCGATAAGAGGGTTAGTCATAATACTAGTCATACTTGCAAATAATGTTTCATAAATAGTTGGCCAAATAGTTTATTAAATTTAAAGAAATTATTTATTTATTTAATTACAAAATGCCACGTATAATATTGCCCTTAGCGATAGATGGATCTATATTTCTGGTAAGAAACAAATTTTAGTTGAAATACAAAAAGCCTTTTTATGTCTTCTTCATCGTCTCCAAGGAGTTCTCTTAAGTTCGGTTTGAGGTTCAAAGCTCTTCTTGAAAGATCGTATTTTTTACAATTAAGGAGAAGATGTGAGACAGTAAGATGAACATTACAACAATCGCAAGTTGGTGGGAATCATTTTTTTTTTATTTATTTATTCATACAGGAGCACCCGCATCTTGACGATTTGGCTCAAAGTTTCACAATGTAAAATGAAAACAACAAATAAAAAATTAAATACAACAAATAATCATTAAATACTAGTAATAAAGAAAATTAATAAACATTAGACTAGTAATAAAGACATCATTTTAAAATGGTGGGAATAAGCCTTTCAATAAATAACTATGTTTTAATTGTGTGTGTCTAATTCGGACATGGGCAAGAACCACCTCTTCTTTTCGGATTTTTCTACTTCCAGTATTCTCACGCTCAGTAATTTCTTTGATTTTTCGCAGTTTATTGTCAGATTTTTTCCACCAGTCTGACTTCCACCTTTGCATTATAAGCTTTTGAATCTCTCGTTTCCAATCATCTGGGGAGATGACAGAAATTATTATAATTATCCTGAACAACACAACGATATTTAAGCTATAGTCGGGGCTCAGGTTAGCCATGTGAGCTAAAGCGTTGACCTTTATGTCACATGGTAAACCTAGAGTGGCGAGTTCGATTCTTGCCTGGGCAAAGGAAATTATTTAGTGACGAAATTCATTAAATAACATCCTTAGTCCCACCCTGGCTAGAAAAGGGTGGTAACCTGTAGATAACCCGTCCCAATTAGCCTTAGTTGCGAAAAGTGGACGTTAATAAATAATAATAATAATAATAATAATAAGCTATAGTCTCAATATTCAATATTGATTCATTTACCAGTTCATTCCGTAAAAATGATATGAAATTGTATAATTTTATTGTGGAATATTCAAATTGGAGACATATTTTTGAAACTATTTATATTCATTCTACTGAAATTTATCCATCCATACAGATCGAAGTGAAAAGCAGAAAAATGACAAAGTTTAAAAACTTTCTGAGAATGAATAAGTTAATATTTAATATTTGACAGCACTGAAAACTTCTCTAGATATACCGGGAGAAAATTTCCTTTTTATTTTCTATAAACTCTTCAATTGAGTCTTTTCGCCTAACCATTCTACACTGTACTCACTGAGAAATGCAAATTAGATTTTCATGGCGTTTTAATATTCTATCTCCATTAGAAATATTTAAATATATAATTTAAATCTTTCTGCTAAACAAAAATAAATACTTAACGTTAAGTTTTTATTAAATATTAAATAAAATTCTTAAGGTACTTAAGGAAAATGAAATACTTTCTGATGTTAAGAGTATAAAATGAGTTTTATAACTTTGAAGTATTTTATTATCCAATAAACAAAAAATAAAAATTTGTTTAATTTAATCTCGCCATATTATTTTAAAGATAAGAATTATAACGAAAGCTTATGAAAGTTTTGGAAATCCTTTTTATACATGGAGAATGAACTAAATTTATAATGCTAACACTATTTAATTCTTAATTAAAATTCAGGATTTGAAAAATACAAATGGCATGAGTGAATAAGGATTCTCACCTAACTTTTAAATAAAACACGTCACGCAGGTGCTGCGTTAACTAAGCAGATTTTCCACGTGAGCCAAGTATTTGCATTTATTATAAAAAGTAATAGTTCAATAAGAACCATATTTCGAATTTAGGCTCGATTAAAGTGTGTTTACTGAAGGCCGAAAACCAAAAAACTGCCAATATCTCGGTTAATAATCTAGATAGTGAAAAGTCGGATTTAACAAAATTTGTAGAACATTTAATTTACAATAAGATTTAATCTTTACACTTTTTCAATCCGGCGTACAATAACGGAGATATTTTGAGTTTTCGAAATTCTCAACCTCTAATCACCCCCCTCCCATGCCCGATGTTAGCCATTAACGAGCTCCATCTTTGTTTTTGCATAACACGTTTAACCCTCATCTCCTACGGTTGGGTCGGATCCGACCGGGGTGCCGGTTTCCCCTTGTCTAAAAATCGCCTGGCTTCTCCGATTACTCCATGGTCCTAGGTACCCTCCTCTCCAGTAGTGCCTGGGAGGCTGACAAGTCCACTTCACTCTGGTAAGTGTCATTCACTCACTATTAACCATTCGGTCAGATCCGACCCACCGTAGGAAATAAGTTAGGGGTCGGATCCGACCCACCGTAGGTTCTAAACTTCAGATTTTTTCATGGTGATTTCTACAGTCTCATAAGAATGCTCGATTTTTTTTTTTAAAGGCGTCCAATAACATTTTCACGACCCCGGAAGAAATTTTGTAGGAATTTCGACGCCAAGAGAAAGAAGAAATATTGGAAGAAAACGAGGATAGTACATCCGAGCAGGAAGATGAGATATTACACAACGTTGAGGATGTATTTGATGCTGATGAGTGTGGATTTAAAAATGACCAGGTTTTTGACGATGAAGAGAGAAATTTCGATTTCGGCAGGGATGGGAAAACCCTCTGGACCGATAAGCCGATGCGATCAAAATTTTCCAGAGTTCCTGCAATCAATGTGGTCAGAGGAAATCCTGGCCAAAGAGGAGAAGCAAGAGGCATCACGGATATTTTGAAACTGTTTTTACTTTTCATTGATGAAGAAATGATGATTGTAAAACACACAAACGAAGAAATCGAACGGACGCTGCATTCATTTACCGGCGATGTTTCGTACATTTCGCTTACAAATAATGAAGAATTTAAAGTCTTTCTTGGCCTCCTTTATTTGAGTGGCACATTGATAAATTCCACCCTGAATACCAAGGAAATGTTTTCCCAAATTTATGGTCCACCCATGTTTCGATGTACTATGTCCCGAGCACGATTTGAATTTATCCTCGAGAAATGCAGGTTTGACGACAAGACAACAAGTTTTCTTGAATTTAATTCTCACTTTTGTTCCTTTGTTTTGTATTTTTTTTTAATAATTTAAGTATATAACTTTAAGAGACTGTCAAAATTCAGTCAAAAGGTAATGAAGACTGATATAAGTATCAATGATAATTTTTTTAAACATTAAAGTAAATAAAACTATTTTTTTTTAGTTTTTAATCAATATTTATCCTTTTCCTGCCTAATGAATGATTTCTTTAATGATTACGCCCTTCAGGAGCCAGCATGGTCGGATCCGACCCACCGTAGGAAAATTGGGAGGAAGAACCACCGTAGGAGACGAGGGTTAAATATCAAGTGTGGAAATAACCAGACAAAAATTACCACCGCTAGAGCGTTATATATTTCCCATTTTAAAAATCCCATCATGAGTACAACCTTAATAGCTGATTTCCCCTAAGGGAATTCTTCTATAATCTGAAATCCTCTTCCTTTAGTTAATATTATCAAACATCATAGTAATACCTTATCCAATTGGTTACCCAGAGTCAAAAAATTAATCAACATTATGTTGTGGTACATAGATAACGATAAAAATAAATAGTGGGGTTCGGGTTGGCCGTGCGAGTTAGGGCGTTGGTCCTAATCTCGCATGGCACAAATAGAGTGGCGGGTTCGAATCCCGCCCTGGGCAGTAGAAATTTATTTATTGACGGACTCATTAAATAAACTCCTTGGGCCCACCCTGGATAGAAAAGGATGGTAACCTGTAGATAACCCGTCCCGATTAGCCTAGTAGCATAAAGTGGACGTAAAATAAAGTAAAAAAAAAATAAAATAAATAGTATTGGGTTTCTCTGAGGTTTATGACAGTGTGATAATATATTTCATTATCAATATACTACCTATTAAGGACTTTATTTCTCCATTTCTGTATGACATAAAACAGTGAAATAGCGATTGGGAGTACTCATGAGCTTGGTCTTAATAATCTTTCGGTCTATATATGTATATATGTATATATATATATATATATATATATATATATATATATATATATATATAGAGAGAGAGAGAGAGAGAGAGAGAGAGAGAGAGAGGAGAGAGAGAGAGGGGGGGATAGAGATATAGAGAGAACGAGGAGGGTAGAGAATGATTGGGAAAAATGGAAAAAGTACAAGGAGGAACAGGAATAGTCTATAATGTATATCCAAGTATAATTTTCTACTCGCGATGTAGGTCAAGGCAACTATGAATGCAAACTATTGGAAAAATAACACCTTAATATGACAAATAAGTGAGATTCAAGATGTTATATATGTACTTTTATGCTGGAAGTAAGGTATTACAAAGGTTCATACATTTCGAAGTATTTGCTAGAGCAAAGCGCGTGCAGTAATGGCGGCGTTGTTTTCTATCTGTGTAATATATTGGCCATATATTGTAGAGATCCGGTGAATTCCGAGAATGGAGTTTAATAACTATATAGGTCGTCATATGAAGATGCGGTCGACCACATCCAACCTCCAACCACATAAATTTTCGACAACGGTTTGCACTAACTTGATTTACAATGCCGATTGAACATTTCGATAGGCCATAATTCCAATGCTTACCGATAGCACATGTTCACACTACCAAAATAGAGGCCGGGTCCACGATATTTATCTATGCATTGTATGAAATGGAACAGATTAAGCCAGTTATATATTCGCATTGTGCAGTGGTCGACAATTCTTTTAGCAGATTCCCTTTCAAGGGAAATCAGCTCTGAGGTTGTACTCATGACGGCATTATTGAAAGAAATGTTCAAATGTCCATCAATCCTACCCAGGAGATGGAGAAAATGAGATCAGTTAGTAACTGTATATAATATCCATATATAATCAAATCAAATAACAAGCTGCCCCCATTTTGAGGGTACCCGTTTGGGTCAGCCTCCCACCAGGGTATATAGGTAAAATAAAAATGATTGTTTTTAAATGTTTTATATATATGCTTACATTTTTTTTTGTAGGGAATTAATTTGATGTAATTAAATTTTGAGCTGGTGAGTGACTAGTTAGAAGACAGCTTATGTTGAGCTTTATTTTATTTTGTACAAGTGATTGTTAATGATTCTGACACTTTTCTTTAAAACTGATGTCGACATTTGGCATATTTCTTCAGTCTTCAGTCCATATTCTTGGAGTAAGTCGGCCGTTTTTTTGGGATTACTCCTCTTGCCCCAAACAGTAATCCGCCGACGCTCCAATTTTGAACTTGGTATTTCTCTTTTAGATACCTACAGCAAGGTTCGTAAATCTTTTTTTTCTCTAAATCAACCTCAATTGCTTGAGAATTTCCTGTTTCAAACCTTACTGTAGGATCTAGTATATGTCCTGTTTGGTCATCTTATAAATTATAATGATGTCGGCACGTCTCTGAGAGTCATCTTCTGACAAGCAACTAACCTCTTATATATATATATATATATATATATATATATAACACGAGGTGACTAAAATGAGGTCAGTTCAAAACGATTGTATATTTGTCTGTTAATGCTCTAGTGGTCACCATTTTTGTTTAATTGTTACAAATATCAATATTTATACGTTTTATGTAAAACTTAAACGTAAGTTAACGGCTGAAATCGGACTGGGAATGGATGGGGTCAGAGGGAGGGAAATCACAAATTCAAAATATCTCCGTTGTAATGTGTCATATCGAAAATGTATATAGAACCAACATAAACTATTCATGCACTGCAATAGGTGTTTCATAAAATTTTCCTTTACTCAAATATGTAGCGAGATATTAAATCCTCACCTCTACTCATCGGATGTTTACATAGAAATCGATTATATATGGTGAGATGAGATCAATAGTGGAACATGTGGAAAATCTGCTTAATTCATGCAGCATCTGCGAGACGCGATTTTCGAAAGGTCTCTTCAAATGTCAATCGATCCTAGCCAGGTGATTACGAAAATGAGTTCCGTTCAAAACGGAGCAGTAGATTTTACGTTCTGTACTCGAAAATGTTTATTTTATGTATATTATACATGATATATAATCTTTTTCATTCGACACAGATGTTCATCATTAGCCACGATTAAATCAGACCAGAAATGGGGGGGGGGGGATTAAATGAGGATTAAAGACTTCATCATATTTCTGTTATTATGAGGCGTATCTAAAAATGTTATAAAATTAATCTTGTTAATCTACTGATCCTGTATAATTGTTGTCCTTGGCATTTTATGGTAACTCGTATATTAAATAATTTATTTGTACTATCTTCTTTTCAGCCTTCAGTAAACCCCACTTCTACTCATTGTATTTTTACATCGACATGTAAAATGCGTGTTAGATAGATCAATAGTGAGTAACAATCGCAGGTGGGAGTCTACTTAGTTTACGGAGCCTTTTTTTAGTACTTTTTTTTTTTATTTAGACTTATATTTATGAGTGAGTACAAATTAAACGAGCAGTGAACAGTACATTCATGTACACCGTGCATTCCCTATGTATTTTGTTATAAATTCGGAGTTATGCATTTACACTACATTATTGATTTCATACAAGAATGTTGCTTGCATTGAAGGACTTTGTGTTTTCAATTACAATCACTAAACAGACGATTAAATCTCCATAAGGATGTACAGTACCACGAAAGTAGAGGAAAAGCGTTCTGAGCTATCTGAATAGCACTTTTAAAAACGTGAAAATTGCTTTGAATTTTGAATGAAAAATTTTATTTATGAAGGAAAACGCACAATTTTCTTGAATATCGAAATTCATAGATTACTTTTTTGATTGAAAGTGCTGATATAAATTTCCAATAGCAAGATGGGGTCCACGTTCTAGGCCCATTACGAAATCTTTTTGTATAACATCTATATTACATTAAAGTGGAATCTCGTATGATGTCCTTCTTTATTAGGGCTATATTTTAATACAATTATTCACTTTAATTCTAAATAAAAATATTGAACTTTCGTGCATAAATCATCTCCATGTTTCTAATACTTCCTTCACTCAGAACTAGCATTTAATTTTGAATGCCACCTGGATAAAGCCGTGGTCTAATAATCATAATAGTAGTCTTTCTTATTTTCTATCATAAGAGGAGTAGGTATTTTTTCTAACAATAAATGTTCACGTAATCCTTACCCCATACAGGCACGGAGAAATTTAAGTTTGTAAATTTGGTCTTCTCAAGCACCCCTCCGTACCTTCAGTCTTGGGTGATTTTGCCCCCAAAATTTGAAAATATTACTTATTTTCAGAAGTGGCCTAGAGGAAACGACAAAATAATTTTCGTAGGGTAAATTTAGTCAAGTCTCCACAATTCTAGAAGCCAGTGAAATTCATTCTTCAATATCGTCTGGAAAAGACTTCAGAGAATCAAGAAGTTGATTACTGTTGATTTGTAATTTTTATACATACATACATAATTTATGACAACCAAAATGTACAACTAAAAATATTTTCTGTTTAGTTTTGTCTATTTCTTTTAATTTCACTATGGCTACCCAACATGTTGTGCTAATATCGAATATTTATTGTGCTGTGCTTATAATTTACTATAAGTACATGTTAGTGTGATAAAACGGGTTAGTCAATGATTTTTTTTATTAGAACAACGTGGAGTAATGGACATAACACATTAATCATATTTGTATTTGTAAAAATTTAATTTATGGTTCTGGCTATGGTATTAAGGCACACTTAATAATAATGTTCTTAGTAAGTAAAGCACCTTGGATTCGATTCCCACTTGCGAAACAGAAATTTATTTCATTATTCCAGCCTCCAAAAGGGTGACATTAACTCATAACTCATTTCGATTACCCATATGCGCTTAATGTGAACGTTAAAACTTATATTTTACCTGTAGGTACTTTAATTGACGAAAATGCCCCATTACCCAAGACTTCATGCTGTAGTTAATATGACACTGGTAGTAGTAATACCGGCTAATGACACAACCAGTCATACAACGGCCTAATAGATGTTGGCGTAAATTCTTGTAGGTTAACACAGTGTATAAATCGTATAGGAAACGCCCAGTTAGCACAGTCGTAACCGTAATAGACTAATGAAGAACTTAATCAAGGGTGACGTCACGAGGTGTCGAGATGACGTGTTTGAACCTGGCAGCACTTAACAGCCACTCAAGTGCTCTCCATCAAGATATAGGACTACTCTATCCTCTAACAGCATATATACTAACATACCGACTTACCACATATACCTTAATAGATAATTTATAATGGAATATCCCAGGAATATAACAAATAAGCTGCATTGTAAATATCTAGTTCAAATTGAATCACTCAAAGAAGTCTTTAACGTGTCCGTAGATTTCCCTTAGTAAAAACATGGAAAAAAAGGCAACAACGGTTGTCTTTTTAGCAGATTTTGCCTCAGGATATTTCCCCCGAGATATTTGAATTTTTCAGTTTTCAGCCTTCAGTAAACCCCCACTTCTACTAGTGTTACATAATCAATGCTCTGTTATATAATAGAGCATATTAATTGAAGCCTAAATACTAAATATTTTTTTTAGCAGATTTCCCTTAAGGGAAATCAGCTATTGAGGTTGTACTCATGACGGAATTTTCGACTTTTTTCTTCAAATGTCCATCGATCCTACCTAGTAGATGACGAAAATGAGGTCCGTTCAAAACTGTATATATATATCTATATATATATATATATATATATATCTATCTATCTATATATTTGTCTGTTACCGCTCTAGCGGTCGCAATTTTTGTTTGATCCTTACCAAACTTCATATTTAAGCGTTTTATGTAAAAAGAGAGATCAAGTTCGTTAATGGCTGAAATCGGACCAGTGGGAGGGGGGGTTTAGAGGGGGGATTTTTGAAAATTCAAAATATCTCCGTTACTATACGTCGGATCGAAAAATATTATAGAATCAATCTTATTGCAAATTAAATTTACTATAAATATTGTTATATACATTTATTCTCTATCTTGAATATTAACTGAGATATTTGCATTTGTATTCTGCATGTGCTCGGCAGGCTATGTTCGGACTTTCCGCCGTGAGCTCTGGCGGCCGTTTTTGTAATTATTCGTCCCTCTCGTGAATAGGTTTATAGGTTACTTACTACTACAGCTGTTATTAGGCAGATTTCTCTATTGTAAAACTTCACGTGGGAAATCTGCTTAGTTTACGCAGCCCCTGCGTGACGGACTTTTTTTTTCAGATTTACTTTCTGAGATATATACAAATACGTCCTGTTGACCCTCCCCCCTTCTTTTGTTTTTGGATTACTAAAATTTGAGTGATTGAGATAAAACTGGTTCTGATTCGTTACAAATTACAGCACGAGCTTTAGTAAATTGTTTTCAATAAAATTAATATGTTATATTCAGATATATTTCATTAATTGTTTGCCTTTCCGGTCTATGTATGCAGCGCTACGTGGCTGGCTGGCTAGTTTGTTTACAATTCAGCCGGTTTCCGTTGTAGGGATTATTAACTTGTACATTTACTGAGCATTCACGGTAGTGTTACCTGTATGTATATTATTTTTCATTCCACTGAGCCGATGTCAGACCGGTCTGCCTAGTTTATCTGCTTAGTTTACGCAGCCCCTGGGTGAAGGACTTTTTTAGTTTTGTGTAACTCGAAAATTAATGGAGTTATTTTATATTACACTTCTTTAGCCTCAAGTAAACCATCAGACGAATTCATCTAACACTGACAATAGGCATATATATATATATATATATATATATATATATATATATATATATATATATATATAACAAAATGTCAGAGCCAACGCGTAAATATATCATATATTTTCAATGGCACATATCAGTGTGAGATTCATGTAAACTTGCTTAATCAGACGTCATAAATGAACAATTTATATTCTAAAGTACTTGATTTTTATTTAATTGGTTGAATTTTACTGTTTAATGCCAAATAACTAAAGTATAGGCTCATTTAAAATATAATCGTACCAGAAGGGCTGGGGGGGGGGGAGGGTTAGAGAAGAAGTGAACTTCCACATCATGTAATCCTTTATTGTGTCGAACCATATCATACTTTAACATAAAAAAAAAAAACAAAAAAAAAACAGTGTGCTGGAATAATTGTACTAAAAATATTTACCCCACGCGAATATTAACCTATTGTATTTGTGTCTCTGGGTAGTGGAGATTTGGGTACCTCTTAAGGAGATTGTGGCGCTCCTACTGGGCAAATACTAAACAATAATGTACTTTGCGAGTTCAAATAGTGTTGTCGGGGACTCGTATATGTTGCTGAACACGTGGCTGTAAGAGACCAACTATCGGACCAGGCGAATAGCTAGACGAGTGAAGAGATCATTGCTAATGAATGACGTGAGTACCAATTTTCTATATTGCAAGCAGGAACGTGTTCTATCCTATTTTTTTCGATTCTGCCCTTGTGAGTGTTGGTATTCTTGTCGAGTACTGACATCCATTTTATGCTCCTCTAGCTAATCTGGACTATATATCTTAAGGTTTCACATTTTTATCAAGGGAGAGACTAAAGAGATCATTACGACCACATGGGAATCGAAACCCACAACTCTATAAATTTATCAGGTGCACTTAGACCAACGCCTTAACTCTAATGTCTAATCTGAGCTCCTTTAAAGGATGTGCTTTAGTAAACAACTCATGTTGCAAGTACCAACATGAGGGAAATTTACGGAGTTTAATCTTCTACGTTGCGGTATTTTTTAATTACCTAAAACGTCTATTTTTTAATAGACGTATCAGCATAAAATAGCAAAAACTCCTGATTTCAGCACTTTCAAAGACTATTATATAAATAATGTAATGCCCACGATTGTAATTTTTTAAGGGTAAAAGAAAATATATCTAGTTTTAATTTAATTTTAAGTAAGGCTAATTGACACGGAGTTTGTTCAATGAGTGGTCTATCCTAAGCTGTAGGAAAAGGCAATTTTTTCACACATTTTTATTTTGTGAAGCCAGCACATAGCACCTTAATTGCTTCATGCCTTCTACGTCGCTTTTAAAACAAATAGACCCCAGCTCTAGCGAGGCGACAAGTGGAGACATTAAATTAGAGAAAATAAACAAACATAAGAGAGAGAAGCAGAAGTTAGCCTGCATGGATATTGTAGAGAGTTAGTAGAGCAAAAGGGTGAGGCCGTGGGTAATTTAAATTCATTCTGAATGTTTTAACCAAGCCTGGTGTTAATTCGCAATCTGCGACTCGAGACCTTTCTAATGCAGTTTTAACATCCCCAACTCCCGCCATCCTTCCTTCATAACTCCAATAAACTCTCAACCTTTGTGGCAACGGTATTTTAAAACCATTAGTTCACACGCTGAAATAAATATTGCTTCCTTACGAAATATGGAACTTGTATAATCCTGCTTTAAAGTAATATTCGGTCAGACATTCTCCTTTAATAACAGTGAAATAAGAAGAAATTCCCCGAAGATTTCAGAATATCATGATACAGTACAACCTTCTTACACATAGGTTGATCTGACCCAGATTATATGAACTTTTCAAATATATGGTATGTTCCGAGGAGTTTCTTGTAGGGCTGAATGCTTTGAATGGATCCATCCGCGTTTGACAATAGTCAATACGGACGTCATTGCAAATGCCTAACGAGTTTGTCAGATACGTGTTCACGTTTCACACTTCTATCATAAATTAAATGTCAGGAAAGGACTGCTTCGGCAAATTAACATTTTTTTTTTGTGGCTCCTAGCTTCGTTAGAACTAGGATGGGGTTGTTTATGAAGTCTATTTATTTAATTATTTGTTCTTTGGTCTTTCTCCATTCGTCGACGAACTCTTAAAATGCTAGCAAGTCATCAATACTGACCAATGCATACGGTTCTGGGGTATAACTACAAACTACTCTCTTCAGGTTTAGCCGGCTATGGTCGTTGGACCTTACATATTTCACGTACGGCGATATTTCATTATTCTCCCAGCAATCACAGGTCGGGTTGCGCTTCTTTTTGAATTTTTATAAATAGTCTCCAAAATTACTGTGCCCGGTCAGAAATTGGCTTATCCAATGGTTAGTGTGCATCCATCCCCTTTCTAGTATAAAGGCTGTTGTGGGTAGAACGCCTTAGTAGTAAATCCTTTTAGGCTGCCCCGCTACCGCTTCTCCCACTTTCTAGTGACTTACATTTTGCTGCTTCCATTATTCCCTTTTTAAAGTGGGGTTCATCTCGGCCAATCTTCAATGCATCCAGGAGCTCCGCAGCTGTAGAGGTTGGAGTCTGACATCCTCTTATCGCGCATATTTCCGCCACCTTGACCTGTATCATTAGGTCAATCGGAACTTTTCCCGCAATAACTTGAACTGCATCGTAGGAGGTGGTGGTATATGCATCGCGAATCCTTAGCAGGACTTGTCTTAGTGGTTTAAGGAGCGATGCATAATGGCTCCTTAGAAGCATTGGACCCCAGATGGCCTGCAGGACTGTGCTTAAATAGCATGCACTATATATTGTAGCAGTTGACCTGAGGTGAGTCCCCATGGCACCCTGGAAATTCTCTGTAATGTGTTGATAATACTATTACCTTACCCTGCAAAGCATCAACGTGTGGCTCAGGACTGAAGTGCTGTCCCATGCTGACTCCTAGATAAGTCACCGTCTATGGGAATTTCACGAGGGTCTGTCCACTTTCGAATCCTCTGAGAAATCAAAGTATCCCCTCCATGACTAAGGCATACGTTTTCTCGACTGCGATATCCAGGTTGGCCTCCTTGAGCCACTCGGCGATGAGGTTGATCGCCTTCGTCGCTTGCCTCACTCGTCTTTTGAGCTGCCTCGAACTACGTACGCCACATCATTGACGTTAGTTTTGGTACTGATGCTTATTTGATGCTACTAGAGTATGCATGAGGTCATCTATCTAGGCCAGCCAACATAGAATACCCATAAATGCTCACTGTGGATTGCTCTTCGTAATATTTACTGCGCTGTCCGGCCCACTCGTATACGCGGGGACAGAATGGAGCATCTTAAGACAATTTGGTCAGCTCGGCTTTGGTGGCTGCCATGACAGTCAGTATTTCTATGTGAAAATCAAATGAGTATAAGTGAGAGTTTACTTAAGACCGAATACTAATATGTGAAAATATCTATGCTAATATACGAAATACAGAAAAAAGACAACATGCATAGGAAATAAAATTGGCAATAAGATTGGTTTCATACTATTCTTCGATTTGATCCATAATAGCTGGGATATTATGACTGAGAAGGACAGACAACCAGACTCAGCGAAAGTGAGAGAGAGAGAGAGAGAGAGAGAGAGAGAGAGAGAGAGAGAGAGAGAGAGAGAGAGAGAGAGAGAGAGAGAGAGAGAGAGAGAGAGAGTTGAGAAAGAAGATGAGATAGACGAAGCGGATAACCGCGGATATGAGGGAGGGGCATAGACTAGGGGAAGAGCAGCTAGATAAAACAGAATCACCGCTACGTGGCCACCCTGATAGTAGCCCTATCTCAGGCTTACCACCACACACACCCCGACCGCACGAAATGTGGCCGCACATATTATTA
The DNA here is from genome assembly GCA_019009955.1 of Riptortus pedestris. Classification (NCBI taxonomy): domain Eukaryota; kingdom Metazoa; phylum Arthropoda; class Insecta; order Hemiptera; family Alydidae; genus Riptortus; species Riptortus pedestris. The sequence goes on from CM032229.1 coordinate 54,397,396, forward strand.
AAAGCCCCCCCCACCCTTCCTCCCAAACACATTCACATAGCTTTAGTCCACTCACTATTCAAATTAGACCCTACTCATTCCTTTCCAATTATACACTAGACAAATTCGGTGGGTCCACCGAGATCATATGCATTATACACCGTACGGACGGTTCTGTAACAGAAGTTCTATTGATGCACGATGTTTTTGCAGACTTTGAGAACCAGTGGGAGAATTACATGGGGAAATTGGGATAAATAACTGCTTAAATATTTAAACAGGAAACTTATTTAAATAATTGAATTACATGAGAGAGAATTTTTAAATTTACCAAAAAAAATATATTGGCTTAAATTCAATATATTAATTGAACTTTTGCTTGTACAAAATGTAGTTATAAAACTGATTTCTATTTACGGAGATACTAGCTGATCTCTTTCAGAGAAGTCATCGATTAAGGACTAATAAACGTTAGTTGTTGCTATCTCTCTGCCTATGCAATATAATATGTAAGCAGTGGCCCTGAAGATAATTCTATGGAGGAGAACTGAACGTCCCACTTGAAATATTATGTCCCAATAAACAGTTACGCAAGGAAAATTATGAGGAGCAATGGGATTAGGGTTGTAAAAAGTATTCTGCAGGTACTTCTATTAAGATAATAGTGTCCCATTTCCAGGATTCGTTGATCAGTGTACATGTCCCATGTGAGGATACATCTATCCCTGTATGACCAATGTCTGAGATGATTATATGGGATGTCTGAGACGACACCGATTAGGAGTCATCCATGGCCAGATTGGATGCGAAGTGTAATGCAGGCCCGCAAACGGGCAGAAATGTCTGCCAATGGTGATGGGAAAGGAACTGTAGAGTTTGATCTGCAGACGGATATGAAAGACATCTTATATCGCAAGGAAATATACTAAGAAACATCGATAAGGCTGAATGCACACCTCCCAAATTTTTGATGCACGAAGCAACTGGGGAACAAACTGTAGTTCATACCATTTTTTTTTATTTTCGCTAGTATCAAAGCATTTGCTGAAACTTGAGAGAAGATCAAACATAACAAAACTGTGTCCTTTTTGACTTGTATACGTTTTGGGTTGACTTAGTATAGTATACCAACAAGGATGTACCCCAAAATTTGTGCCAGCAATGGACCTATGGAAACCTCAGTTTTGAAGAAAGATGGAAGGAGGTCGGGAAAAAGGATGAATGATGTGTTAAATTGCTGGGTCACAAAACTATCGAGAAAAGATATGATGATGAATGTCAGAAGGCCAATCGGGAAATTAATTGTGCTCCAATGAAAAACGCGAATGTATACTGAATAACTACAAGCATGAAATCTATTATAAGCAAGGTTTATATAGCTAGAGAGCTTGTGATTAATTTTGGAATTGTTTTTCACATGTACTTCGATTCCGCCTACTTAATGAGGAAAAATGAGTGATTTTCAATTTTTGTGATAATAAATGAACTACATTTTATCACTAAATACAATAGATACAATTTCAATTCTGATTTCCATAAAGTTAGTTGAGAATAGAATCTTATGTCATTGGTAGGCCACTTCATCACTACAAACCAGTCCACTAAGAACTCATAATGGTTCTACAAAACGGCCAAGTAGTGGATACCACAACCTGACTCCACTGGCTACCATGCAGAATTTCATATACTTTTATATACTTATACTGTTGCCATGTTATTGTGCCTTTGTAAGTGTTCGGACCCAGCAAGCATTTCACATCCAGCCGTAATATGTTGAATGGACTCGTACGATTTGTTGCGTAACCCATGTCAGAGACACTATTATCCTTGAGGATATGACGTCTGTATGATCTGGTGGCAATCACTTGGTCTTGGATAGCTGTAATGAAACCTTTATTATTATTATATGTATATATTTAAAGAACTATAGCTATAGAACCTTTTCAGCTTACAACAAATAGATGTTTTTAGCATAAAATAAAATTAACAAAAAAACCCTGAGTTTCCAGAGAACGTGGTTGTGAATACTTTTTCTACTGAGTTTATAATAAATGTGAGTGAAGTTTGGAGGTAGCCACCGGCAATGGACGTCAGCTCCAGATCTAGGGCTGACTAATTTCTAAACACGACTAGTGGATAATTGCTTGTCATGACTATCAGACACATTCGCCCTCGCTCCCCCCCTCCTTCCTCGCACACTATCTCCCTTCCTGTCACCCTTCTCAACCTGCTCAACCCCATCCCTTCCTCACGCAAACACATGGCTACGCATTTGCAAAACACACACCGACAAAGAAATGTGCTCACAACGGTTTGTGTATACGCAAACTTTCCCTACCTTACTCCACTTCTGCCTCATTCCCGAACAGCCACTCTCTCCATAATTCTGGGCTCTTTTCCTTCACATTTAAAGGCCCCATCAAAATTTAAGTTCATGGGTTTATACAGTTTTCCTATATTTCCTAAGATATCATTCAGAATGACTCTTCCAGTGATTACAGCTTTATTGGGACAGACCTCATACACGGCTTCTACTAGGAAGGATCGAAGAACATTTCAAGTCATCTAACAATTAGTTCTACAAGATAACTTTAGGAGATCACATTCCACATGACTTACAGGAACCGATAATAGTATTTACATAGACTCAATCATTAAACATGAAAAAAATATTAATATATACAACACCCTATAATCTACAATTTCCACACACACACACTCCTCCTCACTTCTTTCCTACATTAGCAGGGCGTATAAACTTTAATTTTATTTATTATTATTTTATTTTATTTTTTGGTTTCCCTTTCACCCCCTTTTTTTATTTATTCATGTTTTTGGGGGTTTCCTCTTTTTCATATTTTTTTCCTTTCTTTTTTTTATTTAATTATGAGTAAATCGCCGGTGTTGCGGAACTCATTTAAATAAATAAGTAAGATAACTTTAAATATCAAAGTCAAATAACACTGCCGTCAGGACTTTGTAGGAGATAGCATTGAACCACATTATTTGCAATTATCAACAAATCTTTGTAGCATACATATTCCCTGATCTATATGATGAATGTTATTTCTGAATCCATAATTTAATTAATGTTCCATTAATTATACACGTACACACATTATTATTCATAATGTGCCATGTTGGTTTAAAAAATACAACCACTTTCATCTCAACTTAACGTCCATTATGTTAATTGAAACATGAAATCTAATGAGTACTTCCTTTAAATCTTAAACAAGGAACGTGTGAAAAATGTAAGTTTATTGAATACGTTTAAAATTTAATCTTTTTTGTGATTAATAGCATGATATTTTATATGATTTAGATGGGATGATATTAGCACATATCAGTTAATAGCATTAGCGTGACCAAAATCCTGATGAAAGATTCCTAAAATGGTTGTTTGAAGTAATGGCAAATGCTAGAGCGCTACCATTCATTTAAAAATAAATTAATATATAGCACCACTACTGTCAACAGTTAAAGAGATTTCGCCTCAGTAGTTTTTATATCAAGCGCTCGTAAATATATATTTGCTGGCATAAAAATTTAAGATCTTCCAGATCATTAATCTGTAAAAATCCATTAAACTTAAAACAAGTAGATAAAAGACTAGGAATATGAAGGAGTATAAAGCGGAATTAGGTAAAGGGGTCGGTAGGGGGGGGGATTTCTAAGACTGGAATAGTTGATTATGGGCTTGGGTCATTAAGCCCTTCCTCCGAAATGAGTCGGGCTCGGAGTATTAAGTTTTATTACTGAGGAACAGTTTCCAGCTCATTAGAGAAACGTCGTCAGTCAGAGGGGGGGGGAGAGAAAGAGAGAGAGAGAGAGAGAGAGAGAGAGAGAGAGAGAGAGAGAGAGAGAGAACAGAGAGAACAGAGAGAGAGAGGGTGATAAGGCTAGTCAGAGGACAAAGACCAACAAATATCTACTATTTCTGGCAGGCGGCGCTAGTAGGCAATTTATCCCTAGAACCCAACTCGGCTTTTCGTTCTCGTCACAAGTCCCCATTTGACTTCACTCTTAATCATTTAATATTTTACGAGTATTTAAATCATTATTGCTAATCAAAAAATAGACTTGTGTGATAGGTAAAAGGGTCAGATTTACTCTCTTGCTATATTAAATAGACTCGGTATTTATCTATTGTGTGAACTAAAAAAAAAAAAAAGTTCGTCACGCAGGGGCTGGATAAACTAAGCAGATTTTCTACGTATGTCACGTATTTGCGTTAGCCTCAAAACGTAAAAGTGGGGTTTACTGAAGGCTGAAAACTAAAAAGTCCGTCACGCAGGGTCTGCGTTAATTAAACAGATTTCCTACGTGCGTCACATATTTGCGTTTATCTCAAAACTCAAAAGATCAATGAGTACAATATTTGGAATTTAGGCTTCAAAGAAAGTACTTATTGTTAATATGACATGAGAAGGAATGGGAGGTTTCTAAAGGCCGAAAACGAAATAAATGTCTCGGTTAATAATCAAGAGAGTGAAAAAACATGCCTAGCAACATTTATAGATTATTCCATTTACGATTGGTTCTGTAGAGTTTTTCGATACGACTCACAATAACAGAGATATTAAGAATTTTCGAAATTTTCGCTCTCTAACCCCCCCTCCCCAAAGGTCCGATTGTAGCGGTCAACGAACTTGAACTTCATTTTTACATAAAACGTTTAAATATCGAGTTTGGTAACGATCAGACAAAAATTGCGACCGCTAGAGCATTAACAGACAAATATACAAAATTTTGAACGGACCTCATTTTCGTCATCTTTTATATATACATCGATCCTACGATCGATCGACATTTGAAGAAAAATTTTATAAATCCTATCACGAGTACAGCCTCAATAGCTGATTTCCCTAAATGGAAATCTGCTAAAACTGGCGGAACTATGAAAATAGCTTAAGGTGAAAAACAATTTGCCATCAAGAATGTGCAACCCCTATTTTCTCTTTACTTAATTATTGATATATGAAGTACGTGGCTATTGTGTCCAGAATAGTTGGTTTCCAGTAAAGGAAATCTGGTGAAAATGAATTATCTGGCAGAGAATGCTCTACAATCACTGGGTGGTCAAATGTTTCGTAGTTCTCTCTTTAGACACCTAATAATAAATAATATGAAGATAGGAGCAAACGTCACTGAATGCCTAGTTCATTCACACTCTACGGGAAGATAGTGGGCAGCTCTACTGTTTAATAAATATACAATCAGGGGGAAAACTGTACACAAGCTTGCAGAAACGCGTACTACAGTCCGAGGGAGCTACCTAGCTAGCACAATGGGAATCCACACAAACATAGATATCTTGTGCTAAGTGGGTAGTGCCTTGAACGTGGCAAGGTATCCAAGAGAGTAAGGCTAGGAGCAGACATGTGGTGGGCAGGGAAGGCTAGGTATGCACGGAGGAAAGGCCGCGGTTACCTGTTGGTATTTGCCACACTAGCTCCGGCTACTTCCAAACAATCCTACCTTTATAACAAGCTTCGGCTCTGCGTGCTTAGAATTCCAAAACTTGCCCACACTCCTTCTCTTAGGGCCTCCAGACTGCTCTATCCCCTCAAGACAGCGAGTCTTTGTAAGCACTGCCTTTTTGCAGTAACGGTTCACTCACGCGTTCCGACGAGTGTATTTCAAAACGAACCCCCATCAAAAGAAGAAGTTCGGACATTGTTTTTTCCCTTTGCTCTTGCAGAATGTCTAAATGCCTATAACCTCTGGCCAGCATACATTACATCAACACTTTCTCCGTTTTTTTCTATAGCAAACGTTACAATATTTCCTTTACATCGTACATGGTATTATCGAAGTCGAGAACATTTTCAGATTTCCACAGAGTTTACCGCTTTGACTCTCCCTGAGCCCATTTCTGCGTGATGTCTGTACGTACGATCTTATGACTCGCATAACTCAAGAACACTTTAGAATTTTTATTATTATTTTTAATATTTACTTGTTTATTTGCAACAACATATATAAATATTACAAGCATATGATATGAGCAATAACAATTGGTTTGATTATCGACTTGAAGTTGGAAGTTGTCCATTGACAATACCCACATTGGGGGAACATTGGATTGTACTAGGTATTGAGTTATAGTGTGCCCTAAACCAGAAGATCTCTTGGACACTTACAGCCGTCGTCTTGGGTTTTCTGGAATATGAGTAGATGAAAGTGATTCGGATAAGCGGGACTTAGAATTTTGAAATTTCATATTTGAAATTGTTATAACGTCTTGTTGTGCACCTCTCCTTTTGATCGAAATCGACCGTGTGGGTTTAGTGATATGTTATAATAAAAAGTTGCTAAGATATCCGTGCTAGAGACACAACAAAAGTATTATTGTGTAGCGCCTTTTTTGTATTGTTTTTTCCTAAAAACAACTGTAAATAATCTTTTAACATTTTTTCAACTCGACACATTGGACGGGAGGTATTGTATATCACTTTCAAACAAAATTATTTTAAATAAACTGCAACCAAAGTTGTAGTTTGTTTAACTAATAATAATACAAGGAAGTACATGACGATCATCTTTTCATTCAAAAGGAATAAAGCAGTTACAAGAAGAGGGTATTTTATTAAGGAATTTTCCTTTTTCCCCCATCTCTATCTATATTGGGACCTAAAATTACTTGATGTGTTACCTTTTGCCATGAAAAGAAATTGAAATATTTACGATTGATTTGAACCTCCTTTGGAACTCATCTACCCAAAAGGACTGCCTTAATATGTTGTAAGCCTATTATACATGGTATAGATTATGTAGGAATATTTATTTTATTAGCTTTCTGGATTGTTTTGTCGTTGTTGAGCACAGTAATACGAAGACAAGTCGAAGAGTAGGAAGAGAACAGAGAATCTTCTGATTCTCTGTGTAAGGAGTATATGGATAGTTATTGTATTAGCTCTTTGGTTTGTTTTGTTTTGTTTGAATATTTGTTATCCATAAAAGTCACTTATATGCTTATCTAAAACTTATATCTCAACCGATCAGACCAAATGCTCAAAAGATGCAAGGGTGCAGATGTCCTTGATTCAGAGGAGTAGGTGGCTTGGCTAGATATCTGTTATCACAGACAACAAGATTGTTTGATACCCCTTTCTGGCTAAGGCATCCTTTTTTTTAGTTCAGGCTCCCACTCTATCCCGTATTTCCTCCTTACTCTATCCTGTCTATGTAGTCGTTTTCGCTGAAGTGCGGGAGGGGGTATTTGAAATGGGATACTGTTTGAAATACTTGCCTTCCAAACGAAATGACCGAATTGAAAGTATTCCGAGTAGAACTTTCTCTGTCACACACGTTTTATCGTTGGAGCTTCAATGTTAAATTTACAATGTAGTCTGTATATGAACAGATTAAGTCACCATTCATTGATTGGTGATGAAAGTTAATTTGAAAAATCATGTTTGTTGGCAGGTAGTGAAATTTAAAAATAATTGAAGTTTTATCATACTTGTATTATTAGGTAACTCGATACATCGTGAAAACAGTCTTTATCGCAACAGAAAGTTTATTTTCCAAAAGGAAGCGGTCTTCATATGTAATAGCTGTCTTCCTCGCCTCCCCAAACATGGATCTTAACATAATTAAAGATATTTAATTGCATTATTCAGTGTATTTTCCTCATCTTTGATCTTGGCAAAGGTGGGAATAACATGATGGTCCCGGCATCTTCTGCGAAACGCTAATCAGCTCCACATTAAGCTCTCAATAAGATTAAACATACGTTAATAATATAACATTATTCCAGTCAAACTTCCTTAAACGTTCCTGTTCTCTACACCAGTTTTCTGCTCCCATGGTCACTTCCTCACACTTTAAAGAACAAATATTCTGTAGCTCTTTGGCTACCTTCTTCAGGTTACACGTCACCACTTATGGGACCCGCTGGTATTTTTACGGCGGACCATTCAATCTTTTCTCTTTTCATTCTCGAGTCGTCAGCCTGGGCTCCTACCTGTTCTACTGTTCCGACTACTTCGGTGCTTAACGAAGACTGGCCTAAGAGTACTGGCCAACCTTTGGCACCATGTAAATTACCTTAAATCGCCAGGGCGTCTCGTATCAGTATTTATTTAAAGTGAACCCCCCTCACCAGTATTCTAGCCTCATTGCATTTTATTTGTTTATTGCAGGCCTCAGCGTGCCAGATTATTTAATACATTCAAGCATGCTGTGCGTTGTCATGTTTTAAATCGGCAAAGTGAGAGAAGCGCGTCATCACCTTCTCGATTTTTGCCTTCTCACTTTCCGGAGACGCACGGGATGGAGGACCCTCCGTGGTTCTCCAGCGAAGCTACGTCCTTCAGGCTTCTAAATTTCTCGCCAATCCTCTCATTTGACTTAAAAATGGTTTCAACGTTTTTCCTTCCTGAATGCCCTCCCGAGCTTCTTTGAAGCGCCTTTTACGCAAGGCAGTGGGATATTTACGTGCTGCTCCCTGGTGGATGCTGGGCTGAATCTCATTTCTTATTCAACCCTCTCCAAAGAGTATGGTCCACCTACCCTGTTTACTTCTCCTCTAGGCACGTCTCTGCTGTTTTGTATCTTGATCGCCCTGTTTATAAAAGTGTCGATAAACCCGGACTTCTGGGCACCGAAGGATTGAGTCCACTTGTAGGTACCTAGTCGACGCCATGAGCTCCCAGACGACTTTGTGGGACAGCCTTCCATCTGATTTCATGGTGTGCAGGTCGGATAAAAAGGAAACAACCATCTACATTTTTTCGCAGGTAAATTTAATCACCTGGTGAATGGGGTTGATGTGATTGAAGAACAGCTTCAATGTTGGCTATCAATGGATATAAATGCAGTTGATCACATTGAAGTAGACAAGCCACAATTTTACGTGGTTTTTAGTGCTACGTAAACTAAGCGGATTTCCAACGCACTCGAATCTGGTACGCAGAAGATGTCATCTCACCATATTTTCTCTACTCCTTCCGCAATAAGACCAAGTAAACAGGAATTAAAATGTCAGTTGGACTTGAAATGTTTAGGGAATGAAGTAAATGAGGTGAAAATTAAACGAGTCGAAAGAGAGGGTTTATAAATGGTGAAAACCAAAAAAAACTACAATTAATTCTGTTCGAATTACAGAAAACATGTATAAAACAATAGCTATAGAAAATTAAAATTTTAACAATCTTGGTTACATACAATTTTTTGATCCGATTCATAGTAACCGAAATATTTTGAGTTTTCAATTATCCCTCCTCTAACTCCTCCCCCATGCCGATTTCAGTAATTATCTAATATAATCTTTAGTTTTCCATGAAACGGTTAAAAATCGAGTGATTACTATTATGAAGAAAAAATATAGTTGATTAGACAATGTCGATATATTGGACATGGTTATCCATGTTTGTTTAATGGTACGATTTAAAATATATGGAGTCGAGACCCTGGAAAAGGGGTTCTTGTCACGCAGAGTGACATGTGTGAGGTATCCAATATTCATGAATTCTGGTTGCAGGTCATATTGAATAGTTAAAGATTGTGGCCGAGTACCACGAAGTACGTGATTGTAGTATTTTGGGAGTCTAGTTGAGGTTTGGCAAGAAGAAACTAAAATCGTTACAAGTCCTCCAAGTATCTTACTCCATTTCTGAGAAGTCTTGGGTCAGTACATTTGTTAGTATACCGCTCAGATCTTTATTTCTTACAACATTATAGTTGAATAAAAATAATATTCTTAATAGCACAGGATATCGTTTGATTATCCAGCTCAGGTTAGGTGAGGTTTATCAAAAGGAAATATAGAAGCTCATCATTTTCAACTGATTGCCATATCCATTCATGAACATACGCATTTGACCAAAATAAATCATATATGTCCCAGATGTTATCTGAAAATATCAAGCCCAAGTATTCTATGTTTACAGGCATTATAATCACTTTGTGCTACAGTTTTCATACCTACTAAAGGTCGGGTATCAACAACATGTTTCCTTCGTATAATATGGTCCAATTTTAGTTTTAAGTCGAAGTATTTGAGTTACAAGAAAACAAATATTAAAAAAATATTACAGTTAAAATACGTGTATTACGTTCTAAGGTTTTAATGATTTTCTATTTAAACTCGTTGGGGATATTTTTTTTTCTTTTGTGTGTTTCAGGATATTCGAGGCCTGGTACAATGACATCAAAATATCTAAAACCTTGTCTCTCTGTTCACCCGTTTGTTACTCATTACTAAAAAACGAATCTGAAGGTTTTTATGGAGTTTTGAATTTGTAAGCAAACTATCATAAGGTACAACAACGTAAGCTACACGAGAATTCGAATTTTCGTCATTATCATCAAAATATTCGTTTTATTGAGAGCATGTAGAGAATATACTGCGTTTATAACAAATATTCCTGTGATGTTATTCACTTATAAATTTCTATTAATTTCGAAGTTTTCACTTTGGAGTGTCAAAGGCTTTAGTCGTGTTCTGTGAAAATACCTCCGTAATTCTGAGAAAAAATATTTTGTATTTGAGTTAAATGAATGATTATTGTTAACATCCACAATTTTATAATTTTATGAGGGTTTTCTTGGAGGTCAAAAAGCACACTCGTCAATATCTTCGTTAATATTGGTTTTATTGGGGGGAAAAGTGAAGAACCATTTGTTTTTGGTGCACAGTTTTTGGTCTTACAACGTTATTAAAATGTATGAATTTCAAACTTTGATTCCCGACATCCGGTTACTAAAAATACTTTGAGTGCTTTGTCTGAACTGTACATTTTTTTGTATATGAATGAAGAATATGATTATTACGACAAACAAGAGTGGGGAATTAATTGGAATTCAACGCTTAATGTCGTCAATTTCTCCATTTGTATTGCTTTTATCAGGAAAAAAATTTAAATAAACAATTGTATTTAGAAAGAACATTTCAATCCTAAGGCTTGGATAAAATTTATGATTTCAAAATTGTCCACTCCCTGTCGCTGAATACAAATTTACTTTTGTTTCAATATAATAATATAATGATAATTCAATATAATGATACAAGAATGCTTCAATATAATTGAAAATATATATACGTTTTAATGGAATGAATATTATCAACCTGTTACATTTTATTTGTTACTTCTATTTCCAGGAAGGGAGGAATTACTTGGAACAATACTTAAGTTTGCCAATAATATCGTTGATATTGGTTTTGTAGGAAAAGTGAGTAAAATAAATTACTTTTAGAAATATTTTTCAGTATAAATGTTACATTGCAATTCGAAATTTAAATTAATACTTCCAACTTCTTCGTGATTCTTTGATGTTATATGAGATTCCCAAAATGAAATGTGAACAAATATTTTGTAATATCGTATGTTATTGGAATATTGTTAAAGTGAATTTTGAATATAAATTTATTGATATACGTCCTCTCATAATTTCATATGATTCCTCATGTATCATATGAGAATATGTACAGTATAAATGATGTTATCCATGTGTGATGAAAATGAAGGGATTAGCCAACGTTTACGTTGATTTATTAATTATATTTCATGGAAAACCATGTTTATATTAACGACGGCTAGCACAAACCCTATTATTTCTGGCTTCAGCTCGCCAGTTGGAACTTTTATGATATTACAAAGAAATTCTTAATAGACTTTTATTTCATTTTTCTACTCATGCTAAGGTGGCTCAATCATTTTTACATTCTGTTAAAACGACATTTATTTGATACTTTCAGCGAAGTTAAACTCACCTGTATTCTCTTAATAGAACATTAAAAACTGTATCATAATGTTATGAAATTAAAAGGAGTATTTCATGATTCTGTTAAGTCAATTTTTATATTTCCATGGGAGGCTATTTTAATTTCATTGGCGAGTAATAGAAATGTTTAACATCAGTTCATTCAAATGTCTTCAATCACCAGTTTTTTCCCTTGACATATGAATTGTTCTGGACATATCTTGCGTATGTCATGTCATAAAAATCACGGGATTACTTATTTTTAGTGCAGAATTAAATAAAATCTTTATATTATAACAATTAAACATTGAACCCGTCAAGCATGGGTAACACGACTTGTGTATATTTTTTATAGATGTTATTATAAGAATTCACGATCACAATCATCCTTCAAAACCTGTGTGACTCGACAAATTTGCTTTGTACTTAAATATTTATTTTCTTGAAAGATATCACAAACTAATTAGTAAAACAGTAAACATTTTAGAAAAGGTTATATTCCTTTATGACGTTACAAACGTTGAGGTAGTATTTTGCGAATCAAAATTGATTATAATATGTGTAAAAAATATGTATTTTTTGTTTTATTATTTCATGAGCTAGGCAATAAATATCACAGATAATGAAACCTGCGATAAAATATATTTTGAGGTGGAATGAAACTTTGTACATGATAAACTTGAACAATCCTGTAATTTCCGCATTCCTATTCTATTTTTCGTCCATTGAACTCTCTCTAGTAAGTCAATCTGTAGGTGAAGAAGTTATTAAACAAACACGATCCTTAATCCTCGAGTAAACGCGCTCTGAATGTTACTTGAAGAAGCGCAGGATTTCACAGGTCTACCACAGTTTGTGCTAGGATTTCAATGTATTACACATTATAGGGGTTTGAATTTTTATTTCAACAAGAAATCAACTTTTGTGTATTGTATTTTTTTTAAACAGTAAAGAATTTCGTATATTACGTAACATACCAGTAAAATAAGTACTTATTTTCGTTAGAAAAAGTAAATTTGACCAATTTTGTAACACACACACACACACACACACACACACACACACACACACACACACACACACGCGCGCGCGCACGCACGCACGTAGGCACACACACACATATTAAGTTGGAATAAAATATAAATTAGTTTTTAAAATGATAGAACAATGACTGAAAACCGGTTGTTCATCGTGATGTTCCAACCTGTATTTCGTATGGGGTATTGTTCTGATAACGTCTATCATGTAAGTTAAATATTCGTTTCTTTCTAGCCATTTCAAATCAAACAATAGCTGATTTTCGTTAAGGGAAATATAGTAAAAGGAAGACACTAGTTCCTAGAACACCAACGAGCACGGTGGTCTGTCTGGTCAATTAGTATCATCTTGAATGCAATTTTTTGAACATATTTTAAATTACATAAAACGGATGAATCACTTTTACATAAAATACAACGTTAAAATGTTGATACTTGAATTAAACTGAAAATAATTTTTATTTTCAACATTATCATCAGAAAGTGCGGCGGACCAATGAGGGCGATTCAGCTCTAGGAAGAACACCTACATTCACAGACAATCAAATTAGTGCTGATCCTGTGATAGATGAGGAAGGAGGAGACTAGACGAATTCCCAAACTCCTCTTATTTGGTCATGTGTTAGAAAACTCGTAAAATATAAACCAAACGGACCTGTGAGTCCCGTAATAGCCCGTGGGTTAAACAAATATTTTTGTGAAATGATCCTCTTATTGTACATGGTTGTTTGTCCAATTCCTTTTGCTTTCTATTGAGTTTACATTTAGTCGATATAATTTCCTACTAATACAGAGGAGGATAAAATGTCCTGCAAAATAGGAGTTATAATTTGAGCTTTTGCTTTCAGGAAAGACTTTACTTTTAAAGAGAAAAAAGTAATTGTTTGCATAATCCGAAATTCATTGTGAAAGAAGTGGAAGGAGCCTTTTTCTTGGCGGCAGCCTCCTTAGAACCTCGTTTCCTCCCTTCCTGAGGCTTTCTGTTTCGTTTCCTCATTATCTCTCCCTCCTTGAGAGCAAGCCATCCCCTTGTAAAACAGAAAGACATTTTTAAAGTTTTACCCTAAGCTTCCTGAACGTCGGGAAGGGGATGAGAGACTAATTACTCCCTTGAAATATTCAAAAATCGCTGTTCCAGGCCTCCTCCTCCCGCCTCGAACCACTCCGAAAGAGTTCTGTAATACTCTTAATTTCCGCTCGAGATTGTCCCCCCAGCCGAAAACCTTCTTCTGCTCCACCTTCTGCTGGTTATCAGCTCAAATAACCCCAAAAGGTCTTATTATTAAGTCGTCTGAAAAAGCCTTCTGAATCGTTGGTTATTAATTAAAATAAGAGATTCAGCATGAAATTATTATGCGATTTAATCTTGTCTTTGAAAGGTCGTTGGGCATTTTCTTCTGTCGTCTTCAGTCTTGTTATTCTCAAAAATTTCAGTGAATTGTCTTAACCATGACTTCTAAACTTTATACTTTAAAGAAACAGTTTCATATTCCTTTCCAGTTAGCTGTGCAGGCCTTTGAGAACATTTCCGTAAAACCTATTCCATCATCCTCTCCACGAGTGATAACATTCCAGACTATTCTCTTGTAATCTCTGTTTCTATATTTATAAATTCCATGTAAATTATAACTTTATTCATAATAGGTTATGGTGTAATTATGTCCTATAGATGTTGTACATTGTTTATATGTACATTTTTATGGACTTTCTTTTTTTCTTTTAAAGAATTATGAATGCTGATCCCTCTGTCTGATCGATGAAAGAGTTCTCATTGTGATCAGTGGCAGAGTCTTCGGTATGATCCGTGGCAGAGTCCTCTGCCTGATCAGTGGCAGATTCGTCTGCCTGATCGGTAGGAGAGTCCTCTTTGTGTTTGGTGTAAGAGTCTTTTGTCTGATCGGTGGAAGAGTCCTCTGTGTGATCAGTGGCAGAGTCTTCTGTATGATCCGTGGCAGAGTCCTCGGTCTGATCAGTGGCAGATTAGTGTGCCTAATCGGTAGGAGAGTCCTGTTTCTGATCGGTGGAAGAGTCTTTTTTCTGATTGGTGGAAGAGTCCTCTGTGTGATCAGTGACACAGTCTTTGGTCTTATCAATGGCAGATTCCTCTGTATGATCAGTGCCAGATTCGTCTCCCTGATCGGTAGGAGAGTCCTGTTTCTGATCGGTGGAAGAGTCTTTTGTCTGATCGGTGGAAGAGCCCTCAGTATGATCAGTGGCAGATTCGTCTGCCTGATCGGTAGGGGAGCCCTCTTTCTGATCGGTGGAAGAGTCTTTTTTCTGATTGGTGGAAGAGTCCTCTGTGTGATCAGTGGCAGAGTCCTTTTTCTGATCAGTGGAAGAGTCCTCTGTGCGATCAGTGGCAGATTCCTCTGTCTGATCAGTGGCAGATTCGTCTGCCTGATCGGTAGGAGAGTCCTCAGTCTGATCAGTGGCAGAGGCGTCTGCCTGATCGGTAGCAGAGTCCTTTTTCTGATCGGTGAAAGAGTCCTTTGTCTGATCCGTGGAAGAATCCTCTGTGTGATCCGTGGAAGAGTCCTCTGTGTGATCCAGTGTGAGCCTTCGGTTTGTCCCTTGGCAAATTCCCTCTGATCAGTGGCAGAGTCTTCTGCCTGATTGGTAAGAGTCCTTTGTCTGACTGGTGGCAGAGTCTTCTGTGAGCCAAATAAGGATCCAGAATGACTCATACGGAATCTACGGAATCATATTTGGTCGCAAGCCTTTTAATAGTGTGATCCTATGCTCACACTATTATACATACATATATATATATTAAGATTTATGCAGCATTGATCACGTTTGTTCTTGAATTTCGTGAACTGTTTAAAATCGGTTGACCACAGCTATAACGTAAGTCTCGCCCTTTTAACCATTATTCCTAACTAGTGTTCCTTTACATCTTTCAATTCTAATATTCTATACCTCTCTGTATTATGTTTTAATAATTCGTTTTCTGTTTCAATAATATTGGTACGACTCAGTTTTATTCATGAGGGAGAAAGAGTGATAAGAAACAATAACACTATCTTCGTGTCACTCTACTTTTTTAAACCTTTCTGTATGTCTCGCTACTGCAAAGGTAAACATCTATAAACTAAATCATATTATGAATGAAAATTGTTAAAAATATTGAATTAGAATGAGATATCCGAGAAGCTTAAGAAATAATAAGATTATTCTCTTCACTACACTAAAACACGATATTCCGCTAACTTTAGTAGCCATTCGGTGGTAGTCACCTCTAAGTGATATCAAGTAAAACCTTCTGTTTAGAGAGCCACGCCCTGACTGATCCACTTCTTGTCTAAAACAAAATGTAATGAGACAAGACTGTAGGTTACATTATTTTATTCTCTGTACTCATACTAGCTAATGACTATCATTAGTCGGCTTTTACAGAGGACAGTCTATGAGGGGATGGTTCTCTAACATTTCTGGCCTCCAGTGGAATAGTATTTATTCATGCCTTTCTTGGAAAGAATGAAATATTCTTCATCATGGCCCTATTGTTTGATAGAAGGAAACAAGAAATCCATATATATATATATATATAAATCTTGGCAGTCCTCTTAATATCCATGTTCGTTTCCTTGAAAATCATAATTTCCAGTTATCGTGTACAACCACTTCGTGCAACAACAATACCTGAAAAGGCTATAATAAGGTTATTGTGTTTTCGTCTGAGACAATCCTATTCTGATTTAATATGTATTAGTTAAGAGTATTTAAAAGTCTTAATTTGTTTTTCTTTAATCTATAAGTGAAATAAGACGACATAAATTACAACTATTGTGAAAAGATGCTAGAATAGACAAAAAATATAAACATTTAGAAAACATATTTATAATCAGAAGAAACGAAGGAAAAATAAAGTCCGTGACGCAGGGGCTGCGTTAGCTAAGCAGATTTCCCACGCGTGTCACATATTTGCATTTATCTCAAAATATAAAAGCTCAATAAGAACAATATTTTGTATTTATAATTCAAATAATGTGCTTCATAATATAACTGTTTATTGTTAATATTACATGAGAACGAGTGGGCGTTTACTCAAGACGAAAAACTAAAAAATGCAAATATCTCGGTTAATACTTAAGATAGTTACGAAACGAACATAACAACATTTATAGAACATTATATTTGCAATGGAGTTTGTTGTTGTTGGTTTTAATCAGACGCATCATAACGGAGATATTAAGAATTTGGGAAAATCCCCCTAAACCCAATCTCACTTGTCGGATTTTAACTGTTAAAGAACTTTGTTCATAAAACGTTATAATATCAAGTGTGCTAACGCTTAGAAAACAATTGCTGCGACCTCTAGAGTATATATATCAAATTTTGAACGGACCATATTTTCGTCATCTCCTGGGTAGTGTCGACGGACATTTGGAGATATTTTTCGAAAATCCCATCATGAGTACGACCGCAATAGCTGATTTCCCCTAAGAAAAATCTGCTAAAACTAACGGAAAAAAAGTTGTTTATTAGTCATAAAATTCAACCTGAACACAAGTGAGAGATCAAGATCCCAAATAGACAGCCAAACATACTATTGTACATTGTACACACAACAGGACACGAACATTGTGCCTTACATGAGTTCATTAACGATAATTATACATGTTGCTATCAAGAAGACACCTCCATTAGAAACCGAATGTGGCAGGTTAGTGTCAATTTCAGGTAAGGTATCCAATTTCTTGGAGGTGTAAAGAAGACAGTCTGATTAAAGTGAGAGGCATACCTTAGAATGAAGGACGACAGGATATTAATTAGAGGTGACAAAGAACTGTAACCCCTGACGAAGATCAAATAACTGGCAGCTGTGCTACTTAGTCCTGATAGAGAGTTCTATTGTAATACTGCGTTTTAGAGTTAAGTATATTTTTTATGCAAGTTACTATTTATGAATAAATAAATATTTATTTTCTTTATCCGGCCCACCATAATCAAAATAAATATGATGTGGGGACTACATTACTCGCATTAAACAAAATAAACTCAATTCCACATTATTTCATATAAACGTGTTACACGGTATCCCCATTATTGTATCGTAAATTCCAAAGTAAACATATTATTTACAGATCTCTCCACAATAAAAAAAAATGTGCCTATGAAACTTTTTTTGTCATTCTATCACGTACGGAGAAATTTGATTTTTAATTGAATTTTAGCTATCACAATACATCGAGAGAGAGAGAGAGAGAGAGAGAGAGAGAGAGAGAGAGAGAGAGAGAGAGAGAGAGAGGTGCAAGGCGCTATGCACGTATTGAGATTTGTACTCATGACGCGATTATCGAAATTTCTCTTCAAATGTCCATTGATCCTACCTTGGAGATGACGTAAATGAGGTCCGTTCAAAACTGTGTATATATATCAGTTACTGGTCCAGCGGTCGCAATTATTGTTTAATCGTTACCAAAATCGATATTTATTCGTTATATGTAAAAAGAAAGATCAAAATAGTTAACGGCTGAAATCAAGACTGGTGTGGGGTGTGGTTAGAGGAGAGGATTTTCGAAAATTCGAAATATCTCCGTAACCATAGGTTGAATCGAAAAATTGTATAGAACCATTCCTATTGCAAATTTAATTTACTATAAATATTTTATATATTTCTTCACTATCTTGAATATTAACCGAGATATTAGCATTTTTTGCACTCTTCGTCGGA
Source organism: Riptortus pedestris (assembly GCA_019009955.1). Taxonomy (NCBI): domain Eukaryota; kingdom Metazoa; phylum Arthropoda; class Insecta; order Hemiptera; family Alydidae; genus Riptortus; species Riptortus pedestris. The sequence continues at coordinate 54,415,801 of CM032229.1, forward strand.
TCGAGAAATTGTGTAGATCCACTATTAATGAAAATTAACTGTAGTATAAATATTATTATATATACCGAGATATTTGTATTTTTCAGTTTCCAGCCATCAGCAAACCGCCACTTCTACTCATGTTACATTTACAATACTCTGCTACATAATAAATCCCATTATTCGAAGTTAAAATAGGAAACATTGTATTCAAGAGACCTTTATTATACGAGATACATGCAAATATGTCCTGGTGACCCCCCCCCACCGTCATAAGGTTTTGGACTACTAAAATTTGATTGATGGAGATAACAATTATTCTGACTTATTATTAATTACACTGCTAGATATAGTAATTAGTTCTCAATAAAATTAATATTTTATATACTGATATATTTCAGAAATTGTTTTTCTTTCCAGTGTGAGGCGGGCAGACCCGTTTGTTTACATTTCTAACCTAACGCTTCCTGTCGGCAGGTTATTGAAATTCGATTTCTTATTACCGGTTGTATTTATTCTCGGTGCTGTTGTGTTACCAGTATGTAGATTTATCTATTACTAAACTACACGAGGGAAATCTGCTTAGTTTACGCAGCCCCTGCGTTACTGACTTTTTGATCTTTAGTAAAATAACAGACGTTAATAAGCTTCTGAAAAAGAGTTTCAAAAATGTATCGCCACTGACTCAATTCTTTTACTAGAGTCCAAATTATAAGTAGATAGAGAGAGAAGAATGAAGGGCTCGTTAAAAGAGAAGATAGAAGATAAAGGATGACAGACTGCTGGTGTATTGCCAGAATGAGTTAGGCTGGGACCATTAACCTGCAGGCTGAGTATTCCCATTAAACCGACCGCTAATCCCTCCCCCCACTCCTCTACCAAGTCTTACCGAAAAATTACCCCGGGGTTATCGTCATAAGTTTAACGGGATTAACTCCTTTCACCTTTAAGGGAGTGGCAATTAATATTCTGACACCTCACTTTGAGCTTGTGTGAATTTCACAAGTAAAATATTATAAGAGATGTAGAGATTCAAGTAAACAATTTGGTCCAAATGGGAGGCAAAAAATTCTTGATGATATCAAGGCACTCCACAAAAAAAAATCAAGATTCCATATCTTAATCTCTGCTCAACGTTTTAATGAATCGCAAATTAATTGCTCCAGATAACCACGAAAATTTATATTTCTCATCAAAATAACTAAAATATTGGAGTTTTGGTGTATGCTACACTTTTTATATAACGACATACAATATGTCGATATGAATAGTTTAAAATGATTCTAATATGAATCAAATTATTTTCTTGGGGCAAATCATCTTGGTTTTCATATATTTTTTTCCGAAATATTCGCGACTTTACATTTGAACAGTAATCTTATCCTTTGACAATCTTATATATGCCATATGCTCTCCTACAAAAATCACTAACGTAGGAGCTGCGAAAGCTACGAAGGGTTGCCACCAAGCCTATTTAGAAATGACTTGTGATATACGTTTGACATACAGATGCTTTAAATGAAAATATCATTATCAACGGTGGAGAGATCACTGAAAGCAAGAGAAAAATAGTGAAACGATACACACAACTCAACTAATAGAGTCACCAAAAAACAAAAATGCATAATAAAACAAATTTTAGAACATTAAATACTTAAAAAGGTTATACAATATTTCTGGAACTAACTCAAAGATACGTCGAATTTTCTAATTTTAATTCCCTCCGCCTGTCCTGGTTCGACTTCAGCCTTTAACGAAAGTGATTTTTAGTTATTTTAATTGATTTACGCTTAAACATTAAGTTTCGTAACAACATGTATGCATATAAAAATATTTTTACACAGGGTGGTATCTATGAATTAGAAAGCAGAAGGTACTATGAAGTCATGACTGACGTCATTTTAGCAATCTGTTCAGTTCAAAGAGCCAAAAAAAAAAATATAAAACGCATATCCTCAAAGATAGAAGGAGAAATAAGGAAGTGAAAAAGGACTGGGAAATTATAACAGCTGACTGTCTGTCACTCTCAACAACCTGTCCCAGTTTCCTTTATCAATGCCTGCCCCATCTCTTTCGCGAATATAATATATATTAAAGGAACGCTTCTAACTTCCTTCTTCCCACAATACAGTTTTTCATTTCGCCCATCTGTCTCGTTTTCTCAGACATCCAGTGTGACGTTTACTCTATTCAAATTGGCAGGTTATTAATAAATGAAAAAAAAAATAGACATGGAATAATGAGCACGCAGGGAAGCATGTAACGCCTTAGAGTGCTTAGGCATGCGTAACTTTGAAAAGCTCAATTAAAAAAAAAATGTCTGAATTCAAATCAGGGGTTCTTTTTAAGTCGCTAAAAAGGATATATATGTAGGATACAATCTTTATTTTTAATGCAGTTGTTTAGAATATTGGTTAAGAAAGCTTTAACTCTCAAATATTCTTTTTCATGCTTAATTATGTAGAATGGTACAAAAGTCCGAACATACGTGTTATTTAGCTCGCACTTAATATTATAATTCCATTAAGCTTCTCCCAAAGAGACGATTATTTATATAATATCAGGGCAGAAGTTTATAAAAAAAGTGGTTGAAATTGTATCGTCCTAATTTTCATATTAAGCTCCAGGCAATGTTTCCTATTTGCGCAATGTCCAGCTTATATAAAGCATTTACTAAGGAATAAATAATGAATGGAATGTGACATAGTCTCATCGGAGCATCATTGAAGCAGGCATAAGTGTTAATAGTTTCTCAAACCCTGCTTACCGTAATTTTAGCAGATTTCCCTTAAATATTGATTACGTTTCGAGGAAAAATATATATATAATTCTCGCATTAATACTAGCTAATATGTATATAATGGGACCTTCTATATTATTCTTATATACCAGATACTATCATTGTAATAAATTAAACAGGATATACGAACGTACAATATTCAAAAATGGAATACAGACAGAAAACCATCGCAAAGGGCTCACAGTATATACATAACTAACATACAAGATCAACCACAGACACTGGCCACAAGTTACACACAGCAATGGATCAAATTCTGGGCGAAATAAGCAATAATTAAACGAAACGCAAACGTCATTCACATTTCCCTACATTTTTCGTGGCTTAACTACCATCCCGTTTCTTTCATACTGCTCAAAAATGAATAGGGATATTGGTTATTTTTTCTTATCCTATTAATTTTAATTAAATCGATCTTAATTAAATTTCTTTAATTATGGGGGAAAGCGGAAAGTACCAATAATTTCTAATAACTATTAATGATATTTATAATAAAAACAAAACAAAATATGCTAGGCCCCATACATACAACAAAACAGCCAATATCCCTATTTCATTTTCGGCAAAAAAAGATATACAATGTTAAACATTTAAGGAGGGTTGTGGAACTTGTATATATATTATCAGTAAAAACGTTTGTAGATAAAAGATTAGAATAACACAAAAACACCCGAACCTCAATATAAATATGATTCTGTTTTGATCTGTTGAAAAAAAGGCAAAATAGTCGTCAATTTATATCTGTCTATATTTTAATAGATTCCATAGAATGGGTTCAGATGAGAAAACAAATTTATCGTGAGATCTTTAGAATAATGCATCTCGCAAAAACCCCTCAACAGACTAATACTAGCAAATTAAAAGAGTCATCACATTTCATTATTCAAAATACTGTTTCTTGAATCGTGATCTGAAACTATGCATTTCATATAAATATGTTTGTGTTATTTCAATCCCAAAGAAGTGTGCTACTCGTAATAAACTGAAAGCTTTTCTTTCTTCAAAAAGTGGATAATATTATCAGAAGATAAGTGAAAAAATATTAAGTCTCCTACAGGATACGAAAGGTTTCGTTTTTTATTCTCAGTGGAGCGTTAGAGAGTTCGTATTATTTTGAAGAGGAATGACAGGGTTGTTTGCAGCTTTTCTATTTTGGTAATACTATCAAAGTTGATAACGGCTAATGCATTGACGACTAAAAAAATATTCCAACAAGAAATGTAACGAAATGATGACAAAAGTAGTTTATTTTTTTTTTTATTTTTTTGAAGTAACTTTTGTCATATTCACTTTTGTTTTATAACGAAGTATAAACGAGATATACACTAAAACTTTAGCGGGAGCCAACCATATTATTGGGCACTAACGATTGAAGCGAACTTAACAAAACTCGGTAAGTCAATTAGCATTATTTCTTCCATGTTTATAAGCTATATTAAAATTTTTAGGTTCGAACGGGAGTGGGGGTTATAAGGGAGGCCTGAAATAAATATTCCCGATATTTCATTGTCTATTTGTTTTTCGACAAACGTGCACATAACAAAAGTTGTTTACTTTGTTATTTAGAGTAACTTTTGTTTTATACATTTTTTCGGGAACAATTTATGAAGCAAGAAATTTGCGTAGAAATATTGTTATGCTCAACAATTGTTTCCAAATTAATTCTAATCTATGTTAATATTTTGTCCTTAATAATTCAAATCTATGCATAATGCACAGGAGACAGGGGATATGACAATATGGAGGACAGTGAAGTCTTACATAAAAAATATATTATTATTATTATTGTATTATTAACAAATCCACAGCAACAACGGGTATAAACCATAAACACTGGGACAGCTAAATGTCAAAATACTGTGCAAAGTAAAGCCTTGCCAAAAAAATACCATCACCATTCACCTCTAATGAATTTCCGGGCGAAGCCGGGTATCTGAGCTAGTATATATATTACATGTGTGTGTAGGAGCGTATGTGCGAATTGGAAATAGGATGCGAACTCTTGGATAAAAAGAGTAGATTAAAAGAGACAGGGAGAGGAAAGAGGAGAAGAGGCGAGAGGTAATATTGGGAAGAGGGCTGTCAGTTCTCCAATAAACCCCTCCATTTTCTTTGTCAAACCTCTCTCATTCCCTCTTCCAGAATATAAATATATGATATTTCAAAGGGTTTGTCTTCCCTCTCACTCTACATCCCCTCTTGGGGACATTCATCGCCTCAATATGTTTATCACTTTGGACTGATAAGCGTGAAATGTAATTGCTCTAACTATTACAGGTGAAAATCTATTAAAATTAAGTTACAGTAATTTCCTTATTGCAACTTAAACCACATTTAGTTTCCTAGGAGCAAGCAAGATTCAGAATGAAGTATGCAAGCGTCTAGTTTCTCCTTCCAGAGAATTCGTTCCAAAGACGAATTGAAAATATAAAACAATTTGACAACAGAAGAGATTTCTTAAGTCTGAAAACGGAAATACTTATCTATCCCCTATTAAAGAATGAAAGAAAAAAAAAAAAAAAAGCTTTTTGATTAAGAAGATCAGTAAAAATAAAATAAAATGGGATTTTAACAAAAATGAAACCGAAAATATTTATGATTTTCACGTAACATCTCTTCTCTAATTAGCACGTTCTTTTTTTAAACAATTTTTTAGGGTACAAGAAAAATGACTATTATTTTTTTGCCTGTAACCAGAGGACCATTAAACAAAAATAAAAAATTATAGTCATTTTTAACTAAATTTTCTTTTTTTTTGAAAGATTTCTTAAAGAGTGGTTCCGAGGTTGGTTCTTCTCGACTAGTCTTTTAAATGTAGCTGAAAACTTAAATTTTCAGTTTGGATGTGCACAGTAGGCCTATTTCCTCTACAATACATTTATTTTGACAGAATGCACTTTCAGAGCAACAGCTCCATCTTCCAGCACCTGTTGACACAAACTAAGGAAATCATGTAACTAACACTATTTTAATAAGAAAAAAGCACCTAAAAAGAAAAAAAGAAGAAACATCATTAAAATACAAGGTCACAAAATATCACAGAAAAAAGTTAAATTTTCAGCTTGTTAAGAACAAATAATAATGACAGCCAATAGACCATATACATGTCAGTATATAGGAGTGTGGGAAAATTTCATATTTTTTGAAATTGTGATCATATTTTATTGAGGATGACTCAGTGTCCATTTTGATAAAACATTTCAACACAACTAACTCTACTGCTCAAAAATGAATAGGGATATTGGTTATTTTTTCTTATCCTATTAATTTTAATTAAATCGACCTTAATTAAATTACTTTTTTATGGGGGGAAAAGACAATAATTTCTCATAAATATTAATGATATTTATAATTTTAAAAAAAATGCTAGGCCCCATAAATACCACAAAACAGTCAATATCCCTATTCATTTTTGAGAAGTATATTTCTAAATAACTGATCCTCATTTGAGGAAATCTCATTAACATTGTGAGAAAATATTAAGAGAGGCATTTAGCATTTGAAGTAAGAAACCTAAAACTTCATTAAATCCTTTCTAAAATTCTGCCACTTAAATTATTGAGAAAGAGGATAATACAAATGCAGTCAGTTACCATGCCTTCAGATTTCATGTTTAAATAAATTTGATAATTCTCTTCTGGTGACGGTACTAAATTATTCGTGGTGAAATGAAGGGCAAAGGTTACCCATTGTATTTTTGTATTATAATTCAATACTGTCCACTCCTAACATTATCAATCACTAGATGCCAATATAAAACCCATTTGTGCGTGATATTGTTAAACCCTATCGACCTATTGACATTTATGACCCGACGAACTTTTGAATCAGACCCAAGTTAACTTACGAATCTAAGAGTTATGTACACGAAGTGTACAAATATAATTGAATTTGCCAAAGTTTATACCTAAATTTTACACGTGTGCGGTATTAGCTTAAGTTAAACTTTCTCAAAACTAATAAATCATCCAGGAAATTTAGCCGACTTACTGTTAGACATGCAAAGTAACACTGACGAAACGAAAACTTCTTAAAATGTTAAACACATTCTCCATGATCGTACATTCTCAAATAATGAATGAACCTCAGAACGGACGAGCAGGAACTGATAATTACGAAGTAAATTCTTTGGATAAGCACGTCACTAACAAAAGGAACGCTAACACATAAAAGATGTGATCATGACTTGTCTGTGTCCGGCAGACTTTAAAAATGCAGCGGACTTCCCAACTTCTATACTTGATAGGGGAGCAGTCCCCAGCTATAATATTCAAGCCTCCGTGCTTCTCTGTCCTTAAGCAAACCTCATGTAAAAATAACTTCGGCGGTTTTTTTTTCACTCTCTCAATATAAACCTCTCGCCACATTCATCCTCACTCAAAAATACAATTAGAAAATATTATGTGGGCCTCACAACAGTTCCTGATACTCAATCCTATTAGATTAATTAAACAAAATGTGTTGTGTTATTTCATCTGAAAGTTATATACGATGTCTTCGTTCCAATGCATCGAAGCGAAAAGGCATAGAACATAATTTACAAATACATTTATGATAAACAGTAAAGAACCATTATAAATTCATCCAGGGCAGCTGGGTGATAGAGGAACGAATCAATCGGGGTGTACACAGTAGGCATACCTGTTTTCCTCTACAGTGCATTTTATTTAGACAAAGTGCACTTTCAGTGCAACAGCACCATCTGCAGTTCCTGTTGACGTACATAAAATCAAATGGAAAACATGCAATCTACATTATTATCCTTAACATTTTACTTTATATTGTTTCTTCCGTCTACACTTTCCTCTGGTATACATGTTCTTCCATTTCTTTTTAGTTTGTCTTTTAAATAGATATTGGGTTTAATATATGTCTATTAAGTAAGTAAGTTAATTTTAGTAATTCAGTCTTAAATTGAATCTGTTTTTATCTGTTGACTGTTGAGTATGCTTTTAAGTGATGACTATTTTTCTCTAATATTTATTTAGTTTATGATATTTTTAGTTTTATTTATTCCATCTTTCATGATATCAGTATTTTATTCCGTTTTTATTTCTCGGTTACGCTAAGGTTGGTTTGGTATTTGTTCAATAATTTAAATAATGTCCATTGCGTGTTTTTGATTTGATTGTAGAGCTGTTGCTCAGAATGTGCACTTTTTCTAAATAAAACGCATTGTAGAGAAAAACAGGGGTACTGTGTATGCCTAAATCAATAAAAATATTTTTAATGTTTTAATATGTCTAATAATGGCTATGTCTATTCAATGGTGTAATAAATTTAATGAAATACAGCGTGTGCTAGAAAGTTATAATTACACCATATTAAAACAGGTGATTTCAAAGATTATTGGAGATAGGCCAGCCAGCTTTAATGACAGAAAATTTTATATCACTTTTTCTGAAGTCCGTAACATACAGAAATCTTACCTTATCGATATCTCTGAAAGAATGCAAAGGTGTATATTCACCGTAATGCACTGCAGTGAAGTGTGAGCTCGCTCCATAAAATTAGTTTTACTCCCTTTTCTTAGAGGAAGAATAACGGAATTTAAAATATCATGTCCCTCCCCCATGGACGCTGAAATAACCTATGAGTAGTAGTAAACAGTGAGTTAAAGTCAGAAGTCAGTGAGCTACAGATAAATAGCATGGTTAAAGCTTAATACATCAAAACCAAAAGCAGAAATTCTCTTGAGAAATAGTAAATGCTTGAGAAATATTTAATGAGATATTCCCTTTATTTCTTAACAGTATTTTTATTTTACTGGGAATGGAGTTTCTGATTCCTTTTATTCCAAGAACATGTATATAATATGCAAAAATAAACATCCAACTTTTATCAGATTTGAGTTCGACGTCAGAAAATAGCTCTCCCATTTCTATATTCAAAGATTTGTCTTCCCCAAGGAGAATGAAACAAATATTCCGAGACCAAACTATATATACAGTTGGAATCTCTAACTTCTCAAGAGAGGAGGCTGAGAGAGGTAAGACGAAACTACTTTGAAACCATGTCCTTAAATATAAGTTTGAAGGGTAGGGGATCCTCTACGTGCTCAAACTCCACAAAACGATCGGCTGTTCCATTTTCCCATGCCGGGGCACCTCAGGGCAAGTTTGCCCCCGCGACACTCCGTCATTGGCCGGGCGAAGCGTTAATTTAAAGTACACCTGGAGAAATATGAATAAGTTTCTCTCGAGTGAGATACAAGTCATTCTCTGAACCCAATCCTGCATTCCACTTCCCCTCTTCTTCTGCCTTCTCTTCTGTATAACTATCTTTATTCTGTCAACAATGCTATTTCCATCATAATGATACCTGCTACACGTCGTTGATGGATTTAATAAGGATTTTATTATTATGTTTTTCAATTTGTTGTGTTGGATTTCCATTTATTGTTTGATTTCTACTTATTGTTCAATTTCTATTATTTGAGTTCCATTTTTGTTTTCTATATCTGTTTTGCGTTCCATTTCTGTTTTTGTTCTATTTCTGTTTTTGTGTTCCATTTCTTCTTTTTATGTTTCCCATTTTGGTTTTTATATTCCATTTCTGTATTTTGTTTTTTCCATTTGGTATTGTGATCCATTCCAGCCCTGTTTTTCGTATCAATTCTGTTTGTCTGTTTCTGTTTTTTGTTTCCATTCCTGGGTTTTGTGTTCCATTTCTGTTTCGTGTTTCTTTTTCTATATTTCATGTTATATTTCTGTTATGTTTTTTTTTGTTCGTTTAAATTAATTTTGTTTCGTTTCGTTTTTTGTTTTGTTTTTTTTTATTTTTCAATTTTATACAGGTTTTTTTTCCCGAGCAACATCGCCACAGCTGCGAAGCTCCAAATAAATAAATAAAATAATAAGAGAAAAAATGGTTTATTTACAAACATAAAGAATTACATAACAGTAGTTGAGAGTAATAATCATTACTTTTAAAGCAAAATGAAGTATTAACAATTTAGTTCAATATATAATTACTTAAAAACGAGATTTTTTTTGTACGAAAGCTTTACCCGGTCTGAGAGCCAACTTTTCTTCTGCCTGTGATTTTAGCCATATGGTTTACATTTGTATGACTTATTATGTATCGACTTTCTTTTTTCAATCTAACAAAACTGGAATTATATATATATATATTATATATATATATATATATATATATATATATATATATATTGCAATGTGAATTGCTGTCAAGTTAGTAAAACTTTAAGACTCCCCTCCTCCTGAAGCCAAGGATGCCATCACTCTAGAATATAAATCGGAGTTTCAATTATATAAAGACTATTGATGTAGTTTCTGAGTGTATGTTATTGAGAAACGCTGCAATTTCTAAAAGCTGGGCTTTATCAGCTCGAGGTCAAAAATGACTTTTGATTTTTTTTTGCTAAACACTCGTTGTACTCAAGACTCAAAATTGCTTTCTCTAGTTTTAAAATAATGAAGACTGAATTATACAAAAAGATCTATGAGGCCGTTTTCATTTGCTGGAAAACGTGACGAACTATAAACACGAAAGCCAACTAATATGGCAATGCTATTTTTGGTATCAAAAATTGTTGTACAATTGATTACCCTCCCCTCCCCACCTTAACCATTTACACGTGTGTGTGTGTGTGCGCGCGCACAAGTACTATATATATATATATATATATATATATATATATATATATATATATATATATTATATATATATATATAATGAGAGAGAGAGAGAGAGAGAGAGAGAGAGAGAGAGACTTAAGTTTTACATGCATTGCTTATATAGCTTATATGCGAGCATGGCAACGATCAAACAAAAATTGTTACCACGAGTGCAGTAAGAGACAAGTGTGTGTGTATATATATAATTTTGGATGGAATTCATTTTCGCCCTCTCCAAAGTAGGATCGATGTATATCGTGTCATGAGTACAACCTTCATAACCGAATTCTCTTCCAGGGGAAATCTGTTAATTAGCAAATTAAGAAAAAAAGAAGAGTTACCATTGGCATGAAAAAAAGTTAAGAAATGTATACCTTAAATAGCACTGGTTGAGTGAAAACTATACTAACCAGACCATTGGTTCAGGGCATGCTTAAAAAAATGCATATTATTTTATAGAAGATACAAATTTCTTTCGAAAGTGAAGAGGCCAACTAGTTTTGTTTTCGTGGTCTTGCAAACAAACTAAAGTTATATATTTTGCACAATGTATGTTTTATACTGTTATATCTCACTTCTTCAAATTTAATTCAAATAATAGAATTATTTAAATTGCATATTTTTTACTGAAAATTCGTTTACGAACTTCTGAGGATATCGAGGGGTTTGATCCCTTCCGAAACTATTAATCACTGAGCCGAGAGCGAAGCCCATCTATAAAGCAGTATCATTCATAATAGGTTTGTCACGGTTATCTGATAGGCAGTATTTGATTGATGCCTCTCTAATGGTAGGTCTCTTTCTACAATACAATAAGTGGAATCTTAAGTTTTCCTTTAAACATTTTACTATTATTCATAAATTCCATAAAAATAAAAAAATCTGTTAAGTTTACTTGCAAATTATAGACAACACAAACGTTTTTACATACACTTTATGATTGTTCAACATTTAATCAAAATAGATCAAAGTTAATATGAACATAATTTTTAAAGGAGGTAATTGCCCAGAACCACCTCATATAATATTTAACAAATATAACAGAGAACTTATAAAGTTTATCAAAAGTGCAGATATGGATGTAGCAAAAATACATTATAATGTAAAGTTGATAGTAAGGAATGGGAATCATAATTCAATATAATTACCTTACATAGGTTGAGTCTAACTTTAATAGATTTTTTATGTTTTTTTTTTGTTCTTACTTTATTAATTTTTTCATTTCAATTATTAATTTTATTTGTAATTATCTTACATATTTTAATATTTTATTTTATTATTATTGTTTAACGGAAGGATCAAAAAGGTCAAACACCTCCACTCTTATTATTGTTTATATTATATTTGAGTAGATATTTGATTGACGTGTATATATTATAAAATAAAAATGAATTTAAACATAAACATACATATAATATGCCACGTGGCAATGGAACATGTATTCAAATAAATAATACCTCATTGGGTTACTATGAGGAGAAAAAATAATGGTTGTTTGGAGGAAATAAACCGGACACTTCAAAAAATGTCCTATCTTAACTCATACTGTCTAGCAGTAATGTCCATTTAAAATTTCTGCGTGCGTGTAAATGCGCACGCTGTAATTTTTATTTAATCCTTTCCGTTCCCTATATACAAATAAGTGTCTAGGGTTTCAATAGAATTTAAAAATTTCATCAGAACATTCTGAAGAGGAGATGAAAGCAAAAAATCTTGAAAAAGGACGTCTTATTTGTAAAAGTAGAAAAGAGTGATGCTAATAAAAAACTTAATAGCCATGCCAATAAAATATTTTTATATCATATATTTATAGAGTATCAAATGTTTTATACATTCTTTGAGCAATATCTGAATGCCCAGCCATTCCATTGCTTTATGATTCATCTTCTTTTTTGAGTAATTATATGCATATGAATAAATAACTCAACGAATCAGAGAGTAATAATATTTTAGTATTGGAAACATTGGGGATTCTACAGACTAAAATTGGAATTTATATTTTTAGTTAAATGGTTCAGATGTTCTGCTCACCGTCCCATTATCTGTACTCTTAACCTAAAATAACACAAAACTGGTCTTTTTTAATAATATGTCATACTCAAAAATTGGCTAATAATAATAATGTCACAATTGGTGGTACACTATATGATGTCATTTAATAATTAAACTTGAAATAATAATTTATTGATATGATTTTATGATTAACTATTACTCCCCGTAATTAAAGTCCAATCAATAAAATGGTAGATGATCAATTTTAACTTTGAGTTTAACTTTTCTCATTCGACGTTTTTCAAGCGAGAGCCCCTGAAGATTATCATACTTATTATTATTATTAATACAATTTGTGCTACTTTGGCTAATTGGGATGGGTTATCTACAGGTTACCTCATTTTTCTAGCCTCGTTAGGAATTCGGATTTTATTTAATGAGTTACTCACTAAATAAATTCTTAATGCCTAGTCGAGAATCGAACTCGCCACACAAGGTTTACCATGATAGATTAAGGCCAACGATTTAACATAGTTAGAATATAAATTAATGTATTAGAAATCTACTTGTTGGCTGCAAGTGGATACTTTTACTACTTAGGTTACAGCTAGATTGAAAATGTGTTAGATAAAATTAAATGTGTTAGAATAACTATTGCTCCAAAGTACTATTTTTTTTATACCCCAATCACATTCAAATCGATTCTTACCTCCTATATAGAATTCTTTTCATCATGGTTCCTCAACTTTTCTTGTTTCTGGATTTTCGATTAAACAGATGATATCCACTATTTGACACTGCAGGTGGAGCGAAAAACGCATTGACTTTAGAAACTGTTACTGAGAAGAATTTTTTTTTTTTTCACTTTGAAGAAAAACGGGTTTTGCCCCTACTATAATCCTTCGAAATTCCTAAAATTATTTGACCAAAGCCTGTCATGTAGGTACACCCCAAACGTTCTGGAATGATATACTGATAATTCTATCTAAAGGGAAATCAGCTATTGAGGTAGTACTCATGACGCGATTTTCGAAAAATTTCTTCATATGTCCATCGATCCTACCCAGAAGACGAAAATGAGGTCCGTTCAAAATTATATATATATATATATATATATATATATATATATATATATATATATATATATATATATACCTGTTAACGTTCTAGCGGTCGCAATTTTTGTTTGATCGTTACCAAACTCGGTATTTAAACGTTTTATGCAAAAAGACAGATCAAGTTGGTTAATGGCTGAAATCGGACCAGTGGGAGTGGGGGAGGGTTTAGGGGGGGATTTTCGAAAATTCGAAATATCTCCGTTACCATACTTCGGATCACAAAAGGGTATAGAACCAATCTTATTGTAAATTAAATTTACTATAAATATTGTTCGATACATTTATCCTCTATCTTAAATATTAACCGAGATATAGGCATTTTTATTAAATTTGGGCCGATAACATATGACGGAATTTCCCTCCAAAAGCTAGTTCGGCCCTTTGCCGTAACTGTTCGTCTCTCGTATGGAGATTTCTCTATTGTATAACTTCACGTAGAAAATCTGCTTAGTTGACGCAGCCCTTGCGTGACGGACTTTTTTAAAATAAGAATCAGAGTATTGTAAGTGACCGTTTTGAAATAATAATTTTTTTTTTATAAATTTTCTAAATCAACCTCTAATGAAGTGATTCTCGTAAACGTTCTTCAATTGTCCATCGATTCTACCAAGGAGATGACAAAAATGATGTTTGTTCAAAATTATTTATTTGTACTATGTATAAAATTATTTATAAATAGTTTGATGACAAGGACCATCAATAAAAAAACATTTTTTCACCCTAATTTTATTTATACAGCCCTACATATTTCGTAGAATACATACCACCTCTTCAGGGGTTATCCATTTCTGAAGTGTTCGTTTCCCTCGTACATTCATTGAGACTGTCCTCAAAGGAGGCACTGGATTTACTGTCATTTCCATTGAAACTAAAAAAAAAAAAATAATAAGAATTTCCAAGTGCCTCGTTTATTTTATAAAGTCTTGCAATCAAAGTATAAGGAAAATGCAAACGACGAAACTTTGTGTACACAGGTCTGGACTCTGAAGGGATTATCAAACCCAACTTTACTCGATGTGAGAAGTATACGTTGCTTTATGTTTTTAAACAAAAGGCGTTTTACATTTGCTGCATTTCACATTTTCCTAGAACACCAGGAAAAGCGTATCAATCTGTTAACTGGCAAGAAACTTCAACGCTTCATTTTCGCAAAACTACGAAATCCAGGCAGAATTGTTTATAAAGTTATCTTTTGCCATCAAAGAAATAAGACCTAAAAAACCCATTAGCGCAGAAGCGATTTGTAATAAGCTGACATAAAAGGAAGGGGAAAAAAATAAATAAAAAAGAGTGAGAGACTTGCCAGAGGAGAGATAATTTTGACAAAAAGTTCAAAAGTTAGCCAGGAATTTTTCTGTGCTTCCCGCATCCTCTTCCCCCACTTTTTTTCCTACCAGCTTTTCCTCATCATCATAAAACAATTTGTGACTTCCCCCGAAGAAAAGACTCTCGCTTTCTGGTCGTTAAAACTTAGATTGCAATAATATTGTGTTAAACGCTAACTCCGAGCGAAGGTAGAGTTGATTGAATTTAACAATTCACCTCTCAACCCCTCAACCTAGCTCAACACCGTTTTGTCCTTCCAATCTAGCCAATATTGCTCCACGCTCTATCATGTTCCAGTTAATATTAGGGGTTTTACTAACTACAAAATGAGTATCTAATTAACAGGTGTGTTTTTATGAATTTTTAGAAAGATACATAAATTAGTGTTTTCAAAAGGCATAATAGGGTTAGGAGGCTCTTTTTAAAGAAGTTATATTGTATATTGGATACATATGAAATTTTTCTGAAAATGATTTAGGTTGATATCATTATTAAAGAGTTATATATTAATTTGAATCCCATTGCTATATTCTGCCTTCTGTATTTGATTTCCAAAGTCTACAATTAACTATTTAAAATTTCTTCTTAAAAATACTGCTACTACTAACAAATATGCCCTCAATCCGTCTCCATACACATGTTCAGACATTTTGTCCGTTAAATAAATTATATCGATCTATCCACCTTTACACCATAACTAAACACTGGAATAAACCTTTATTATTAACATAAATTAGCTTAAAAATGAATCTATTTTTGTGTACCCATTTTCAACCTTGAAGTTATATATAATTCAAAGATTTACTTCGTGCATATAATTCAAACATATACTTGGTGAATGGCGTTCCTCAAAAAGGCTATTTAGAAGAGAATAAGTAGTTTTAACGAGGTTAATATTGTAATAAGCTATTCACACTTACTACCTTACTGGAAAAGAGGAACCCACTGTCAACAATGTAACTGTAGACTTAGTATAAAAAAAAGTCCGTCACGCAGGGGCTGCGTAAACTAAGCAGATTTCCCACGTGAAGTTTTACAATAGAGAAATCTGCCTAATAACAACTGTAGTAGTAAGAAACCTCTAAACCTAAAACATTATTTAGGGCGTAATAACCCAATAGTTTCTAGCCCCAAAAACCAGTAAACCTAACCTCTTAACCAATTCACGAGGAACGAATAGTTATGGAAATAACCGCCAGAGCTTTCGGCGGAATGTCCGAACATAGCCTACTGGTGACCACACGCAGAATACAAATGCAAATATCTCGGTTAATATTCAAGATAGAGAATAAATGTATATAACAATATTTATAGTAAATTTAATTTGCAATAAGGTTAATTCTCTACTATTTTTCGGTCTGACGTATAGTAACGGAGATATTTCGAATTTTCGAAAATCCTCCCCTCTAAACCCCCCCTCCCACTGGTCCGATTTCAGCCGTTAACGAACTTGATCTTTCTTTTTACATAAAACGACTAAATATCGAGTTTGGTAACGATCAAACAAAAATTGCGACCACTAGAGTGGTAACAGACAAATATATATATATATATATATATATATATATATATATATATATATATATATATATATATATATATATATACAGTTTTGAACGGACATCATTTTCGTCATCTCCTGGGTAGGATCGATGGATATTTGAAGAAAAATGTCGAAAATTCCGTCATGAGTACAACCTCAATAGCTGATTTCTCCTAAGGGAAATCTGCTAAAACATATACTAACTGACTGCTAATAGACCTACCATACACGACTAAATTACTACATGATCGTAGCCAGTATATAAACCGCAAAATACACTACTTAAACATAACAACATTTTTAAAAATTATAATGTACGACAATACTGAAAATATTCCCATAAATTAGCATACATGAGTAAATATGATGAACTAATGATGAAAATTTAACTAATACGTCACTCAATCGCTCCAGTCGCTAAATGTGATTACTATAAAAATAAATAATTCAAAGATTTGGCTACAGTTATAAATTGTTACATATATTGATACAATAAATTTAGATATATAGAAATGCTGAAGATTAATTTTCCAATTTTTTATAAGCATCAATTTGTATTGTTCTTATTGTAGGTTATAAAATGATCTGTAATGAAATGAAGTAATTTCTAACATGGCACAATTGTGCGAACTTTATTTTTAAAGCTTCTATTGAAAAGTTGTATTTATTAAAAGTAAATAGATGTTAAATAAAAGCAAAATTTCAATGTATATATAAAGTAAAAAATTTAAAAATAATAACTTGTTGATAAAGTAATTGTTGAAAAGTCAGCTGGGTTTACTATGGACGGATGGCTCGAGATAAGAGAGAGAGGTAGGTTTAAGGCCTGCTTATCTAGAATTGGATCAACCTCTGTTCTGTCAACAACCAGTCTCCCGCTCCGCAGTCAATTATCTTGTTGTATTTTAGACATGTTTTTCTTTATAAAAGCTATTTTCTTGAAATAAGTTTTGTACTGTTTTTTTTTTTTAATATTAAATAAAATTTATTTATAACTGCTGTAATCCATTTTGAGAGTCAAGATTTTTGAATACTAGTTTATGTACCAAACCAAAGCTAGAGATAGAGAATAGATGATAAAGATTTCTACTCCATTTTATATTTGAACACAATATAATTTCAGACTTAATAATAATGAATAAGGGGTCATACAAGATTTTGTTAACATTTGTGTACCCACTTGTAAATGAACATTCTGGACTTCAAAAGCTTAGATCTACTCCACGAAACACCTTCGGCTAAATAATTCCTATTTTCATTCTTTTTTGAATTTCTTTTGACATCCAAAAGAAAAGATAATTAGAACTAATCTTATAATTGACACACGATTTCCCTTTTGTTGAAGGGTTGGAGGTGAACAGTTGAACTGTTTTTCATTATCCAATATTTAAGTAGGCATCATTTAACAATAGAACTAAATATTATATTGAGAATGACATGCTTTTTTTATAATATTTTCCTGACGGCTTCAATATCTCTTTTTCAAATGATAACAATGCATTTTGTGAGATTTATCCACTGATTTACTTTACATATAAAAATATCTGAATATATAGGACCACATACGTTTGTTAGCAGATTTCCCTTAAGGGTCGAAATTTTTGTTTGATCGTTGCGAAATTCGATATTTAACCGTTTTATGTAAAAAGACACATCAAGTTCGTAAATGGCTGAAATCGGATTAGAGGGAGGATTTTCGAAAATTCAAAATATCTCCGGTATTATGCGTCGGATCGAAAAATTGTACAGAGTCAATCTTATTGCAAATTAAATTTCCTATAAATATTGTTATATACATTTATTCTCTATCTTGAATATTAACCGTGATATTTGCATTTTTATGAAGTCTGTGGTCGGGTATAGTTCGGCCATTTCCATCACTACTCGGCTCAAGTGGAAGCTTCTTCTAACCCAACCTGTCGTTTCTAACTTCGTTCGTTACTTTGTGAGATTTATGCAAATACGTTCTGTTCATCCGCCCCCCCCCCTTCTTTAGTTCTTGGACTACTAAAATTTGAGTTATTAAAATATAAATTATTCTTACTATTCAGAAGCCGTTTCAGTTGGGAATTTATTTTAATTAACTGAAAGATTTCTCATTGCCGTTTGCATTTAATCATGGTGGTGTTGCGTTACCAGTATGCAGATTTCTCTATTGTAAAACTTCACATGGTAAATCTGCTTAGTTTACGCAGCCCCTGCGCGACGGACTTTTTTATCATCATGTATCAAACCTATACATGTATGTAGCATTTCGATTTTTCGGTTTGAAGCTCTCACACCAAAATAAAACAGTTTTCGTCAGGCCGTGTGGTATTTATGAGATTCTGACGGTGACCCTAAGTGAACCTTATTAGGTTTGCAGGGTATGTCACGTTTCGTTCGCAACTGGAGTTTTAAAAGAGAAAATCAAATGAAAATTGCATGCTGTCACCAAGCCGAGCTAATGAGCTCAATTAACATCGCGCAAATATCTTGCCAAATAGTTAATTATATCTAGACACATTTTTTTTTACACCGAGCACGAAAAATAAACCATTAGTTCGGATACTTAATTGCTTTCCTCCAAATTGAATTACTTTCCAAAATATATTATGTGCCAAACAAACTGTTTTTATCACAATATCTTTTTTCCCAATATTGATTTCCACATCATTATTTTGCTCTTCCTATGTTTTATAATAGTGCGTTTTCTATTCCCCACGCTGAACCATTACGGGTTGACATGTATTTTTTTTTGCGTTTCGCAGCTATCTGAAGTTAATATCATTTGAAGTTATTGATTATTGAAAAGAATTATAACTTTACTAATTTGAGTTTAGAAATAAATAACTTTAATGGTTAATCTTAATTTCTATGATATTTTCCTTCTTTATTTGTTTCTACTTGTGTATTTTTATTTTATTTTAATCATGGTTGATGATTCGAAAAAAAAATTCAAATTGTAATACAACGACAACAATAAAAAATATTCTAAAACAATTACTTAGTGCAGTTATATTTGAAATTTTTAAAGTGAATAATATGTTAATTTAGTTTAAACTTATGCAAAAAAAAAATATTACATTAATATACACAAATTAGTTACAGGGATGAGACACAGGATGAAAGGATGAACTAGAATTATTTTGGTAATTTTTTTTTTGCGGGACCAATGGAGTCGTTTAGGTAAATAAATAACTGAAAAATGTCGCAAATTTTGAGTTGTTAATGGCAAGTGTTAAATCTAGAGTGCAAAGGAACAGTGACAACTTTTCTTGCTGTTCACGCGCTTTGTAGATGGTGAAAACAATCACTAAAAACAACTTATAATCATATCAATCTGAGTGAAAAAATATACGATTTTCGTATCATCCCATAATATGATTTCCATCCATCCCCAAAAGTTTGTTTCCTTTGTTCAATTTTAATATATAAATTACTGTGCATGTGGGAATCTTGCCCACTAATATAGAAATAATTTCTGCACACATAGTTACTTACCCAAGCAATAAAAAAATAACTCAACATTGAAACGAAATTTAAACATTTGTTCGGGTGTGTGTAACACTCCAGAAACCAAAAAGCCACGAAAAACTAAGGAACGCGGAGTAGCCTGGCAGTTGGAGTTAATGCTATGGCTCTGTAAGGCTGTTTTCAGGCGCTGAATATGGAGCTGTTACTTTGAATGTGCACTATTAATAAACTTACTTTGGAGGAACCCAGGCCGATTTTGTATACCAGGTGGAGTCCGTCTTCTACTACCCAGCTTCCGTGGAAGAACTAAAAAACAAGTTCATTTCATCATAACGAAATCGTATAGAAGGAGTGGGTACTAAGGCACTAGAGTGTCTATTTTCAAAAGTAATTAGTATTTAGGCTTCAAATAATGTGTTTCATAATATAAAACCTTAATGTCTCAATATGAAATGAGTAGGAGTGGGGGTTTACTGAAGATTGGAAACTAGAAAATGCAAATATCTCAGTTAATAATCAAGATAGAATAAAAACGTACATAACGCCATTCATTGAGCATTACAGTTGCAATAAGATTGGTTCTTTACAACTTTTCGATCCGACTTATCCTAGAATGTTTCAAATTCCCCATCTAATACCATGGTCCAATTTCAGCCATTAACTAGCTTGTCTTAGTGACTAACTAATCTTTCTTTTTACATAAAACGATTAAATGATGAGTTTGGTAAGGATTAAACAAAAATTGCGACCGCTAGAGCATTAACAAGCATATGTATATATATATATATATATATATATATATATATTGTTTAACGGACTGCATTTTCGGCATTTCCTGGGTAGGACGAATGGATATTTGAAGAAATCGAAAATCGTGTCAAGAGTACGACTTCAATAGCCAATTTCCCTTAAGGGAAATCTGCTAAAATGCTGTACAAACTATTATTGATGCTATATAATCATTGTTCTATACATTTTCCACGAAATCAAAATTCAACTAAGCAGCTTTTAATCATTTCATTTACAGCATTTACTACCCACTCCTGCTAATACGAACTTATTTTTTTTAATTTTATATTAATTAACATAATCTGGTTATAAACATGATTACTTGTATATAACATATCAGTTATATACGAGAAATCAGGTTATTTTGTTGCCGTCTTTTCAAGGAGTATTAATTACGAGAAAAGTGGACCAGGATGTAAGACGACGTCATCTTAATACACGCTTTCGTATTGCTCCATTAAAATTGTAAGTTTTACGTCAAAGCAAATCAATAGAGAGAATGCTCAGCTAGCGGGTTTACCGAAGAGTATAAAATCTCACCGTATTTCCAAAACCTAGAGGGTTATATGAGTGACATATGCCTGTGGCAGTAGGTTTATTATCAAACTCTGTCGGACACTGTCATGAATCAGGAAAAAGTCAGTTGGTTGATGGATAGAGGAGAGATGGCTGTAAGATGGGCTATATGTGGGACATAGCTAATAGATGTTATAAATCTGAGACTATTAATGTTACGGTCAGAGGCTGACAGAGAGTCGCTATAGATCAGAGGCTGCCATTGGTCAGTTGTGTGGTATCGACGGCCCCTATTATACTCCACCCTATCTTACAATATACCACTTAGCCTTTACATATACTATACTAGCATTTGCCCAATAAAGCCATTCTGATACATACTGTTGCATAAATATGTTCTTATTTCATAATTGAATATGTGCCCAAAATAAGGGGAAATTCAAAATATAAAAAAAAGAGAGGCCAAAATGGACAAAAATATTCAAAAGAAAACTAATTACTAATTCGCCTAAAACTTCACTATATTATATAAAAAAAGGACGACTCTTCATCTAAATAAGATTCCTCCCCTCCCCCTAAACCTTATAAACGAAATGGAAGTTGTAAAGATCAGAATAAATAACACATTTTCTTTGTGCATGACCAAGAAGTGTTAATTTTTAGATGATTTGAGTTTAATCAAAAAACGCTTACACATATTTTCTCTATTCATAAAAATCCGTCAACCAGAGGAGGCGTAAACATATATTTCATAAATCTAAGTACAAACCCGATGAGTAGAAGTGTGCAAAAACAAGATTGGTTCTACAAGATTTTTTGATCCGAATAAAATAAGTCCATTACGGGGGGCTGCGTTAACTAAGCAGAGATCCCACGTGCGTCATATATTTGTATCTCTAAAAGTAAAAGTTCAATAAAAACAATATTCGGTGTTTAACCTTCGATGATCATGTTTCATGATCTAAAAGCTTATTATTAATATAACATCGAGTGGGGGTTTACTAAAATACGAAAACTAAAAACTGCAAATATCCCGGTTATAAATCGAAATAGTGAAACAATGTATATAACGACATTTATAGAACAGTAAATTTTTAATATGATTGGTTCTAAACAATTTTTCGATCCGACGCATAATAACGGAGAATTTTTGAAATTACACCCCACTCTCCTATGTTCGGATTTCAGCCATTAACGAACTTAATCTTTACTATTAAATAAAACTTTTAAATATCGAGTTTGGTAACGATCCAACAAAAATTGCGACCGCTAGTGTGTTAACTGACATATATATATATATATATATATATATATATATATATATATATACCCCTTATTAACGGAAATAATGCTAATAAAGCAGATATTTTAATTTACATATCCACCTCTCAAACCCCCTCTCCTATTTCTTCTCCGATTTCAGCCAATCATGAATATAGTGGTCACCTTCGTTTACATTATGCAAGTAGATGTATATTTCAGTAATGGCAAAACATTTTGTTAATTGAAATAAATAACTATCGCTGTTTAAAATAATTTAGTTCCTCATCCAGGAATAGATAATTATTGGGTTGATGCAAAATTAATGCAGGTTTTTAATATTCATTGAAAATAGGCCATATCTTTACTTTAACTATATATATATTTAATCAAAATAATTTCCATCTGAGTCAATGCACTTTTGCCAACGTTCAACAAGTTTTCTTATTCCACCAGAAAAAAAATCTGAATCCCTGGACTCAATGAAGTCACGAAACGAATTTTCAATTTCATTGTGGTTTTGAAAATTTTTCTCCCTCAAAAAGTTATCCAGTTGCCTGAAAAAGTGGAAGTCTGTAGGAGAGAGGTCAGGTGAATAAGGTGGGTGTGGGAGAACTTCGTAGCCCAACTCGTGCAGTCGTCGTAGCGTTGGTTGTGCGACGTGTGGTCATGGAGAAGGTCCCTTCCGATTCATCAATGCTGGGCAAAGACATTGTAATTTTTGATTCATGTTGTCAATTTCTTGACAGTACTTGTCAGCAGTTATAGTCTCACCTCGATTGAGAAAGCTGTAGTGGATAACACCATTAGTATACCACCAAACTGTGACCATAACTTTTTTTGGGTGCAAGTTGGGCTTCGGGAAAGGTTTTGGTTGTTCATCTTTGCCCAGCCATTGGCTACAACGCCTTCTGTTGTCGTATAAGATCCATTTTTCATTGCACGTCACAATGCGATCGAGAAATGGATCATTTTTATTGTGTGTCACGAGCATGGAATGGAGATTTTAAAGTGGCGATTTTTTTGGTGGTCCTTTAATTGTTGTGGCACCCACTTGGACAACTTTTTTACCTTACCAATTGCTTCCAAGTGGCGTACAACTGTGGATTGGTTCACGCCGAGTTCTATCGCTATTTCTCGGGTGGTTTTGGTCGGGTCTTCTTCCACTATTGACCTCAGATGGTCGTGGTCAAGAGCAAAATGACGGCCCCAACCTTCCTTGTCTTCGAGGTCGAAATCTCCACTACGAAACTTCTGGAACCAACGCTGCACCGTGCACTCGTTAATAGCCCCCGGACCCCACACTTCGTTAATATTACGAGCCGATTGCGCAGCGCTGCGCCCTAATTTAAATTCGTAAAATTAAATTTGACGAAAATCGCACTTCGACATTTTCGATTTAAGACCTTTGAACACACTGAACAAAACGATTTTACTGATCAAATTCATGGTGAAAGAGAGGGTATTAGATAAGGTTTGTTTAGGTATAATAATGATCAATGTTAGGATTTGCTTTGTTTACACAATTGGAATTAAGATATCGTAATAGAGGAAACCTGCATTAATTTTGCATCAACCCAATATTTACGGAAATGATATTTTATGATTTTTGGAATGCTATAACTATGAAATGGGACATTTCTGTAGAAAATAACTTAGTAAAACGAACGAAAACTATTAAATGAAGATTAAAGATTGAATAAAAGGAATGTTATTTTGCATATCGCCTCTCTTTAAACAATATCTTCTGTATTAATTTGCGTTCCACGTTTTATTCTTAACTTAACATTTGTGGCTTTATATATGAGACAAAACATTTCAATGAAAGTTTGTATCACAGATATTGATATATTAGGATTGAACTAAAATAGTTAATGTTATCGTGGCTAGAAAAATGTGTAACCTATCGATAACAGGTGCACAGTTGTATAAAATGACATATATTATACTATGAAATATACCAAGAAAATCGTCATACTCCGATGCCGCAGTGGTGCTTTCCGTATCGAGTAAACCAATATTACTGAACAACATGAGTATTAAGGGTATTACCTAGAATTAAACGAACTCCTGTCACACATTTGAGCTATTTTTTCAACAGAGGTGGAAGAATCATTAAAGGTATGACCCGTATTAATATAACATATTAATAAAGTTTCTATACACTGGCCAGTAGTATTGGTAAGTTTATTACAAAAATAATAAACGTTGTTTACTAGAGTTCTTTTGGATTGCAAAATTAACTATAAATTTATTTGAAAATGCACTACACATTTGGTAAATTATTCTTAAACAGAATGCACTGAAAACTTCACTTCTTCTTGCACAGCGCAATAACTCACTATCACTGAAGTTCACAAAAACACGGCACTGCACGGGCGGTAAGATCAAAGGGACCGGCCTAAATCAGCCCAGATCTCAGACAGGTGTCGCCGAGAATATTCTTTGGTGCCAACCGTCCTGGTCCTTCCATCGGTCTGTTCCTATCATCTACATCTTACTTCTTAAATACGGATTGATCTGTGTACTTTTTCGTGGATGTAGTTTTCTCGACATTAATTTTATGGTCTACTTTCATAGTACAACATAAATAGTTATTTATAAAAAAGAAAGAAAAAATAGGTTGTTTTAACTAATATAAAAGGACATTGATAAGAGTGAAACCATAACTACCATTTTTGAAGATTTCCCTTGGCGGAAATTAGCTATTGAAATCTGGCTCAATTTCTGTTTTAAAAATTTCTTCAAATGCCCATTGATTTTATCCAGGAGATGACAATAATGAGGTCTGTTCAAAATTAGCCACACCTTGAAGATATCATATCCCTTTGTTCTCTGTCTTAGGACATATAACTGTGAATGGTGGTGCTGGCATAAAGTGACCATTAAAATGCTCTATAAAAGTAAAAGGAAAAAAGTTTTTTTTTTCTTTATAAAACATTCTTCCACATGTATTAAAAAAGATAATTAGTTTTTAATATAAACTTAATGTTTATTGGTTTCAGTGTTATAAAATAAATCTAATGATTTACTTATTAGTGTTTGTTATTTCTGAGAAAATAAATCGAATAATAGAAACCATTTTAGCGTGGGCGGGTTAGAATAATTAGCGCCTGGCGGATAAACTTCCTCACTACTTTACTGATATGTATATAACGTACTAACGTAATATATACAATTTTAACTAACGTTTTTTGAGAATCTTTTTCCAATTTTATTGTTAAGAATATTTTATATAGAATATAGTATGTTGTGTGTTTTACTGAAGGATACTTCCTTGAAATCTCTATGTGTTCAAATATATTTTTCTAATGGTCTTTAATTGAAACCGTGATGATATTACGCCATCACCAAGGAACACAAGATATATGAATTCCTTCCTTACATGTATATGCTAATATTAAAAAAGGTTTAGCTCTTTTTTGGAATTTAAGGTGTTTGAAGAAGGATTCTCTTCGCTTTGAGTTTATTTATATTTATTATTTGCAACTTTTTTGTTATTCTGCTACTCCAAACTATATTTAAAAAGAACTTGATATCAGTCTAACTGCAGCTCATGTAAAGTACCACTCCCAATATAGTTTGTCAAACTGATACAATAAATCAGAATTGCATATCATAAATTGCCTTTGATTAACCAACCTTACTTTCATGAAATAGTCTCAGAGCACAATAAAAAAAAAAAAAAAATCTCGAAGATGATGCCAATAGTGCAATGAAGGTATGTCTAGTTTTATTGGACTTCTATAGCAGTTTCTCACATCTCTATGTTATTATTTAATATTATTAAAATATAACTTATAGCTCTGAGCACAGAGAGGGAAAAACTGAGGAAAAAATAGTAAAAAGAATTGTAAGTAATAACGAGAAGCTATATATGGCAAATGAAAAGCTAGAACTCCATAAAATACTTTTTCAATTAGCCAGATTGCAACATATTTGAAAGGGATTGGTCTTTATACATTACCGAATTGCCTTCTTCCTATATGATTGAACTTCAAGGCGTTCAGGCATCCATCCTTATAACGAAAATGTAATTAAAAATCTTCTGGTAATTGGGAACTGGCACACATATGTTGGTTAAGAAATCAGAGTATATCTTAATAAAAATAAGTAAGTGAACTTCCTAAGAAGTGTACTCAGTGAGAAATGAGAATACTTCAAGGAAACGCAGATCCATGTTTCAGTTGGCTCATGTAACGCCCATTAACGTTCTCACACGCCTGGAATGAGTTCAAATTGTGGTAGACTCAACCATGTGTTTAAGTCATTCTAAGCCTTCGAGTATTGAAGTTGTGGTGAATGTCTTTCTCCGCCTCTGTCAGTCCGAATGTTTGTTCCACAATCGCATAAAATTTCCTTAACGATCATATTTCCTTGTTACAAGTTATCCGTTTGGAACGATTAAGAGGTTCATTGCGACCCGCAGTTTTTTATTTGATGTCATAAACGAGAAAACTCGTGTATATACGTCCAATACAATTCCTAGCTTCTCAGCTATAACAGTAACTGCAAAGAAATAATATTTTAAGGGTCTTATTAAAATAAAGCAATTTTTTAGCGCTTAATTAAAGTTTAATATTTCAGTATGAATCTTTTTTTGTTTCAAGCAACCATTAACAGGCTACACTATTCCAAGCATAAATTTGTCAGTATTTATTTTTTAGATATTTTTGACTTTACAGATATAATAATCTATTCATTAAGTTTTTAATTTCCTTCAAAAACATTTACAACAATCATCCCTTAATTGTTCAAATTATAAAACAAATTTAAAAACTAAAGATAAAAGTAACAATGATATGGGTTCTAGGAGACGAATACATTGGACGTACTAACGACGTGGACAAACATGAAACCCAGAGACAACCTTCTGACTTTAACTTACTGATTACCACACTTACATTTACAAATACTACAGACAACATTATATGAATGGAAAAAATGTTGGCATAGAACGGCATACAATAATCTGAAAGAACTAAGGCTTTGTATAGGCGAGTGGCCATCCATCAGATGTGACAATAGACGAGACTAAGTTGTACAAACGGAATTTAGAATAGGACACTCATATTTAACTTAACACTGCTCATTACAACAGAAATACCTCTATGCAGAACATGTTATGATCCATTTACCATCAAACCATACTCACTTACTGCAGGAACATTGAATACTTAGAGACTCCACATAACATATACGAACTTCATACGGACAGAAACACACAAATCGACAATATACTAAACCACCTTAAAAATTGATTTTTTTTTACAAAATTTAACTTCTCTCCTTTTTGATTTTGACTTAGTGCGAAATTTAATATAATTTTGAGCATTTTCAAATAATATAAATATACTAGTATATAAGACTAACATCTTATTTTTATTTTTTTACTAAAATCGTATTAAATTCATGTCTATATTACGTGTCTAATGTTTACTTGTTATCTTTATTAGTTGTATTTAATGTTTATTTATTTTTATTTATTGGTTCAGTTTTTTGTTTATGTTTCTATAATTTTGTTTTTAGTTTACATTGTTAAACTTTCAGCCAAATCGCCGAGTTGCAGGTGCTCCTGCATAAATAAACAAAAAAGCATAAACAATCGAGTGGCTACACGTTTTCGGTGTACGTTTCAGGACTTAAGTGTATGCGATAAAAATAACTTGATTAGTTACTGCACAAATCAGTGAAATGTATATTGTTGTGTTCAACAACGGGTAACACAGTCTATTTGTGCTGATAAATTTAAGATATCTAAAATAATTACTAATCTAGAGATTATACCTACGTATTAAGGGGAGTCTAGAAAAGGAGAAAGTTGTCAAAGGAAAAGGCAAAAAAAAAAATAAAACATAAATTGAATGGAATAGGAAAAGTTGTTGGGGAGTTGGAAGTTATCTGGCAAGCAGGTGCAGATAAGTGGAGGGACTGTTTTGACACTTCCTCCACGTCCGAATGCTTCTAGACCTACTTCTTTTTTTTTTATGGAATTTCCTTTTTCGAATCCTTAAAACTCGGCGTTTACTTTATTTAGTGGAACGAGCCTTGGCTTCCGCCAGGTTGTCGTCCGCTCAGGACCGGAAATTTCCAAAGTTTTGCCAACCCCGACCTAGGAAAGGTAAATGGAGATACCGCAGGGGCCATGTATTTAAAACTTGTTCTTATTTGTGAAAGGGCCCCCCTCCCCCTAGTTCAGAGTTCTCCCTATATAAAAATTCCATTCATTCAGGAACATGTATAGTTATGTAGAATGTCATATATAGGAACAGAATTTAATTATATGATCAGATGAATAATTGTAGTTTTCTAATGTTTATAAAATATTATTTGAAATATATTTATAGATATACAATTATCGACCAACGTAAAATCTTAATAATTGACGTCATGCTTAGGACAAGAGGTGTCATGATGTATTAACTCTTTGATGACATGAGATGAGTTGAATAGGAGGTTGACTGAAAGCAGAAAACAAACAATAATTAAATAACTTCCACACAACTGGAGATCACTGTTGTATAGATCAACATTTTTAGTAAGTATAGTAAATTTGCAACATGATGAGAAAGGTAACAATTGTTTTCCCTACAAATAACATCCTGTATATAATATTTACTATTTTACTTCCCCTGCTGCTGGCGACGAACTAGATCATTAATTTTACATACAATGGCTAATTATCTAGTTCGGTAACGATGAAAGGAAAATTGCAAGAGCTAGTGCGTAATATATATATATATGGTCAGCAGCCCCCTTATCTGCCTTATTTAAGGTAATTTATCCATTTTGAGTTTTATATAAATATCTTTACTGTTGGGGATGTTGGTAAGGGAGCAGCTTAATTCAAACGTTATTCTGGTATAAATGAAAATTGACAATTATGGTGGACGTTTTTTAGAATATTTGTTGACATTGGTCTTATTTCTTCAGTCATTATATTCAGATCTTGAAGGTATTGCACAGTAAACTTGAGTATATATATATATATATATATATATATATATATATATATATATATATATATATTAGTTTGGCATCTTTCAAGATCTTCTGCCGCCTCTGAGCTGGAATCAAGGAATTCACGATGAGGGATTATGTAGTGGGTAATCGACTTGAAGTACAACACCCCTTAACCAAGGAGGGCATTTGTATATAGATGTATTTAATAAATATATTACATGTGTTAAAAAAAAAAGTTATTCTGACTATATTGTTTGGAAGAACTCATTTTTTTCGAAAATAGTGAAATGAGACGACCTAATAGGTGTTTTATATTATAATTATTTATTAACGTCCACTTTTTGCAACTAAGGCTAATTGGGACGGGTTATCTACCCGTCAGTTTAACACTCTTTTCTAGCCAGGGTGGGATTGAGGATGTTATTTAATAAATTCCGTCACTAAATAATTTACTTTGCCTAGGCGAGAACCGAACTCGCCACTCTAGGTTTTCCATGTGAGATAAGGTCAACGCTTTACATTGGTAACCTGAGCCCCTGGTTTAGCAGATTTCCCTTAAGGGAAATCAGCTATTGAGGTTGTACTCATGACGGAATTTTCGATTTTTTTTCTTCAAATGTCTATCGATCCTACCTAGGAGATGACGAAAATGAGGTCCGTTCAAAACTGTATATATATATTTGTCTGTTACCGCTCTAGCGGTCGTGCTCGATATTTAGTCGTTTTATGTAAAAAGAAAGATCAAGTTCGTTAGCGGCTGAAATCGGACCGGGGGAGGGGGGGGTTTAGAAGGGGAGAATTTAGAAAATTCGAAATATCTCCGTTATTATAAGTTGGATCGAAAAAGTGTATAGAATCGATCTTATTGAAAATTAAATACACTATAAATGATGTTATATAAATTTATTCTCAATCTTGAATAATAACCGATATATTTGCATTTTTCAGTTTACAGCAGTAAACCCCCACTTTTACTAGGGTTACATAAATAATTCTCTGTTATATAATAAAAGATATTAATTGAAGCCTAAATACCAAATATTGTTTTCATTTAACTTTTACTTTGTGAGATATATGCAAATACGTTCTGTTGAGCCCCCCCCCTCTTCTTTTGTTTTTGGATTACTAAAATTTGAGTGATTGAGATAAAACTGATTCTGATTCATTACAAATTACATCACTAGCTTTGGTAAATTGTTTTCAATAAAATTAATATGTTATATTCAAATATATTTCATGAATTGTTTGTCTTTCCGGTCTATCTATGAGGTTGGCTTGCCGGTTTGTTTACAATTCAGCCTTGTATTCTACATTTACTGAGCATTCACGGCTGTGTTTCCTGTATGTATATTAATCTATTGTAAACCTTCACGTGGGAAATCTGCTCAGTTTACGCAGCCCCTGCGTGACGAACTTTTATATTAAAAATATGTTTTGATTGCTACGGATGGACACATACAATAAACTAAAAATATTCTTATCAAGGGTAACGAATCTTTAAAAAAACCTCCAACAATTGCCTAAAAAGGAAATAAAAGAGATGCGTATAATAGCCAGATGTTGAAAGTACATAATACTAAAAGAACATGGTCCCAGAGAGGCCTTGTTGTTTGAGTAAATGTATAAGGAATTTGTAGGTGTAGGATGTGATGGTGCAGGCTGGAGGGAGCACCGACTGGAACCAGGCTTCTCAACACCTCTCTACAAATTAGATTAAGCTTTTCTCTTCCTTCTATATGTTTCATTCTCCAGTTCTCCACCTCACCGAACCTTTCCTTTCCACTTCTAGCTAATTTTTGAGACGGAATCCTTCCAGTCCTCCATATGCTACTTCTTTTTTTTCTTTTGTATTCGTTTTTAAACTGATTCCGGTATATTATGGTTTTCTATTGATTGCAGTATTATAAAAAAAAAAAAATAGTAAAACTAGCAGGGTTACCTGTCGTTGTCAAGTTTGAAATAGATTCACGTGGAAGATACACAAGAGTCACAAAACCATAACGTCATATTCATTAATATTACATATTCCTTACAGTTAAAGTTCTGTATTCATTTCTATTTCGTGAGAGATGAGCATTTAGTGAAATTTGTGACTGAAATTGCTAATGGTATTCAGTCGAAATATAAAAATTGTATGACGAAAGCATTAAACAATACATTATTCTCCTACAAATTACTCGTTTTTAGCAGATGTCCCTTAAGGGTTGTAACCACGTAATTGTACTGATGACGCAAGCTTCGAAAAATTTCTTCAAATGTCCATCGATCCACC
Source organism: Riptortus pedestris (assembly GCA_019009955.1). Classification (NCBI taxonomy): domain Eukaryota; kingdom Metazoa; phylum Arthropoda; class Insecta; order Hemiptera; family Alydidae; genus Riptortus; species Riptortus pedestris. The sequence goes on from CM032229.1 coordinate 54,447,455, forward strand.
TAGTCGATGACGAAAATGAGGTTTGTATAAGTTCTTTATATTTTTACTCTTTACATTTTCATTACGTTTTAGAGATGAACCTTTGAGATTTTTGTTGTTGTTTTTTTTTAATATATGTGCGTATATAAATATATATTTATATATATATATATATATATATATATATATATATATATATATTGTATGACAATGACTGACAGACCTACTTCTTCAACTTGTAACATTCCCATGACGATAAGACATATACAGACAGAATGCCGAAAATAACAACACCAGGAGGAATAACCCACCCCTAAGACTTACAAGAACTATTGAACGAAGGCATCCCATTCTCATACCTACACAAAATTAAAGTATACAACCAAAATTAACATACAAATGCTCTCTACAATAAGATTTCAAATTATGTGCTTTAATTTATTATGTGCGTTTGTACATATGTACATGTTTACCCTAAAGGAGGAAATTATAACAAACATTAGCAAAAGTACCATTTCCAGCCATTCATTTCCTATTGAACGTCCACCAACTATGCTTATCACACTTTTTTTTTCTTCTTTTTTTTATGTTTACTTATAAAATGTTTATCTATTTCACTTTTGTTATTTGTCATTGTTTTTTTTGTTGTACTTATCTATTTTACTTTTATTGTTTCACTTTGTACAATTTTTGACTTTTGAAAGGGCAAATCATCTGTGATGTGATGTCCATAAATATAATTATATATTTATATATAGTATAGACAAGATTACTATGAAAATTGAATTCAAAATACTTTAAATAAGTCAAATAACGAATTAAAAATCGGAACTGCTCATTTCAATAAAACTTCGTATCTAGCTCCAACTCCCTGGTTAATTGGACGTTTAATACAACAATTCTCGACTAGGAAAGACGTTTTCCATCTTCCAACTTGTGCCGTTTATCATTTTTTTTCTTTCTTTTTTAAGTAAAACTATTATATTTCTTGTTTTTTGTCATTTGGATCACTGTCCCATTTGAATGATAATAGAATATTAGTTGATTAGTTTGGACAGTTAAACTTTTAAATACTTAAAGTAACGTGTAAAAGGTAATACGATTTTATCAAATGGATTAATTCATCATAAAAGTTAAGACTCAGAATAAAGGGTTGAGATGAGAGCATTTAATATAGAATCAAAGTTTGAGCGTTATCCTAATTTCTAGGGAAATGTAAGATTTATCGAAGTTTAAACGAGGTTAAAATCACAATATTTATTAGTTGAGAAAGATTTAATTATTGAAAAATACTAAATCGTCTCAATTCCTTAGACTCTGAAACTCCCCTTAACTCCTGCTTCAACTCACTCAAGGGAATTAATTGGAGCTTCAGTAGACCAAAGCAGCAAGTCGACCAAACTTAACTCTTAATTGTAAATAAACTGAAATTCGTCTGACAATTTCAGGCACAGAAATTATGAATATATTCAATAAAAACGCAATTCTCGTAATAGAGAGGAGACATATGTAAGTACCGTTCAGCAGATTTTCCTTAAGTTCATTAATAGAAAAAATCGGACCAGTGGGAAGGGTTTAGAAGGGGGAATTTTAAAAATTCTAGATATCTCCTTTATATACGCCAAATAGAAAAAGGTTATATAAGTAATCTTATTGCAAATGTAATGTACTGTAAATATTGTTGTATACTCATTTTCTGTGTCATGAATATTATCCGAGATAGATGGATTTTTTTCGTTTTCGGCTTTCATTAAACCCCTACTCTTGTGATATTAGAAATACCATTTTAAATCATGAACCACTAAATTGATTGATTAAATACCAAATATGGTTTTCATTGAACTTTTATTTAGTGAAAAAACATACAAATAAGTCGTGATGACGTTATCAATTAATAATTTTCGTCCTTTACTCGAAAAATTTTTCTACACTATACTCAATATTGGCTATACAATCGGAATTGGAATAGTTAAGGTACAGAGGAGGGGGATTCCAAAATTCAAAATATTTTTTTTATTATGAATGGGATCCTGAAATTTTATAGAACCAATGTTGTTAAACTATCAATGGTCTTGGCTTTTTTTGAAACTCAAATTTTAAGCAAGTTATTATTACATTCTTGTTTTCGGCCTTCAGTGTCCCATCTGTCCCTTTCTTTTGGTTTTTTAGCAGATTTCCCTTAAGGGAAATCAGCTATAGAGGTTGTACTCATGACGGAATTTTCGAGATTTTTCTTCAAATGTCCATCGATCCTACCTAGTAGATGACGAAAATGAGGTCCGTTCAAAACTGTATATATATATATGTATATATATATATATATATATATATATATATATATATATATATATATATTTGTCTGTTACCGCTCTAGCGGTCGCAATTTTTGTTTGATCCTTACCAAACTTCATATTTAAGCGTTTTATGCAAAAAGAAAGATCAAGTTCGTTAACGGCTGAAATCGGATCAGTGGGAGGGGGGGTTTAGAGGGGAGGATTTTTGAAAATTCGAAATATCTCCGTTACTATACGTCGGATCAAAAGATTGTATAGAACCAATCTTATTGCAAATTAAATTTACTATAAATAACGCTCTATACATTAATTCTCTATCTTGAATATTAACCGAGATATTTGCATTTGTATTCTGCTTGTCACCAATAGGCTATGTTCGGAGTTTCCGACGAGAGCTCTGGCGGCCATTTCCATAACTATCTTCCCTCGTGAATAGGTTTAGAGGTTAGGTTGACTGTTTTTTGGGCTAGAAACTACTGGGTTATTACGCCCTAAATAATGTTTTTTAGGTTTAGAGGTTTCTTACTACTACACTTGTTATTAGGCAGATTTCTCTATTGTAAAACTTCACGTGGGAAATCTGCTTAGTTTACGCAGCCCCTGCGTGACGGACTTTTTTGTACCTATGAGGTATGCATGAGGTCACTAGCGAGCTATAGCAGCATGTGGGAAATCTGCTTAGTTTACTCAGCCCCTGCGTGACGGATTGTATATATCAAAATACCACAGATAATTCGTCTTATAAAGTAGTAATTGATTTGAAGGTTTGCCTTGAAATAATTGATTTAATGTTAGTGGCCATTACATACCTGCTTCCAGAATCTCTGATTATCTCCAGTGCCGAAGGCTTTTTTCAACGATTAATAGATATATTAATAGATAGAGAGGACTTCTCTATGAATAGGTATAGATTATTGCAGAAACAAAATTACAATGGTATCATAAGTAACATTTTACACTTTCAATTGCATATTTGGGGAACGTTTGGCTGCTTACCAATTTCAGTGATCTATTACTGCACTTTCAGATATTACACAAATCTTTTCTTCAGATATCAGATTTCCCTTAACTGAAATCAGCTATTGAGGTTGTACTCATGACGCGATTTTCGAAAAGTTTCTTCAAATGTCCATCGATCCTACCCAGGAGATGACGAAAATGAGGTCCGTTCAAAATTATATATATTTGTCTGTTAACGCTCTAGTGGTCGCAATTTTTGTTTGATCGTTACCAAACTCGATATTTAAACGTTTTATGTAAAAAGACAGATCAAATCGTTAAAGGCTGAAATCGGACACGTGGGAGGGTGGTTTAGAGGAGGGGATTTTCGAAAATTCGAAATATCTGAGTTACCATACGTCGGATAAAAAAATTGTATAGAACCAGTCATATTACAAATTAAATTTACTATAAATATTGATCCGTACATTTATTCTTTATCTTGAATATTAACCGAGATTTTTGCATTTTTATTAAATTTGGGCCGATATGGGACGAGTGAGTTTTCCGCTATTTCGGTCGTAACTGTTGTAACTGTTCGGCTCTCTTATGGAGATTTCTCTATTGTATAACTTCATGTGGGAAATCTGCTTAGTTTACGCAGCCCCTGCGCGACGGACGTTTTGAAAAATTTCTTAAAACGTTACTGAATTTAGGAAAGAGATGATGGAAATGAGGTTCATTCAAAATTATGCCTGGGTGTGTGTGTGAGTGTGTGTGTGTGTGTGTGTGTATATATAAAACAGGAAGAAAAGTTCTTATACCCTCCGCAACTTTACTTTTGACAAAAAATAACACAAACCATGTCGTAAAAAAAGAAAAAAAATAGAGAAAATTCAAATAGTAATAATTACTATTTGAATTTTCTCTATTTTTTTCTATTAATTATTATTATTAGAATTATTCTATGATAGAGTGAAGTAAAGTTTTAACTAATTAAAGAGAGTTGTAGTAGACAGTATACAAAAAAAAAAAAAAAAAAAAAAACTAAAGTGAGTTACCATAAAGGGAATGAAAAAAGATTGTGAAAAATAAATATGAAATTACATAGTATCTAACACAGCCAACAAGTCACTGGCCTTCAGGTTTCATTATTAACCTAATGAACATTTGAATAACTAGAATCAGTTATTATTTCTAGTATGTTCATTTGTTTGCACGTAGTTTGAATTATGTTGGTGTCACAGGTCAATGATGACGAAGTATTGCTTTTGGAAGTGGCTTTATCCTTTTTGTGAATAAATATACGTGGATGACATCAAGACTTCTCTTCCTGTTTTGTTGAATCTGATCATTCTAGAAATCTCTTACACTTATTTTCAACAATATCACAAACGTCGCTTAAATATATGACAAAACAAACTCTCGATTACTCTCTTTATATTTTTCCATATAATCAATGAAGGGGGATTTTCAATTTTTTTTAAAAAAAAAAAAATGGGAAGCACGCAGGACTGCGAATTCCTTTATGAAAATATTGGGTTTGTACCGTGGAGTTGAGGCATCCATAACGATGACTGGAAGCCTTGGCCATAGATTGGGTTTATACCGCCTGCTCCATGGCTACAAAACAAATCAGTGTTACCCTCCCACCTACAAACCCCAACATGATATTTCACTATTAGACTCACTGTTCTACAACCGCAGCTACCAAATCCTACATTCTGATAAACAGCGTACAGCTGGATTGCCTGTAATTATATCTTAAACAACATTTTATGATAATTAATATAAAATAGGACATTATATCTTATAGCTTTTTAAAAAATCTGACGTGGGAAGTCCTCTTTAATATATTTAAACGATATGACAACTTCGTTCCAATGCATCGGATCGAAAAATGTCATAACACGCAAATTATGTTTTTTTTTTTTTTTAATATTCAAATTAAAATGGTCAAGCAAATATTTTTAGATACAGAGTAATTTGAATTTTTAATTTCCACCACCTCTATCACCCCCCCCCAACTAAGACAATTTTGATCAAAAGATGAGTTGGACATGACTTTACAAAAGTTGTAATTATTAATTTCAACATTCGTTTTAAGGGCTAATCGTTTTAGCAGATTTTCCTAAAGGGAAATTAGCTATTGATGTCGTACTCACGATGCGATTTTCGAAAACTTTCCTCAAATGTCCATCGATCCTAACCAGAAGAAAAAGAAAATTTGGTCCATTCTAAACTATATAAAAACATATAGAATAAAAAAAAAACCTCCTTATCTGCCTTATTTAAGGTAATAGTATTCATTTTGAGTCTTATATAAATATATTTTCTGTTGGGGATGTTACGAAGGGCAGTTTAAGTCAAAATTTATTGAGGTATAAATGGAAATTCATTATTCTGGTAGACGTTTTTAAAATATTAGTTGCCATTTGTCTTATTTCTTCAATCTTTATATTCAGATCTTGAAGGTATTGCGAAGTAGACTTTAAGGACAGTAAGTTCCAATTTAGTATTTTTCTTTAAAATATGGACAGCACTGGGTGTAGATGCCTATTTTTTCTAAATTTACCTCTTCTTGTTACTGTTTAGTTGTTTCGAATCTTAATGTTGGATCAATAATTGTACCCAATATATATATATATATATATGTTTGCCTGTTAACGCCCTAGCGGTCGAAACTTTTTATTGGTCGTTACCAAATTCGGTATTTATACGTTTCATGTTCAATTAGAGGTCAAGTTCATTAACGGCTGAAACCCGACCAGTAAGAGGGGGTGTTTAGAGCAGGGATTTCGAAAATTCTTAATATTTCCGTTATTATGCGTACGTCAAAAAATTTCATAGAACAAATCTTATTGCAAAAATAATGTTCTATAAATGTTATTATGTATGTTTTTTTCATTATCTTGATTATTAACCGAGATATTTGCCCACACCCCACACTCTTCCTTATGTCATATTAACAATAATCTGTTATATAATGAAGCACTTATTTGAAGTCGATCATTGAAATCTGTAAACCAAAATTGTTCGCGGAAGTATTTTTACACAGAATTAAGGCAGAAACTCATTAAGTATCGAGTGCAAATGTATCCAAAGTAAGGTTCGGTTGCTCTAATACACGAAAATTATTTTGAAAAATGAAAGCGACCGTATTTTTCTTCTTTTAAAATACTGAAATATTAAATAAAATAAATAGTTCCCAACTCTTGAATATTTTTACTGTGTTTTTTTTCCTCATATTTCACAAATTATGAGCACACCACCATTTCATTAAATTACTTGGTAAGCAGAAGATCTGGAACGTGGGTAGACTGACGCCTGAAGATAGTTATTAATTATCGATAGGAAAGTCCTGATAATAAATTCCTTTTAAAATACTATACCTTCCTAAACATATAAAGTGCACATTTGTAAATTAGTTTATTAAAAATTAGCTAATGAGAAAAATAAGAATTTGAGCCATAATCATAATTCCTTAAATTTCTTAATAACTATCCAAAATTAAGAAATTTAACGCCAGTGATCAATATTCACTGAGTTATATTATTGCTAAAATGGTCAAAAACGATGTATAACAGAGTGGAGTAGAAAGGAGAAAATATTAACTTTGACCTTCCATGTATCAACCATTTTCGAATTTAATAATTCAAATGTTCGAATGAATTCAAACGAAAAGTACTGACTCTGACCTTCCGCTCGCTTCCATTTAGCATAGAGGTCAGTCATAAAAGGTTGCCAAGACCCGTTTTTTATTTAAATGAAGGGCATGATGAATTTTCCAAAAATGCCTATATGTGCCTATACAGAATTCAATTTTATATAAATAAAACTCTATTTGTCTGATTTCCTATTTAATTTCTTATATTTAAATAGAAAAACAGAATTTGGGGATATTTGTTTTTTTTTTTTGTTTTTGTATTTGCGTCTCAGACCATTCTAAGAATAATGGTATCAAAATTAAAAATCTTGACTACCTGTCCTCTCATTTGTTGCATAATCACTCAAAAGGGGCTCAGAAGATGTTTATGGATTTTTACATTTATAAGGTTATATAAGAACCCAAATAGGAATGCTTTTTTTTTTTTTACATTTCGGAAATATTGTCGTCATTTTAAATGTAAATATCTTTATATTCGTTAAACATTACGAGTACTAGAAGACAACCTATTCAGGAAGGTAATTATCGGCATATGATGGAAATGAAGGGATTAGACAACATTTTCGTTAATTAAATAATTATATTTCACAGGATACCATGTTTATTTCAACAACGGCTAATACAGACTGGTAACTTCTGGCTTTCAGTCACCAATTTAAACACAAAAAAATCCTTAATAGACTTTATTATACTGTTGCTATGGTGAATCAGTAATCTTTATATTTTGACAGAAAATGATATGTTTTTAATCCCTTGTACGAGTTTAAATTCACCTACATTCCCCCCCAAGAGATTCCACGATTAAAGTATAAAAATGCATTATGTAGAGGAAGAACTTTTTTTTTATAATTTTATAGAAATAAAAGGATTATTTAGTGCTTTTGATTAAAGAACTTTTACATTTCGACGGGAAACCATTTTAATTTTGTGACGGGCAACTGTAAAGCTTAACATAAATTCGTTAACATTTCTTCTATTAATACTTTTTCACAAGTGAATTGGCTCATGATATACCTATGTTTTATGGGATGAAATTGACGTGATTACTTTGTATATAAATGAAATATTTTTTGTATTATCACCAATAAGCATTTAACCCGTCTCCGACGAGTAACACACCTAGTTTTTACAAAATTTCCTGAACGTTCACTCAGAAAAATGGGAAGGAAATGGAACGTTGGGGCTAAATAAGCGTTTATGCCCAATGCAATGGGTTATAGAAATGAAATATATTTACACATGTGGAAGGGAATGCTTTATATTTTGCACGCTAAGCAAAAAGGTGCACGGGATCTTGCCTAATGAACTCAGATAGTTAACTAGTCGCACTCCTAGAAGAACAGTGTGCAACTTTCTTATCTACTGTTATGGGTTTTTAAATCAATTTTCATATTTTTTTCTGTTCTCTTTCCAACTAGGATATTGTAGTAACTTTAACTACAAAGCATTCCTTAAAATGTCATTACGACATCCAGAAATTTGCAATTCTTTGTAGAGATACTGTCTTATGTAACATACAATTGTATTTGATGGTATAGTAATGTATTTCGAAGTTACGACGCTATTCTTCTGGGGAGTGCGGAGTATGAAATATTTTTAAAGAAAAGAAATTTTATTAATTAACGTAACAAATATAAACTAAGAATTTAAATATATTGAGGGTGGGGTTGATGTTTTTCCCATATTCAATAAGATACTCTGGTTATTTGGGACAGTGACTTGCCAACTATGCCAAGTGCGCGATTAATTACTCATATTGTTAGGATATTTCGCATACTAGTTTGTGGTGTAGAAATTAGGAATGGGAAACTGTTCGGGGTGGAAGTATCTATATTTCCATAAAAACATGTTCCCATCATCAAATGTCTACTGAGAGCCCCTATACCTCAAGACGGCATCGTCTAAACCTCATGATGGCAGCTGCCTCTGTCAAAAGCATTCTAGTGCCAAAATATAGACACTTACGACAGAAACAGTTTTTTCATCCTGACTCTTTATTTTCATTCCCCAATTCATCAACCACACTTTGATAAACCATTTCAATTGTTTAAAGGAGACATTTAACTTTTAAAACACAAGAGGATTAAAGTGACTGCACTTTAGTGGGACTATAGCACATAAATTCATACAAATTTAGATTATTAAAAGTTTCTTTTTCCATCAGTAATATAATGGGAGTTAGACATTCTCCAAGTGCCTGGTTTATAATTTTGTGAAAGAAATGAAAAACCACAATGAAGTAGGCATAAGTTTTTTATTGTATCCAAATAAAAGAAATGTTTTGGGATTTTATGTAACGACCAGGTAAACACACTTTCAATATATCTAACAGTAATATCTGTAATACAAAAACAAGTCCATACATTCTAGTACAGCTGAGGTTATATGAAAGCAGAGGCCGAGAAAAGAAAACTACACAAATTACATAGTTTAATCCAACAAAATTACTTCAATATCAGAGAGGACGAGTTAGTAGGTGACCTCCATACGTGCCCGCCCTACAACGTAGCTCTTCCCCTACAACCGACTTCAGCTCGCCCTACAAGGGAGTACAACTGGAGTAAAAACTCTAACCATGCCTAGGAGGAGTTATTTATTTTTTTACGAGCGGGCAGACTTGCTCGGCACGGCCTAAGTTGCGTGCGCAATAAAGAAAAGAATTCTTGACATGATGCTATCTTCTGGGTTTATTATAGTTTTTCCTAGCACTCAAGTCCTTTCATAGAGTATATTAAATGCTATCTCTCACAGTATGTCTGCAGAAAGAAGGAAACAGCTGATATTTACCCTCAACTTCGCCACAGCCTTCATTATCATTTGATATGAAACTCTAATATAGTCTCCCTCTCCATTGCAATTTTTTCTACCTTTCATCTCTTGTCATAAACCTTTAATAACATTTGTATAATTAACTCTTTCAAATTGACAATGACCTATAAAGACACCAAGAATTTCAAGTGAACTAATGTGTCTCTGTTTTTTTTTTCTTTTTCTCTTTTTATTTTTTTTTTGTTAAAAAGCTTTGTTAATTTATTTTGTCTGGTGGTTTATAAATCCACTTTCCCAACTCATTCTTAAACAAATTGTAAGTTTTATTTCACTCTAGCTTAATATACGGTTGACACAGAAGAAGTATGCCCTCTGAGAGTCATAAAAAGAAGTTTTTATGTAGACAATGAGTTTTATTTGAGCAATTCTGAACTGTCTATAGGTGCAATGAATGCATCGGCACCTAAAAGGACACGACAGAGATCGGCATGTGATGAGAACGGATGTGACAGGTTAGGGAATACAGACTAAAAGCCCAACCAGTGTGCCCACTTAATATCAATTCATACCAACAAAAGCTGTCTATCAGGGCCAACTCTTTCTCCACTCAATCGAATTTTCATACGGATTCCTATAAAACTCTTCGCTTTTCGTGCTTATAACTGACCCAATGTAGTCATCCAGTATCGAGAGATTCAATCAGAAACTACTTTTTAAATGTTATATCCATCAATCAACACTGACGTTTATTGTTTTCTAATCCGGAATTGAAGACAGTAGAAATTCTAAAAAAGAAGTGATTAACAAACATACAATTTTCACACTGATACTGAAAAATTCTACGTTCTTGAGTACATTAGAACAAAATAATATAGTTTACATTAAATAATATCCCATACTCAAGGAAAGGAAATTAGGTTTACAATGGTTGTTACACTTAGCCTAAATGTGATGATAATAATAATGCTACCAAAAACCAAAACTTAGTTTCATTATCAGCATTTCAGCTATCTCTATTATACATTCATCAATACATTCACTACGAATTTAAATCAGTTTATACTAAAATGTCTTATAGAATTGTAACAATTTATAGACCTCTAGTGCGAGAGAGAGAGAGAGAGAGGGAGAGGGGGAGGGAGAGGGAGAGGGAGAGGGAGAGGGAGAGAGGGAGAGTGAGAGGGAGAGGGAGAGTGAGAGAGGGAGAGAGAGAGAGAGAGGGAGAGAGGGAGAGAGAGAGGGAGAGGGAGTGAGAGGGAGAGAGACGGACGGACAGACAGACAGACAGAAAGAGCCAGCATAATTTAGTTGCAGCACGTTCACGGAAGTAAGGATAGTAACCGAGAAATGCAGAAATACGGTGGAAGAGCTCAGAATGGTGGCAAAGACTAATTGCCTCTATTGCTAGGAGAGAAAAATTTGCTTTACAAGCCTCCAGAAGACGGGCAAGCCATAAATTTACCAAATGTTCATTGGACAAACATTAATACAATAATTAACTGGCTTGACACGTGCAAGGTTGACACGATGATAAAGTTACCTCAAATAATAATTTCTTCTTCATCTAGTAACACTAAATACAGCTTCACCATCGGGCGATTTTATTACTATCATCCACTACCGCAAGCATATACATATATCAACATCTGAAATTTAGCCATTAAGTAAGATTGTTACACTGTATTTTCTTGCCACCGTCGTGTCCCCCTTTTCCTCCAATTTACAGACATTTCCAGCCAGGCGAGAATACTCTGCCCCCCCCCCCCCTTAATGGCTTATTAATGTTAGTTGTAAGAATTATTTTATATTGGAATCAAGATTTAAGATTAGTTAAGTAGTAGTCAGAAAATTAAATATTAAATTAGATATAAGTTTAGGTATATATTTATGTATAGGTACTTAGTTTTAAATAAGTTAAGTTAGTTTTAGTTAATTAGACTAAATAGTAGCTAATAAGGGACAGGAGGGGAAGAGAGCCTAGACGAGGGGAAGGTGGAGAAATGTGATGGGAGGCAAGCAGGCAAGGAGAGGATAGGAGGATTACACCACGTGCTGTGGGTTCTGTCTTGGAACGGGAAGATAGTTTTGTGCCGTAAGTCCGGATTTTCGGCTGAAAATAATAGTGCCCAGTAATCCAATAGTGCAGGATTCAAGAGTGTTCCAAGTAATCCCGGGAGAGACCGGTACCTGGAGCAACCGGAGAAGCGGCTGTATTTTGAATACAAATGAAACCCTGGCCAGGTATGGGAAATATTCAGTTAGTTTTGAACAGAAAGTAAATCCCAAATTTTTGGTTAATAATGCCCCCCCCCCTCAGTGCTGAACCGAGATAAATATGGTTTTCTTAAAGTTTAAATTTTTTTTCCTGTCAACAAGCTAAATGAATTTTTGTATTTGTAAATAAGGAAGATAATTTTTTGTTATAGTATTGTATAATCATGTCTAAGTTTAAGTTTAAGGACTCCCTGGTTTTATTTATTTTGTTAATTTTAACTAATTTCTTATGTATTTATTTTTAATTTCAAGAGGATTTTTTTTTTTTTTTTATAATTTATTCTAATCCGGATTAATTTATTATATGAGTCCCCTTTCCTATAATTATTATTGTTATTTTGGCAGAAGCCTTTAATATCTTAATAATTATAATAAAGAATTTAGAGATTCACCTTGGGCTGGTATTTCTTATCAGCAAGTGCTGTTTAGCATAGTAGCTAGAGGAAGCTTCTTTCAAAGTAAGAGCCCTGAGTTCAAATCTCAGTCTAGAACGTATATATATTTTTTCTTTTTTTTTTTTTTTTTTGGTTTTCCTACATTTCACCAGGTTATATGTTTTTATTATTATCACCCCCCCCCCATGAAAAATGTAGGTTGCGCCCTGTCTTTATTGATTTTTTTTTTTTTACATTAAAAACATTTCTAAATTAATTTCACAACGAATACCCCCATCTCCACTGAGCAGCCAACACCTTTCTTTCGTCTGTTATATTTGTAACAAAATGTAGAAAGATCTATGAACTAATATAGAACATCTTAAAAACCATTTTACTCATATATACTATCATATAAGATTTGAATTAGTGACATACAAAGTGAGACAGCCACTTAAATCTCCCCACACACACATAATTAAATTATACACACATGAAATGATGTTATCAACGAATATTCCATCTATGATATTCATTTTACCTACATATGGCTATATCTATGTTTCAAGTCATTTTATGACATATTCATTTGAGTTAACTCCATTGATTATAGATACTGGATGAGGGTGGAAGAGGAATAATTTATACGACTCATCGGCCCTTTGTAATTACCACGATTCCAACAATGGTCCAGTTATTTCGAGTGAAATGTTTGCTGGAGTTTGACATGTCTAATAGTTGTTTGGAAGTTAACGAGCTATTGTATTGACTGTCTGCATAATATTGCATAATCAGCCAGATGTAATCGAATAATTGTTCCAGACAGCTCATGACTAAAGCATTTTCTCATTCATAAAACTTGATCAATTTGACATATTTAGAAGGGTGTTCCGTGTAATCCTAGTCAATATTCGATCCAAATAATGAATAATGGCTTCAAAGGCAGAACTAAAATTTTAATGGTTTCGGTAGATAACTCGAAAAATAGTGAAGTTATTATTTTTTTTTATTTTCAGAATAGAAAGTTGGAGCTGTCTATCATTGTCCCCCCCTTCCCCATTACAGACCTTTTTGTGTATCATGATAATCTTTACTTATCATCGCTTTATTAATGAAGCAATCATAATTTCTATTTAAGGCCCTGTAAAAAGAACCCCCTCTCCTCCCCCATCCTGATATCAAATCTCTCAAACCAGCTGTACCACCAAGGTTGTTGATAACATGATTAGCAAAAGATTACTGATTTCCATGAAGATGAATTTATTTATTTCCTTGTCAGTGTGGTTTGTTTAAAATGAATCCATTTATAACGTTTTAATTTAAAGAGGAAAGGAATATCTTGAAGGTTTTTTATTTTTGAAAAGCGATTTGGTTGGGGTGTCTCTTGATAATGGAAAAGGCGAACGTCTCAGTTGTTAAGAAGCATTTCCCTGAACTGTACGAATGCGGTGTTCAAGACAATTTTAAACCTCCCCTTAATAATTAACTTTCTCGAGCAGCGATTTAGCTTTCGGGGCGACCAGAGATCAATCGGCTCCTAATCTCTGGAGTATAGAGGGCCTGAGAGAAATACACTGAATATATTTTACTCATTCGAGAAAAACTAATGTAGCTTTAAATTGGCGCACATAATTGCTGATGAAGACTGAACATTAATTTATCTTAATAAACACTAATTTGTTTGGCGGGTTTCCTGTTTACCACGCAGATTATCCCTCTAACGTGGAAATTTCTTGAAATTGTGTGTGCTCCATCTTTTGAATACTACACATATTTCATTGATTACATTTTAGTATTTCGTATACAATAATTAATTATAAACATTATAAGAACAATAAAAAATAATAATAAAAAGAAAAAAACATTTGTAAAAATTACATATGTCTACATACATTAGGTGTAGATGTACAAAATGGTGTCCAGTTCTTGAATAAATGTGTAGCAGCTGGGCCGCGTTGCCCCTGGTTACCACTTAACCTAACGCTTATAACAAAAGTTTAGACAGTCAGTTGCTTGTGTACTGCATGAGGAGACCGCTGTTTGTATTATTCCAAAGTTGTATTATTATTTTTCTCTTTTAACATTTATGAAAATACAATAACCTATTATTTGGAGTCAAGATTTCATTTATTTATAGGGAACACCTTCTGAACATTAAAATAATACTCCCTATAAATGCACTAAATCCCTTGTTGTATTTGAATAAAAGTTTTGATTTGTCCGTCGGCCAAGTTCCGTTTTGTTAGGTAATGTACTTGATGAGTTTTGTCCTTGGTCCGTCAAGTAATGTGCAGTCATATAAGAGGTGGTCACATGTCTGTTCAGACTCATTGTCACATTTGGATGTATTTATGTTTGCTAGTTTAAATTTGTACAAGTAAATTTTTGTAGGTCCATGTCCTGATATAAATTGTATTTGTTTAGAATTGTTAAGTGCTATTTTTTTGTTTATGGTATATAGTTGGTATTTACTAATGCAATTGTCGTCTTTAGTACTGTTTATCCATCTTTCGTCCCATTGTCTCTCTCAAAACTCTTTTGAGAAACGAATCTTATACGTTTCTCAAAAGAGTTTTAATGATCTGTCTAGTCAGTTTAGAGTATGTAATAGGTATTGATTCGTCTCTTGAAGGTCTATTTGCAAGTTGGTCTGCTGTGTCATTTCCTAAATTTCTGGAGTGTCCTTTTATCCATCCTATTGCCACTATTAGATTCTTCTGTCTACATAGTGTAATTAATCTTCTGACATGTTCAGTCTGTTCGTTATGGTTTTAGCTATTGTAAATGCGGCCTATGTTAATTTTGCTGTCCGTCTAGATTATACTTGTCTCTCTGTCACTTGAAATGTCGTGAAGTGTTTTGAGTACCGAAGTAAAGTATTTCTAAAGACATTTTCAATAAGTTTAGTAGATTGTGTGAGCGTTGACCATTATCTCACATGGCAAACCTAGAGTGGCGATTCCCGCCCTGGGCCAACAGGAGTTTATTTAGTGAAGGAATTCACTAAATAAAATCCTTAGTCCCACCCTGGCTAGAAAAGGGTGGTAATCTGTAGATACCCCGTCCCAATTAGCCTTAGTTGCAAAGAGTGGACGTTAATAAATATTTTTTTTAATTATACTGTATAGATTATTCGGCTGGTTATTTTCATCACCTTTAACCGTTTAAATTTTAACGAGAAATATTATTAAAAAAAAAAACATTATTCCGTTGATCCGCTGCATAAAACAGTTGTTTCTTGTTAGAATGAAGGAGTTAGTGAATAGGGCCATTTTTGAAATGACGTAGTAAGAAGAGGTAGAAGGATACTGGAATGGGCAAGCTGGAATGGAGTAGAGCATAAAAAGGAAGGATATGGCCATGTTATATGCAAACACCTCACTCTGCTGGCGGTAAGGGGAACCACGTCAGGAACACTGCCCTAAATTAGGACGTGTGTTTACTTGCAGGCTAATAGGTGGGGGAACTTTATATCTGCCGCTAATGTCCTTAGACACAGCCGAGGAAGCCTGCTTTTTAAAGCTATTTTCAGGAGTAATGGCTCAGTAAAGAATCTCCTCCAATCTAAGGAGTCGGAAAAATGAAGAGGAAAAAAAAAAAAAGATTTTACTATCACAACCACCCTTGATTAATAATTTATGAATTTTATGGTTTTGTTTACGATTAATTTTGTATAGTTCAGGGAGAAAATACTTTTTTGGGCTAAAATTGGTGATTATTTTAGAAAATTCACTGGTTTCTCCATTTTAAAGCACATGCCGTAAATTATCCATGATCCAACATTTTTCGTTCGTAACTTGCATTAAAAAAGTTAAATAAAAGAGTCTACCACTAAAGGACAGAATTGAGGAATTAAATTGAAAATATGAACTTGAAATGTATTCACTATAATTCATTAGGCATTAACTTTATTATTTGAAATTGCATTTCAGATTTTAACTTTACATGTCTTATTGTCGTACATATCTTTGCATGGATTAATATAGAATTTATACCTGCATTTTCAAATTTGCAATATTAGTTATTGATCACATTTGTAAAAATTGTAATGTCTTATTTTGAATTGTTATTGATATTTTAAATGAAATCTAACATACTAAATGTTAGATGCGATGTTGTATATCGCAAAGATCCAGAAAAGCTTTTAATTCATTTGAAATCGTTTATGACAGAAAGTGATTTAAAAATACTGAAATATATTTTAAAAAACATTTTCAATAAATAGTTGGAATTCATATTCACATTATTTTAAGTTTGCATTATACACCTTAAAGATAAGTAACCGCCCCCGAGCTGGCTCGAGGGCTCCATGATCAGAGTTTTTACGTGAGTGATCAACAAGACATGTGATCCCTGATTAACCATGGAGGATCAGGAATGAGGAATGCACTCACATTAATATTTAATTTTGTATAAAGAAGAAAGCTACTAGGCTGGTTCTTTTTTTAAAGTTTATAATTAAATGATATATTGGTTTAAAAAATGAAAATATAGAGTACTATCTAGAATATAAAATACTTATTTATTACTTAATAACGTCCATTATCACTAATTGGGGCAGGTTCCCCCAGGCTACCGCCCTATTCTAGTGGTCTCGCTAAGGATTTTATTTATTGAGTTTGACACTAAATGATTTCCTATTGCCCACGTGAGAATCAAACTGCAAAATTTCATATGCAAATTAATGATTTTTCATTCTTTCTGAAAGCAAAACCAGGAGTGATTCCAGGGTAACCACTCCCTCAGTAGCCTGAATGACTATTGAGCTATTGTGTAATGTTGCTATTCTGGTGATCAACCGACCCAATTTGTCATTGTGAGTTTCATTAATTGAATAGCTGAAAATGGGTTCCAGGGGGTAATACTTATCAAATAATATAAAAATGTTAAAATCCTAACTTATTTTATCAGTATTTTCGAGAGAAAAGCTATACATCAATCAAGCCTGAATAACATATCACCGTTACACCGTTTAGGACATACAAGTGAAAATTAACTCGTAGGATCCAGTATGAGTAGAGCGTCAAAACTTTTAAAATAATATTAAAAATGCATATGGATATAAAAAGAAAAAGTGACAATAATTGTATGGGAAGGTAAAAAGGGAGAGTAATGAATACGAGAATGAGTTTTTGCCAGTTTGTAAGATATTGAGGTTGGAGAGAGGGGAAGTTGGTAAGTGGGTACTTGGAGGCAAATTCTTCTGCATTATAGAGGCAGCCTTGCCAACTTTACCTATTCAACCCCAACTGTAGGCTCTGATTAAAAATAAATGGCGCCACAGACAGGAGATAAATTAAAATTCACCTAATGCATTCTTTATACGCAATCCAATTTATAAGAAATTGAATATTTTCTTTAGACGTACAGTTGTAATAAGCCGAGGGGATATTAGTATTTATGGTAGCTATTGACGATATATGCATATGTAAACGTCTGTTTTAATTAACAAGAATATTCAACTTCATGAAAATATTATCCTTGTAAAAGATTATAAGTAAATCTGGGTCGAAAAATAGGCCATATCCTCTACAAATATTTATAATGCATCTCAGAAAAAAATAACAAATAAAATATATAAACATACACACCCACAGTATTCACTACAGTATATATTTGTCTCCAGTTAAATTTTAGAATAATACTATTGGTTTGGCGTGAAAAGAGAACTACCTAACAAATTAAAAAAACTGATATTCGATATCATATAAAAAAATAATTACGATTAAATATCCTACATTTTTTTTTCAAACAGAAAATAGTGTTCTTTATATACTTGTCCATTGAAAGTTAATGGTTATTTTTATTTTTCCGTTTTTGTGTTAAATACACGTCCACTCCTACTAATTCTATGCAAAATCATTATTAAACTCTAATAATACGAATTGTTTTCATTTTAACTTTCATGACAATGAATGGATTTAGAGTTTTATATTTTTTAATCGATGCAATACTATGTATTTCATCGCTCTGTGTAACTCTAAAGATTGAGTCCCAAAACAAACCTAAAGCAGTGGGTGATTAGAGAAAGCGTAAAACTCATAATCAAGTAAATCTCCATTGTCACCCTTACCAACAATTTTATACGTTACGTAGGAAGAATGAGATAAATAGCTCATGGAAAGCGTACTTATTATTTGTTTAATACGCATCTGTATGTAATAGTATATTTCGTACCATGGGCCGAGATATTTTTTGACCGAGACGTAGTCGAGGTCATGAAAAGTTCGAGGGCCGGCAAAAGCACTTTGGCCCGAGGCACGAACGCTATTTTTCACCATACTACAATAAATATTAATACGATATAACATTAATCAAAAACAAGATTTTCTTTTGGTTAAGTGTACCTCTTTGTTAGAAGGTTATCTTGTGGTTATGGGGACATGATGAATGTTTAATGTATGGATTGTTTTACGTTATGTTATTGTGTATGTTAATAAAGGGAGATGAACATATGTGTGTTTCATTTAATACAACTGATATATTTCAAAATGCTAAAAAAAGTTAGTTCGTTTATTTTTGATTTATAGAAATGTTAAAAGTACAATTTTGGTTGTTTGAAAACATAATACCCTTTGAAGATTCTATTACTTGTTTTTTGTTTGACACATTCACACTTTTACTCGTAGTTGGATTGTTTCTGATTAAAATATCCTCTTGACAATCTTCAAATAAATCATCAATTGTAAAGAGAGACTGATTTTCATATTCAATAGTTCCAAAATCGATATTTGATGTCGAAGTCGATGACTCATAATAATAATAAAATAAATAATTAACAGCTGATTTTGCGGCCCTAGGGCGAAATATTCATTTTCGGCCCTAGGGTGGCGAAGTGTAGCTTTCGGACCGAAAATTAGGTGTGTAAAACAGGTGATTACATCGTAGTATGGTGAAAAGCATTTTTCAGAAGCAGGATTCTGACGTTGGGATCCAAAGACTGAGTCAACACTGAAGTATATTTCTCTTATGAAGCACAATAAATAAGTTGGGTATTTCGTATTTATATTTAGGCTTCCTTTTCTTTAACCAATATTGACCGTTCCCATCTGTCATATACTATTATATTAAATTTGGTAATTTAATAAATAATAAATAATAATAATAATAATAATAATAATAATATTTAATAATAAATAACAACTTAACGTATTCAAATGGTTTTTCTTTTAATATATATCTATCCTGTTGTCATATCTGTAGGTGAAGACCGTGGTTACTGGCTGATGATCGAGTAATTCTGGCAAGGGCTTTCGATGCAAAGGCACCATCTTCAAGCCGTCTAGAGTTGTACTCCTAACCAATTAGGTACATCTAGAGATGTACTATATATAGATCCATTTACTAAGATTTTAAAGTATTATTTTATAACAATTTTAGTGACCTCAGTTTTGGTTTTAGGTATGAAAGAAAATATTTGTATAAGTCTAATGTAATTTAAATAATAAGGCTAATAAAGATAAGCAGCCTGATGTTCAAGCATAAAAAAAAAAAATGTTCTCTGATTAAAAACGGTTCTATCTAAAGGGATCGAAATTAGCTGTATGAGAGTGGTCGACACATATGATGGAGCGAGTCACCCTCGGCCTTTCATAACAGTGATGAATGCCGCTCGCTTTTCCGATTGGTTCTACGAAATTCTCTTCAGGCTCCAACTCGCCTCCACAATTTCCCACGCAGCCTTTTGAACAGTGCACACCTTGGAGGCGTCACAGTTTGAGCGAATCAACTCTTTTTTTTTCGTAATAAATCGATTCACACAAACAGTTTAACGATGAGCCTCTCGTTCATCAATGTCGTTATTGAAAGAAATTTACAACAGAAATCGGAAGTACTTACGGCTTCAAGTCCTGCCCCATAAATGTATTTTTACTATTTTATTTTATATTAAGACTACCGAATTCCATACACTAATATTTAAAAAATTCTCATTTTGTGACAATACCTTTATTACTTTTACTATTTGAATTATTTTAGATTAATAAATATTTAAACAAGAAATATGTATGGTTTTTAGAAGTAACTACTTCTTCTTATTATTATTACGCTTCCTTGCTCATAGTAGTTAGTTTGGGTGAATAGAATTGACGTAATGCTTAATTAACCTAAGTGGGAGTTCTTTTCTTTCATCTCCCGTACAGCTGAGTACATCCCATGAATTTGATTTTTATACAATATATTATTAATTATGAAATAATCCGTAAATCAATACATAATTTAAATATATTCCTTAGAAAAATATGAATGAAGATATTAAATAAATAACACGTCTTCCATAATAATCGAAGACGCAAGATAAAATTTCATCAAATTAATTTCCCAATACGCCTTATTATTTTTTTTTTAAATTCATTTTCCAAATGTCCTGTAATTAGTTTTAAAATGAATATCTTATTTACGAAACATGAACCCTCTTCCCCCACTTTTCTATTGTTTACCGGAAGTCCATAAGACTGATTATTCTTTTCTTCTTGTTGCTTTTAACTCTGCTCATTCGGAAAAGTTGAGGGGGAAAAAGCTGGCCCAACTTTTTGGGGAATACACAAAAAAAAAACCCAAACCAGCATTAACACTAGGAAGCAGACCGGACTTAATTTTAAAAAAAAGTAATACACATTTTTCAGAGTAGTATGTTATTATGGCATGGTTTATGAAATAATAATTTACGGAAACATAGCTCCTAATCAAGCTAAATAATTTTAAATCTGTTTTTTTTTCTTTTTTTTCAAGTATACAAACTTGAATCCCATCTTAAGGGATAAAGGGTTAATTACGGAAAGAGCTATTTTCGGAATCCATGGAAATGAGTTATATTTTTTCGGGAAAAAACCCGTACCGGAAACAAATTGAATTCTGGGGCACGTTATATGAAATAAACTATCGTGATTTTCAACTGATACAAGTAGGATTAAAAAGATTTGTTGAATTAATTGAATAGTTGACTTTAAGATAGTGAAATAAAGCTTGAAATGGAGAAGAAGAAATGATTATATTTCTTGGGTAGAAATGAAGAGTGATTGACCTTAAATCTGAATTTTTATGGATGCCGATATCAACCGACCAACTAGTTCCTAGTGACACCCGCAACACAAAATGATAGAATCTATTTCCTTCATCGATAGATTAATAAATATTCCATTTCCTTTGGAGAAGTATAAGAAGGAGCGAAGCCATATGAAATGTATTGCCACCAGTAATGTATGTAACAAACGTCTCGTGGAAAGGTTGATTGATGAGAAGTTGAGAAAAGTAAGTTCGTGGAAAAGAACTCAAAACCTATCACAAACACAATTAAATTAAATTTCGTCACTATTCCATACACGAGCAAGATATCTGAGATAATCAGGCAACAACTAGAAAAATAACGGCCTTCATGAATAAAATCACGTTATTTGAAGCCTATATACGAAACATTGTTCTCATTGAACGTTTACGTTTTGAAATAAACGCAAATACGTGATGTACGTGGGAAATCTGCTTAGATAACGCAGTCCCTGCGTAGCAGACTTGTTTAAAGGTCTTTTGTTTTGTCAGCACGCACTGGTGATGGAGCTCTGCCTCTGAAAGTGCTCTCTGCATATATTAAAGAACTTTTAGACGCCAAGGTGTTTTCATTGAATCCCTGGGCACATAGGCTTCTATAGATTATAGACTATAGACAATTAGAGAAACTAACTATATAATGAGAAACTAAATATTGTGTTAGTACTTTTCAAAAAGGGTACCCATCGTCCCTTAACACTCCAGTAGTCGCGCTCAGCTTTGCTACATAAGTAGTCGCGCTGTATCTATCAGATCGCATTTCAATCCCAGTAATAGTATAACCTTAAACTGCAAAATTTGAAAGGAAATTAAAGTAAAATACTGTTACTTGCGAATAAATTTATTTTATGACAAAAAACATTAATTAAAATAACAGAAATGATAGGGAACAAGTATAATATACATATATACAAAATCAGTCTTTTATATTGACAAAGCAGGCATTTTTCTTTGTAGATTCATTACTTTTCATTCTTCTTAGTTTATATTTCTGAATTACCTTGTCTTTTTTCAATTTTTTCTTCTTCACCTGTATGCAGGTCTTCATCTCCTATTTCCTATTTTACAGCAGGAGGAATGTGATATACATCACCAATTTGTTCATCCACGTCTACCTCAAATAATACTCTATGTATTTTCTTCACATCTTCATCATAAAAAATGGTTGGGGAAGACATTTTGTTCTGGATCAAATATAATTTAAAATCACAAGTACAAATTAATAAATTTTGTATTAATTTAAAACAAAAGTGGTCGAGCTGTATCTCACACATCTTCCCCCTCCAGTTTAACAAAATAAATTTACTATCATTATTATTGTTATAAAATGTTTTAATTTACTTAGTTAATTTAGTATTTAATTTACTTAGTTAATGTATGGTTTTAGATCGATTTACAATGAAGGAAAATAATTATAAAATAAACAAAAAGACTTACAGGAGAGGTCGCGCTGTATCTAGGAGATCGATCGTAATCTGACGACTCTATGTTAAATACTTGAAGGTCTGCACTAGTCTGGCTACGCTAGGCGGACACTTCTAGCAAAATAGGAAGCACGGCACCAGTCCCTTCGCAAAGGGTGTCTGGCAATAGAATATGAAAGCTATCAGCGTTCTCACCGATCAGGCTGGAGTGTTAAGGCATTTCAAGTAGTAAGGGAGAAACTGCCTGTATGATGGTTCGCTCTCACCGAAAGCACAGTGCAGGTTTACACCTCTCACGACATCTACCGACAGACATGACAAATCGCCAAACGGTCACAGTAACATAAAAGAAGAAACATATATATGATTTATTATAATAGAAATGAGACTGTGTATATCGGAAGCAGAAATAAAACGAGGAGAGATGGAGTAAGATGAAGACGACGGGGATTGGCTAAGACGGGTTGGCGAGGACAACCTAACCTAATCGGGCCTGTAGAGATAGAATAAATTATCTGTCAATGAGCTAGATGGGCTAATGGTAATAAATGGCCCCCTATCTGCCCTACTAAATCACTGTCTGCCTAACCCTTCCCCTAACCACCTCTATGTCCCTATCCCTACGCGCGCTGTTCCTACTCGCGGTCTCTTACTCCCACCACTCTAAATCCCCTTCAACCTCCCTCCTCCCTACTTTTATCATTCCCCTTTCACTCTATATCCCCTTTCAAGTTTCACCCTTATCCCTCACTCGGATGGCTTGCATTACTATAACTAAGATTCACAGCTCTCATAGCTAAGATATCGTAAGAGAGAGAGAGAGAGAGAGAGAGAGAGAGAGAGAGAGAGAGAGAGAGAGAGAGAGAGAGAGAGAGAGAGAGAGAGAGATGAGAGAGAGAGAGAGAGAGAGAGACCTCAAAGTATTCACGTATTCGCTGATAATCTTTCTTATAACATAAAACGACTCAATATGTAGTTTGGTAACGATCAACAAAAATTGCAACATACAACAGGTAAGAGACAAATATATATATATGGTGTTGTTATTCATTTTGTAGTTTTGGTCAATGTCGGTGAAAATATCTTAGTTTTATGCCGATATTCCGAGAATCTTTATTTTCCTCTTCTTCAGAGCTGTAAAATGACAGGTATTACTTTATAATATTGCACATTGTTATTAAACTAGAGTGCAAAAGGGGTGTTTTTTTCTATTATTACTTACCAAGACTGACCAAAACTCCAAAAAGAATAACAACACCACATATAAATATAACCTGGTCGAACACATCAAGACAATTATATATAAAATTTTAAACGGACGTCATTTTCGTCATTTCCTAGGTAGGATCGATGGACATTTGCAGAAAAAATGTCTAAAATCGCGTCATGAATACGACCTCAACAGCTGATTTCCCTTTAGGCCTGAGCGCTTGTTATCTCCTTAGCTAAGCCATTCTACATATGTGCTTCATTTCGTCTAGTTCATATAGAAATCTTTTTTCAAATTCTCTCACATTCTTGATATGAGTATTTTGGGACTAGCATGGAAATTTTGAAAATATAACGTCCTTTAATGTATCTCCCTTAGTCTAATGCATAGTCCAATAGATTGGGTTTCTCTTAAAGGATTCTGCTTATATTTTAATTAATTTTAGCATCTATTCTTAGGGCATTCCTGTGGTCTTCATGCTTAAGGGAAATCAGCTATTGAAGCCGTACTCATGACGCGAGTTTCGAAAAATTTCTTCAAATGTCCATCGATCCTACCCAGGAGATGACGAAAATTCAAAATTGTATATATATATATATATATATATAGATATATATATATATATATATATATATATTTGTCTGTTAACGCTCTAGCGGTCGCGATTTTTGTTTGATCCTCATCAAACTGGGAATTTAATCGTTTTATGTAGAAAGGAAGATCAAGATCGTTAATGGCTGAAATCGGACCTGTAGGATGGGAGATTTTTGAAAACTCGATATATCTCCGTTATTATGCGAAGGATCGAAAAATTGTATAAAATCAATTTTATTGCAAATTAAATTTTATATAAATGTTATTCTATACATTTATTCTGTATCTTGAATATTAACCGATATATTTGCATTTAAATTGTGTGAGTGGTCACCAGAAGTCGGCCATATTCGGGACATTCCGCCGAAAGCAAGTTCGGCCATTTCCGTAACTATTCGTCCCTCCTAACTGTTCGTCCTTCATGAATTGGTTTTAGAAATTCGTTTTTACTGCCGTTATTAGTAGGCTGATTTCTCTATTGTAAAACTTCACGTGGGAAGTCTGCTTAGTTTTACGTAGCCCCTGCGTGACGGACTTTTTGATAGTGGCGACTCAGCTTTCCAGTATTCTGTCTTAGATCCGTTGGTGAAAATAAATAGTGTAATGGTTTTATGAAACCACAACCCTAATACATGTCTAATAAAATTTAATAAAAGAGAGAGGGCTTGTTTTTTGATATTGTGTTAGCTTTGAATTGATTTGATAGTTATTTACTAACCATATATTGGTGTATTATAAAAATTATGGACATCGTTATTTTGAATAAGGAAGATTAAGAGTGGTTTGTGTTTGTGACAGATTTGAGAATATTTATTTAAAAAGGTGTTTAATATATATTATTTAAGATCAGTCCAATGCCTTTTAGTGGAATAAACGTTTAAAAACAGTGTTTTCAGCCTGTACTCCAGTACTTCAGCTTCAACACATACAGTGGGACTTGATCTGAAAGCCCCTATTGGCGATTTTAAGCCCTAAGTAGTGAGTGGTATTAAGAAGCTTTAATGTACTACAGCTGTTAGGAAAATAAGCATTAAACCGTAATCCAGCAAAGAACTGGTATAGGCACGATAGAATTTAAAACGTAAAAACCTGTCAGCTCACCACTACGTATTGCTAAGCATCCTCAGAAAATTCAAGGAATTCTTGCATTTGTAAAGTATATCTTTTAAAAGAGATAACCATGTTAATTTTTTTTTTTTTCATATGCAATTTTTTTTTTGCCATTGCAAACCTTTTCTACTTACGATAAACCTCGAAGCAGATTATAAATAATGAACTCCGTTAAATACTGTACTATCGTGCTTCCCCGTATATTGTATGCTTTACCAGAATTTATCATTTATTCAGCCAGTATCTTTATTTTTGGCCACTGGCTCACGCTATCTATCCTAGAATTTCCTTGTTAAGTGGTTTACAGACCACGAACGAAATATATATCTTTCAGTAACTCAAAAAAACAAGACGAATCGGTATCTGAGCCTGGAATTGTAGCTGTAAGAGAGAGCAATAAAATAGAGAGGAGGTTGCTATCAGCTGACACACACGATTTGGCGGGAGATCTGTGGGTGGGAGGGGGGTGGGAGCCGATTTGGCCCCTGTCTCCTTAATCAAATGAAACAAGCCCTCCACCCTCAGGCTTTCATGCCCTCAACAAGCCCTTATCTTATCCTCCGCTTTTCGAATAAGCCTGCACCAGTCGTCACTCAACCCTTAGTCTCTCTCTAAATTACGTTATCAATCAACCGTCGACGGAAAATGAGAAGGACCATTTTTCGACTTATGGATTTTTTTTTTTAAATTGGACAAAAAAAGATGAATTTCCTACATTACTTCTCTCGACGGATGATTACTCAAATGAAGTTTTCTAATTTATATATTTAATCAATTATTCTAAAATATTTTTATATAGCGTTTTCAAACCTTTGAAGGATACAAAAATGTACTGACTCCACTGTTAGGGGTAAAAGTTTATCAAAAAGTAATACTACAGTACATGGCCCGATTTCAGCCATTAACGAATTTGATCTGTCTTTTTGCAAAAAACGTTTAAATATCATGTTTGGTAAAGATCAAACAAAAATTGCGACCGCAAGAGCGTTAACAGACAAATATATATATATATATATATATATATATATATATATATATATATTTATATATATATATATATATATATATATATATATATATATATATAATTTTGAACGGACCTCATTTTCGTCATCTCCTGGGTAGGATCGATGAACATTTGAAGATAATTTTCGAAAATCGAAATCATGAGTACGACCTCAATAGCTAAAAAATACGATCGTTAGTGCCCAACATCAAGTATATATATCATTTTACCTATATACTAAGCAGGATCGATGGACATTTGAGGACATTTCTGAAAATCCAGTCATGGGTACATCAGTAGCTGATTTCCCTAAGAAGAAATCTGCAAAAACCATCCTAGATGAAAGACAAAGAAACATGTAGGCAAGATGAATGAATTTCTTGCATATGCACGTGATGTAATTGTCCTCGGAACTCAGGAGGTGGACATGTCTCATCGGTCACCCATTACCAATTGCAAAGAAGATTTTTCTGGAAATACAAAACGAAATACATCTATAGAAAGCCGTAACCTACGCCTGAAAAACAGCTTTAATTTAGGGAGGTTATCCTGATAAAATAGTAGAAAACTTATAATACATCAGAACCCCTACCAATGAGATCACTAAAATCGCTAAGAAGAAGAAATGATGTTATTATTTTTTCTCTAACCTCGTTTGCACCTTGTTCTCTAATACGACATTTTTACCGGTTTACGATCGAAAAACGAATAGAAAATTAATATATGTTTTTTTTTCTTTATAGTCCTTTACAACTCCCACTTCTTTTTGAGCGTAAGAATATTAATATATCTTATAATTTATGTGGTTTTAGTGCTAAATCAAATACCAAGTTTTGTTAGTTTCAGTACAACCCATTACCCACCAGAAATGTATTGACTGACATAGTGTTATAGTATGGGTGTAAAACGGACGTAGTATTTTTATACAGTATTTTATTTCCACGTCCTAAACGGATTCGGAAATTCGGTCCCACACTATCTGAACTCCTGCACATTAAGTGGGAAAATGCATTCAGTTCCGAGTCTCCGGAACAGCTAAAAAAAACAGATATATACCATTCTATAGAAAAAGACTGACACTTTATTCAACAGGACAGAAATAGTTGACTCCGGCTGTACTTTTTTCTTCACATGTTGTTGTTATTTCAGAGAAGTATATGTGATAAATGTTACTTAAACAATAAAATGAACAATTTTTGGGTTGTAAATTTTTGGTAAAAAACGAATAATCGCTATTGTTTTTTTATTGTCACTGTCTCCAATAACTTCTTAATAACCACTAACTCCACTAACAAATTTACCTTCAGTCGTAAGGGGCCCAAAATAGTCTTGACTTATATATAATTTTAGGGTAAGTATGTAGCCTTCATACTTTTTTATAAGGTGAAAGTACATGTAACCGTAGTTGTTCCAATTTACTTACAAAGTAAAAAAGAGTTTTATAATGTAGAAAAACATATAAGAAACGAAATATCGTGATTTTTTTATAACATAATTCTTATTCTTCATTCGTTTTTAATATAAATGCAGAATAATATATTTTGGTTCAGTTGAATTGGCGTGAAATGAGGCCAAAAGAAAACAAAAAAAAAAAACACGAAAGTCAAAACCTGTTGGCGATGTTGTCAATCCATGCGAAACGTAAAAGTAACGTGGAATTTTGAAGATTTTTTTAAGATATTAAAGATTTTTTTAATATATGCGATGTAATTAAGTGTATTACAAGACTTATAATATATTCTTTTTAATTGAACATTCGAGTATCTCGGACGTGCTTCCACTCTCATTTCCATGTTTGTTACTATGGAATAGCTGTATAACAATTGTACGAACAGAGGTAATGTGTTCCTATGCGAAGGAGGATGTGTTACACGAAAAAGGGTAAAATTTTGAGAAAGGCTTGTAAAAGGTACGACAGACAAGTTTGAAGCTGGAAGCTGCGCCCTGGGGAGATATCTAATTTAATCCCCTTCCTTTCAGTCGTCATCTCGGAATTCCCTATCCCATTCCTTCTCCTTTCATTTAAGTGAAAATATTCCATGGAGAACGGGGGGGGAGCAATCACTCCCCCCCCACCCATCCCCTAGAACTTGGGCTTTTCCATTTCGACATTAAATTAGGGGAGAAAGAAGTGCACCCCTCAGACTGTTCCTGATAAAAGTAAAAACGAAAAGGTTATAGGTCTGTAAGCTGATATGTAAGAAAATATGGTGGAACATATGGGATTAGCTCGAATGTTACATTCTTTGAATCCCTTTGGAATAAAGATTCAGTGTGGAATCCAGGAGAAAGGAAAGCATACTTCGCCTTTGTAATATGCCAGAGTATAAATAGATTTGGGAAATGAAATGTGCTAAAAATAAGCAAAGCACTCCCCTACTTTGAAATACAGTAATCTATTTATAGAGAAGACTGGAAAGTATATTATTTCTTTACAAACTTTGTACTTCTATAGCCCGGCATCACCAGCCTTCTCTAGTTCTATATATTTTGGGTAATGGCTTTTAAGCCTTTTAAGATGGTTCAACCATCTTATTGACCGTTAACCTCCCATCGATCTAGCTTGTGATTTGCTTCTGTCACACTATGAAACGCTATCGCCATCTGCTTAGTTTTTGTAGCCGTGTTTTGGACGTTTTTATGTAAATAACTTGCTGGTTAAATCTTTGGACGTCCTGCGCCCACTTGAGCCACATTGCTTTGATATTAAGTAAAACTATCTTCAGACAGTATAACTATCTCAAAATGGAGTCATAAACCTCTTATTTCAAAGACTGTGAGATTTCCGTGAACTTTTGTTTGATCGTTACCAAACTCGACATTTGCTACTTTTATATAAAAATAAAGATCAAGTTTGTAATGGTAGAAATAGGGTGGGGGTTAGAGGGGGGGATTTCGAACATCTGATATTTCTCCGGTACAATAAGCCCAATAAACTTATTAAAACACAGGGCAACAGGAAATGGGAAATGAAACGGCTCCAAACTATCAAAAACGTGTAACATATTTATGAATATCTTGTATAACTTGTTAATTCATTTAATTCTTATTCTTCTTTTGTTATAGTCTTCTATTTCATGTGTTTTTTTTTTATTTTATTACAGTAAATTATTATTTAGTAATTACTACAGTTTATATAATTGAGTATATCATTCAAGTTGAATAAATTATTGTAGTCTCTCTAAAATTTGTTATTAATTTAATTTTTTAGCTCATATCAATTATATAACAATACAAAATAACTATATTATATAGCACCCCCAGAAGAAGTGTCGTTATTTCAAAATGCCTCAATATACCATAAACGTTCCTACAAAGTTGATGTTGTAATGTCTTTTTTCGATAAATACATTGTAGTTTAAGTTACAACAGTATTATAATTGCAAAGACGACTGAAAAATAATGAAAACTTACTTATAACCCTAAAACAGTCGATTTGGAAGTTACGTCACTATTTTTCTGGGCGTGCGATATATAAAATGTATCCATTTCATTAACTGTTGTTTTACTAATTTTAGTACTAGCGAGCTGGCTTATTATAAACGTTTCATTTACTTTGTTGACTAGGCCGTTGTATTGTGTTCGGCCAGTATATAGAAAGTCCGTCACGCAGGGGCTGCGTAAACTAAGCAGATTTCCCACGTGAAGTTTTACAATAGAGAAATTTCACGAGAGCCGAGCCAGTCAAAGAAACGGCCAAACTAGCTTTTGGCGGGAAAGTAACTCTCGTCCGTTAGGCTCCGAGATTAAATTAAAAACAATTCAATCTCAAAAAACAACAAGAACTCAAAAAATGGACTTACCGCTAATGATAGCAGCGCTCTGTACACTTATTACACCAACACTAAATAGTACCACAGAATATCCATTACTTGTAAGACTTAATACTGCTGTGAATATTAAGTAAACAAATAAAGGGCAAGTCAAATGGTAAGAACCTTCCTGATAGCAAACAGTCTGAGTTCGAAACAATCAGGTTAGCCAGCTTTTACCGGAAATAGAAGCAATTACGGAAATATATTTGAATATAAGTTATAAATTTTATTCATATAACTATTTATTGTATCCAGTACTGTAATTAATAATAGAACGTAACCTACAACGTAATACAGCTGGATTGTAAACAAACAGGTTAGCCAACATTGTAGTGCAGTATCGATAGATAGACCGGAAAAACAAACAATTAAAGAAATATATCTGAATATAAAATATTAATTTTATTGGAAACTATTTATTATAGTTAGTAGAGTAATTTGAAATGAATCAAAATAATTTCTATCTCAATCACTCAGATTTTTGTAGTCCAAGAAAAAAAAGGGGGGGGGGGTCAACAGAACGTATTCGTTTGTACCTCGTAAAATAAAGCTTTGTTGTAAACAATATTTTGTATTTAACCTAATAATGAGGTGGTTCATGAGATATCAGCTTACTATTAATATGTCCCTAGTAGGAGTCGGCGTTTACAGAAAGCGGAACTCATTACAAAAAATACAAATATCTCGGTTAATACTCATTATACGGAAAATATGTATAGAACAATATTTATAGTAAATGTAATTTGCAATAAGATTGGTTCTATACAATTTTTCGATCCGACGTATAGTAACGGAGATATTTCGAATTTTCGAAAATCCTCCTCTCTAAACCCCCCCTCCCACTTGTCCGATTTCAGCCGTTAACGAACTTGATCTTTCTTTTTACATAAAATGACTAAATTTTGAGTTTCGTAACGATCAAACAAAAATTGCGACCGCTAGAGCGGTAACAGAGAAATATATATATATATATATATATATATATATATATATATATATATATATATACAGTTTTGAACGGACCTCATTTTCGTCATCTACTAAGTAGAATCGATGGACATTTGAAGAAAAATGTCGAAAATTCCGTCATGAGTACAACCTCAATAGCTGATTTCCCTGAAGGGAAATCTGCTAAAAAGTTGGAACGACTTAATTCCACCCTACCTTTGAATACAAAGCAGAATGTTTTGAAGTTAAGTGATTGTATGCAATGATTGTAATTATGATGAAACGTCCAATAACTTCTTAACACCAAAATACACAATAAGCCATTGTCGATTCGGAACTAAACTCCGTTGGAGCGACTAGGAGCGGCGACCCCAAGCCAGTGGAATACCACAATGGAGACCAAAGCCACGGAACCAGGTGCCCCCCTATTAACACGTTGCGGGCAAGTAATGCCCCACCCCCTACCCAAGACCTCACTCGGCCTAATCACTTCCCCTCCCCTCCCTCAATCTACAGCTGTTAGGCTATCCGACGACCCTTCATGGTTTCTGTCACAATAGGCGCTCTGCAATTCTCCCCTGTCCCTTACAGCCAGTTTGCGGTATTTCTTCATCAGCAAGAACTTAGTTTATTACGTCAAATGTTTAACGAATATTATTGGTAATATTGGTTCATAAGGTATTGGATGTAAAAGGTTTGCCGTGACCACTAAATATCTATCACATTGATTTTGAGAATATAGTCCGTCCTCTCTTTTTCTCGGTTAAGATTATAAGCCATTGCTGAAGGTAGATCCTACTTGCTAGAGCATCTGCCGATTCAGCTGCGATGGACACTGACTCGAGGAGTTCTTTGATGCTGCGAGATTCACATTCACTCCAAATAGAAATAAGACACTCCCTCAGCTTCCTTTATGGATCGTCAGATGTACGTGGGAGGAGGTCTACGTGTGGCTGAACATCTAACTCCAATCCGCCTACAACCGCCTGGAACTTCATTTGACATGAAGTCACCTCAGATGTGGCAAAGACCTCTTCCACTTGCCAGAGCTAGGGCGGCATTGTCTTTAACACAGATGTCAGCATTATCTCAGAAATAAGATTGTATTATAACGCTCATACGCAAGATGAAGGACGTACTTTATTTTTACTTTTACGGATGACGTTGTTGTTAACGTCGGTTGGTTACCACTTTAACGTTGTTCACAGCTGGTTGAATCTGTTTCCGTGGCAACGTTCATTACGTCAACACGGCAACGAATGCCATGTATTTCATTCTTCTTTCATGTAGTCAGAAATGTGCCCTATCTTATTTTAGAAACATTGCTAAATATATATCCATGAATTTTAGCAGATTTCCCTTAAGGTAAATCAGCTATTGAGGTCGTACTCATGACGCGATTTTCGAAAAATTTCTTCAAATGTCCATCGATCCTACCCAGATGACGAAAATTAGGTCCGTTCAAAATTATATATATATTTGTCTGTTAACGCTCTAGCGGTCGCAATATATTTACACGATATTTAAACGTTTTATGCAAAGAGACAGATAAAGTTCGTTAATGGCTGAAATCTGACCAGTGGGAGGAGGGTTTAGAGGGGAGGATTTTCAAAAATTCCAAATACCTCCGTTATCATACGTCGGATCAAAAATTTGTATAAAACCAATCTTATTGAAAATTACATTTACTATAAATATTGTACTATACATTTATTCTCTATCTTGAATATTAACCGACATATTTGCATTTTTATTAATTGTAACAGACGAAATGAGATCGGGTAACTTCGGGTCTAGTCGTTAGTTTCTGTCAAAAGCTAGTTCGGCCGTAACTGTTCGACTCTCGTAAAATTTCTCTATTGTAAAACTTCACGTGGGAAATCTGATTAATTTACGCAGCCCCTGCGTGACGGACTTTTTTTTTATATTCCGGAATAAAGCTCTCATCTGGATAGCACATTTATTTAGGCATTGGATAATATTTTAGTGTTCCATTTGATAAAGCTAGTTGTTTCGATTCCGGCCTGGGCAGTAGAAAGTCATTAAATAAAACCATGCGTCTCACCTTGGCTAGAAAAATAGGTAGCCTGTGCTTAGTACGGCACAATTAGCCATAACAGCACAAAGCAGAGGTTAATGAATATGTATTTATTATTTCTATAACATGTATCTAGTTAATCACAAAACTATATATGGCTCCTCACAATTTTATTTCTTTTAAACGCTGAGCGCTTTCGGGGACTAAATCCCCATCTTCAGAGCTACAAAACAATGTAACACCATAATTAGGAGTCTAAAAATCAGTTGTTAAAAATGTTTACATAATTGGTCATATAACAAAAACGTCTATAACATTATAAAAATTTTTACAATAATAACACCTATATTCAAAAACATATTTACAATTAAAATATAACACATTAATAATTCCTATTTAAACATTAAAATAATATTATAAGCATTTATTATATTTATATGTATTTATATTTACCACCTAGGGGAACGGAATGGCCACAGTCGGGAATTTATAAGAAAAATATATGACAGGAGGGTTTCTAAAAAATTGATGAGGGAGACTTTTAGGGGTGGAGGGGAAGAAGTTAAATCCTGGGGAATATTGCCATATTTGGGCAGGCTATCAGAAATCCTGGGAAGGAAATTAAACAGGCAGGGCATTAGAATAGCCTACAGAAAGAGGGCGTCACTTCAGAATTTTATTTCTAAAATCAAGGATGCTACCCCTCTAGGAGACAGATCAGGGGTGTACATGATGAAGTGTGGGATGTGTGAAGCCAGCTACGTTGGGAGGACAGAGAGGAAGTTACGGATCAGGGCTAAGGAACACATGAGAGCAGGCTCAGAGTTTTATGCACACTGTAAGGAGCACAACCACCATGCTGGAGACCACCGGATAAAATTAATTCATAGCGACGTTAAAGGTTATCTGTTGGACATGGTGGAGGCTATTGAAATAAAACTTGAAAAAGCCATAAATAAAGACAATGTAAATGTGCAGACTGACACAAACGCGTCTCTCATGTCCAGACTTGTCTCTGCCCCCTCCCTAGCGGCTTGGAATGATCCCCTTGCCCTCAGTGCGTCGGCAGGGTTTAGCCTGGTAGCAAGCCTATAGGATCGCCCTACGCTCTGACGGTAATTTTTTTTTTTTTGCTTATAATATTATTTTAATGTTTAAATAGGAATTATTAATGTGTTATATTTTAATTGTAAATATGTTTTTGAATATAGGTGTTATTATTGTAAAAATTTTTATAATGTTATAGACGTTTTTGTTATATGACCAATTATGTAAACATTTTTAACAACTGATTTTTAGACTCCTAATTATGGTGTTACATTGTTTTGTAGCTCTGAAGATGGGGATTTAGTCCCCGAAAGCGCTCAGCGTTTAAAAGAAATAAAATTGTGAGGAGCCATATATAGTTTTGTGATTAACCATTCATCACCCTCACCACCAGCTAAAAATAAATATGAACATGTATCTACTTTGTGCTAGTAAGGTTAATTGGGAGGACTTGTCTACTCTGCGCTACTAACGCTAATTGGCAGCAGTTTTCAATATGTTACCACCCTTTTTTAGCACGAACTGGACTAATGATTTTATTCAATGAGTTGGTCATTAAATAAATTACTATTGCCCAGGTGGTTAGTAATTGGCCACAAGAAATAGAATTTAATTCATTTAATTTTTTAATGAACCCGATTTCTATATTTTATTTTCCATATTATCAAATAAGTCAATGTTTAACTACTTTCAGTCAATGCTTAAATTTTCTTGTAAGTTTTATATTGATTTAATCTATTCTTTGTGGGTTTCACGTTCATGTCAAAAGTGTTTCTTGCATTCAGTATTCCAAAATCCTGTTCCTTTTAAGAGTGATTTTCGCAATAGACATTTGTATGGGACTTTATGGAAACCATATGAATCTATGGTGAACTTTGATAACATCATCTGAGTGTACATTGATATGACAGGTTGAAGATTGTGCGGGAAGATTTATTAAATGGCCTAGAGCCTGGGGAAAGATATGATGAAGTGGATTAGCGGGAGATGGAGCTGTCTTACCTTAACCTGTTAATGAGGTCTTGCACCTGCCTCTTCTATCATAACTTGAACTCTTTCATACTTACACATTTTCCCCCTACTTCATCATTTAACAAACTACTTGTTGATCAACAGAAACATGACTCAAGCCAATGAATTAATTTTGTGTGCCGTTCAAAACACACAAATTCCCAAATGATAACACTTAATTTTGTAAAACATTGACGCACTGAATTCCTGGTCTGCGGAACCCCGTAACGTCTCGCACTCTGGATTAATTTAAAATAATGTTAAGTTTTTTTAAACATGAACAGTTTTGGTAACAATATCAATATGTAAACAATAATAGCTATTCCTAACAAACTCCTAGACAACCTAGAGAAAATTCTCAGGAAAATCTAACCAGGAGAGTCAAGTGGCTTGAGATATGTAACATATTTGTAATCTTCGAGTAGGGTAAACCGAAATTCAAACATTTATAAAAATAAACATTTTCTAACTCTTGAGAGAGATTGGAGAATAAATTCATAATATTGTTGCACTCAAATATTACTTATTTATTTATTATCTGCAATGCCAATCAACTCATATGTAGAGCATAAACAAATAAATGATATTATCTGATCACTTCTATTAAAATATAATATCAAATATTTTGGATCATATGAAACGGTATCTGGTAAGGTCGAATTGAAGTTAAGTTTATTTTAAATCACTGCATTTTTTTGGGGTTGGTTAAAAACATTTTGGAAGGGTGTGAGGGCTAGCCACAATGACTATTAATCCGTATCAGATTAGGATTGTTCAACTATTTCTAATGAGAAAATTACAATGTCCTTCACATGATGATGTGCCTGTTTCATAATTATTATTAGTTGAAATACGTTGTTAACATGGATTTTAGTTAGTCTGTTAAACTTTTTTTTTGTAAATATTTTCTGATAACCTCATAGGCAAAACTCACTACTTAGATTAAATTAGACAAAAATATGTTCATGCTAGGAGGACCAGAATTATGCAATTCTCATGGACGAGTGTACTTACACTTGCATGCACAATATAAATTGCTCAGAATTATAATTGTAACAGATTTTTGCAGAAATGGAGGACCTAGTTAATTGGAACATTAATACTCATAAAAGTATTAACGACAGAGGAATGTACTTTGTGGGAAGTAATTATGGATCCTGTCTTGTCTCTAAACATCCCTGTTATTTGTGTTAATGCTTTTTGATTTTAAAAAAATTCAAGGAAATTTTGACCTTCAAAACTATCATTATGTGTGAATGTGGTGACCCGGCGATAATATATTCTGAATCGTTAGCAATGTTACTAGAACTAAATTCCATTCTTGACCAAAATCCATATTAAATAAAAAATATATACATATTTTAGACGACACAATTAATTTCATATTTCGGTATTATTGTAGTAGACTAAAAAAAAATCAAGAAGAGTAAGTATTTATGTAATGTAAAAGATTAACTCAATTCCCTAGTAATTAATGAATAAGTTAGAAATAAACAGTCATTTAGAAGGACATGTAGCACTTGAAAATCCTGAATTTATTCATTTATTGAGCCCGGAATAATTCAGAATAGTTAATAACCTTAATGCCTCGCATTAGATATATTTTATATTGTAATTCTTCTTTAATAAGGAGTTTTCAGGGACTAATTACCTTCTCTATAGTGCACTTTCAAGCTGCAATAACTTGCATCGGTTGCTAATACGTTCAGAGACATAGTGCTGCATTTGAGGAAAGTGTTTTAATTTATAATGACGTGTTCCCAACTACATGTGTTGCTTTATGTAAATGCTTGACGGAAGTAAATGCTAACAACAAGTGTTAATTTATTCATCACATGAATTGAAATAACCATTAATTTATTCTAGTGTGATTATTTATTTAGATATAAATTAGATGCTGTAATACAGTAGTTTTTTACTCGTTCTCACTATAGCTTTGATATTTTTGTAAGGTTGGGAGTATTTCATTGAGTCAGTCACCTGATTCGAAGCTGTAGAGCAGTGTCACATGAAATTATCATCCGAATAAAGTCAGACATCTTGTTTGACTAATAGTCAAATTTTATCTTGTAAGTTTAGTACTAATACGTTGTTAATGTAAATGTAGTATTCTATAACTTGTTTCTCTGGTATACTACTAATATCATTTATAGCTAATAATCAGCTTCAATTAGGTAGAGGTAGGGGATGTTGAAATAACATTTTGTATTGATACGGGAGCAGATGTTTCCATAATATCCAAAGGGCTTTACAAAACGTCAAGGCTACCGTTTCTATAAAAGAGAAACAGATAAGGTGCTAAGCGGGGTTATGTTTTGTGACAGGTTTGGAGTTGTCATTTATGAATAAATATATTTAGTTGCATAATTTATTCCTATAGAACATATTAAAATACACTTTTTAAACATAAGAATCAATATTCCATTATTCATTATGCATATATTCAAAAGCATAGAATTCGATTGCCTTTTTTGCCGATTGTGTTATAAAATTAGTCATTCTTCTTTTGTTGTTACTTCGATTTTACGAAATATATTATAGAATGGAAAACTAGTATTTTTAACAAGCTTTGATGGTTGTAAGCCGTTCAGATGGAAAATTTGTAGATCGTGACAAAGTTATGAAATTTTCGTCACACTTTACAGCTTGGAGACGGCTAATTGCATTCCTTTCTTGATCATATACAGAAGTTTTCTGATACTTTCGATTACTACAATGCAGGTATCTTAAGGCAAAGAAATCTAGAGGCCGTGATGCCCCTGGTTACCACTTAACCTAACACTGATAACAAAAGTTTAGACAGTCAGTTGCTTGTGTACCACCATGACCGCTGTTTGTATTATTCTAAAGTTGTATTATTATTTTTGTGACATTTATGATAATACAATAACCTATTATTTGGAGTCAAGATTTCATTTATTTATAGAGAACACTCCCTATAAAAAGGTATATGAATTTTGAGGTTGAGAACCTTGAAGTTCAGATATCCAGAGCCACAGTTACCATGAGCTACTGATGTCTAGGGTCCACAGGATAGTAGAGGGACAGGCATGTTGAGGCACAGGACCTTGAGGTACAGGATTCCAGAGACCGTTATCATGAGGTACTGATATCTTGAGGAACATGAATCTAGAGATACAGATATCCAGAGCCATAGCTATCGTGGGGAACTGGTGTCTACAAGCACAGAAATCTATCTAGAGATACAGATATCCAGAGGCATAGCTATCGTGGGGAACTGGTGTCTACAAGCACAGAAATCTATCTAGAGATACATATATCCAGAGGCATAGCTATCGTGGGGAACTGGTGTCTACAGGCACAGAAATCTATCTAGAGATACAGATATCCAGAGGCATAGCTATCGTGGGGAACTGGTGTCTACAAGCAGAGAAATCTATCTAGAGATGCCGATCCTAGAGACAAAAATATTCAGAAAAATGGTTCTCTTGAGGTACTGACTTTTGGAGGTGCAGGTATCTAGAGGAAGTGAAATCTTTATGTGCTAATTTCCAGAGGCACATGTATCTTATAAAACAGTGAAGATAAAGCGCGCATATGAGAATATATTTTCTTTCTTGCTGTTTCTACTGAAGTGTGGGTTCTCGCAGTAATCCATTTCCCTCAAGAGAAATCAGCTATTGAAGTATACTCATGACGATGTTTTCGAATCATTTTTTTAAATTTCCATCGATCCTACTTAGTAGACGACGAAACATTGTTGTCGCAATTTTTGTCTTATCATTACCAAACTCGATATATAATCGTTTTTTGAAAAAAGAAAGATCAAGTTCGTTAACGGCTACAATCAGACCAGTGGGAGGGGGGGTTTAGAGAGAGGAATTTCGAAATATCTCCGTTATTATGCGTCGGATCGAATACTTGTATGGAATCTACAAAACTTCATGTCACATTAAGCTGTAATATTATGAAGCACATTATTTGAAGCCTCTATACCAAATATTGTTCTCATTGAACTCTTACGTTTTGAAATAAATGCAAATACCTGACTCACATTTGAAATTGGCAATTAATTAAGCCCCTGCTTGACGGACTTTTTTTGTACTGATGATCGCCACTGTCTTACATGAAACTGTAAATATTTACTTGTTTAATGAGGCCACAGTAGTTACGAAAGTTAGTGGCTGCATCAATTAGAGTAATAATTAGGAGGACGAAATGCATTGACAATTTCAGAAGTTTTTGTCAGCAAATCTTCAAGAAATAAACACAAAGGTAAACCTCTACCAAAATCTTCAAGAAATGAGACACTCAGTTAAAATTTATGAATGTTCATATTAACAGGAGCGTACGAGTAAGATCTATTAATTCAACTAAATAAATTACATTTCGTATTTTCTTTTCAATTAGACTGGATGATGGATAATATATTTCTGCTTACTACAGGAGTATCTATTTATACTATTTTAAGAGTTAATTTACATTAGGTAAATCACAAGACAAAAATAAGTAACAAAACAGTATTTGGAACAAGTTGGCAGCAAAAGGAGAAC
The DNA here is from genome assembly GCA_019009955.1 of Riptortus pedestris. NCBI lineage: Eukaryota > Metazoa > Arthropoda > Insecta > Hemiptera > Alydidae > Riptortus > Riptortus pedestris. The sequence continues at coordinate 54,487,510 of CM032229.1, forward strand.
TAGACGCAGCCACCCTTGGGGACGAACTGAATCTCCCAATTTAATAAAAGAGAGAAGTTATTTTCTAGTTCCTTTGGTCACTCATCAAATTAAGGGGAAATTCTCTTTCATGCGGGAAAGGAAGGGGAAAGTAAGCCCTTTAGAACCGAAACTACTTTGGAACAATAGATTTTCCGATTCTCTTTATAAACCAAAGTTTTATATATATATATATATATATATATATATATATATAATTAACAGGTGACTTTTTTTTTACATTTTGAGTCGATTTTTTTTTATCGCAGACACAAGCTAGACAAGCTTGGTTTTTTTAAACACTTAGAGCAATAAGATTGTCTTTAATTTCTAATAACAATATGAGTCATCCTTCATCAAAGGAATTTAAATTCCCCGCGATTTATCATGTACCCCTGAGCTAACCTTTCAAATTCTTGCAACACCTAGCATGAGGTTGGTTTAAATAGCTTTTTTGTTCCTAGATAGAACATATTCTCAATGACATAGCACTTTCGGAGCTCACGCTCCATCAGTACAACTCTCTTCAATGATAATCAGTTCGTTTGGTTCCAGCAACGTTTCTGTGAAGGGGACGGTACGGATAATGACGCGTGTGCTCCGAAAAATCTACGCATAGAATAAATAATTTTGAAAGAGCGAGGCGAATTCTTGTTTGATTCTTACTTGTGATCATATTCCTTCACCATCCAGCACCTCAAAAATGCAGGGCCTGCGTAAACTAAGCAGATTTCCCAAATCTTAGTATAAAAAGCGTGTGATCCCATCTCACCACATATACTCTATTTCTATGTAAAAAAAACCTATGAGTAAAGGGGGTATCGGGTGGGGGGACGGGGAATTACTGAAGGCTGAAAACAAGAAAGTACGAATAACTCGCTTAATATTTGAGGTACAAAAAGAATCAAAGAACAACAATTGTAGGATATCAATAATTTAACTAAATTGGTACTATAGCAATTTCCGATCCGACACATATTACCGGGGTTAATTTTAATTTTCGAATCCGCCCACCCCCCACTATCACCCCGCCAAACCCCTACTATTCCAGGCCCGATTTCAGCCAATAAAAAAATCCGATCTCCAGTGTTGAATGAAACGGTTAAATATCGGGTATGTTATAAATCAAATAAACATTTTTTAGTGAAAAACAAAAAAAATATTAGTCGATTAGTATTTCCAAGTATCCCACAAAGTAAAAGTTCAATGGAACCAATAGGTGGTATTTAACCATGAAATGAAGTAGTACATGATATAACAGTTTATTTTAGCAGATTTCCCTAATTTAATATGGCATAAGGAGGACTTTACTAAACGCTGAAAACTACAACATCCAAACATCTCGGTTTCCCTGCCTTTCCTATTTATCTAATATATTTCAAGTGCCGTAGATAAGTTGAGAAACGGTCTCTGGTAAGAAATACTTTTCCCCTTTTTCCTACTCAGAATACTTCAGATACATTGTATTTAATGAATTATGCATTAGCAATATTTATTAGTTTCCCCATTGTTGGGAATATTAATTCAAAACACCTTATAAAAATGTAGTAAAAGTCTGAGCTAGATGATTGGCTGTTGTGTATCGAAGGAAGAGGTTTGCCCCGGGGAGAAGATAAGGTAAGAGAGAGAGGCCAAGAATAACAAGGCAGATCTCTATTTACATTGGAGCCTCAGGCCCTGTTTGTAGCTCTGCCCCTCGAGTCTCTAGGTCTATCAACATCATTCCACTTCCTCGAAACAAAGATGTTTGGAACCCATTTGTTTTAAGTGGTCCCTTCTACCATCTTTACTCCATCTTTCGGACAACTTTGACCCTTAACTGCTTTCGTCTCATTGCATTCTGCCCCTCTGCTTTGTTGACCAAGAGAGAGATCTAGTTACTCTAACTATCTCTGGCACGACAGAGATTCAAATGAAGACCAACAACCTGAAGAATTGTTGTTCTCGTTTCCGTGCTTAAATACTTCTCAGGTAAATTGAATGGTGAGATGAATTTGAAATGGCTTAACCATGTCATGAATATCTGCATAATACAATATTGTTGCAGAATTATTTGTCTCAATTCTTAGAAGAATTAGCCTTCTTTGACTGGAATACACAACTTCTCTGAGTTTTATAACTAACCAATAGCACTCGGGATTTGGGCTGGCTGGTGGAGGTCCATCATCAACGGAAGAATAAAAAGTCCGTCACGCATGTGAAGTTTTACAATAGAGAAATCTGCATACTGGTAACACAATATCACCGTGATTAAATACAAATGGCAGTGAGAAATCTTTCAGTTAATTAAAATAAATTCCCAACTGAAACGGCTTCTGTTTTGTAAGAATAATTTATATTTTAATAACTCAAATTTTAGTAGTCCAAGAACTAGAAGGGGGGGGGCGGATGAATAGAACGTATTTGCATAAATCTCACAAAGTAACGAAGGTAAGGTAAGGTTAGAAACGACAGGTAAAGTTAGAAGAAGTTTCCACCTGAGCCGAGTACTGACGGAAATGGCTGACCTAACCCGAACTATACCCGACCACAGACTTCATAAAAATGAAAATATCTTGGTTAATATTCAAGATAGAGAATAAATGTATATAACAATAGTTATAGTGAATTTAATTTGCAATAAGATTGACTCTGTACAATTTTTCGATCCGACGTATAGTAACGGAGATATTTTGAATTTTCAAAAATTCTCCATTCTAAACCCCCTCCCACTGGTCCGATTTCAGCCGTTAACGAACTTTATCTTTATTTTTACATAAAATGACTAAATATCGAGTTTGGTACCGATCAAACAAAAGTTGCGACCGCTAGAGCGGTAACAGCCAAATATATATCTATATATATGTATGTATATATATATATATATATATCTAGCGGTCGCAACTTTGGTTTGATCGGTACCAAACTCGATATTTAGTCATTTTATGTAAATATATATATACAGTTTTGAACGGACTTCATTTTCGTCATCTACTAGGTAGGATCGATAGACATTTGAAGAAAAATGTCAAAAATTCCGTCATGAGTACAACCTCAATAGCTGATTTCCCTTAAGGGAAATCTGCTAAAAGGTCAATACACCTCCACTCTTAATACTTAATTTATTAAATGCAGAGTACTTTCGGGGCGAACCGTCCCATCTTCAGTGCTCTAGAGCTGGTCCCTGTTGAGCCGACAGATAAACCAAGGGCAGTTTTCCGTTAACCTATCGTAGTTTTATTTTCATTTCATTTCTCGGGTCAGAAAGGGACCATTCTGACCAAGTGAGAGTCCAAGAGCGCAGCTCCACTATCAGCAGAAATAACCATCATAAGATTAAAATAATTAAAATTTTAAAAGCATTTAAACATTTTTTTTTTAAATTACGAATTATTTTTGAGGCCTCAGGTTAACCAGGTGAGTTGAAATGTTAGCTTTAATCCGTCAAGGTAAACCTTGAGTTGCGAGTTCTGGACAAGAGGAATTTATTTAGTGACAAGCTCATTAAATAAAATCCTTAGTCCCACCCTGACTAGAAATGGATGAAAACCTGTAGATAACCAATCCCAATTTGCCATAGTTGCAAAACGTTGGGTTTAAAAATAATAATAACTATTTGTAACGCAAAAGTTTTACTATTGATTGAAATAAAGAGCTAAGTTTTTCAATGAAGCTTTTTTACGTACATTCATTAAAAGTACCACTTAGGGTGCATTTTCTTATTAAAACGGGGTTTTAATGCACTAGTCGTAAAAAGAACACAAGGATGAAAAAAATCATTCAAGCTTGAACCGTGTGCTTTACCCGGAACCGACTTCAAAGAGAAATCTTTATATAAACGCCAACAATTTTTTTCGTTCATTTTTTTTATGTATCCATTGCCTGCATGGGAGAGTTTTTTCTCCCTTTCCCTCTAGGGGCAGGGGTCCGGCTCTATCAAAGACCCTGTTCATTTAGCGCTAAATTGAAGAGCTCGGACCCTAAACTTATAGATGGCGATGCAGGGTATGCCACGGCTGACTAGCCCCCGATATCGGAGGCCGAGGTGGATCTAGGAAAAATGTGGGTCACGCCCGGTCTCCCATCTAACCCAAGTATGTAATTCCACTCAGGAACTTGGGTCGGCTCTAACCCTTCGCCCCAACCTTAACTCTCTCCTTACTTTATATCTTATATAGTTTACTGCTCTGAGTCATCGCCGCCTTCCTCTCTCACAACAATACCCATATCCTTATGAATATTTTTACTGGTGAGCATAAAATAAGACCTTTTCATCAGGTATACTGCTTAATTATATGGTCCCAAGGGAGATCAAAGCTTCCTCTATTATTATCGTCTGAGGATCTTGACTCAACGAATGAGTCATTCAGTTTCAGAAGGAGAATTGCGAAAAATAGTGTGGATCATATAAACAACATTCTACCTCTCCAGTCAGCTACTCGATCGTGCTAGTAATCCTTACAAAGGTTTTGGTAAGTCATAATACAAAGTAACAAGTACACACTCTTGGAGAATCTTATTAGTCTACACAGTACGTGAAGGCAAAGGAGAAGGTACTGATTTATAAATTTAGTTTCCAATTTTGGCCAAATTTGACAGATATAAAAGAATTTAAATATTTTCTTTACATGTGAACTAGTTAGCATACAGCTTTATATCTACATATATATTGATATTTCTTAATGTTGTTATTAAATCTGTTGTACCAGTGAATAAGTGGTTAAGTCCCCCTTACTCACTGGTGGACTTAACCACTTATTCACTGGGGTTACAGAAATATTAACCGACATATTTCCATTTTTCAAATTTCAGTCTAATAAACCATTCTTATTTTTCATCGCACGTTATTAATAAGCCAACATATCATGAATCGTCTTATTTCAAGCTGTAGTACCAAATATTGTGCTCAACAAATCTTTTCTAGATGAGATACATGCAAATACGTTCTGATGATCTCCCCCTCTTTTATTTTTGGATTACTAAAATTAGTCAGGACCAAAAAAAAGGCTTTCGGGTGGCTGAGGTGGTTTTTGTCCAGGCTACACTTCTCATATCAGGCACTGATGATGGAGCGATGACTCTGAAAGTATGCTTCGCATATATTACAACTCTAATAGAGGACAAGGCCTTTTTGGTTCGTCTACCGTCCAGCATTTTGGGAGAAATCACTAAAATTAAAGTGATTAAGATGAAACTATTCTGGTTCATTATTAATTGTCGAACTAAGTAAATATAGTAAATAGGTTTCAGTAAACTTAATATATTACATTCAGATAAGTTTGAGTAATTGTTTTTTTGTTTTTTTCGGTCAAGAATAATCCTATCTTTCAGCTTACCTTGGCCTGTCTGTATCCAATTCAGTCGCTTTCCATTGTAGATTTTATTACAATGTAAATTGGTAGAATGAGTTCTCATTGTCATTTGTATTTGTTCATTTAACATTCGCGATGGTGTTAAGTGTAAAAGTGTTTTACGTTACGTTTACGTCTATCTTTTCCGGCAAACGATTTTTCTTCAATGTAAAGTGAATTTTGGAAGATTCTCCTGCCATCTTCACATGGAACTAATAATTTTCAAGTTGTTGTAATGAAGGTTGGTTGGGGGAACCGAGGTTTACTCCCGCTCACTTTTCTGCCACTTGTACTCTGTCCTATGTCACCAACAACTTTGAATCATAGAACTCACTACCTCTTCGGGGAATCCTTCCTCAGTCAGAATTCCTACCTAATCAGTCTCCCCTACCTAAGTCAGAATTCCTACCTACTCACACTCCTATCTAAGTCCTAATTCCTACCTAAGTCATCCTCCTACCTAAGACAGAATGCCTTCCTAATCAGCAACCTACCTAAATCAGAATTCCTACCTAATCAGCTTCCTACTTATGTCAGCCACCTACCTAAATCAGAATCCCTACCTAAAAGCCTCGTACCTAAACACCCTCCTACACGTAATCACTTTCCCACCTAAGTCAGAATTCCTACTTAATCGGCTTCCTACCTAAATCAGAATCCCTACCTAAAAGCCTCGTACCTAAACACCCTCCTACACGTAATCACTTTCCCACCTAAGTCAGAATTCCTACTTAATCGGCTTCCTACCTATGTCAGCCACCTACCAAAGTCAGAATCCCTACCTAATCAGCAAGTTACCTAATCACCCTCCGACCTAAAACAGAATTCTTACCTAATCATCCTCCCACGTAATCACTTTCCCACCTAAGTAAGAATTCCTACCAAATCAGCTTCCTACCTATGTCAGACACCTACCTAAGATAGAATCCCTACCTAATCAGCCTCCTATCTAAAACAGAATTCTTACCTAATCATTCTCCTACGTAATAACTTTCCTACCTAAGTCAGAAATCCTACCTATGTCAGCCACCTACGTAAGTCAGAATCCCTACCTAATCAGCCTCCTACCTAAAACAGAATTCTTACCTAATCATACTCCTACCTAATCAGCCTCCCACCTAACTCACAATTCCTACTTAAGTCAGCCCCCTACCTTAATCAGAATTCCAGCATAACAACCTTATTCCTAACTTAGGGAAACTGCTGACAAATGACTCAAAAACGACCTTTTACATTTTGTCTGATTCTGTGAGTCAACACGTCATCAAAGTGTGAGCCTACAGAGAGCACTCTATTGAGTCGTTGTCCATCGGTCTATAACACGATTTAAATGTCGACCCCCCCCCTCTCCCGTCGTTCGAAATTGGATTACCCAGTCCTCGCCACCTGTCCCTGATTGCTCCACCGGGCTTTCGCGTTTTCACCAAAACCAATTCGTTTTCAAACCTCTCTCTATTTTATTCATCCCAGGTTGTCTAATGCCCGCTCCCAAACCACCGATGCTACAAGCAATCCTAAATAATTCCCACAGTTCATTTAGAGCTCTCTGTTGTTTTGTTTCGTTTTTATGTACCTTTCGCCACAAGCGATGTTACTGTTTATTTTATTCATTCAGAATTTAATAGTATGATATTTAGAAAAATGTATAAATAAACGATAAATTAAATACTCATTTATGGATCTATCACTTTAAATACATCTCACTTAAGCTACTATTCAGTTAACACTGATGGCACTTATTAATTCCATATCAAAATCTACATTACCCACTGGTATTCATTTCGCATCGCAGTATAACAAAATAAACCAAATAACGATCTCTTGTTCACACGGCCTTTTGACTATAATTACTTGGTGTGTAAGGAAAATTTCATTTCTATGGATAAGTATGTAAAAATCCTTGTCAAATGATCTACTCTTACTAGGTACCATTGCTTAAATAAAATAGAATTATATATCTGTAAGCAATACATGGATATCGGAATCGGCTTAGTTCACTTAGTCTTGCAGACTCAAGTTTCATATTCAATGCAAGAAAGTGTAGTCTAAAAAAGTCCGTCACGCAGGGGCTGCGTAAACTAAGCAGATTTCCCACGTGAAGTTTTACAATAGAGAAATTTCACGAGAGTCGAGTAGTTAAGGAAACGGCCGAACTAGCTTTTGGCGGGAAAGTCACCCGTCCGTTAGCCGCCCAGATTTAATAAAAATGCAAATATCTCGGATAATATTCAAGATAGAGTATAAATGTATATAACAATATTTATATTAAATTTAATTGGCAATAAGATTGATGCTGTACAATTTTTTGATCCGAAGTATAGTAACGGAGATATTTCGAATTTTCGAAAATCCTCCCCTCTAAACCCCCCCTACCACTGGTCCGATTTCAGTCATTAACGAACTTGATCTTTCTTTTTACATAAGACGACTAAATATCGAGTTTTGGTAACGATCAAACAAAAATCTCGACCTCTATATATATATATATATATATATATATATATATATATATATATATATATATATATACAGTTTTGAACGGACCTCATTTTCGTCATCTACAGGTTAGGATCGATGGACATCAGAAGAAAAATTTCGAAAATTCCGTCATGAGTACAACCTCAATAGCTGATTTCCCTTAAGGGAAATCTGCTAAAAGGTTCCAAATTTGTCAGAGGAAAATTATTTTAAGAATTGAAAACATTCTGCTATGTTTATTGTAGATTATATAATGTCACAACAGGACACAACTTAAAGCACTTTTAGTAGACGCAAATCAGCAAAGTTGTGGGACAACTTAAAAAAAGTGAATAAATAATAAAATTAAAAGAATTTGAAAATAAAATAATAACTTCTAAACGCAGGGTCTTAAAACTCTAATTGGGGTCCGAGAACGATAGTGGCAGAGCCGAAGACATTATATATGTAATCGTTTTATCTGGTGTGTTTGATATGTCACCCATAAATTTTTAGCGGATTTCCCTTCAGGGAAATCAGCTATTTAGGTCGTACTTTGATTCTTGAAAAATTTCCTCAAATGTCCATCGATCATACCCAGGAGATGACGAAATGACGAGAGGCTTGCCTGTTCGTTTACAATTCAGACGCTTTCCGTTGTAGAGTTATTACCTTGTTACTGAAAGACTTCTCATTACCGTTTGTATTTATTCACTTAATATTTGCGGTGGTGTTACCAGTATTTATATTTATCCATTGTAAAACTTCAGGTGGGAAATCTGTTTAGTTTATGTACGTTACGTGATAGGTAAATAAAATGTTATTTTCTCAAAATGTACGGGCAGTTTGAAATATATCATTATTTATTTTAATATAGATAGACTTCCTCACCGGGCAAGCTGTTCTGACTTTCTCGGACCATCAACTCCAGTAGACTTCTCGTTCTGTGGATAGCTAATTTTTGGCTATCCAAACAATTCAATTGCCTACTTCAAGCTGTCATTACACTACTTTTAGCAGATTTCCCTTAAGGTAAATCAGCTATTTAGGTGGTTCTTATGACGCGATTTTCGAAATGTCACCCAGGAGATGACGAAAATGTGATCCGTTCAAAACCGTGTGTGTGTGTATATATATATATATATATATATATATATATATATATATATATATATATATATGTCTGTTAACGCACTGGCGGTCGCAATCTTTTTTTGATCATTACCAAACTCGATAATTAAACGTTAATTTTTAAAAGATTTCTGTAAAACTAAAAATCAAGTTCGATAAAGGCTGCAATTCGACCAGGTGGTTTAGAGGAGTGAATTCCGGAAATTCTTAATATCTCCGTTATGGTGTATCGGATTGAAACATAGTATAGAACCAATCTTATTGTCAATGTAATTTTCTATAAATCTGGCTGTGTACGAATTTTTACTATCTTGATTATTTACAGAGATATTTGAATTTTTATAATTTTCGGCCTTAACTAAGCCCCCCTCTCCTACTCATCTCCTATTAACAGTAAACTGTAACTTTATGAAGTACATAATTTGAGGTCTAAATAACAAATGTTGTTCTCATTGAACTTTAACGATTTAAGATAAGTGCAAATACTTGGATCCCCTGTGTGTAGGATTTTTAATGTTGATATGTCGCAATCCAGTTACTAATAATATATTCTGCCGAGTAGGTTAAGGAGAAGACGCAGGACAAAGTGGAGGTGGTTGGATGACCTGGGGTTGAAGAGCTGAGTCTTCATTCAATAAAATAAATAATATCTGCCTAGCCTATAACCAAGACCATTTATAAGTCTTTATTTATAAATAACTATCCAAGGTACCCGGCTTCGCTCGGAAAATCGTTTGAGGCGGAAAGATTCTATTCTGTCTTTGGCAATGCTTCTACATGTATAACTGCTCTTCCCTTATGGGCCATTTTTTTCCCGTAAGGGTCCGTTGGGTGACCTATAGAAAAAAAAAATTTACATTTGAAGAATAAATGAAAATAAGTCTCTAATCATTCCCTCTCCACTATTAGACACTCCGTGAATGATTCAAATCATAATCATGGATAGCATTTATTATAATTAAATATCATCTATAATGTACGTATTTTCTATATACAATCTAGCTAATATACCCGGCGATGCCCGGGAAATCATCGTTCACTGACAAATGACGGTATTTTTATATTTTTTATAGAAAATCGTTGAAAAACCAATTGGGTCGGAATATCACAATTTTTCATTTCAGGCCTACCTTATAAACCCACGGTTAACAAGTTTTATTTAGCTCGGTTGAGTCCCTTGTGCCAAATAAAATTATTGACTTCCGCTATAGTGTTTAGCGTATAACTCATTTACACTTAGGTATACAACAAAAGTTACTTTAAATAACAAAATAAACAACTTTTGTTATGTACATATTTGCCAAGAAAGTAATAGGAAACGAAATATCCCTATTTTTAATTTCAGGTCTCCCTTATAACCCCCACTCCTGTTCGTCTCGGAGAATATTAACATAGCCTAAAGTCTAAGTTGGGTTAGTAGTAATATACATACCAAGTTTTATAAAATTCGGTTCAGCCGTTTATGTGTGAAAAGGTAACAAATAAACAAACAGACAGACACGAAAGTAACAAAATGCAGTTATAGTGTCTATGACATGTGAAACGAAAAGTTATCGTGCAATTTCGCGAAAAAAATCAATGTACAGACAAAGATTACAATTGTTCCGTTGTATTCCCCTAATCCTTGTGACCTTCAGTCTTAGTATAAAAAATGTTTACCTGTCCTTTACTTGTTGTTAGCAAATTTTCGTATTCTTTTTAAAATCTCCGCAGCAGAAGGATCCCAACCTTGTTTTAAAAAACTAAAAGTTGGTATATTTTTTTAATTGATTTCCAATTACAAGGACAGCCCAATGAATAAATTCGTTAAAATAATATTAAATAATTAAAATCAAGAGGCTAAAAATAAAACTACACTTTATTAAAGCCCAATGAGTTTAAGTACTGAGAAAACCTAAAATATGGTATTGTCTATACACCACCAGGTGAGATAAATACCACAACTTTATAGAATAACAGACAATGGGTATTAAATCGTTCAACGGGTATTGTATAACTTTAACATTCGTTTGTGTGTGAAATCCACTTTTGAATACAATTCATTTTATTTGTCCATTAAAATTCCATCTTTGTGGCGTAAATCCTTGCTAAGGGTGAATATAAAAGACACAAAGGTATACTCCTCCACTAAAATATTTCTCCTTAATCCCCAGGATTTAGGGTTCATCAAGCCGAACCACTCTTTTCGCCCCTTCTCACCCCTTGGGGTTAAAGGAGAGGTTTTAAATCGCAAATCCAAAAAAAGCCACATTTCGGCAATGAAGCCCTTTTTTTTTAATATATAAATGTATTTTTTTTTCTTTTACTTAAAGTACTGGGGTTTACTGTGATTTAATACCATTTTAATAATAAACCTAACAGTGACGGCCGGTAATCGTCGAACAAGACAAATATAGTAGTTTAACGACTTGCGTCTTTATTAGCAGATTTCCCTTAAGTGAAATCAGCTATTGAAGTCGTACTCATGACGCGAGTTTTGAAAAATTTCCTCAAATGTCCATCGATCCTACCCAAGAGATGACGAAAATGAGGTCCGTTGAAATATATATATATATATATATATATATATATATATATATATATATATATATATATATATATATATGTCTAGCGGTCGCAATTTTTGTTTGATCGTTACCAAACTCGATATTTAAACGTTTTATAAAAAAAGACAGATCAAGTTCGTTAATGGCTGAAATCGGACGAGTGGGAGGGGAGGTTTTGAGGGGGATTTTCGAAAATTCGAAATATCTCCGCTACCATACGTCGGATCAAGAAATTGTATAGCCTCAATCTTATTGCAAATTAAATTTACTATAAATATTGTTTTATACATTTATTCTCTATCTTGAATATTAACCGAGATATTTGCAGTCCTAATCTGCGTGTGATCACGTAGGCTAGGTTCGGACTTTCCGCCGACAGCTCTGGTGGCCATTTCCATAACTATTCGTCCCTCGTGTGTAGGTTTAGAGGTTTCTTAGGGTTTTACGCCCTAAATAATGTTTTAGGTTTAGAGGTTTCTTACTACTACAGTTGTTATTAGGCAGATTTCTCTATTGTAAAACTTCACGTGGGAAATCTGCTTAGTTTACGCAGCCCCTGCGTGACGGACTTTTTAATATATAAATGTATTTTTTTTTCTTTTACTTACAGTACTGGGGTTTACTGTGATTTAATACCATCTTAATAATAAACCTAACAGTGACGGCCGGTAATCGTCGAACAAGACAAATATAGTAGTTTAACGACTTGCGTCTTTATTAGCAGATTTCCCTTAAGTGAAATCAGCTATTGAAGTCGTACTCATGACGCGAGTTTTGAAAAATTTCCTCAAATGTCCATCGATCCTACCCAAGAGATGACGAAAATGAGGTCCGTTCAAAATTTTTTTAATATTATATGATATATATATTATATATAGTATAAATTTATAATATATATATATATTTTTGCCTGTTAATGCTCTAGGCGTCGCAATTTTTGTATGAACGTTAACAAAACTCGGAATCATAGAAATCGTTTTCATGTAAAAAGTAAAGATCAAGTTTGTTAATGGCTGAAATCGGACCTGTTGGAAGGGGGTGTTGGGTTTAGACTGGAGAGATTTTCGGAAAATTTCAAAATAACTCCGTTATTTTTTCTGCGTCGGAACGAAAAATTTAGTATAAATTCAATCATATTGCAAATTAAATTTACTATAAGTACTGTGTTGTCTATACATTTTATTCTGTATTCTTGAATATTAACCGAGAATATTTTGCATTTTGTATTCTGCATTGGTGCGGTCAGGAGTGGAGCATGTTTGGTACTTGATTCCGAAGAGAGCTCTGGCGGCCGTTTTCGTCGCCTCGTGAATAAGTTTTAGTGATCCGCTTAACAACTTACTACACTTTGTTGATTGGGCGGATTTCACTCCTCTATTGTAAAAAACTTTCACGTGGGGAAATCTTTCTTAGTTTACGCAGCCCCTGCGTTGAACGGACTTTTTATATTTATAAATTTATAGTGGAAAATTTACTTTCGATTTTTTGTAATTAATGTATGTTATAAAAAAAACCCCCCGGTTACAATTAGTGGAGCCCAATTCATTATTGCAAAATGTAGTGTAGTATCTAAGAATATTACCTGTGTACTTTATTTTACTACCTTATTTATTAAACAGAGACATTTGCAATTTATTAGATGCATTTTCGCTTCGGCCCTCCCCCCCCTCGTCTCCCCACCTCTATATCTCTTTTTCATATTAACAATGAGCTCATGAATGGCACTTTAACATGAAACCTTAAAATAATAAATTTTGTTACATGAACTATAAATTTATGAGATGAATATGGTACAACAAATAAGTAGGGAATCTATTATGTTAAACACGCAGTCCCCGTGCTTTGACGGACTTTTTTATTATTTTAAGTTGTAGAAAATTCCACAGTCTCCACACTCTTGCACATTTCCAAGAACAGACTCAGACATCTGCTCTCCCTTATACGAAACGACGTCGTTTTCGTCATCGTAGGATCATTGAAATATTTACTAAATTTTTATAATGGCTTGACGAGAATAACCCAAGTAGTTGATAAGTAAGAGCTTCTTATATTGGAGAGAGTGGTCATTGTATTGTATCCGCTTGAAATGAAGTGTTTATAAATAGGCCGAGAAAAAGGAGAGTAAGTGGGTTAGGAGAGATAGGGGGAAGACTGGCAGGGGGGTGAAGGTGGTCTCAACCTGATAAGGGGCCGAGAAGAGAAAATCGTTTATCAACAAATAGCAGATATCCAGCCAGTGGCTTAAGTAATCACCAAACAATACCAGCACCATTTTAGTTTGTCCCTTAAGGAATTTTATTTTTAGAAATAAAAAAAAGCATAAAACAAAAATAAAATAAAATAATAACAATATTTAGAAGTACTCATTGGGTTATCAGAAAAAAAGTTGATCCTCTACTCAAATATCTAAGACTTAGGAATAATATTACAAAGAAATGAAGTAAATTGAATATATAATATACAAATTTCGCTTTTCATTATTGTAGGGGACTATAAGATTTAGTTTTCCTTTTATCATTGCGATTATGTGTGGAATAACATTTAATTTACAATAAAAATGGTTTATTTTTAATCTCTCTCTCTCTCTCTCTCTCTCTCTCTCTCTCTCTCTCTCTCTCTCTCTCTCTCTCTCTCTCTCGTTCACTCTCTCTCTCTCTCGCTCTTCTCTCTCTCGTCTCCTCTCTCTATCTCTCTCTCTCGTATCTCTCTCTCATCTCTCTCTCCCCCTCACTCTCTCTCTCTCTCTCTCTCTCTCTCTCTCTCTTATTTTATTTATTTTTTTTATTTTTTTATCCTTCTTTACCCCCGCTTTACCTTAAGGCTGCCCTTATACAAGCGGTTCTTTCCAATTTCTTTTTTTAAATTTTGAAACCCGAATTTGAAAAGGTCACAGTAGCTCGTCCTTACTACTCAGAAAAGGAGCAGTGAGGTCAAGCCTAAGTTCAATAAAATGTGGAGTGGTGAGCAAATATTTAAAATCGGGGAATGCCGCTGCCTCTGCACAGCGGGACTCCAATAAAATCTTAAACTACACTTAATTTGCTATTTACATTAAATTGCAATACTTTATATAATTTCTAACTTACATTTATAACATAATTTACCTATTGTTTTTTTTTAGTTTAAATATTTCTGCAGCATATGATTTAAATGCGCAGAAAATGTCTTCTGTTTCCACCAGTTTGTTTAGGGTAGAGGGAGGCCATTCAAGCAAAGAATATTCTCCTGCTAATTTCCTTCTCTTATTATGATAGAGATGACAATGAAAAATAATATGCTCAACATTTTCTTCTTCACCGCATTCGCAATTCGAATCTGCTCTTCTCTTGATCCTGTTGAGGTATTTATTCATATTGCCGTGTCCCGAAATAAGCTGTGTTGACCAAAAGTCAGGTTTGAACCAGGTTGCGTTGAGTCTCTTTTCCACATTGGGAAAGAAAGCATGAGTGAGTCGCCCTTTGTCAGATTGGTCCCACCTTCGTTGCCACTCTTCAATTGCAGCATTTCGCATTCTGTTTTTCAATTCCTTGTCTATTTTTGTCGCTGTAAAAACTGCTCTACCAACTTTAGCAGGTAAGCCTCTTTTTATATTATAGTTTGCAATTTTTAACTCTAAATCTAAATCTATGGGCAATACGCCTCCAATGACTTGAAGGGCTTCAGAAGAAACAGTTCGATAAGCTCTAGTTATTAATATTAGTGCTTGTCTTTGAATACCGACAAGTAAGGAACGCGCTTTTTTGCTCAGACTATTTCCCCAGGCCGGTGAAGCATATGCTATTATAGGGATGAAAAGTGCTTTGTACAGGATAACACGATTTTTATGGTGTAATCCCCAGGTGGTTCCTGCCAATTTATTTAGACACGCATACCGTAGGGAGACTTTACTCTTTAATTCTTTTAGGTGGTTGTTAAGAGAAACGTTCGCCGATCACAACTCCTAAGTATTTCACTTCTTGCGAAGGCCGGATAGTTATATCACACACTTTGACGATAGGAGGTGAATTTGATGAAATTTTCCCTTTTAACAGCAATGTTTTTGTTTTAGAGGGATTCAGCCTTAGTTTGTTAATTTTACACCATTCTAGTATAATATTTATCACGGCTTTAGCTTTATCTTCGATAGAATTTCGAGAGTTGGCTTCGTAGATAACTGCAAGGTCATCAATATAGGCTAAAGGTGTGACATCTTCTGCTTCTAATTTTACTAGCAATGGGTTGATGACCAGATTCCAAAGCATTGGTCCAAGTACTGAGCCTTGAGGGCATCCTCGTTGGGCCCGTTTAGTAATCTTTTGGTTACACAGTCTTATGAAAGAAATCCTATCCGAGAGGTAGTTCAGTAATAATTTGTAAATATTTTTGGGACAATCTATATTCTTTAGCTCGTGTAGAATCGAAGGCCACCATAAACTATCAAAAGCTGCTGCGACATCGAAGAAAACGCAAAACACGTATTTCTGAGTAGAACAACTGGCCAAATTGTGCATAGCACGAATAGCGTCAGTCGACGATCTATATCTAGTCGATCCAAATTGATGGGGGACTGTGCTCGTATCACTAATGGTTCCAGTGACTTGTGTATCAGACGCTCTAGAATTTTTCCAAGAATTGGGAGGAGGCTAATTGGTCTGTAAGAACTGGCAGAAATATCATTGCTTCCTGGTTTTAAGACTGCTACTATTTCAGCTGTTTTCCATGCAGCAGGAAATACGCCTTCTTCTAGACATCTATTATATAAATCATGCAGAGTACTCAAAAGAGTACTTTTGCATTTTTTAATAACAGCGCCTTCTATCATATCTGGACCAGGTGCTTTTGATGGTTTGACCTTATCTATTGCCATTTCTATGTCCAGAATATCCCATGCCCCTATATCACTAGTATTAGGCAAATTATTTGCACTGGCACGTAAGAGAGTTTGGGCCTGACTATCTTGAGAGGGGTCATCATGAGGAAAGCAATGTTCTAGAATTTCCTGAACAGTTTCGACAGCGTTTCTAGTGTAACCTGCATCACATTTAACAGAGTGATAAATTTTGCTTAGGCAATTTTTTGATAAGGCATTTCGGTATGGTTTTCCCCCAGGATTAGTTTTGCATTGTTCTGCAATAAATGTTTGCCATGATTTAATTTTTGCTTTGTTTATTTCACTTTTGAAGTTTCGGAGAGCCTCATAATAGGATTTCTTAAGAGTTTCTCGTCTTTCAGGATGTTGCTCTTTTTGGAACTTCCTTCGGGCGCGGTAAGAGAGGGTTTTCAGCTGTGTGAGATGTTTACTCCACCATGGTATCCCCTTTTTCTTGCATGCTCCAGATAAAGGAAGTTGTTCTCGGCATGCAGAGTAGATGTCAGATGTTAGCTCTGTAACAGTTTCCTCGAGTTGAAGTTGCTCGTAATTCCCGACATGCCATCCCATATTATTCTCAAGTTCTCTCCAGTTCACATTCTTTGTAGAGAATCTCAGGCGTTTGTCGGTAGAGAAGTGTTTATGAAGGATTATATCAAAGGTTAATGTCATATGATCGCTGGATGTCCATTGGTTGGTACTCCAATTTTCTATTTGCGTGTTGATGGACAATGTTGATAGAGTGAGGTCAATGTGAGATTCTCCTGTCGTTGAAATGAAGGTTGGGGGAGATGTCGGATCATTCAGCAAACACAGTCCACTTCTGTTTATAAACTCTTCCACAAGCTCACCCTTCTTATCCGTTATTTTCGATCCCCATAGGATGGAGTGGGCGTTGAAATCCCCACCGATCACGACACTGCCCTTTAAGGAAGACAAAGCCCGCTCTATCTGAGCAAGTATTAGTTCGGTTGAGAGGGAGAATTGTGCATATACTCCTATTATATTAAAATTTATATCATTAGTCAGTACATTAGCAACTGAGATGTGTCGGGTAGATAAGTCTTGCCTAAATGTAATGATATAATTAGGATTAAGAATAATTATTGCACTTTCGGGGGCATCTTCAAGGCAATGACCTTTAACTCCTATAGTCCTGTGGCCATTAATAATACCTTGAACGATTCCTCTTTTGTTGGTGGTTCTTGTATTAAGGCTATGTCTATGCCATTCTTGTTGGCGATTTCGAAGAATTCATGCATTACTAAAGTCCTTTTCAGGTCATTTTGTTGTGCTATTTTAATCTTTGGACTCTTATTCTCCATTATCTGTCCTTTGTACAAGCCTGTTTAGAGCATTTTTGTGAGATGGGCAATCTTTGGCTGTTGCAGGTGATTCACAGCCTCTGTCTTGTTAGCCCGTGTGCAATTTATGCAAACTGGCTTATCTGTTTTGTTAGGGCAAGACTGTTCTTCGTGCCCTTCTTTAGCACAAAATGAGCAGTAGCTGGTTTTAGCTGAGCAGAAGTTTTTAGCATGCCCGAATCCTTGACATTTATTGCATCTTGTAATGTGCACCCAGTCTCTCACTTTCATCGCATCCCAATCCAAGAAAACGAGGCCTTCTTTTTTGAGTTCGTTACGGACTTGAGGTGAAACTTCTACTACCCAATGCACGACGGATCTTTGTTTAGGGCCTGTTTTCAAAAATTGGCTTAAAAATGTTGTTGTCCTTATTTGCCGGCCTTGCGTTCTGCTTCCAAAAACATTCTGCTAGTTCGTCAGCATTATATACATCAGGTACGTCGTATATGATCATCCGTGGAAGTCTTTTTGTAGGCATGTACACTTTAGCACCTAGCTTCTGTAGATGTTCAGTGTTACTCAGCTTTTCTGCTTCTTCATGGTCATAAGTTTGGATAATAACTCCATTATTAGTCTTAATAAAATTTCTTATTTTAAGTCCAGAGTTCGAAGGAATTATACATTCCTTTATACCTTTCTTGAGCGACTCAATATCTGGAAATTTTTCTTTTGTTTTTTCCGTTTGCTGGACAACAACAGTCCCCATATTTTTCTTATTTGCTTCTAATATTTCGGCGTATGTTGGTTTTTGGATGGCTGTGGATTGATGTGGCCTTTGGCCCTGCAAGCTCTGCTGGAGTTGTTTTTCAACAGCTTCTTGAACAGTGATCTTAATGGTTTCATGAAAGTCCAGTGAAAAAGGTGGTTTTGAACATGCTCTCTTTTCATTTAGTTCCTTTTCTAGTTCTTCAATTTTTCCCGTTAATCTTGCGTTCTCGATCACCAAATAATTAGCATTTTTTTCAAGAGCTCTGGCTTGCGTCATAATGAAATCTGCTGTAACCTTCGTAATTTCTTTGGTTTGGCGTACCAATAAATGCTCGCTCAAGAAAGTTATTATAGCTGCATTTTCTTTTAATATATCCGTAATATAATTTTCAGGGCGTGTTCCTTCAGCTAGAGCGTGCTGGCTGGTGGGCGTGGTCTCGGAATTGGCGGGAACGTTACCTACCTCTATGCTGCTCCCTACCTCTATGCCGCTACCTACTAGCTCCGTTCCCTCTCCTATCGCAGAACCGTTAATTACATCCGTTGGACGTCTGCTATTAGCTCGCTTTCCGGTCATTTTAAGGCACCAAATAAACTCTTTGTCACTTATTGTTACACTAACTAATATAAAAATAATCTTCAATGAGAAGATAATTTATGTAAACGGATATTAATGTACATAGTATTTAGGATTAATATAGATGACTATATAAGTATGAATTTATAAATAATGGTCAAATTTGTAATTCCCTAAGTATATAAATTCTAATTCTAAATTCTAAACTATATAAGTATTAAGCTATAATAAACATAATGACCTTTAAATACTAGCGTAAGAGGGTTTATTTCCCTTTGGAGATATATCAAAATCAAAACGTTTTACTTTCAAGAAAATTAAAATTAGCTAAAAAGACTTAAACTAATAATACAAAAGATAAAGGTTATGATTACCTTCAAAATGTCCTCGCTTCTAACAGAAAATAATTTACTTATTACTCACTTCTCTGATGAGTTTCTAGATAGTTCGTGAGTGTTGCATGATGCAAACATTTCTAATTGAACACACTATAAATATTAGAAATAGTATAATACACTTTAAACTGGTTAAAATAGCAATAAATAGGGAGCACGATATCAAGCACAGCACCTCTCACTCTCTCTCTCTCTCTCTCTCTCTCTCTCTCTCTCTCTCTCTCTCTCTCTCTCTCTCTCTCTCGCTCTCTCACTCTTCTCTCTCTATCTATCTTCTCTCTCTCTCTCTCTCTCCTCTTCTCTCCTCTATACTCTCTCTCTCTCTCTCTCTCTCACTCTCCTCTCTCTACTCTCTCTCTCTCTCTCTCTCTCTCTCTCTCTCTCTCTCTCTCTCTCTCTCTCTCTCTCTCTCTCTCTTCTCTCTCTCTCTCTCTCTCTTCTCGTTCTCTCTCTCTCTCTCTCTCATCTCGTTCTCTCTCTCTTTCTCTCTCTCTCTCTCATCTCGTTCTCTCTCTCTCATCTCGTTCTCTCTCTCTCTCTTCTCTGTCTCTCTCTCTCTCTCTCTCTCTCTCTCTCTCTCTCTCTCTCTCTCTCTCTCTCTCTCTCTCTTCTCTCTCTCTTCTCTCTCTCTTCTCTCTCTTCTCTCTCCTCTATCTCTCCTCTCTCTCTCTCTCTCTCTCTCTCTCTCTCTCCTCTCTCTCTCTCTCTCTCCTCTCTATCTCTATCTCTCTCTCTATCTCCCTCTTCTCTCTCTCTCACTCTCTCTCTCTCTCTCTCTCTCTCTCTCTCTCTCTCTCTCTCTCTCTCTCTCTCTCTCTCTCTCTCTCTCTCTCTCTCACGTACACACACACACACATTCATTGTGGCATAATGGGTTTTCCCATAATGTTCTCCTACAAGTTAACCTATTGAAAATAAGAAAAAAAAATTATTGTTTTTACTTAACGGAGAATATTAATAACACCATTGAATTTGAATTTAGTGAACTTTTCCTTCGGTGTTTCAAAACGTAATTAATTAGTTATACTAATGAAGAAAATTTAAAAAAAATATTAACTAGAATAATAATAAAATAAAACACTTGTTTATTATCTTTATTATCTTGGCTGTAATTGTAGTAGTTAAATGAGTCATGTTAACGAATTGATTGTGAGCCAGTACAATACATTGCAAGTATTCGTAGCTTCAGTGGAGTGGAACGGACTCATGCAGAGAAGGGAAAGTGTCAACAGGTGAAAAAATTAATTCTTCATGTGAAAAAATGAGGAAATATGTTCTCATTCACATACGGTTTCAACCTAATTTTGATTTTTCTACGAAATGTAAATGAAGTTTTCTGCTTCTTGTCCCCATTTGAGCGGAGTGGGGTCGTGAGAATCGTGTTTGAGAGCGAAGACAGGATGGTGCTATTTGAGAGGCAACTAGATGTACATGTTGAAGCAGGCTTAACACTAAATCCTTATCGATAAGAGATGCTATTCTGAGGATTCACTTGGCACTCCTGCAAGAAGCAGGTGTCCTAATCACTGTTCAACAAGTAAAATTA
Organism: Riptortus pedestris; assembly: GCA_019009955.1. Classification (NCBI taxonomy): domain Eukaryota; kingdom Metazoa; phylum Arthropoda; class Insecta; order Hemiptera; family Alydidae; genus Riptortus; species Riptortus pedestris. The sequence continues at coordinate 54,508,431 of CM032229.1, forward strand.
CAAATAAAACTTATATTTATTGCTCCTAGTATATTTCCTATTTTGGGAAAGAAAATTTCTCTTCCAGTCATGAAATTAATAAATTAAGAATTTGAATCGAGTAAATTAATCTTATAAATATAAATATATATATATATATATATATATATATATATATAACAATTATTAAAAATATTGATATCTGTAAAACTAAGGTCGAGTTATGGCAAGAAGAGTCAAGTCGTCACTTGTAATGTTTTTGAGGCAATTATGTCATTAGAAAAATATACCTGCATAAATCTAATTTTCTATAAAGTTGAGAGTTTTAAAGATATGAATATCCATTTAAAACATAATAATTTCTATTGATTGTATATACATATATATATATATATATATATATATATATATATCAAAAAAATAAGTTTTGTTTGCTTGGACCAACAAGTTTTCGTTTTGGGGCAGCTACGGTAAGGATGTACTGATTTAGGTGCGTCTAGGAAATGTTGTAGCCACTGACACACACATACACACACACCCAAATGAACACAGTAAACGTATATTTAATTTTTTTTTTTTTACTATTTCCCCAGATCAAGCAAGCATGGGGTTTATCTGATAGTTATAACAGTTATTAAATATTAAAACTGTTCTCGTATATGTATAAATATTCGTATATATATACTTGGATGGTCTATATGGCAAAGTGATAAATAAGATTTTTACATTGTAAAAAAAAATAATTGATTTTTAGATCATAAAAAATTATTAACTATGGATATATCAAATTATATGTGAAAATTTACAAATTTTAACATGTCATGTGGGCATCATCAAACAATATCCTCATCAGATGTCAAAGATGTTTGTCTTGATTATGCTCATTAATAGCTTCACAAAGGTAAAACAAATCGAATAATTAATGGTGGTAAAATGTCTGAAGTAAGATCAAACATAAGTTGGGTTTAGTATGATCAAGATATGGAGTTCGGTCTTGCCGTTAACATTTTCTACTAAGCATTTTCTATAAGCCAGCCTGCGTATTATTTACTGAGTTTTAACGATGTTTTCACCCATTCCCTTGCACTCTGAAATCATAAATTTAGCATTTGGCCATATCCCCCCTAAGGGAATGTTTCTATGTTCCTATTTAGAATGACACATTGTCAGTGCCATTCAGTCATTTATTGCCATAATTTTATGGTTTTTGAAACGATCCTAAAATATAATAGAATTGATGGATTCTTGAGAGCTTCTTATAAGAAAATCAATAACTTTTTCACTTTGTATCTTTGATTAGACTGCTAATCAGATGTATGAGCATTTATTTTTGTTGGAATTCTTATCTACGTAAGTTACTTTATTATTATAAGAATTAGCACTGTTATTGGAAACTCATAAGTTACCAAAATAGATGTTCCATTCAAATGGAATTCCATCATGCCTCGAATCTTCCATTTGTCATTAACTTAACTCATAATCCAATAATAGACGTGGAAGCTTATACGAGATTTTAATAATTTGAGAATCGATAATTATACCGAAAAGGTCGCTAAGGTGATTCTGAGGGTTTCAGGAAGAAAAAGTATAAAAAACTGCGCACCACTTTTTTATCAAGGGAGCCGTAAATAAAGTCGACGTGGGGGTGGCGGCTGTGGGAGGTACTGATAAGAAGTTGTCTCCTCCCCAGAGGATTATGAGGGTCTGAGTTTTGTGAAAGGTTAAAAGTTGAAGCTAAGAGCCCAGTGCGATCTCAGGCTTCGCCATGAAGAAAAAAATAAAAAAAACATTTAACCCTAGAGACGCAGATTATACCGCATGCGCCAAAATATACTTTCACTTCACTGTGTATGTTCACTTGGACTACCGAGAACGTTCATCTGCTGGAGTACAATGTCATCACATCTCAAAGGGTTATGCTTTACTGCCTACACCATCTGTAGTCTACTGAAAACCCCGGCCGAATACACTCACTTAAATACAGGAGTTTATTAAAGATTAAAATTCTTTTTAGCAGGTGTCCCTTACGGGAAGTCAGCTATTGTACCCAGGACGCTATGTTCGAAAAAATGTCCTCAAATGTCCATTGACCCTATCAAGGAGATGGCGAAAATAAGATCCGTTCAAAACTGTACATATATTTGTCTGTTACTGCTCTAGTGGTCGCAATTTTTGTTTGATCGTTACCAAACTTGATATTTAGTCGTTTTTTATAAAAAAAAAAAAAAAAAAAAGATCAAGGTTAACGGCTGAAATCGGATCAGGAGGAATTTTGAAAATTCGGAATATCTCCGTTACTAAAAGTCGGATCGAAAAAGTGTATAGAACGAACCTTATTGCAAATTAAATGTACTATAAATTTTGTTATGTTCATTTATTCTCTGTCTTGAATATTTGAATTTTTATTAAGTGTAAAGGACGAGTTATGTCCTTTCAATTCGTTTCCGCCGAAGCTTGTTCTGCCGTTTCCGTAACTGTTCGGCACTCGTATAGAGATTTCTCTATTGTATAACTTTACGTGGGAAATCTGCTTAGTTTACGCTGCCCCTGTGTGACGGACTTTTTGTCTCTTATAGTTACAAAACTCAATATATAAGTCGGGATTTGGACTGGCTGGTGGAAGTCCATCATCAAAAGAAGGATGAGGTCAATACACCTCTACTCTTAACACTTTTTTTACTAAAAACATAGTACTTTCGGAGCAATCCGCCCCATCTTCAGTGCTTTTGAGTTGGTCCCTATTCAGCCGATTGGTCCCTCTCGCGAGACTCTCTATTTATTGAGATTCTCGGCTCAATGGAGACCTGGTCTAGAGCACTGAATATGGGACGGTTCGCCCAGAAAGTACTTGGCAGTTAATAAAAGAAGTGTTAGGAGTGTTCTATTGTTGTTTATGACCTTCTTATCCTTGCGTTGTTCAATATATAAGCGCCAATGTAAAACTAATTAACAAGTTTGTTCAAGGGTGGTGGAAAAAATTGTATACAATCCATCATATTGCAAATGTTGACACTTATAAAATTTATAGATAATTACATTTGCAATAAGATGTATATGCAACAACTTATGTATATACGTACATCAACATTTAATGATGTTGTATACATATATACTCTATCAGTATACTAACCGAAATATTTGGAGCTTTAAGTACAGCATTTAGTAAACCCCCACTGATACTAATGTCATATTAACAATAAGCTGTTATATCATTAACAAATTTATTCAAAGCTAATGTTCGAAAATTTAAAAAAAAACATCTGGGATCGTGAAATTTTGTAGAACTTATTAATCCATTGATGGCCTAAAATTGTTTTCCGATACATTTTTCTCGTAACTCAAGTATTCAACGAGTCATTCGTACTTCCTTGTTGTCAGAATCTGGTTTTTTTACATAGAAATAGAGAATGTGTGTTTAGATCAGATCAGTAGTACACCAGCACATGGGGCATCTACTTAGTTTACGCAATCCCTGCGTGACGGACTTCTACTATAGAGTAAGTCCATTAATTTTATATATATATACATATATATATATATATATATATACGATAGGACACTGTACAATTTTAATATCGTGTTCAGTTTAACTTATATTGTTGCTTAGTTAACATTCAATTGGATATTGGAGGTTCAAATTTGGAAATTAACGTGCAATTCCTTATAACATATTCATCTGAGATGTTTCAAACCCACTATCTCACGTTTAGTGATGAACAAATAAATTAATATACTTTTTAGCAGATTTCCCTTAAGGGAAATAAGCTATTGAGGTCGTACTCATGGCGCGATTTTCGTAAAATTTCTTCCAATGTCCATATATCCTACCCAGGAGATGACGAAAATGAGGTCCGTTCAAAACTATATATATATATTTGTCTGTTAACACTCTAGCGGTCGCAATTTTTGTTTAATCGTCACCAAACTCGGTATTTAATCTTTCTATATAAAAAGGAAGATCAAGTTCGTTAACGGCTGAAATCGGACCCGTGGGAGGGGGGGTTTAGAGGGGGGACTTTCGAAAATTTGAAATATCTACATTACTATACGTCGGATCGAAAAATTGTATAGAACCAATATTGGAAATTCAATTTACTATAAATATTGTTCTATACATTTATTCTCTATCTTGAATATTAACCGAGATATTTGAATTTTTATTAAGTGTAACGGACGAGCCATGATTCCAGCCGAAAGCTAGTTCGGCCGTTTCCGTAACTCATCGGCACTCGTATGGAGATTTCTCTATTGTATAACTTTACGTGGGAAATCTGCTTAGTTTGCGCAGCCTCTGCGTGGCCTACTTTTTTTTTGAAGTAACAGTCAGTAAATAACAGTATTTTTCATATGAACGACTAGGCCGAGACTGACCCAGATGCCCTAGCCATAAGGGCCAATACTCCTAGAAACATATCTGATTTGTTGTGGCCAATCAAATATTTTACTAATAAGCCAATTACCTTCGCCTCTTGCGTAGATTGATAAGGAGAGAGTTAATTTATTTAACTCATGTTTCATTCATTTAATTTATGTTTTTGTGGCATTAAGTTTAAACCTTCTACCAACAGTAAATATATCATTTTAATTTTAGGAAGTCAATGGACACACCGAAGAGATTGTGAAAATCAATATTTATTGTTTATATTAAATAAATTAATACTGATTCTATTCGCACAAGCAGGTAATGTTTTTACTTATTTATTTATAATTATTTTTTGTATCGCATTTCACAACATTAGCGATTGAGCGACGTATATCTTTCCAGTTGTTGAGACCAAAATAGTATATGACTGTCATTCTTAGTTCTTAATGCTTGCTTATATTTTTACATAAATGGACTAAATTCTGCAAATAGTCTGTCAAGCTTTCATTTTATTGTGTAAATTCTGTCCTTTCAAGAGTGGAATTATTAAATCTCTGAACTCATTACGGTCAATAGCAATTACATTGCAAATGTCTGGTCTGGGATTTACAAATGTTAAAAAAAAAAAATATCTCCGTTATTTCGAATAGGATCGAAATGTTTTTATACTTTTTCCTCTAATTTAAATACTAATTCAGCTGTTTGTATTTTGTTTTGTTTTCAGCTTTCGGTTAATCCTCACCCCTTCTCAAGAATTGTCAAATATCTGTAATTGTATAATCTCCTTTTATTTGAAATTGATTTTACATAGCATTAGTAGAGAAATAGGAATTTGAATTTGAGATTGGAAAAAAAAACAGCTTAAAATTCCAGGACATGGGAAATCTGCTTAGTTTACGCAGAAGCTGCGTGAGGTACTTTTATTGATTCTGATCAATAAGGTCATCACACAAGGGGGGGGGTATAATAAAGCTTGGTTTACAATTTAAAAAAAAAATCTTCCTGAATGCAGTTAATGGTGGTGATAACTTCTTTGTTGAAACTCAGGAGTTTTTATTGTTAAGGAAATGCTGGATAAAGACTTCAATCCACACCCTGTCACAGACTAAATGATGTGAAATCTCAACAACTCCCCTTAAAATATTCAGTTTAGAAGTTGGAAAATGACCCTCAACTGGAAGAAATTGAGACAAAAAATTAATCTTTATAAAGTATAACTATTTTTTAACGACCAGTAAAGTATTTAAACAGAATCCATTATTTTTATAAATATAAGAAATTATTTTTTTATTTATTTAAACCATGTTCGGGCTACAAAAAATATAAATGAGCTACATTCGTGGTTCGAAATAACTCCATAAATGCTTTTAATGTACATTAAAATGTAATATTTGTAAATTTATTGCTTATTATTTCGTCTACAGTTAAAACTTAATGGCCGTACTGACAGCTCTTTTACAAATTGAAGAATGATGTACTAGGTTGATTATTTAATTAAAATGGCAATAATAAATTTGGTTGTAGGATGAGCCATATTTTTTGTTCAAGCAGATGATAACTAATTAAAATTTAACTAATATGCATAAAAAGCTAATTGTTCAATTTTGTTGGCACTTGTATTCAAAATGTCGCTTCAACGTATTTACGGAATCTCATTTGTATTTTTTTTAATCGTACCATTAATGCTTACTAATATTTATTAATTCTCACAGTTTTGTTGAAAAACTTAATATAAAAATAAAGTTTTGAAATATTACCACACTTCTCTAATTAACATTTATTTTTTGTTAAAATTTCATGGGCCAAGTACACCACATTTATTATTATTTTTTAGTAAATAATTTCAGTAAATTTAGTTATCCATTTTTACACATTTTACATGGGTATGAGCAAGGAAACCGTAAAACACGGAGTATAGTTCTCGACGAACCAATGAATGATTTACTAAAGCTAGACGACAAAAATGGCAAAACTGACTGCTCATAATATCCAACACAGGCCAAAATAATCTTTTGCGGGAAGAACCTAAATAGTCAAAAAAATAATTATTATTTTTTTTTAAATATAGATCATATGTCTCCTTTAATTTTTATAATTAAACTAGCTAAGGTACCCGGCTTCGCCCGGGAAATCATTTGAGGCTGAATGATGATGGTATACTTTAGGGGGGCTTTACTTTTTACAATATTATTATATTTTCCCGTCTCAATGCTTAGAATTTACACCCTAGTCCGGTGTGCTGGAGATATATAATAAAAGTATTCGTTATATACTTAATTCCACAAAATACACAATATTTTAATATTTCCCGTTTCCTGTACATGTATCTTTTTTTATTTATAATATTATCATATTATTATGGCCAAAAATACGGAGTTTCATTGATTTCGATTTAGTCTTATAACATTGTTGACCCCTTCTACAGTTTTTCGTGTATACTTTATTTATACTTCGTTATATGGCAAAAGTGCATGTAACGAAAGTTACTTTAAAGAACAAAACAAACATCTTTTGTTATATACACGTTTGAAGGGAAATGAATATATTACGGAATATCGCGATTTTATATTTCACACCTCCCTTATAACCCCCACTCCTGGTTGTACCTCGAAATTTTAGTATAGCTTATAATCAGGGAGGTGTTAATACCAAAACACATACAGAGTTCCGTTTAGTTCGGTTGAGTCATTTGTGCCATATAAAATTTTTGTTTCCTACTATAGTTTTTAGCATATAATTCATTTATATTTTGCTATACAACCAAAGTGTATATAACAAACTTTACTCTAAATAACGAAATAAACAACTATTGATATGGATCAATAAGAAGGCCAAGTCCTCTACAGTTTAAAAAAAAAATAAATAAAATAACTGTAGAGGACTTGGCCTTCTTATTGATCCTTATCAATTGGTTCCTCTATCATCCAGAGATAAAAAACTATTCTTATGTGCATATTTGCCGAAAAACCAATAAGAAAAGAAATATCGCTATTTTTAATTTCTGGCCTCTCATTTAAACCCCACTTCTGTTCATCTCAGAGAATATTAATATAGCCTAAAACCTATGCTGGGTTAGCAATAATATACATACCAAATTTCATAAAATTCCGTTCAGCCGTTTACGAGTCTATAAAGGACATACAGACAAACATCCATTTATATATATATATATATATATATATATATATATATGTAACTTAAATATACTTTCATTATCATTCTAATATTAAGGCTAATGGTAAACAAAAGGTAATAATCCTTTTTTTATTTTCTTCAATCTTTATTTTATGGCCTTTATAACTTCATTTGGTGAATCAATATCAAAAAATTCTGCTTTCATAAACCGACCATAGATTCTCACTTTATAATTTATCATTTTTCTTTGAAGAATGCTCTTCGGAGTTGGTCTACCTTTAGTCTCGTTCGAATAGCCTAAAGTTTAAAGTCTAAAATGAATATTCGAATAGCATCTTATTTCCTCGTCTAAACATCGTGGCGTCTTCCCCGGGTTACTAAAATTACTTTTTTCTCATAATAAATATAGAGTCACCAAGAAGAACTAGCTTCTTGCAAGAGTACATAAATGAAAACGATAATAGTCAATATTCAATATAATGGAATAATGAAATGAATTATTTATTTATACCGTGCCTACATTAGAGTCATTTGTGCAAGTGGATCTACATTTTTTAGAACAGATGAAATTCATTAAAGAAACCCATTATTTTTGTCATTTCGTATTCGTTCTTTCTAAGAAGTTCTTCTAAATGTGTTTTGAGGTTCAAATATTGTCTTAGACGAGTATATTTTTGTTATTAAAATATCAACAATCGCATATTGGAGAAAATATGTATTTTAGTCAATGAGTGTTATTTTTGAATGGCCTCGGGTACGTCTGTATAACCTCTTCTTTCTGGATTTCTATACTTATCATAGGCCGTAGCAGAATTGTTTCTTTCATGCCAAGGCTTATTTCAGTTTTCATGGATTAGTGAGTTTATGAGGATTAGTTAATATAAATATGTAATTTTTCCATACATCTAGTGAAACGAGTGTTTCTTTCTTAATACAAAAATCTAATCGTGCGCTAAGGGCTTTCATTTTCACTTCTTCGCAGCGTTGCATGGAAAAATGGCAAGGAACCCAAACAGGGAGATATTTCCTTTAGTTATCGAATAGCTGGATGTAGAAGATCATTTATTTTCAGTTATTCCGTAATATACAATCAATTTCTTCCTCTTCATACTTACTAGTTGGTGTCGAAGATTTTGTTATTTCTGACGTGAATCAATACTTTTGAGTACGGGGAAGGACAGTTTAATTGTGTGTAATGTGCTATTGGGAGACAGTAGATATCGCCAACTTCAAAGGTTTAAGATCAATCAGAATTGCAAGCGGTCATAATTTCTTGATAAACCAGCAGTTGTAATTGAAGGGAAGGAATTTGAGTATGTAAAGGAATACATCTACCTCGGACAGTGTGTGTCTTTTAAAGAAAGAATGGAAAACGAGCTTCAGAGAAGAATCAAAATAGGATGGTCTAAGCACTGGTCACTCAAGAAGATCTTCAAAAGCTCGCTCAGTGACAAGTCGAAAAGCAAGGTGCTGAGCATGTGCGTTTATCCTTCCATACTCTACGGAGCCCAGACCTGGGCGCTTACAGCCAGAGCAGATTCCAAGCTGAATATATATATATATATATATATATATATATATATATATAATTTTGAACGGACCTCATTTTCGTCATCTCCTGGGTAGGATCGATAGACATTTGAAGAACTTTTTCGAAAATTGCGTCATGAGTACGACCTCAATAGCTGATTTCTGCTGAAAAATGTAATTATCACTGTTAATAATCAAGATAGTGAAAGAACGTATATAAAAACATTTATGCTATGAAGGTCGAACTCATGACGTGATTTTCGAAAAATTTCCTCAAATGTCCATCGATTCTATCCAGGAGAGGACAAAATTAGGTCCGGTCAAAACTGTATACCCATAGACAGATGGATAGGTAGATAGATACATATTGATTCATACAGTTTTGATCGGACCTCACTTTCGTCATCTTCTGGGTGAGGAAAACTTTTCGAAAATCACGTCGAGTACAACCTCATGGAAAATCTACTAAAAGCTGCGACATTCTTGCATAACCGAAATAGATGTTCGGGATGAAATCCAGACTCATATAATTTTCCTTAAGCCACTGTATAAATTCCAGTGAAAGGAAACCGTCCCTCGTGCAAATATAAACAATCATTCCAAGAGTATATAGTTAATTAATTGTCTCCGATTGAGACGAAACGAGTGGTTAATAATACAATATCATTCCTTTCATTAGCGACAGTGGTGTATTTAATAAAAGCCTATTTGCATATTCTCCGGGGCGAGATTTTCCTCTCGTCTCCAATTTTATTAAAATCAAAGTTCTCTCCCATTCGCCAAGTTCAAAAACAACATTAAGGAAACCAGTCTGAGCAAATCAGTGCTTCATTTATATTTGAGCATTCATTTTGTCCACAGGGAAGTAAATATTGAATCTAGCGAATATATTTGCTTGTGAGTGAATGACCTACTTGCAAATCGATAAATAATGATGTGGTACAATCAAAGACTATCGGAATTCCTACTGAATAGCACAATTGGCAACTGGAAAATCAATCAGCGTAGCGTTAACGTCTTCAATCCTCCATAATCTTCAAATGTCCATCAATCCTTCCCAGAAGATGACGAAAATGAGGTCCGTTCGAAATTATATATATATATATATATATATATATATATATATATATATATATATATATATATATATATATCTGTTAACGCTCTAACGGTCGCAATTTTTTCTTGATCGTTACTAAACTCCAAATAAAAACTTTTTTTATTTTTACTAAACCAATCTTATTGGGAATTAATTGATCTATAAATGTTGTTATGTACATGTTTTCTTTATCTTTAATATTAACCGAGATATTTGCGTTTTTTTAGTTTTTGGCCTTCAGTAAACCCCCACTCCTACTCATGGCATATCAACAATAAGCTGTTATATTACAATGGATTTGAAGCCTAAATAACGAATTTTGTTCTCATTGAATTTTTACCTCATGAGATAACTACAAATACGGGACGCAAGTGGGAAACATGCTTAGTTAACGCAGCCCCTGCGTGACGGACTTTTTTTCCCTTTTAACACGATTTTTTCTCTTTTCTAAAAATCTCAATTATTTGAGATCCACCACAGATTTTTCGATTAGATGAAAAATGATTTTCTTTTATCCAATTCGATTTTATTGTTCAGTTAGTTTTTAAAAAAAATCAATGTTTTAATTGAAAAAAAAAGTGTCTGAGAGGAAACAAAAAATCAGTTTTGTGGGCCATAATAAAACTCCAAGTAGCTAGATAAAGTAATTTCGCTTATAGTGTATCATTAATTATAAACTAAAAGTGAATTACTCTTAAGACATAAAGAATAGATAATATATGAAATTATTAAATATGATATCATTTAATTATAGAGTACATACTAGATGAACTACACTGCTGAACCTTTTCAGCCGCACTTGTATGTATATACCACTAAGAACATTATTGTTCAATATCGGGTATTTGATCATCTTATTTTGTTTATCGATTTGTTAAAGTTTTAAGAACTTCTTACTTAATGCTTTGTTTGTTGCTACAGTTGTTTGAAAATCAGTTCTTTTTGTGTTACAAAAGTTTTTCATGTATGATTTTGAAACTCTATATTTCTCTACAATTTGTAAATAACTACACTATAGTCCCAATATGATCGGAGTTCTCATCAAAAATGAGTAACTGAAAAGATAAATCGGTTTTCAAAACGTTCAAGTAGATATTGTATCTAGCCTAATACTTAGACAGCTCTTTCTCTCACCTTTGTATTAGCTCTTCAGCTAGTCATCTAGTTTGTAAAAACATTCATAATTTTTTTTTATCTAAGTATGAATCGCCTCTAAGCGGCCAACATACATGTAATGCGGTTAGTAAAGTTAGTAACAGTTTATTTAGACTACTGTCAAACCAATGATCCTTTTGATGAGATTAAATTAAATATAAGAATTTTATTCTAATAATGGCTATGAAATAAGTACTGCAATTAAATACCAAATTAAGCCTATTAATTGATTTAATATTTAATATTCCGAGAGTGAATGTGCACACATTTACAGAAAAATCTTCAAACATGATTCGATAACTTCAGTTCAGTTATATGTAAAATCAAATGTTAATTTACGAGTATTTAGTCCATCAGCTCTTCTTCTACAGCTCTCTAATTTAAAGGTCCATAATTTATCTTTGGAAATATTTTCTGCCTACATATTTATAACTATATTCCGTTAAAACTACTATACTTGGTATCATGCATTTATATATAATTTAAATTATATAAATTTTAAGTTAATTATAAAACAAATGAAGCTCAGTCAAACATGAGGTATACTTTGTTCACAGTCTGTTCGTCCCTCGGACAATAATTTACGTTTTATTACCTCTTTAGAAACATTTTCTATTCATAGACATTGCAAAATTTTATAACACCATAAATATTAAAAATGACCTTCTTTCTCAAAGACATATTTGGTTCTCTGAATAAAGATCAATAAATTCAGGGATATATTTAGTTACTTTTGAGTCCAATTATTCTCTGTATATCTAAAATACAAAGAGCATATAAAACAAAGAGATGTCCAAAGAACAGTATCGTATTATATTCCTTCACTGTTTCCACAATAATAGGGGGGGGGGAGGCAGTTCACATTCTTGGAAACACGCTGTCTCCTATTCCGTCCACTCAATTATCATAGGTTTCGTAAGCTTTATTTATGTACTAAAGTTTCTTTCTCATTAGAGGACACAATGAGCCCTAGCAAACAGAACTTTTTTATATTTATTTTGTAATATATTCTTAAAAATATTATTTCTAAATAATAATCATTCTTTGTACCAATAATTTGGCAACAAAATGCAATGTTTTTAAACATAAAATTATTGAAAGGCAATAAATTCAAGCGTAAAGTATAAGGCTGACAGACAGTAATCACGGTCTCCAATATTTAGTATTGCCATCAAAGCTTTTGTCTCGTTTTGAAATTTGTTTTCCGTGATCGTTATGCAACAACTGGCACATTGTCTTACGAATACAACACCCCTGTTGCTGTTTGTTAATCATTGCAGAACTACAAGTCTCAGTTTGTGTTTTTCCAAGATCATTTCCACTCTGGTAGAGATTACCTGTATTTGTTCATTACATCTTAATAGCATTAAGTATATGACAGTGTTGGGTATGGCTAATATTTGATTTTGAAAGTTTGAAATGTCTTATATCCCCATCTGTGTGGAAAAAAGGAGTTTTTGTTGGTAATCCTTGCCCTTAAAGTATGAAGAAAAATTAATTTCATTTTCAAAATACTATAGTACATGTATTAAGAATTTATAGAAAAATAATTTTTATAAAAAAGACTTCAATAGGATATTAGTGTCGAATTTCTCAAAATGCTTTCAAAATCAGAAAATAGATTATTTGTAGGCAATATTTTAAAAACTGAAGATACGGGCCTGGAAATATGTTTAAATAATATCCTTTAAAATCAAATAATTCTGTTACTATCTAAGACATTCTAATATACTTGTTCCATGTGAAGAAATATATTTTTTTTTCAGGAACACATATATTATCATTTCTTAAGTTAGTTTTAAAACAGCTGTTTGGAGTTTCTTATGGCGATATTATTTTACTAATCTGAATGTTAATATAAAACAGCCTAAAACATTTCCAGAGCTTACAATGGAGTGAAATATTTTTATCTGTAATACCTACTATTCCAGTTAAAAGAAATGGCTGGGGCTAAGCTTTTGGTCTGAAATCTCAACCAAAAGAGCTGAAGAACTATTAAAAATAAATTTTGCTTAATTTATGTTAGTTACTTTTCTCATTGTAGGAAAACTCTTTTTCTCCGTAAATTAATTGCTCCCTTTCTTCTTATTTAATTTTTTCTATTATTTGTAAATAAACGTTTTTGACAGAATTTCAGAGAAAAGAAGCCATTTATCTACGCTCAAAATTGCAAAACACTATTAAAACCAGTGCCATATTACCGGTGTGGGCGGAAAACTTCTACATAAAATAAGCTTATTTGCAGAATCATTTTCATTTAGAAATTGCATTTTAATATCTATTATAACATATCTCAGATAAGAAAGGGAAAGGGCTCATTTCTTCACAGTAGTTTAATATATGCGACAGAGCGCTTGCACAGTGTACGCGCTATCATCAGTGCCCTCTTTACAGAGATGTTATTGGAAGCAAGGGCCCCTGTGACCCTAATTTTTGGATGAATGGCTACACTTCACTCGGGTACTATCCCTAGTGTTTAGGTAGAGTTTCGTTAAAGGCAACCAAAACATTTTTATACTGTTACCGATGCAGAGCATGTCAAAGCACAGTATTTGTATGTTTGGGTTTTGTGTAAAATAATAAATTACTAAATAACTGTAACCAACAGTGTTAGACCATTAGGTAAACATGACCTTTCAAGATCGGCCGATTCGCATTGAAGGCGAGCCATGGTTACTGTAACTAATAAATATTCTTAAAAAACGCATACAGATAGTATTTAGTTGAGCATTTAAATATACACTCAACCGCAAAAAAAACCGGACACTTCATTTTTGTCGTATTAAAAGCTAATTTTCAGCAATTTTCTTTATGTGGGTATTCTAGTTATTACAGAGAATTTAGAATCTAAGTCCATTGAACTAATCCCTTCAGGATTAGTAAACAATTAGATAAAACTCAGATTAGATTTATTTGTCGTGAAGTTGATCTATTCTAAACTGTAAGTAGTTTTTCGCACATTTAAACATCATTAATTATTAACCAAGCATTTTCTTTAATTAATGTTTTATTTTTATTTCGGTCCAGAATAATGGGTCTTTCAAACTTAGATGGAAGGCCGGAGCTTATGTTACATTGCCGAAACGCTTGGGGTAGCGAAGTCTACCATGCACTGTAATAAAAATGAAGAGTATTCTTTTTTTTTAAATGTGTTAATTTATCTTTTTATTTTTTTTTATTTTGTATTTTTTGTAAATAATCAATAAAAATTATTCACTTTTGGCAGATTTTGTTTAAATAACCAATTATTTTAATTAAAAAGATTAATATACATATATATTAAGTATTTAACAAAATTATAAGACTAAATCTAAGTGTCCGGTTTTTTTTGCGGTTGAGTTTATATATTTTTTAATGTTTTCTATACTTTATGTTCCAACTTTAATGTCAATACATAGTACGTATATTTGTATACGTATTCCTTAAAACAGCATCAAAGGAAAATACAATTTTTATATTAAAACAAAATAGAATGAAATAAGTATTTTATAAAGAGATGAATGCAATTAACAATTTGTAGTTATAAATACTCCTAATATAATATGGAAAACCAATAATAAAAATAAAAATAAAAAAATAAAAATAATGAAATTGAATTTTAGGTATGGTATAAAGGGTGCAGCAGTTCAGCACAGCTCTAAAGGTTTTAAGGTCTCGAAGTGATAGTTGTGTTCAAACAATAGTTGTGGTTTAGTAGCCGGCCAATCTCAGTAATATTTCAAAGGTGTTTGAGTAAATTCTGGATGGATATTGGTACACATATTCGCACATTGTACCGATTTTTCTATTAATACGTTTTATTTATATCAAAAGATATATTATAATATACAAAGAATATTTATAGAACTTAGGAGACCTAAACCTAAACCAAAAGACCCAACATCTTTCCCAAATTGTCCCTCAAATGTCTTACTATACACGGGAGCAATTATAAGAATATATAAATATATTAATCGTTAATTAATTTAAATTAATTATTGGTCCGTAATTGTAAAATTATGAACCCATACCTCTTAATTAATTGTACTATATAATTGTAATAATTGTACTACGGGATATTCTATAATTCGTCAGGTAAATCATGAAATTCGATATATTCAACTACAAGAAAAGTCATTATAATGAATACCCTTTCATTCAGTCCAGTCATCTTCGGTAGTATTCAAAAATGTCTGCATTTGCCTGTCAAATGACAATACTGAAATATAATGTAGATCTATATATTTTTGATATATTGAAGGAAGCACAAAACAAGGTGACCACGCTACTTGACAGGATTGGGTTATAATAGATCATCGAAAATTGTGATCATATAATGGGTAATATACTCAGTAAATTACATTTATAAGAGTAAACAATGAAATTACTGTTGTTCAATAACCATAACTGTACAAGTGTTCTTATAATAAAAAAGGTAAAGAACATTCATTTATTGCGTACACATGATCAGGTTGATTTAAGTGTAAGAAATAGAAAATCCGTAATTAGGTGATACAGACGGATCTGAATTAGGCCACGAAACTGAAAGAAAACACAAATAAACAATAATACACAGAGAGTTTTGCTGGGGCATCCGTTCGACTTTTAATCGGTATATCAATTGGTATATATATACATGTACAAGAAATATGTTAACATTAGAAATGAATTGAATTTGATTTCATGGAGGAATGGATCATTGCTCTTCCTATGTAACCTGTAAAGAACGATTGTTGATTTTGGTTTTTTAAGTAAACACAATTCTAATTTATTTTAAATTAATATGTTATCTCAGTTAAGAAATATATTAATGATTTTAGCAATTTTAAACTACCCTTCTTCAGAGAAATCTACATCCATGGCACACTTTCTTCCAATTTCGTCATACCTTGCATAGATGCATTTTTAAAGATGTATCGAATACCGATTGGAAGAAGTATGAACCGGAACTACATTATTTGTCATTCAATTGAAATTGATTTTATTTGTTTCGGGCTGAGAAAAGTATCAGAATGAGGCCAATATTTTAAATCAATCCGATAACAGTTATCAAAATCAAACAACAACAGCTGAGAAACGTATAAGGTTAAACTGGTGTTATCATTTTCAGTAGGATAAATATTTCCAAGTCCACTGTAATCTTTGAAAAATCAAGAATTCCTCTCCATTGATGAAGGAATAGCTTATTGTGGGCTGGGCATTATTATTCAATTAACAACTTAAGTTATTATTTTGTACATTTATTCTAATGTGCTTGTTGATTCATTTTTAAAGTAACTATAAGATACATTAAAGTAATTATGCATTTTTACGTTTATACTATTACTACTTAACATTGTATATTCTAGGTGGTATATGAGAGAAGTGTAAAAAAAATAAAATAACGAAAAAAAAAGCGGTACATGAAATTCGCAATAGATAAGTTTTAATTATTTGGTTATGCAAAGGTAAATGGCAATAAATGTTGAAGTACTTGTTAAAAGTTGTGTGATTTATTATATTATATTGGTTGACAGATGTTAATATAGAAAACGGATGACAGTTGTATCTTAGTATATTGAAGTTTTTATAGATAGAGTGTTTAAAAATAGATACAGAAATATTTAATTAAAAAGCAATGAATGTAAAATGACTGACATGTGTGGTAGATGAGCTCATGAGCAGAACTAAGTTTTGTGTTGCATGATTATTATATTTAGATACAATTCTTGCTTGTTTTGTAGATTATCTAACATGTAAACAAGATAAATTATTTTTAAAAAATGTAGACATTAATCTCCTGATTTTATATATTTTATTAGATGAAATATGCTTTGCAATCTTTGTGATATTTCATATTTATTCAATTTTAATTTTTCATTACAGAAAAAAAATAATAATGTGAAATTAGTGATTATTAAGCATTTTCCTTGCAAATGCATCTAGTAGAGCATGCACATAATGTAATTTTGAAATTCTGACCTTGGTGACGAGTCAAAGGTGAACACGTCGAAGAGAGGTCAGAGTGAGAGAGAGAGTTAAGATGTTGGTTAGACCACGTGGTGTGGACTGCGGGGTGGAGTGTGATTGAGGCAGGATCTAGAGGGGGAGGAAGGGCTCCCAGCACGCAGGCTCAGGAGTCCTGGCTGGTGTCACGAAGGACTCCTCTTCTTCCTCCAGGAATATCTCTCTTCCCATCAGGGGGAGCTCAATAACTGTTTCCGAATCGTATGTCTTGAGTGAAATGAATCGGATCTACTTGTATCAATCCACTTTAAATAAGTGGCAACAAAGCATGAAAACGACACCAAAAAACTGCAATTTGAACTGATTCAAATCAGGCTATAAAAAATACATTGATTACCTTATAACAACAATAACTGACATGTACAGAACCAAAATGTTAACAACTTCAGTTAACCCATATTTAAAAATATTCAATCTGACAGTTAGTCCATTGCTTTCTAGTAATCATACCTCAGAACTGAAATCCCAACTCTTTAATTGTGTCTGTAAACTATTTAACAGACGAATGGTGTGAACTGAAGCAGGCAGCATTCCACCTGATCAATCAGTGGCTGATGTTGAAAGAATTCTATTTGGCAAATGCAACTTCACAGATTTGGAGAAAAGCTCATCGCAGCAATGTGGGAAACTGGAATTCTTATTTATTATTAATAAAAAATGAAATTGATCATATATAACTTATGTATTTAACTTACATTATTTGAATACACATTGAATTATTTAATATATATATATATATATATATATATATATTGTTTTTTTCCTTTTCAATATTCCCTGTAAATGTAACAAAATATACTAAAAATTAAATATTTCTTCCTTCTACCCCTTGATTTTTTATTATTGTTTTTGTTTTGTAATGTTTTAAACTATATGTAAATTATCATTATATATTCTAAGCTATATGTAATATGCAGCATACATACTCCCACTTTGAAAAGCTACATCAACTTCTATTAGCAGATTTGCCTTCAGGGAAATTAGCTATTGAGGTTGTACTCATGACGTGATTTTCGAAATTGTTCTTCAAATGTCCATCGGTCCTACCCAGGAGATGACGAAAATGAGGTCCATTCAAAACTCTCTCTCTCTCTCTCTCTCTCTCTCTCTCTATATATATATATATATATATATATATATATTTGTCTGTTAGCACTCTAGCGGTCGCAATTATTGTTTAATCGTTACCAAACTGGATATTTAGTCGTTTTATGTAAAAAGAAAGATCAAGTTCGTTAACGACTCAAATTGGGCCAAGGGGAGGGAGGGTTTAGAGGGGAGGATTTTCGAAAATTCGAAATATCTCTGTTACCATATGTTGGATCGAAAAATTGTATAGATCCACCCTTATGAACATTAAATGTACTATAATTATTGCTGTATACATTTATTCACTATCTTGAATATTAACCGAGATATTTGCATTTTTCAGTTTTCAGCCATCAGCAAACCGCCACTACTCATGTTACATAAACAATACTCTGCTACATTATAAATCACATTATTCGAAGCTTAAATACCAAGAATTGTATTCAAGAGACCTTCATTATACGAGATACATGTAAATATGTCCTGGTGAGCCCCTCTCCCCTCCGGCTTAAGGTTTTGGACTACTAAAATTTGATTGATTGAGATAACAGTTATTCTGACTCATTAATTATTACAGTACTAAATATAGTAGTTATTTCTCAATGAAATTAATATGTTATATTCTGATATATTTCAGTAATTGTTTTTCTTTCTGGTGTGAGGTGGGCAGACCCGTCTTTTTACATTTCTAACCCAACGCTTCCTGTCGGCAGGTTATTGTAATTGAATGAAACATTTCTTATTTCCGTTTGTATTTATTCACAGTGGTGTTGTGTTAGCAGTATTTAGAGTTATCTATTACTAAACTTCACGAGGGAAATCTGCTTAGTTTATGTAGCCCCTGCATGACGGACTTTTTTGTTATTTAATAATTATGGATTACTAGTAGAATTTTACTAATTTCATTATTCCTCGACCAAATTCTTGTTAGGGCAGGCATTCTTTGACCCTAGGATGGTTTCAATCCTACTCTAATATTGGCAGCGTTGACATCTTTCCCATTGGATGGTAGGGAACTTCATTCCATCAAGAGTTCCTTAAGCGTATATAAACTTGTCTGAAATCAATTTAGTGGTCGCATTTTTAATAGATATATAAGAGTTTCATATAAAACTAAAGTGCATTTCTTTTAGAGACGGGAAATTCCATACATATATATTCTTTTTATTTCGGATGGCATTACAGACCTTGGAGATCTTTATCCGTCGTTACCAGTCTATCCTAGACCCACTCCATTGCGTCCATTTGCAATCTATCAACCCATGTCATCATCGGTCATCCTCGTGGCCGGGTAGCCACCACTGTCGCACTTATCGTCCGGTATAGGGAGCCGGTTGGGTTACTTCTTGCCTCATGTTCCGCCCTAAAGGGAGGTTGTAAACAACCTTTAAACATTCATATCATATGAAATCGACGTTCTCGTCTCAGATACAATCTCCTCCATTGTCTGCCTTCTCCAATGTCCCAAGTCACCATCCCACTTTGCGGTTCTAAGATTGAGCTTAAACCTTTTTACCAAGGTGCCCGTAACGCACGTGCTTGATAATGGAGTTATTAACTCAGTTTCAAGGCCCGTGACATTTTCCTTCATCTTGAAACTCGTGAAACCAAGGAGAGAGCGCGGTTGGCACTAGGTATTCTTTGGTCGATTTCAGTAAACTGGTCATTGATGGAGGTTACTGTAGCTCCGAAGTATCTGAAATTTATTTTTTACTTTTGGAAAGGATAGGTCCTACGCTCAAGCGTCTTTCAAAATGCGGGTTACGACTCTCTACCCTGTACTTTGTCTTTTCTTGGTTTACTTGTCATAGGATATAGTTTGTTTGATTCCTATAAATAGAAAAAAAATTCTGAGAAAATAATTTATTAAAACTCGTAGCTTTCTTTTTCTTTCATTGACGCATAATAAATTGGACGTCCTCAAAATTTGATAAAACTTGCAATATGAAAGGTGTCAACGCTGCCACTATTGAAGTGAGATTGAACCCATCCCCTATACCCAAGGATCTTGTTTGGACAGTCGGTCTTGTTCGAAACCTATTATGTCAATCGGCAAAAGTAAAAGAGGAAAAAACAAACTTATGAAACATACTACATGAAAAATTGAGAGAACAGGTGCTAGAAGTGCAACAAATGAGATGTTGGCTGAACTTGCAAAAGCCGATTATACACAGATTAATACACAGTTGTGATCAAACACTCGGTGAACATTGATAGTTATCACTTTTATACATAAAATCCAATTTATAGCTGTTCTCGAGTCATGATGCCCGTTCAAATACAATATATATATATATATATATATATATATATATATATATATATATATATATATATATGTCGTTGTTATTCGTTTTGGAGTTTTGGTCAATGTTGGTGAAAAAATCTTAGTTTATGCCAATATTTCGAGAATCTTTATTTTTTCTTCTTCAGGAGTTCTACTTAAAAGTCCTAAGTGAAATAGTTATGTGCAATAGTTTTTAAGTATCTTTAGTCTTGTCCTGAAGAAGAGAAAGATTCTCGAAATATCAGCATAAACTAAGATTTTTCACCAACATTGACCAAAACTCCAAAAAAAATAAAACCATATATAAATATAACCTGCTCGTAAACATCAACACAATTTTATATATATATATATATATATATATATATATATATATATATCTATATATATCAATGTCAAATGATATAAAAAGGTAAACAACGAAGCCATAGAGGGATAAGAAAAATAATTGATGCTCACACTACATTACTTCCTTGTTCCAATTAAATTAAATTAAATTCTACAATGAATACCACATATTAAACTGGACTTAAAGCCGTAGTCGTAACCTTAGAAGCATTTGAAGTTGATACCATCAGTCAGGAATTGGGAGATAAAAATATTTAGATTGTCGAGACAAGAGAAAGAGACAACAGGGGATTGAAAGGGAGGGACAAAGTAGACGATGACTTGAGTAATATTCGTTAATGCAGATGTCAAACTGAATGGCCATTGTGGGAGACAAAGAGGTAATCCATTATTATCATTTGTCCCAGGAATAAAACAAAACGGGAAGGAGTCCCCCAGGATTCAGATTATGGATCTTAGTACTCCCTCTCTCGGCCCGATACAAAAGTACCTTTTATTCCCTTTCATTCGATGGCTTAGCTTCATTCTTACCGAGTCGGCCCCTTCTTTCTTTCATCTTTCTATCCCTCTTTCTTTCTATTTCTCTCTTACTCTGAAAGACACACCCCCTAGAACACACTACACCACAGTTCATCTCGCAAATTGTAGAACATTCATTAATGAACGCCACAAGAATATTTATATTTATCTGTGACTAGGACTCACTGGAGGCCAACAGTCACAGTAGTTAACATAAGGCAAACACAACTCCATGAAATAAAATATTTATTTCATCATTACAGAATAATTATATTGTTGCCTCACCTTCCTTCTTATATAAAATACAATTCCGTATATAAGCTAAAAAAAATATAAATTTTATTGAGAGAATTTTAGTTAGATCGTTCCAGAAAATGTTTTAAAATACTTCAAATGTTGACTTATGAAGGTATAAACATTTTGATTGATTTCTGTATTCTACTTAGAACCTAAAATTACTGATTTAAAAAGTTGTGAATATTGTATCTTTCAAGATGGAATGATTTTTCATTGAACACTGGGAGGCACAAAAGTATGACTAAAGAATCAAGCAATAAATAAAACATTTAAACATTCAATGCAATCCTGCAGGAGGTGTTCTGGAACATCTATATATTTTGCGCTGGACAAATATGTATACATGGAAAATGATTAATGCCTTTTCTATGTATACTTTTGCTAAAATGGCCTATGTGATATTTTGATGGTGTACCTTCTTTTTATTTTGACTTATAATCGTAGTTAAATTGCGTTATTATATTCATTTAAATTAACAAAACTAAATGTTTTGTTTGAAACTCTAATAATCGTCTTGTCCAATGTTTTTTTTTCTTTTTTAACAACGTTAATCTGATGGCGCGTAATACCTACTTCAAAGAATTCATTAAACTTTTACATGCCAGTGTCAGATGCCCAAAAGGTTAACATAAATTACACAGAACCTATCTTTCTAATTTACTAAATGAAGGTTTTATGAATAATTTAAACCAACATTTCTCATACCTTTTTACAATTGTTGATTTTATATCAAAATTGTAAATGAGAATATTGCTCTTGATCGACAATTATGTGGTGTAGTTTTGAAACACATCAAATGCATAATTATTATTATTATTTACTACTTATTCCAATATAATTCAATGTTCATATGTAAAATCTTATTGATAACGATCCATTCCAGAGTGGATTTATTCTACAGTTTGAACCGTTTATGTACTATATTCGACTCTCCTTCCCGAAAGAGCGTTTCATATTTCACATTATGGAGATTTCTTTTAGTATTTAACATAATTACAGTATTCTGATCTTGTACACCATTCAGCTCGTCTTGAAAAAGGTAACAAATTTTATCGAAACGTCGACAAGCTGACATAGTTTTATTTCAACCTAAGTGACGGACAATCAGATTACATAAGAATAATTAGAGATAAAGGTTTAAAATAGGTTTGCATAGGGACATTTATGAAGTCATTGATAAATACACTATAATGAACAGAAGCATTGCTTTCAAGAATGTATCTCAGACATTTGAGTTTCATGTCTGAACATGAAAAATAAAACTACCATCAACACAATCTTGTTAAAAAACACCATCAACGCCCAAGATTTTTCTATAGCGGAAAAATCCTACAGAAAGGAAACGGAGTGTCATTTTCTCTAGAATAAAAGAAGAAAATTAGACTTATCATTATTAAAATGTGACGCCCCATCCACACCTAAATTACTTTTAAATATGACAATTAGTATTCGGTTGCAGGAATTAAATGAAACTGGCACTACTAATTGACAAAACGATCCATTTTCCACGTCTATCTTCTGTTTGATGGACCACTGGGATAGCAATCATCATTATAAATAAGGAATCAGCTCAGAATCTGAGTCATGAAGTAATTTTTTTAATAAAATAGGCTATGGCCAATTGCTGGAAAAAGAAAAAAAAATAGAAAATTACATCTAAAAACTGACAAATATCTAAATACTAGAATTTATTTGCCCAGATAAAATAATACCAGTTTTCTCCAAAAAATTGAGTCTTAAATGTATTAAGAGCTTAATGGACACTGTTTTAAAATATATAAAAGTCCGTCATACAGGGGCTAGCTAAGCAGATTTCCCTCGTGAATTTAATAATTTATACATCTATATACTGGTAACACAACACCACCTTGAATATTAAGTGAATAAATACAAACGGTAATAAGAAATTTTTCCTCTCCTGGCGGGAAGCGTCTAAAATGTAAACAAACAGGTCTGCCAACCCGACTCTCGCCGGAAAAAACAATTACTGAAATATATCAGAATATAACATATTATTTTGATTGAAAACTATTTACTATATCTAGTACTGTAATTTATAATGAATAAATATAATTTTTACCTCAAGCAAAAACCTAAGACGGGGGAGGGGGGGGGTGCTCACCAGAACATATTTGCATGTACGTCGTATAATAAAGGTCTCTTGAAAGCAATATTTGGTATTTAAGGTTCGAATGTGGTTTATTACATAACTGAGTATTGTTAGTTTAATATGAGTAGAAGTCTCGGTTAATATTCATGATACAGAAAATATGTATAGAATTTAATTTGCATTAAGATTGGTTCTATACAATTTTTCGATCCGACGTATAGTCATGAGTAAGACCTAAGTAGCTGATTTCCCTTAAGAGAAATCTGCTAAAACTTCGCTCTGGTTCTTAAGCTTAGCAGAGACACAATGTTCTCTTAAGCTGAAATGACACATTGTTTGTCACCGCTGAACGTACTTGTAGAGGAAAATTTAAACTACTGTCAAGTTCTTAAGACAACAATCGTGCAATAGATCATTCTTTGCGTGATACAAATCCTTCCACTTCACTTCAAGGGTAGCTGGTCAAGCCATTTGGAATGTGAAAT
This sequence comes from Riptortus pedestris, assembly GCA_019009955.1. Taxonomy (NCBI): domain Eukaryota; kingdom Metazoa; phylum Arthropoda; class Insecta; order Hemiptera; family Alydidae; genus Riptortus; species Riptortus pedestris. Next base: position 54,532,812 of record CM032229.1, read on the forward strand.
TCTGATTTTACGGATATATATATGATTGTTTTAAGACTGGCGTTTTCTGCGCGGAGTAGAATAATTAGGATCAATAATGCGCCAGTACCCTTTTATTTTTTCTTCTCAGAGTAACCCTATTAGGAATTATTTATTTTAATACATGCTCCATTGCCACATGGCATATTACATGATGATTATGTTTAAATACAATTTTATTTTACAATATAAATACGTTATTCAACTATTTACTCAAATATTATATACACCAAATAATAATAATAAAATAAAATATTAAAATAAGTATGAAATGAAAAAGTATATAAATAAATAAAATAAGAACCAAAACATGTCAATTAAAGTTAAACTCAACCGATGTATAATTTGCGAAGGTAAATATATTGAATTCGGATTCCTATTCCTCACAATCAACTTTACATTCTAATGTATTTTTGCTACATCAATATATATACTTTTGATAAACTTTAAAGTTCTTTAATATATTTTTTAAATATAATGTGGGGTGTTTCTAGCCAATTACCTCCTTCTAAAATTATATTCATTATTAAATTTGATGTTTATATTAAATGATGAACAGTCATAAAGTATATGAAAAAAAATTTGTTTTAAATGTGAGTCGCAAGTGCATTTACCATTGTTTTGAATTTTAAATCTTGTTAAATAATGTCCTGTCTGTCTATGCTGCGTTAGAAATTGTGTGCATTTGTGGTGGTGATCCTTGAGTGCCAGTACCCTTCCTCGATGAAATAAACGTAGAAAATATACTGCCTCCATTACATTAATATGGGAACTATTGCAGATTCCGGGTTCTTGCTAACTAGGCGAGCAGCTGTTCATTTCCCATCGCCACAAAGTACGTACTAAAATTGCTCTACTTTTTGAAAATCTACAACCTAGAAGGGAAGGCAAATGAAGAAGTTATTCATTATCAATTCACCAAACAGGTCCGCTAGAAAGGCCAGGGCAGTTGTCATTTTAACTGCCCAATCGACCAATTCAAAATGAGCAAATGGCTAGAAGAAGAAATGAATTTGGGTGAAAAGCAACTTCTTCCTGTCCCTACTTCAAACAGAAATATAATGTCGGTTAATAAAGAGTGAAAGGGCTAATGTTATTAGATAAAAAAAATGTTATGAAAAATACAAACACATATCTTTAACTTTAAATGATAACCACTTGATGCGTAGAGATACATGAAGATATATAAATTATCGGCAGTAATTTTTCTAAAATATAATGATTAAATTAACCTCCTTCAGATGCACATCCCGAAACAAAAAATAGTACCTTATTTTTTGCTTAAGCCATTATCTTAACAACAATATGGTATAATCATATAAATTTAATAGAATTACCTTAAGGTAGATAAGGTGGCATTGAAAGGCTAAAGCCACTTAACTGCTATGACTAGTTTAATTCATATGTTGTATACAAAAAAACAAAATAAGCTCCCCTCTTTCTGAGGGTACCTGTATGGCCAGCCTCCTAATCTGCCAATTTCTTGGTAATAATGTTTTTTTTTTTTTAATTTTGTTTAAATTGTAAATGAAAATTTGGAATAAATTGAATTTAGGGGGGTACCTCAGGTAAGAGTGCAGCTTAATATTTTCATCTTTATTTTTTATATAAGTGATGATCGATGATTCTTATAGATGATTTTAGGATATATATATATATATATATATATATATATATATATATATATATATGTGTGTGTGTGTAAGCTTGCTTGGGTAGGTACTTTTAAATTTGTGCCACCTTGAAGAACTGTCACTTGGATATTTAAGCCTGACGTGAGATTTTCATAGCTTTAAGCTAACCTAATTTTCGAGTTTACTGGAGCCTCAAAACGCTTCGAAATTACTTCATTAATATTAAAGAAGAAAAAAACTGTAACAACAATTTTTTTAGAAACTACTTTTTTCCCCTTAGTAATATATATATATATATATATATATATATATATATATATATGTGTGTGTGTTTGTGTGTGTGTGTTACCGTGAAAGACCGAAAATAGTGAATGCAAACATACACCAAATACGTCGGTGAAAAATCGAAAATTTCATTACATTCTTGTGCATTCGGACCCTCACCGGTGTATGTCGGTAATCACATCGGTGTATGTCAACATTCACCGGTGCAAGTCAGAAATAAGGGCATTTAGCAAATATTTCCGACATACACCAAGCGACTATGTGAATGTTGACATTCTACAGATTTCGGTGTTTCATCGTAACACACACACACACACACACACACACACATATATATATATATATATATAAATATAAGTAAAAGCTATTTTAATATGAAAATATCACCTCAAGCTTAAATTTAAAGTGTCAACTCTCACTAAAGGAATAACAGAGTGTAGAATGTGGCAAACGAATCACAACAGAGGAAAATCTGCTTAGTTTGCACCTTGGAAAATTAGTAAAGTGTTTTGAAATGGATGATAATTAAAAGCAATGAAAAACAGGTTAATGAATAAATATTCTTAATATATGCATTCTTAGAGAAGCGTGCGTGTATCTCAATTAACAGGGCTGTCGTTCCGTTAATTGAGTAATTTGCCTCTCTTTCTGCAGATGCGAACTGACAATACAATTTATATAAAAAGGCTGCTTTTCAAATGAAATAAACGCATCAAAAGGGCTGGCTATTTCTCTGTTTGAGTGTCAGATACAATTACTTGAATATCGAAATGGGGAGATACGGGGGTTGGCCACGGCGACCAGGATAATCTTCACAGCTGAGTGAGCGGCTAATCTACTTGTCCCCGGGGATACCTAAACCACAAATAGATACACTATTATCACTCAGAGAGACAGTTCGGGCTATCATTTGTAGTCAACCACCTTTATTAATGGACACAACTTTATAGGATAATTCGTGTGTGATTTCGGCCTCAATGAGTTTTATGAATTGTGGATGTATTTAGGCCTATAAAAAACCCATATTAATTGTTTAGTTCTGTGCATTGAAATATAACAAACAGAAGTAAATACAAAGTTGAACATTGTCTACGGTAAACAAAAAGAAGAATGTATTTACAGTGATATAGGAAAGTAGGTAGCTAGAAAAACTGATCTTAAATGTTTTTTTTTTTAATTTGAAACATCAAATATTTGGGAAATGTCTGGAGGTATATAATTCTTATTGACCAGCTGGGTAGTTTCTTTAATCAAAAAATATAAAAAAATCCATAAACTCACGTATTGCATAGTCAACAGAAAGAGTTTATTGTCATTTCCAGAAATATGATAATGTCTAGGGTAGCTTGAAGAAATTAACCAAAACTACAACTGACTGAACCCTGTTCTTTGATTGTGGACCAAAATAATAAAACTGGATTTCGTTATTCAAAAAAACGCATTAAATATGCCTAGATATGTATTAGAAATACTGTAAGAAGTTGAAGTGAATAACGTTAAGTTATCAGATTGAAGTATTTACTCTAAACTTTTTCCCGCAATGTGAGTATTAGTTCTTAAATAGTATGAGGCATGCTTAGGAGGTATATTAAAATCCGTCTCATATGTGGCTGACTCTGGCTCATCTCTCTCTCTCTCTCTCTCTCTCTCTCTCTCTCTCTCTCTCTCTCATACACACACACACACACACACACAGGCGTGCGCGCGCACGCACAAACAAAAAACTGAACTTGCCGAATTATATTAGCTTATAAGGCCATCGCGTCCCAAACGTCAATGTTCTTTCAATTGCAATGACGTTAGGCTTATGGTTCGTTAATGGCTGTCATCAGAACGGGAGAATATGGCATTACAGAAGGGTAAAATAACAAATTACAAATATCTCCATATATAATGGAAATGGGACTGAATTGATTTATAAACAATCTCTTTGGGAATTCAATTTTCTGTTATAGTTGCCGTTTGAGTAAAATGGCGAAAAAATTCCAGAATAAATAAATGTACAAATGAGCTCTCAACGCAGCGCCCTAACTTCCTGGATGCACAAAATCAGTTTGCCCAGGGAAGCAAAGCAACGACTCAATGTATAAGAAGATTATTAATACCAAAGCCACTAGAATTTAAAGCTAATCCCAGACCCAAAATCCAGAAATAAAATTAAAAAATCGGTTTAAGGAATTTGGTCAAGATAATTCCCCATCTCCGGAAGGGAAGAAGGAAGATCAGGAATGACAAGTTGTCGTGGGAAGCGGGCGGGATAAGCCCGGATTGTTTGTTCATGGGAAGTAGTTAGTGATAAAGAATGTTGGCCTGAACCTAGTTATCTCTGCCCTCTAATCTATACTAGTTTAAAGTACCAACAAACCAGGAGACAAATCGCTCCCCACCCTCTTGTTATACCCTCCCCATTTGCATAGATTAACTTCCTTATCTCTATTACAGTTTTTATTATATTTCCAAGTTTTTCAAGTATTCCTTATGGATTATATAATATTTAAAATCTTCTTACGTTTGAAAGGAATTTGTGATAAGTCAATATTTCATTTTTTTTATTTCTTTTCTATGCATTGAAGATGATTATCAGATCACTATTGGTATAAGTTAAATGTACTGAAGAAGTATCAAATTGAAGCAAAGTAGTCTACAGTAATCTAAGACTGTGCTTGAAATAACAATTAGGAAATGTAAAATAAAGATGAACTAAGAACAAATGTCTACTTCTTCGATTTATTTTATATTTTACGTGCTGAGAGCACCACACACCCACCATAAATTGTCATAGAACTCTATGTGTCATAGAACAGAACCCATACTCCATTGGTCAGGGGGGGTTGATTCTTAATTATCATTAAACAATTATTTTAGGTAAATAACACTTTATTATCTAAGAATCAAACCCAGGTTATCCTATATGCCACTTCATCGCCTGACAGAAAAATGTTTGTTCTTTGTCACACCTTTAAACTAGACTAATGGTGTTACCTTAGTTGTGACAGTAGTAGTCATATTAGTTCCTTATTTTGCATGTCATTTGTGTAATGCCCTTGTATCCGGGTAGCCTGATTCTTGCAAATGTATAGTGTGTGAATTTGGGTTATTAGCAGATTTCTCTTAAGGGAAATCAGCTATTGAGGTCGTACTCATGACGCGATTTTCGACATTTTTCTTCAAATGTCCATTGGTCCTACCGAGGAGATGACGAAGATAAAGTCCGTTCAAAACTGTATATTTATAGATAGATATTTGTCTGTTACCTCTCTAGTGGTCGCAATTTTTGTCTTATCGTTACCAAACTTGATATATAATCGTTTTATACAAAAAGAAAGATCAAATTCGTTAACGGCTGAAATCGGACCAGGGGGAGGGGGTTTTAGAGGGGGAGAATATTGTAAATTCTTAATATCTCCGTTATTATGCGTCGGATCGAAAAAGTCTAATGAACCAATCTTATTGTAAATGTAATGATCTATAAATGTTGTTATGTATATGTTTTCACTGTCTTGATTATTAACTGAGATATTTGCATTTTTTAGTTTTCGGTTTTTAGTATAGCCCCACTCTTACTCATCTCATATTAACAATATTCTATTACTTTATGAAATACTTTATTTGAAGCTTAAATACCAAATATTGTTTTCATTAAACTTTTTAGTTTTGAGATACATGTAAATACGTGGAGCACGTGGGAAATCTGCTTAGGTAACGCAGCCCCTGCGTGACGGACTTTTTTAAAACTATGAATGATTGGTGTTAATGTAGTGTATAGAGATTAAAGACTGCATCATATTGCAGAAAGATAAAAATACGATGAAACAGATTTCCATTATCATCAGGAAATACGTTTCTTTAATTTAGTTCAATTTCATTTGTTGCAACGTTTAAAAACTAAGACGTAATACATATTAAAAGCATTCTAAATAACGTATTTGAATTAATGCAATGATTATAGAGTTGTAGGAACCTTTATGATGCTGATCAGTTATAATCATTGGTTCAACAATCGAAGAAAAGCCAAGGCCTGCCACATGACGTTGGTGGAATGCCAGGTGATCCTCTTGACATTCTCCCTGCTTTGTGGTTCTTCTGTATTCGAATATTACTCAATAGCCTCGCCACTCTAGGTTTACCATTTGAGATTAAGGTCAACGCTTTAACTCACATGGCTAACCTGAGCCTGAGCCGAGAGTGGCGAGTTCGATTCTCGCCTGGGCAAAAGAAATTATTTAGTGACGAAATGCATTAGATAACATCCTAAGTCACACCCTGGCTAGAAAAGGGTGGTGTCCTGTAGATAACCCTTCCCAATTAGCCTGAGTTGCAAAAAATGGACCTCAATAAATAATAATAATAAATAGCCCTGCCATGCTGAGTAACCGTGGGACCATTGGATAGGACTCAAAGGTTGGAACCACTCACCTAAATAAAATTTTGAGTACAATCACGAGGTTCGAACTCGTCGCATCAGCTTAGTTATCCACTGTATTAACCGATGGACCACCGCCGCCCACCACTTTGCCTACAAAAACTATTAATTAACCTCTAACATCGTGCTTCAAGCTTGGAGGTGGTGATGAGCCGTTCGAAACGAGAGAATAGATGGGCTTTGGAGTCCAGTTTAGGGCCTTTGATAATGACCCTGGAAATTGTTGAGTTTTCTGTATTTTAGTTAAAATAAAATAAAATGTTATTAATATTACAGTACTTGAGTTTTGAACGCAAAGATTTAATTAACCCTGATGGGATAGTTCGTAGTTCCTTATTGAAATATTATTTAATAAGCCCTCGATACGAAGACATCCTTTTCCACAAAAAAAATAACTAACAACAAATTATCAATAAAAAATAAAAATTATAAACATAAGTGAAAACTCATTTCTGTAGTATCTGACGAGGAAAAATACAACTTTCATTATTCTCTGATTGATTTTACTGGGAAAGTAATATACGTGGCCCTTCTCTTATTTTGTGTAAGGTTCACTTTCATATTGAAATAAGAGGTTTCGTTTTGGATTAAATTGAAAATTTAAGTACGAAATTAACAGTGAATTGATTTTTTAGCTCACAAATGGCTTATTCAAAATCCATTGATAAAAAGGCTCCAAAATAATAGTGCTATCCTAATAAAAGTATCTAGTTATCCCTCTAAGTGAGAAACATTATTTTTATAAATAGTATCGGTCAAAAAAAAGGTATTGATATTTATTTTTTTGTGTGTGAATGCAAATACTTATATATATATATATATATATATATATATATATATATATATATATATATATATATATATATATATATATATGTCAAAAGCTATCCTCAAGAAAGACATTACGGCAAGCATATTAGCAATCGTCCCATTTTCAGCTATTCAATTCCTATTAATAATTCGCCAATTATGCTCATCACCAATGTTTTTGTTTTGTCTTGTTTGCTTTTATATTTTTATTTCTTTAAACAAGCCTCATGTAGAATTGAGAGCTATTTCTGATTATAATTACTTGAATTTACTATGTTCATTTAAAACTTTTATTTTTGTTATTTGAATTGTATAAAATTTGACTTCTTAAAGGGAAATCTCTTTTGATATGATATTCATAAATAAATAAATATTTATTATTGTATGTTATGGTTTTTTTTAATGTATAGAATATTGTCTCTAACCTCGTGGAATGATGCCATAACATTCCATAATGATTTGTTCTTGAAATTCATCTGATATTGAAAGAGAGCCACAAAGGGTTGTGTTTATTGTTGCTTTTATCCAGCTCATTGCAGCCATTGGTTTGTCCACCAATCTGTTTCAAAGCATTAAACTGGCTAAAATACGCGATCTAGCGGGTCTAAATGGAGACCAGAGCTGCGGGATTTCTGTCCTTAGCCTCGCCTAGAGTTTTTAATTATTTGCATAAAACCTGTGAATATTCATGCTGTGCCGGCCATGTTATTGTTTCATTCCGTCCTAGCTCTAATCTCACCGGCTTTTATCTCCTAGCTCCTGATTTTTTAACTTCTCTCTCACTCTATCTCTCCGACACTTTCCCGCACGCACACCTTTTTAACTGTCTTCCTGCCATTTCCTACGATTTCTCTCCGACGTAAATTCAAAGGAACCAAAGGGAATACTCTTTTAACTGAACTCTTAAAATTAAATCAAAGTCAAATCTAATAAGATTGTGTCAAAATATATTTCTTGGCTAAAACCAAGACCACCGTAAAGCACTTCTTGTTCATCATTTGAAGAATCTTGTTTTTCAATGAGACTGTTGTACATTTTGAAGATTTTCTCAGGTTGGATTTTTTATCACTTGAAAGTTTAGCTAATTTAAATGGTTAATTTGTAAATAATTGCTAAGTTTTCTTTTGTAGTCAATATTAAATGCATAATAGATCTTCCTGCCGATTGTTACAGTAACGGGAGCCCTTTCAAGACCCGGGGAATTATCAGTTGCTTCGTAGATAAAACGAAGCAAGTAAGTGACAATTGGAGGTAAGAAATTCGGCCTGCAATCCATCACTAATGATATTGACTTTTATCCAGCCTAAGAGCCAAAATTAATAAACTGAAATCAAAATATCTCCCCCATTTTTCTTAATAAATTAAAGGAATATTAAATCATAACCCCTTTGAATTATGTATATATGTTGTAATTTTGTGTTTAGTGTAGTATATTCTCCCGAAGAGGCGTGAAATGAATGCGAAAAGTGTAGAGTAATGTTTAAATGGAGATAGTTCCACACATATCGTGTTCATCATTTGATCTTTTGCCATATTCGAGAGTTCAGCGAACTTAATAGAGACCAAAATCAAAGTGAAAAAAGATTATTCAAATCGAATACACACACACACACACACACACACACACACACACAAAAATATATATATATATATATATATGTGTGTTTGTGTGTGTGTGTGTGTGTGTGTGTGTGTGTGTGTGTAAAATTAAACTCATTACATAAGTCGGTACTAAAGAGTTCTTTCTTTCTAACACATACTAAGTATGTAACTGACATAGCCTCCATACATTATCTTGTTGTACGATAGAAGTATGAATTATCTTTTGGATGAATATTGACAAAATTATAAAGAAAAACAAAGTTTCCGACCGTTGTCAACAAGGGTAATGGTATTTATAGACAGACAATAGTATTCGTCAAAATTTTATTTTTTTATTAATATTACTAATATCCAACTAAAGAACTTCGATTGCCCGTTGTTTAAATTATCTTTGTTGATGTTCTGAGAATGAAACCATAGAATTGAGAATTTTTAGTATATGAGTTATGGGAAAAAAAAAACTGTGTATAATTGCGCTTTAGTTTTATTTTGTAATTATATGTAAAGAATTGTGTTTAGAGATGTTTTTTGGAAGTTACTTAGTAGTTTGAAACTCAAAATAATTACTTCAAAATTTCAGTCACTGCCTCATATCCACTCGTATAACACAAGAATGTCAGAAAATGATCGACTCGTTTTATTTAGGACTAATCCACTTACATATTTTAAAAAAAATATTAATGTTCCCTCAAACTTTAAGTGTAAAACCATATAGTGACTTATTGGAGAAAATTATTTTTGAAGATAAAGGGTTTATTGTTTATATTGTAATACTCTGACAAAGTTAGTATATATATGACGACCTTGTCATTACTAACAAAAAATAAATACATTTTTTGCAGATGAGAATAAATAAATTATTAAACAAAAGTTTAGAAATATACTTTAACATAGGATTAAAATCCTCTCATGTTACTGATAGTAATGAAGAAAATAGCGCATGTTATCAAATTTTATTTCGGAAATTCAGACGCACAAGAATTTTCTTTTGCACGAATTTGTACACCGAATGACCAGAAAACTGAAAAAATATCAAATATAACCATCAAATATAAATAGGATTACTTTCAAAACCTAAAGTTTTACTCAAACATGTGTGATTGTAAAGAAACATGAAACATTTTATGCTATTCCAACATATTATGAAATATAAATTATTTCAAGAAATTATTTTGGGTATAGAGAGAACGTTAAAACCTCTAAATTCCTTTTTCACAATGTGCCATTAGAAGGAAGATGGTATGTGTAAAAGTTGTGATATGGTTAATGCTTGAATGTTTTATTCTTGTTGGGAAAAGTACTTATTACCGGTATTCAAGCAATTTGCTATACGTCAACTATACGCCTTTGAGTGATCCCATTTCACCTTTTTTTAATAATAAAACTATTACCAACAGACTAGGAATAAAGAAAACGTAAATATTACGAGCTAAGCACCAGTGGTATCTTGTGAGGTGTCCACAATATTTCTCCAGAATTCCAACCGGCTTCTTCAGGTAGAGGTCGTGTGGTTCTTACGAAACTCTTGAGTTTTTTTAAACAACACAATCACCACCACCTGAAGCAGCCAGTCGGAACACCGGAGAAATGTAGTGGATAACTCACATGAAGCATTTGAGCCGATTTTTAAACCCGTAATGAATACCGAGAGAATGAAATCATTTTTCCAGTACCAAAGAAAATATTGCAATACAGGCTTGGTGGTAAGCTTGACCTTGGCTTGGAAGACTAAGAAAATAAAGTCCGTCATGCAGGGGCTGCGTAAACTAAGCAGATTTCCCTCGTGAAGATAAATAATAAACAAACCTACATCCTGCTAACACAACGCCACCTTGAATATTAAGTGAATAAATACAAACAGTAATAAGAAATCTTTCTCCTGCCGGCGGAAGTGTCTCAAACAGGTCTGCCAACGGCTCAACGGAAAGAAAAACAATAATTGAAACATATCAGTGCATAAGATATTCATTTTATTGAAAAATATGTACTATACCTAGTACTGTAATTTATAATGAATCAGAACAATTTTTATCTCAATCAATCAAATTTTAATAGCCCAAGAATTTAAGACTAGGGGGGGGCACTGGAACATATTTGCATCTATCTCGTATAATAAAGCTCTCTTGAAAACAATGTTTGGTATTTAAGCTTCGAATAATGTGGTTTATTATATAACAGTGTATTGTTTATGTGACACGAGTAGAAATTGGGGTTTGCTAAAGGCTGAAAACTGAAAAATGCAAATATCTCGGTTAACATTCAAGATAGAGAATGAATGTATGTAACAATAATTATAGTAAATTTAATTTTCAATAACATTGATTTTATACAATTTTTCGATCCGATGTATAGAAACGGAGATATTTCGAATTTACCAGAATCTTCCCCTCTAACCCCCCCCCTTTCATTGGTCCGAATTCAGCCATTAACGAACTTGATCTTTATTTTTACATAAAACTTTTAAATATCGAGTTTGGTAACGATCAGGCTAAAATTGCGATGATCGCGTCATGAGTACGACCTCGATAGCTGATTTCCCTTAAGGGGTGGTTGGGGGTGATATCTGCTAAATGTATGTCCGTCCTGATACCATTAGCTGCACTTCAATCGGTTTGGTGAAGCACGGTTCGAAGAAGTAGCAGAGGTTGCATGGATACTCTCACTGCGTAAAGTAAGCCATTGGCCCCGTTAGGAAATTGTAGTAATTGAGAGCGAGGTAGGCGGAGCTGAGGTGTTTTAAAAGAAACTGCTTAATTAAGAATGAGTGAATGTAGCAGAGCACTCGGGTCCATTAGAGATCTGGCAGGGTTGTGAGAGCAGCTGACTTACTCCCCGGGCTAAAACTCCCTCCCCTGATATTAGCATATATTAAGGACTTACACAGCCTTACTTAGTCTCAAGCAAGGTAATGCTTACCTCTCCTCCTTTACCCTTTTCCCCCATCAAAAGTCTCAAAATGGCGGCCCTAAGTTGCTCTACTCAAGACGCCAAAGTAAGGTCGGAGGGTGGAGGTGTTTAAAGCGCCGAAACGTAAATTCTGCCTTTGGTATCGGGTATCTTGTTAGCGAAGCTAAGTGCGTCTTGGTGAAGATATTTCCACCCATTCTGGTAGTGGTCTACAAGATATATCCTACTGTGGTAACATCTGTTTTATTTTTCAATTAACTAAAATAATCGGTAGGATTATAATATTAAAAATAAATCGTGATATATTTTCTGTCATTTATTGAAATTGAATACTTCAATAGTATTATACACTCTAAGATTACATTAAAATACCAATACCTGCAAATAAAAACTATTCTCATGACCCACCAACTTTGAAATTGGATGAAGACTCTTTAACAATAACTAAAGAAAATAAAACTCGAGAAACTTCATTTAATTAAAATTTGTCTGTTTAAAAAAAAAAATTGTTTGTTTTAAAATAATAATTGCAGTAAGTGCATGTATGAGTAAGTGTGTAATAAATTGATTTGAAAAAAAAATCAGAATAAAGTACATACATTAAAAATAAATGTCATTTAATTGTAATGTCGGTTGAAAATATGTACTTGTCAGGGAGAAAATATATGTTTTATGTAATATAATATGTAATGAAAAAAGTGTATATACTATTATTATATAGGATAAGTAATGTCAGTAACAAAAAATATACAATAATTTTTAATTATTGGCCAAATATAAAGGCAGTTAAAAATATTAAGCCAGAAGTGTAAATAGGTACAACGTAACTAGTGTTACTAGCACACATCTTTCAGTAAATATAAATAAACAAAAATGTATTTATAGATTTAGTTAAGAAATAATTGTATAGAAAATTAGCAAATTTAATACCCTTAGGATGTGGCAAGAGCGGTATTTAAAATATATTAGTTGATATTATCTAAGACATTGAATAAAACAGGGACTTGTAAACAGCATTATACTACTATAAGGGGCATAATAACCTAGTTGTTGATTGCTCAAATAATATTAATCATAATCCTAATTCTAAAATTTGTCTGAAAATCGTCCATGGTAAGCCATAATGCCTCGAAGTTGATTAGGAAATACAGGTGCAGATCTAAATAAATTTGGGGAGTTATGCCTATAGAAACTTAAATGCCCCTCTTATACTGAAGCTTTATAATTCGGCAAACGACCTTTTGATTAACAACTAATATAACATATAAATTTAAATTAAATGCTCTTTTAATATTATATTATCACTGTAACACCACAAAGGACCTTAATAAAGCTGAAAGTATGTCTACCAAAAAGTTAGCAAAATAATGTATAGTTTCTGGTTCATGCTAGAAGATATCTACATAAAATAATTGAACATTATTAGTTCAAATTTTTCAAATTTGAGAACTGAAACATAAAATTCGTGAATGGCCTTCCTTAAAAAGGCTATTTAGGAGAGAACAAGTAGTTTTAGCGAGGTTAAGAATTCTAATAAGAAAACTAAGAATTTTAAGAAGAAGACGAACCCTACTGCCAACACTGTAACTATGGACTCACATAGGCCTACCATACACTTTGACTGAATCACTACATGACCGTAGCCAGTATATAGATCGAGTATTATACTACTACAAACATAACGACATTTTCAAAAAAATATAATGTAGGACAATAATGGAAATATTTGAAGAAATGAGCACACTTGTATATATATGATAAACTGATACCTCGCTCAATCTCTTTAGTCGCAAAATGAGATTGCTGTTAGAATAAATAAATCATATGGAAGCCAAATAAAGGGTGTCCGTTATAGGAAGGTAGAAATATATAATTCTTTAAAAGATAAACCATTATACGAGGGATGGAGAGCTAATTGTCGGTGATGTCACAAACGGGAGGGGTGAGAAGTGGATATGATTTGACACGATGATTGACTGTTGTGCTCATTCATAAATCTAATAACGAGAAGCATGTGAGGGGAGATACAGGACGTATTAAAATCACCCCACCCTCACCCCTTCTCTCTTTATCACCCCCACCCTCACCCCTTCCCTCTTTATCACCCCCACCCCTCCACTTCGGCCGAGGTAACCGTCGAGTTTTTTAACTCATCGCTCGGGTGAAGTAGCATCTCCCCCCCCCCCTGCCACCGACCTCAGAAGCCCAATGATTTATTGCGACAAAAACGTACGCGGGTTGAAAGAAAGATTAATGAGTTGATCCGCGAAAGCTTGTTCCCATAACTCTCGCGAAGTTCTCACCCCCACCGAGTTTGCCAGCACGCCTCTCGCCCACCACCGCCTGCTTCCACTGTCCCAGAAAGAACCACTCCACTTCTTTTGCTTCCAACTACGGTCGTGTTCGTTCTTCTTAGTCCAGACCTGAATAAATCACTTATCGCTAAATGGCGAAGCAGATTTCAACAAAGTTACAAAAACGCGTAAAATTCGTTAATAATTGTCTTATTCTTAACATTCTTGATCTCAACAAAGTTCAACAATATTACATTAATTCCAATCCAAACTCAGATCATACAAAAAAAAGTTGAACAGCACAATTTATCAATTGAAATTAATTAAATAGGGCATTTCATTTTAATAGATCACAATTTAGCTTTTCTGTATGTTTTGTTATATTATATATTCTTAGATTAATCGCATTTAACGACTGGGGCGATTTAGCAACGAATCAGTTAAATTCGTATAATCACTTTATTATATTTACGTAAGTAAGCTCATTTCTGCAAATATTTTCAGTATTGCCCTACGTTTTAATTTTTTGAAAATGTTGTTATGTTTCAAGTAGTGTAATACGCGGTCTAAATACTGGCTACGGTCATGTAGTAATTCAGTCAAAGTGCATGGTTGGTCTATGTGAGTCCTTAGATAGAAATCAGTTAGTATATGTTTTATACTAAGTCTACAGTTACAGTGTTGGCAGTAGGGTACCTCTTCTCCAGTAAGGTAGTAAGTGTGAGTCAATCGTGAATGGCCAATTCTTAACCTCGTTAAAACTACTTCTTCTTTTGTATGTTTAAATTTTGTATGTTATGTTAATGAGTGAACTCATCATGAGCATAGTAGCACTTAATGAACATCGTTTATCCACCATCTTGAAGAGCTCATGACGAGTATTCTCTGTTAGACAAACAGGTGTAGATTAACAAATAAAATAAGATAAAAATTACTGTTGGCGTCCTTCAATCTTAGTCAATATCTCACTAGGTAAAGTTCCATCCTGGCTAGAAACGGCTGGTGACCTTTTGATAACTTGTCACAATCAATCTAATTATCATAAAGTAAATAAATAAACTTACTCCCGATTCCCACTTAACAACTGCACACCCCATTTTAGAAAGCGATGCAACTTTGGAGAAGTTTCTACATGTAGGAGGAGGGTGTGAGTGTTCTGCTACGCAGTTCTCTCTTCAACCTGAATGTACTTCGCAATTTTACCTAAATTACTATTTCTTTATTTAATATATTACATACGTTAATTCAGTGACATAAATGTGGACGAATTCAGTGTCGTTTAAAGGTGGACGAATATATCCTAACATATTCTTCATGTATTATCTTTATAATAGTCTTGCAATGAATGACGTTCACATTCATTATTCAGTCTAAGTATTTCCCGAATAAAGCTATCTCAGTAATGGTACTTAATAATGACGAAGGAATGCTATCCATGGTTTTGATTAATAATCTCCACCATGTTTTGAACAGAACAGACGGATTGACCAGGACAACAATTTTTTTTATTATTCTTGAAAAAACTAAAAAATATTACACAAACTTTCTTTAGTTACTTGATATTCAGGTATATACCCTAAACACAAGTAAAAATCTTGTGCACACTAAAGCCTTGCCAAAATAAAGTCCGTCACGCAGGGGCTGCGTTAACTAAGCAGATTTCCCTCGTGAAGTTTAGTAATAGATAAATCAATATACAAGTAACACAACACCTCCGCGAATAAATACAAACAGAAATACGAAATGTCTCATCCAATTTCAATAACCAGCCGACAGGAAGCGTTAGGTTAGAAAAGAAAAGTAAAAAAGTCCGTCACGCAGGGGCTGCGTAAACTAAGCAGATTTCTCTTGTGAAGTTTAGTAATAGATAAATATACATACTGCTAACACAACACCGTGAATAAATACAAACGGAAATAAGAAATGTTTCATCCAATTTCAATAGCCTGCCGACAGGAAGCGTTAGGTTAGAAATGTAAACAAACGGGTCCGCCTCACACCGGAAAGAAAAACAATTACTGAAATATATCAGAATATAACACATTAATTTTATTGAGAACTATTTACTATATCTAGTACTGTAATTAATAATGAGTCAGAATCATTGTTATCTCAATCAATAAAATTTTAGAAGTCCAAAACTTTAAGATGGGGGAGGGGCACCAGGACATATGTGCATGTATCTCGTATAATATAGGTCTCTTGAATACAATTTTTGGTATTTAAACTTCCAATAATGTGATTTAATATGTATCAGAGTATTGTTTACGTAACATGAGTAGAAGTGGCGGTTTGGTGAAAACTGAAAAATGCAAATATCTCGGTTAATATTCGAGATAGAGAATAAATGTATATAACAATATTTATAGTAAATTTAATTTGTAATAAGATTGATTCTGTATAATTTTTCGATAGTAACGGAGATATTTTGAATTTTCGAAAATCCTCCCCTTTAAACCCCCCCTCCCACTGGTCCGATTTCAACCGTTAACGAACTTGATCTTTCTTTTTACATAAAACGCTTAAATATGAAGTTTGGTAAGGATTAAACAAAAATTGCGACCGCTAGAGCGGTAACAGACAAATATATAGATAGATAGATAGATAGATAGATAGATAGATAGATAGATAGATATATATATATATAGATATATATATACAGTTTTGAACGGACCTCATTTTCGTCATCTACTAGGTAGGATCGATGGACATTTGAAGAAAAATTTCGAAAATTCCGTCCATGAGTACAACCTCAATAGCTGATTTCCCTTAAGGGAAATCTGCTAAAAAAAACCGGGTCTGCCCACTTTACACCGGAAAGAAAAACAATTACAATTAAGACATATTAATTTTATTGAAAACTATTTACTATATCTAGTACTGTAATTAATAATGAGTCAGAATAATTGTTATCTCAATCAGTCAAATTTTAGTAGTCCAAAACCTTGTACGGGGGAAGGGGGGTCACGAGGACATATTTGCATGTATCTCGTATAATATATGTCCCTTCAATACAAGTTTTGGTATTTAAGCTTCGAATAATGTGATTGATTATGTAGCAGAGTATTATTTATGTAACATGAGTAGAAGTGGCAGTTTGCTGATGGTTGAAAACTGAAAAATGAAAATATCTCGGTTAATATTCAAGATAGTGAATAAATGTATATAACAATATTTATAGTACACGTAATTTGCAACAAGAATGGTTCTATACAATTTTTCGATCCGACCTATAGTAACAGAGATATTTCGAATTTTCGAAAATCCTCCCCTTTAACCCCCCCCCCTTCTCCGATTTCAGCCGTTAACGAACTTGATCTTTTTTTTTTTTTACATAAAACGACTAAATATCGAGTTTGGTAACGATTAAACAATAATTGCGATCCCTAGAGCAGTACCAGACACACACACACATATATATATATATATATATATATATATATATACAGTATTGAACGGACCTTATGTTCGTCATGGTAGGATCGAGGGACATTTGAAGAAAAATTTCGAAATTCGCGTCATGAATACGAACTGAATAGCTGATTTCCCTTAAGGGAAATCTGCAACGAATACCGTCATCATTCAGTCTCTAATGATTTCCAGAGCGAAGCCGATTACCTTAGCTAGTTTAAACATATAAAGGAAAAAGATTTCCAAATACTAGTAACATGAATTCAAATTTTAAAAGAATTAAGAGATTTTTTATTATATTAAATAACTTTATTTAAAGGTTAATTAAGAAATCAATTACCAGAGTTTTTATGTCAATTAGACATTTATTTGACGAGGTAAATAAATCAGTCTTCAACAAAGCTGTAATCCTCGTTTTAAATCGTTATTAAAATAAATAGGATCAACTATCATCCCTAAATGCGTTCCAACTCTTTCATGCGTGAGGCTGTATAAGACAGGATACATGTAATTTCACTTTCGAGTAGACTCAAACTAAAGTAGCTAATAAGCGAAGTGTGAAATGGAAGGACAAATATTACTAAAGTTAGTTGAATTCTAACATGTTCATTGTGCTGGTGAAATAGTTGGAGCATAAAACATGAGCAACAATGGCGCCGGACCCTCAGATAGGTCCTTTATTCAAATGAAGTGAGTAAGAGCGGTTCCAAGAAGGTACAAGGTAAATAATTGCCCCAGAGGTCCGGGAGCAGTGATGCGGTTTGCTAGGAACTTAGCGGTAACGGAGCTTCTAACAAAAGGACCATCTCACTAGATTATCCCCGTTCAAGAATGACCTCTCTAATCCCCCAGCTCCTCTTGGACTTATGTCCTTCCACTCTACGAATGGCAGACCTAGTTCTCAAGGTTGACTACAGGGTATGCTTGGGGACAGAACATAGGACTGGAAATTTGGTCTAAAGGCTGTGTAAAGTAAGCAGATTCCCACATGCTGGAAAGACACTAATGATTTTATCTCACCATATACTGAAAGCTGCTATAAAAGGAAAGATCACACTTGAGTTACGAGAAAATTGAGCAACACTAGATTAACCAGGTAATGTCTTATAACATTTTTCAAGAAGACTAATAATAACGGAGATATGTTGAATTTTTGGATTCCCCCTTAATCCAAACACCCCCATTCCTGGTCTAGTTACAGCAAATAAAAAATACTATTTGTGTTGAATGAAATGGTTAGCGAGAAAATGAAATGTTATAGATCAAAAGAACAGTAAAAAATTTAAATCCTTGTTTGTTGACATATCACAAGGTAATTTCATTTCTTCGTCTAGTAAATATCTGTTGAAAATACGATTTAGCATTTAAGCTTGGAATAAGACGTATCATGATATATTGGTCTGATTCTTAAAGTACGATGATAAAGAGTGACCGTTTATTGAAGGCTGTAAATTAAAAAAAAAATCTCTGTAAGTATTCATGATATAGAAAACGTGTGTAGATCAACATTTACAGAAACTCCTCATTTATTAATGTTATGGTAATTCAATAACAACTAAATCGCATTTTTTCAGTATCTTGGTAGATGCAAGAAGCCTCTACAGCAAGAAATAGGAATTTCATCTGTGAGTTTTTGACTACTACAAAAAATTAAACTAATAAAACATTCTATCTGACAAGAACATAAAAATTATTCGTTTCCAACACAAATGAGCGTGAGGGACATCGACAGATTTTTTGCAATGCTGATGAAATAAGAATAGAAGGTGAGATGAGATCATCAGAACATCATCTTCCAGTTTACTCACTACCTGCAGGGCGGACTTATTTTTTAATTTAAATGACGAAAAAAAAATTGCCGTTGACATTATCGACTTAGAGCTTGTGACCTGAAGTGCCTGAGTTCAAGAAAGCTACAACTACATTCCACAACCTGTTTCTTACGGAAGAGAAAGAAAAGAAAAGTGCTGAGGGGAGCAAGCTCCACACAGGTAACAAGTTAGCTTTCCAAGGAGGCCGGTAAGTGTTGTTGGAAGGGCAACACAAGCCGGCTAATTGCAAAGAAAAACCATTTCCCCCCCTAGCGAGAGAGTTGGGAACTACAAGATCTGGGAACAGGGACCGTTCTTACCTCATCCCCCGGGTATAGTCAGCGATAAGGTCTTCTGCACCAGAGTTCATTGTCACCTGTACCAGTGAGGGGAGGGAAACGTCCAAATTGGCTAAGTTTTTATTTCTGTTTTTATTAAATTCAATACTAATCAAGGAAACTAAATAAAAGTATATTTACAGTTTTAATGATGACAGTAGGCCATTTACTTATATATTTACAATACTAATCAAGAAAACTAAATATAAGTATATTTACAGTTTTAATGATGAGAGTAGGCCATTTACTTATATATTTACAATACTAATCAAGGAAACTAAATAAAAGTATATTTACAGTTTTAATGATGACAGTAGGCCATTTACTTATATATTTACAATACTAATCAAGGAAACTAAATAAAAGTATATTTACAGTTTTAATGATGACAGTAGGCCATTTACTTATATATTTACAATACTAATCAAGGAAACTAAATAAAAGTATATTTACAGTTTTAATGATGACAGTAGGCCATTTACTTATATATTTACAATACTAATCAAGGAAACTAAATAAAAGTATATTTACAGTTTTAATGATGACAGTTGGCCATTCTTTAATATAAAGCCAATGTACCACCACGATTTCGGTTTCGGCCTCTGAAATCTACCGATTTTCACGAACCCTTTTGTTCGTCGTGGTCGACTTTTGCTTTGGAAAATTATCGAATCCGAAATATTTCCCGGTCCGTAATAGCTAGAGAAAATTTTTATTCCCGGCCCGACTTTTCGCACCTTAAATTCGCTCTAAATTTGAGGCTAGATGGGATTTCTTTCCCAAGTGAGTATAAGCGATACCATTTGCCCGGGCTCCGGGAAAAGGGCAAAGAGCGAGGTCAATGAAAAAGTAATGACCTTTAAATATGTATTTAAAAGGAATTTTAAATCAATCGTCCTTTGGGAAGTCAAGTATCCTATTTAAATACAGCATTTAAAAATGGCGAGTGCCTTACATTTTCATTTACTGTTATTATATGTCTAATTGTTTCAGTTTTTTTTTAATTTTATATTGTCCCAAAATTGTTTTGTTCTCATTCATATGATATTGCTATATATTTTGAATTTTCATTATTATTGTGGTATATTTTGAGTCTGCATAATATTTTAAATGCTGATAGTTATCGGCTTGGAAGAGTTTTGTTTCGTATATTTACTTCAGCACTCTCTACCAGATATTCGTTTAACTAACGCTTACTACTCCTGTCTTCTTTAAATTGTTTTTATTTGCAGAACATTTAATGATGTTTAATGATTGCTGTATATTTTGAATTTGATTTACTAAGAAACGTTCAACTTGAATGCTGTAAGTTATTAGTTAGGAATATTTCCTCCAAGTCGTTTTACGCCGATCCCGAAGGGATCACTTTACCATTTGTGGCGATGCCGTAGGCATCCCTTTACCTTTCGTGGTGGTGCCGAAGGCTGGCGCAAGCTAGTTTACTTATATATTTATTAAAGTATATTGTTAACACATGTGAGGACCTTGTCTCTTCATTATCAATTGCTTAATATTATTCCATCAGCAAGAGAGACATTTTCAAAGATTTATCTCGAGATAACCTCCTTTTAGCTAAAGCCTACTTCAAAAATCTTAGTTGCAATTCTCACTACCTCTCTCGCGTTTAAAGCACTTTAATTATTGCCAGGTCGACATGAAGTAAGTGTCGATCAAGACAAAGAACGTGAAAAGGTTTTAGTAGGATTTCTTTCAGCAGGTTGATTTCTTTGTATGCTCGTATAACAAAGGGCAAGAAAGGAAAAGCACTGGAGATGCAAAATACTGAAAATGTTGGAATGACACTATTTATAATTTGGAAAAATTGAAATTAAAAGAAGGGAACTCAACTTGATAATGTCCACTATGGTCATTCGGAGTTAATAATTAATATTATATAGTTCACTACATAAGCCAATAAAGAAAATACACTTGGTTAAACAAGTTATGGAATCTGTGGGTGTGGTGCCCCAAGATTATGGCAGCAATGTACTCACGTCATGTGGTATAGTATCTCAAAGCGCCCGTCCTCATTAAAAAGCTAAGAGGGCCGTAACAACAACTTTCATTTCTATGAGAGTAAAAATATGAAAAAGGAAATCTTGATTTTTTTTTGTGTGTAATTTACCCTTACAAAATTAATTTCAAAAATCCCATGTTCATATTATTTTTCGTTATCATTTTCAGTCGTTTCTATACGAAATTTAATAAATATTTTTTTTTTTTTAGCAATAAAGCATCATTAAGGTATAAATCTCTTCCCTCTGTTCCGATTTCATCTGTTGCCGAACATGGTCTAATTTTACATAAAACATATAAATATCGAATTTTGGAAGAACAGAAAATGCCACCACTAGAGCGTTAACAGACCAATATATATATATCTATATATATATATATATATATATATATATATATATATATATATATACATACACATTTTTGACATGCTGGATAGTGAAGGAATCTGTGTCTCGAGAAAATAAAAGGCTAGTTCCTTGACAGTTATTTATTATATTTGACAGAGAGCTTTCAGAGGTTACGATCCGTAATCAGTGCTCCGCTTTTCAGAGGTATGCTACTGGAACCAAGGATTGCAGGGAAATCATAATATAATAATAATACTTTTTTTGGCCAAATACATTACCTTGCCATGCGGTCTGGCCACTTGTTTTTTAATTTGCTAGTCCTACAGTCAATCATATGACGAGTTGAGTACTGAGCCATAGAGTGAAAGTGTTACCTATTAAAGTAAGGAAAACGACAAAATTGAAAACGTTTCAAGCATAGATTGGTGATATTTTAAAATGCATAACACGATATGAGCAATGATTGGCGTGATTTAAATAGGGACAGCACATTCTCTCAGACTAATCACTAATATGAAAAATGGAACCTCGAGTAGAAATAAGTATCGCATATATATACACGCCTTCTTCACTCAGCAAATCTTTTATAATATTTCGTATGATTTTGTATCATCTTTATTCAGTCAAATTCAATATTTAAAGGTTTGCACATTGATTATTTATGCCATCAAGTGCCGAGTGCCATCACAATTAACTTGTAGAGGAGATTCAAAATAATTTCAAAACTAGGTTTTTGAATGGACTTATATAAAGGCACGACACTCAAATTATAACATAAGGATCAATAAAAAGGGCTTGTTTTCTAATAAGTACTTTAATTTGTAGAGCAAGCTCAACTTTCAGAGGCCAAGCTTCATCATCAGTACCTGCTGATTAGAGACGTGTAACCTGTACCAGAAGAGCCAGGCGACTCCCCCAGTATGGTCTGTCACTACTTTAAAAATAGGATTATTGTTTGATAGCATTCAATAATGGTTTGTTGTTTCTGTACAAAATTCTTTTAGAGCTCAGCGCTGTCAGTGACTTCAAATCGCCATCCTCAGAACTAAAAGGTACTGATAGTATAAATTTTCCGGACTTAGTAATAAATTTTTCTCTGAAGTTCCAACGAAACCAATATTAATTCTTGTGGTGGTCTTAAATAACAAATTCTGATTTCAGTTTTTTTTCTAAATTTTAGAAAATACATGTTTCTGATTTTCTTGAGTTTTTTTTTTAGTAATCCTTACTTTTCAACTCCTAAATAGATTTCTGACCATCAAAATAGAAAAATAGCTAAACACTCCCAAATGCCATTTATGAATAAGCCATAAGAAGTAGGACTGAGAGCAATGAAAGTAAATTACAATTATCATTATTTATTAAGTCCACATTTAGCATTTATTGCTAATTGGCATGGGTTATCACCATTTTCTTGCCAGAGTGGGAGTAAGATGGGTTCGTCACTAAAAAAAATTGTTTTGCACAAGCGGGCATCGAACTCACCACCCTACGTTTTCCATGTGAGATAAAAGCTAACGCTTTAACCATGTGAAAGAGAGGGAGAGAGAGAGAGAGAGAGAGAGAGAGAGAGAGAGAGAGAGAGAGAGAGAGAGAGAGAGAGAGAGAGAGAGAGAGAGAGAGAGAGAGAGAGAGAGAGAGAGAGAGAGAGAGAGAGAGAGAGAGAGAGAGAGAGAGAGAGAGAGAGAGAGAGAGAGAGTGAGAGAGAGAGAGAGAGAGAGAGAGAGAGAGAGAGAGAGAGAGAGAGAGAGAGAGAGAGAGAGAGAGAGAGAGAGAGAGAGAGAGAGAGAGAGAGAGAGAGAGAGAGAGAGAATAAGGGGTAAATAATGATTATGGTGATTGGGCTGACACAATAGGCTTTAAGAACAGAGCTCGCCTCATTGAGGATTGAGCTATGATTCTCTTCACTCATCATACTAAATCTCCGTCATCATCAGGGATAAGAGACTTAAAATAATGTATAGCACTGATTAAAGCATGCCTTTTGTTTGAATATATCGTCAAATCTCTGTTTCAAATATGTATCTAAGTCTTATTTGGACTTAGTTAAGATTAACAATTTCCATTCAGTACAGCTTAATTCACCCATTCATATAGTGAAGTTATAATCAATTGGATTTCATATTTTATCTATGTCTATTATTCACGTCATTCTCATTTATTCGAATATTATTTCTCTAACCTATACCCAGTTAAGTATCTTTGTGTCTTGTCTTGGCGGATCCGACAGACGTTGATCTGAATGATATTTCCAGCCATTAGGAAATTAAATTTAATAATATTGTGTTTAAAACAAAAACTACTCTTAATAACACAAAAAAAAACTTTTGTCATGTGCACGTTTGCCTAAAAACAAATAGAAAATGAAATATCGCGAATTTTTTATTCTGGCCTCCCTTATCACGCCTCTCCTGTTCAAACCTAAAAAAATTAATACAGCTTATAATCATGGAAGAATTAATGCTAATTTACGTATAGAATTTTGTTAAGTTCGGTTTTATAGTTCGTATTCCCTATGCAATTGTTGGCTCCCACATTAATTTTGTAGTGTTTTTCTCGTTTATACTTTGTTATATGACAAAAGTGAATATCACAAAAGTTACTCTAAATAACAAAATAAAAAACTTTTAATTTGTGTATACTTGCAGAAAAACCAACAGGGAACGAAATATCGTTATTTTTAATTCTAGGCCTCCCTTACGAGCCTCACTCCTGCTCCTGCCAGACTGATTTTTGAATCTAAAGCATCCAGGGTATCACCCAAACGCATAAAAAAAAAAAAAAAAAAAAAAAAACAAATTCATTCAAATCAGTTCATCCGTTTAGGAGGAGTTCAGTGACATACACACGTACAGTCGAATTATATATATATATATATATATATATATATATATATATATATATATATATATATATAGTATTAAAAATAATTAAGATCAAACATGGAAGAAAATAGACGTACGTATGGATTTATGGGTTACGTTTCAGGAACTATAATTCCTACCTAAAAACAATGCTTTTCCGAATTGAAAAAAGGTTTTTGACTACAGCCTTCCACATGACTTAAGAGTGAGACCTAGCACTCCCGCATTATTTGGGAGCCTTTCAGACAAAAGGAAGCTACTTATATGTAAAGCAGTTACACAATTACCTCAAGATATCATGTGAGCACGGGCCTGGAATCCTAATAAATAAATAATAAGATAGCATAAATATTGACATATTTCTGATAAATGCAAACTACATGAAAAAACGTTTATATCAAAAGAAATATAATCAAAGCTGAATGATCTCATGCTCCAATCTCGCCACTAAATATATGATAAATGATAGAAATATTGTTTGAACCTGTCAATCACAATTTTGGCAATATTGGAACACTTCGAAATATTCCCGTGATTTCAAACGATACATTTTATATAGCCCTTTTGTCCGAAAATTCCCACTTGTAGCCCATTGATCGATATACATTTCGTCTCTAACTTAAATATTAAGCCCCATTTACATAGGTTACTTATTACGGGAGAAAAAGAGAATTGGACATCAACAGTGTGGTATAAAAGCAGTTGGGCTTTAAGAAAATCTTTGGACTACTACTATTTTACTAGTAAGCCTGTAGGTTAGTTGAATGAGTATGGTTTTAGATTACTAACAGTTGGAGTGTTCTAGTAAAAAAAAGTGTTATAATTTGCAGACGGTATATTCCGTCATTCCCATAAATAAAATAAAGTCCGTCACGCAGGGGATACGTTAACTAAGCAGATTTCCCACTTGCGCCACTTATTTGCATTTATCCCAAAACAAAAGTTCAATAAGAACAATATTTGGTATTTAAGCTTCAAATAAAGTTATTCATAACACTATAGAATATTGAAAATATGAGATGAGCAGGACTGGGGCTTTACTGAAGACCGAAAACTAAAAAATGCCAATATCTCAGTAAATAATCAAGATAATGAAAAAATGTACATAAAAACATTTATAGAACATTACATTTGCACTAAAATTGGTTCTATACGATTTTTCAAACCAACATAATAATAATAATAACGGAGATATTAAGAATTTTCGAAATTCTCCCCCTCTACCCCCCCTCTCCCTGGTCCGATTTCAGCCATTAACGAACTTGATATTTTTTTTTTGTATAAAACGATTATATATCAAGTCTGATAACGATAAGACAAAAATTGCGACCGCTAGAGCGATAACAGACAAAAAAATATAAATATATTTGTCTTTATATATATATATATATATATATATATATATATATATATATATATATATATATAAAGAGAGAGAGAGAGAGAGAGAGAGAGAGAGAGATACAGTTTTGAACGGACCTCATTTTCGTCATCTCCTGGGTAGGATGGATGGACATTTGAAGAAAAATTTCTAAAATCGCTTCATGAGTATAACCTCAATAGCTGATTTCCCTTAAGGGAAATCTTCTAAAAACAGTTCTATTCACCTTTATTCAAAATATCTGAATAATATCAGCATCAAAATTGCATGAATTTAACGTTCCTACAGATACTTAATGCCAGAGCTGTGAGAAGCCTCGTCACTTACAGCTAACTTGATTTTCAATGGAATACTTCCGGAATTTACTTAAGTATAATATTCGTGGAAATGGCTTTTAGGACTAGACTGCCTCATTTTCCCCTAGTAATTGCCTGCTCAAAGAGCCTTAATGTTTGAATTAGTATTCTAACTTCTGCTCAGCCCTGACATTATTTTAATGGCAAATCTGCTTATATAAAGAAACGAATGAAAAGGCTCATTAAACAAGGTAAAGAAACTCTTTTTAAATCATACCTCTTAATGATTTGATTAAACAATAAAACGGAATTCCTCGTACTCGGGAAATAATTCCAATTCAGGTGGATGTTTTTGTATTCAATTGAATTGATTAAAAAAGGAATCATAAATTCATGGCGGCGTTCTGAAACTTCGATTGTATGTGCTGATGAATATTCATAATCCAGCAATAGTGAAATAACCTGAGTATATTGTTGGGATGCTGCTAGGAGATTAATACAATGATTGCAGAGTTCAACTGCCGCTGCAAGGTCTATGTGTGTCTTTGCTCAGGATTTCTAAGGAACAACTTAAAAAAAAAAATTGTTTAGCAGAGAATTTTGGAGATATCAGTCAAAATACTTTTACTGGAAAACATAACCAGCGAGCTGCCCTTCTTTATTATCATTATAAAAGTTCATTTAATAAATGAAAACGTCCGTCACGCATGGGCTGCGTTAACTAAGCAGATTTTCCAGGTGTGCATTATATTTGTATTTATCGTAAAAGTTCAATGAGACCAATGCTTGTATTTAAGCTTAGAATTTAGTAGTTCATGATATAATAGGTTATTGTAAATATAACATAAGTAGGGGTGGGGGCTTACTGAAGGATGATAACTAAAAAATCCAGGTATATCACTTAATATCAACATTGTTAGACAATTAAATTTTCAATAATATTGGCTCTATACACGTTTTCGATTCGACTTATAATAACGAAGATATTTCAAATTTTCGATATTCCTTCCCTCTAAACCCCTCCCCCGTCCAATTTCAGCCGTTAACTAAATTAATCTTCCTTTTTACATAAAACGCTTATATATATAGTTTGGTAACGATAAAGCAATAATTCCGACCGCCAGAGTGGTAACAGAAATATATATATATATATATATATATATATATATATATATATATATATATATATATATATATAATTTTGAACAGCCCAATGGGAAATCTGCTAAAAAATGAACACGTGATGACCCAAGGCTTGCCACACGGCTTTCGTGGAAGTCTAGTGTTCAGCATGGCGCAATCCTTGGCTTATTGTTGTGGCATTACTTCCTTATTCAATTTCGTCGAAATGTGATCTCAATTCAATCTTCGTCGAAGGGAAAATGGAGATAGATAAAATATTGACCTTCCGCCATTTTTCCTCACTCATTCAAGTTGCAACTCGATTTCCTCAAAATGCTGAGAAGGTTTTGCGCCCTACTTGGAAAATTGAAATTTGATATTTAATCCATAGGCAAGACTTATTAAGTAAATAATGGCAGGATACTTCATGAACCTATTCAGTGGTGTATAATAATAATTTGAGGCTAATAAGTGCTGGATAACTGAGTTAATTGATAGAATTTACAGTGTTTATGTGGAACAAACTATTTTAGTTTATAATGTCATGAAAACAAATCTACCCTCATAAGAACGTAAACAACATAACTATGTAAGCAACATACACAACTTTCTCGGTGCCTTCACATCGAATGGACTTACCTGATGCCAGGGGCAACGAATAGGATTAATTTCATTAAACGCAAAAAGCCTAGTTGATTATATAGAACAAAATAACAGTAGTATTAAAGCGTTTAGTTTTAAAGATAATTAATTCCTCAGTATAGACTTCAAAGATGGTATGATTTATTTAATATGCTAATTTCAAAATGTAATCAGTCCTTCAATTCTTTAATACTTATAAGTGGGACTCGGTAAATCGACAGGGTCTAAGATAAAATAATTTAAGAGAATGAGTTGTTAGCGTGACAAAGTTCCATCACACTCCAAAACGCATTTTTTTCTTTAACAAAATAAATTAAATCTACATTTTACCCGTAGACTGTTTTATCTGTTAAACGGCGCCAGTTTTATGTGTTTCTCCATATAGGAACTCAAGGTTTTCGTCTACACTTGATATATTGCTTTACATTTCAAATATACGTGATGTGCTTTACACAATACGTGAAACATTACTAGAATTTTTACCTCAATAATTTTAGAATCCACATCAAGGTCCAACGGAAAGGGGTTTTCAATCTTGAGAGATGCCTTACAGACCTTTCGTAAGTTAATATTTCGATTTTAAAAATGGAGATCATTAGAATATTGTGGTATAATCCATTGAACACTAAATCGCCATTGCTATATCTTCTATTACTTAAATTAATATTCCTATATTCCTGTTATCAACCCCTATTTCTCTTTATCTCCCGGACTTTCCGTTAGAAGAAGCCGGGGCATCGCCTCCCCCTTTACGAACACATCAATCAAGAGGAGGTAGCTTGAACTTTTCTTAAAATTCCCCTCTCCTATATAACAATAACATTGACTACTTCCAAATTACTTCCTTACAAACATATGTTGGCAGGCCAACATACTAGTTCAGAATAATTTAGGTTAGCTTTGTATATGCCCTACATATTTCCTTTGCAAGTTAGTGCCTACGCCACAAGTACTTCTTTGAGACCAAAAAGAGAGATAATACCCAAACTTAAACTTAGATTGAATTGTAATATCCAGAGATATTCGGAATTTTTGCTCCATAATTTTTAGAGCCCTGAACCCCACCATAATCATTTTAGCAGATTTCTCTTAAATCAGCATTTGAGGTAGTACTCATGACGCAATTTTTGAAAGGTTTCCTCAAATGTCCTTCGAACCTACCCAAGAGGTGACGTAAATGAGGTCCGCTCAAAATCGTATATATATATATATATATATATATATATATATATATATATATATATATATATACACACGGCCGCAGGCATTGTTTTATCGTTACCAAACTCGATATACAAGCGCGATTCATGGCCAACTAAAGTTCAATGGCTAAAGTTGGACTGGTGAAAGGGGTTTATAGAGAGAGAAAATATCGTATCCAAAAAGGTATAGGACTAATCTCATTGTAAATTAAATTGTCTAAAAATGTTATTATATACATATTTTCTCTAAGATAAACATTAAATAAGATATTTAGAATTTTTTGTTTTTAGCTTTCAGTAAATCCCCACTCTAACTCATGTCCTAGTAACAACAAGCTGTTATGACATGAGCCTCATTTTCTAAGCTTAAATTCAAAATATGGCTTCCAGGGGACCTTTATTGTGCAGGACACAAGGCAATTCGTTGTGCGCTGACGTCATCAATTAATGTTTTACGTTTGATCTCTACCATATTCGATATTTAACCGTTTTATTCAACATTGAAGATTATGTCTGTGATTTATAAAAATCGGATTAGGAATAGTGGGGGTTTTAGACACGGGGGAATAAAAAAATAAAAAATATTTAGTTATTATTTGTTGATTGATATGATCGTAAAATGTTATAGAGTCATTCTTGTTAAACTATAAAAGACCTTCAATTGTTTTTTATGAATTTTTTCGTAACTCAAGTACTAAGCGAGTTATTCGTACTTCCTTGTTTTTTGCCTTCAGTAACCCCTCTCTCCTACCCCACCAATGTTTTAGAAATAGAGATTATGTGGTAAGATGACATCACGTGTGTCATAGCAGCAACTGCTTATATATAATTTGAATATTATATATTTATTAACTTCAGTTTTTTCTTCTTTTTTTTTTTTGTAACATACTTTTACATCTTTTGATACACTCAGAATTTTTTTTCTTTAAGAAATCTTAATATATAAACTGCCTTTAGAAGTCATATATCACTCTAATAACTAATGGGGGAAATATATTGATTAGTGAAAATATTTGTGTTGGCCAATAGAGTCAATTGGTAGCTGATTGAGAGATATCTTTAATGAAAGAGAGATAGGAATCAAATAAGAGGTGGTGTGGCGCAGCCTAGTGTTGGAGCCTGGAACTAGCTGCCCCATTACCACAGCCTCTTATCTTTCCCTATTTGCACTTCCCCTACCATGTTTACGAATGGCTCTATTTTCTATTTATTTCATTTTATGCTTTAGCCCTTTGTTCAGCTAGATAAATTTACTCCCTTTCTGTCATTCTGATCGTATATTAAGCTACTCTTTTTGCGTTTACGTCCTCGGAAGTTGCTCTTTCAAAATTTTAAGTAAGAGATCAAACTTTGTTAGCACGTTAACAGTAAAACCTTTTGCTTTTTATGTCTCTGGAGTAGAGATTTCCTCAGAACGGGAGTAGAGATGAAGGCTAAAACAGGGAAGATCTAATTCATGAAAGAAACTCACAACAGTTGAAGGACACTTAATTACAGTAGTTTCATTTGTGTTTTTAGCAGATTTCCCTTAAAGGAAATCAGCTATTGAGGTCGTACTCATGACGCGATTTTCAAAAAATTTCTTCAAATGGCCATCGCTCCTACCCAGGAGATGACGAAAATGAGGTCCGTTCAAAATTAAATATATATATATATATATATATATATATATATATATATATATATATATATATATATATTTATCTGTTAAGGCTCTAGCGGTCGCAATTTTCGTTTGATCGTTACCAAACTCGAAATTTAACCGTTTTATATAAAAAGAATGATCAAGTTCGTTAATCGCTGAAATCGGACCAGTGAGAGGAGGGGTTTAGAGGGGAGGATTTTTGAAAATTCGAAATATCTCAGTTATTATGCGTCGGATCGAAAAATTGTATAAAATCAATCTTATTGCAAATTACATTTACTATAAATGTTGTTCTATACATTTATTCTGTATCTTGAATATTAGCCGACATATTTTCATTTGTATTGTGTTGGGTCGGCAAGAGTCGGCTACGTTCTGGACTTTCCGCCGAGAGCTAGTGCGGCCGTCCCTGTAACTGTTCGTCCCTCGTGAAAAGGTTTAGAGATTCCTTACTTCTACTGTTATTATTAGGCAGATTTCTCTATTGTAATTCTTCACGTGAAAACGTGGGAAATCTGCTTAGTTTACGCAGCCCCTGCGTGACGGACTTTTTTAAAAACAATAAACATTCTTAGTTATTTAATGATAAGCATGATGTCAAGATTGCCCATCATCTTGGCCAATTATCTGATTGCTTGAATATTAAGTGAATAAATACAAGCGGTAATAAGAAATCGTTCAGTCAATTTTAATAACCTCCCGACGGGAAGCGACCTAAATGTAAACAAAGAGGTATATCAATCTCTCACTGGAAAGAAAAACAATTATTGAAATATATCAGAATATAACATATTATTTAATAGCAGTGTTGTTGGGAGTGAAGAATATTGTGTACTTGGAGAGAAAAAAAAACGTCCAATTCTTCACAAGTTTTTATTGTCATCGCTAAGCGTTTTCGAAGGCTATTTTATCCATCTTCAGAGCTACTTGTATGCGCTCATCCGAAAAGGCAGGTAGTGACTCACTCACGTATGATTTCTTGGCAATAGGAACACCTCTATCCAAACATTGGGTATTGAATTTCACCAATTATATAAAACTTGACTTTCTTTACAAGGAGGTGCATAGATATTAAGTATTATAAGATAATTTCCCTATGATCTACGGAAATCCATCTTGTCTAGCTTCCTTTAGTTTTAATTTGATAATTCAGACATTTTAAAATTTAAGGGATTTTCTGTTAGCCAAGGGATCCTTTACGTAACCTACGAATTCCTTCGAATAATTAATATGAAAATGGTCCTTAAATAAACATGCGTTAAATAAATAAACACATCTAAATAATTTCAACATTTATATTTGTAATATTACCAAGAGAATAATAGTACCGTCAGAAATGAAATGGGCGGAAAACAGATCCAGATTCTAAAAGTGAGCGATAAGACTTTGTTTTACATTCCACAAGACTGAAAGGAGACGTCAGTGCCGTCCATTCAGAATTCTGTAAACAAGATGGGTGCTGCCCTACCAGTCTCAACGCAACTTCTGAAATGTCATAACTTTAAGGATAAATCCACTTCCTTTTACGAGACTTCCATTTTGCAATAATTCTTGGCGATTAGGAATAAATACGAAATTCTCAGAATATATCCAATTCAAATTGATTTAATAAATAAAAAGTCTTTCGAATCGGGGTCAATTTGTGAATCACATTTTGTAAAAATATAAATAATAAACAGAAATACAGAAACACTGTCACGCGCGGATATATATATATATATATATATATATATATATATATATATATATATATATATATATATAAAATCCAGAATTTATAATTTATTAAATGGAAGCGGATAGTTTGTTTCGAAGGGTGTAGAATCAGCTCTTCGTTACTAAAGGGAAAAAGTCCCCTTGTAAGGAAGCAAATTATATTAAAAAAAGTATACAATAAAGTCTAAGAGTGTTTTTGCCAGTAACCCTTGGCATCCATATTTGAAAAATATTTGGTTTAGGAAATCTGTCAAATGTCTACTATTCCGGTGTAAATGTCTGTTATTCCGTCATTTGTGCTATTTTTTCTAATATGGTTTTCTAAACTACTCGAATGCCGGCCATATGCTTGTGCGCGGACTAAATTGATATTTCCTTCTAAGAATTTAATAATTTATTTGCAATATGAAATTCACAGCGTATGCCCATGTAGCGAGAATGTTATGAGTTTTTGTAATTATTCTGTGTTTGTCCCTAAAATTATTTACTTTGAATATTTTGACACTGGCTTTGCGCTTCACTTTTTCCCATTTGAAAACAAATAGAGAATGGGAACGAAACCCTATGATATTTATGTAACTCGAAACTTTAAATTAACTTGCAGACATTGTTGTGAGACTAGTAGACTCATGGCCAAGGCGAGCGACTCTAAAAATACGACATATAAAAATTCATGGGTTGAATAAGCATTTCAACACCTCTATAGAATATTCATTTCATGTTTTGGTTAGTTCCTATTGCCCTCAACGATTTACGTTTCGACCCCCACCAACCAGCCCGGAGAATAATACTACTCCAAAAATAATCCTATATAGGCATTTTCCTTTTATTTGTGGGCGGGTGATCTGACTCATTAGAGTGACAAGACCAAATTAAAGGACACTATGAACGTTTAGGCGAAAAAGAAATTCGTCCCGCAGGGGCTGCCAACGATTCATTCAATTCATTCACTCCCCTTTTGAAAACCCTCTCCTCCCGTTCCGATCTTTAACGAGTATGATTATTGCATGAAACAGTCAAACATTGAGTAAGATATGTAACACACAATTACGAGTATATGTGTGGTTTGATAATTACACCGTGTCATAAAACAAATTTTCCCACGCAGTAAAGAACCATTGAATACAATATTTAGGACTCTGAAAGCTTTGAATAAGTCTTCATGATGGAATGACTTATTGTAACGTGTTATGTGTTCTAGTGGGCGATTGGACAAGGCTGAGAATACAAAAAAATACAAATAAGTCTCTTAATATTCCAGACTGAAAAAAATGTGTAATACAAAAATTATATAAAATTAGAATTGCAAGAAGATTGGTTACACAACTGTTTTTGATCCGGCTAATAAAAATGAAAATATTTTGACATTTTGATAACGCCTCTCCCCCACCCAGTTCCGATTTCACCCGTTAATGAACAAGAAGTCTACGTAAACAGGAATCGAAGTTCAAGATGGATATGAGTTGTTTAGTGTTAAAAGAAGAATAATAATTTTTATTATATGAGCAAGACAGCTTTACACGCTATTGTGTATTTTATGGAGAAATATGCACGACGGCTTGTTTGATACGATTTTTTAAAATATTAAAGAGTTCTGGACTCCTCAATTACAAATTGGATATTGTACATCATATTTCTTTCTTACCCTGTCCTTTATCAATTTCTTTCTTTTGTCAATAACACTTGACCTTTGATTCTTAACATTAACTTCTTTTAGGGCTCAGGTTAGCCATGTGAGTTAAAAGCCTTGGCCTTAATTTCACATAGTAAACCTAAAGTGGTGAATTCGATTCCCACCTGGGCAAATAGAAATGTATTTAGTGATTCACTCATTAAATAAAGTTCTTAGTCCCAACCTGGATAGAATAGGGTACAGTAGATAACTCGTCGCAATTAGCAAATTGAAAAATTAATTTACAAGATAGTATTATTTTAATGTTACACGAATAAAGATTATTACAAGCCATTTCAAGAAAATGTTAATTTTTAAAAACAAAAATCAGCAGTCATGTGGTGGACATCTGTTTCAACATAGGTTTCCAGCCTCTGTAGAAAATCATTCGAAACTCGGGTCAACATGTCTTGATCAATCAAATTCACCTCTTCTGTAATTGCATCCTTCAAGTATATTAAACTACAGGGTTTGTGAGCATAAACGCGTTGTTTTAGATCCCCCCCCCTTAGAAGTAATCACAGTAGGACAAGTCCTGTGACCTTGAAGTCTTCTTACCAGGAAACATGTTTCTCACAACATGTGTGAGCAATGTATGCTGTGGCGCCATTTTGTTGGAAATAAACATTATTCAAGTTGAATTTTCTCCTTTGAAGGTCTGGTCTGATAAATCAACGAAATTGAAATAGTATTTATCAAAAACATCCGTTTCCCGTAAGTCATCCTGTAGTATATGTGGACAGTTTGCACTATCTACCTGAAAAAATTAAATTGATCGAATGAAAGACAGCTGCTATTTTTCGGAACCTAGAAACACCAATTGCGTATTACTTTTACCAAAAAATTAATCTTCAAATTCTTAGCTGATTCCAAAAACACCACAGAGATACAACATATCAATAGGCTGATTATGACATAATTGTTTTATGTAAATTCTAAACTTTATTAACACTTGATATTGGAATAGTTGAAGTAAATCTTGTGTTTAGCTAAAAAAATCTGTAGCTCTTACCCTGCATTATGTGTCGTAATTAAAATAATATTTATCTTGTAGCAGTTTCCGTATTAAAGGCAAAGTGTATTTTAGTAAAAGACTACATGGTTTACTTGAGAGCTAATGCCTAATAAATAGGAAGATTAAGGAGGTGTTTGTAAGGGGCTGATCCCTGAGGCACAGGGAAGGTAAACATACTTACCAGGACGGTCATCAGTCAGTAGGGGATAGGTCCTGGGGGAGTATTTGGTAAACCACTGTTTGATTACCTAGGACTGGGTAAACCTCCCTCTTAACAATCGATACCGTTCAATCCTTATTTCAAGATCTCTAATGCCATACTGTTCTAGTTAACTACTCAACAGCAAAAACCTGACTTGTAAATAAAGACTGATAACTTCATTTAAAACAGCAACTAACCTTAGAATAAATGTAAAATGTAAACATCAGCACATTATTTGGTGTATATAGAGGTTTCAATCTTCAGAAGGTAATTCACTAATAGCTCTGTCAACACAAAATAACTTTATGCAAAAACTTTTATGGCTAAGAAACTTGGTGGCTGAATGTTTGAAGTCGTAAAGTGTAATAATTATGCTATACATTTAATGCAGTACCTATTTATTTGTTCGAATGGCATGAAGATCTAAAGAAATATTAATATAAACCTCTTTGTACACGCAAAAAAATAGAATGCTCTATATAATATGCCATCTTATTCTTTAAATTACCTAAACGTAAAGTCATTTTCAAATGATTATATTTGTAGTTTCGTAGACTTCTTTGCTGGGGTGTATTTTTTTTCTTCTACAAACCTGCTCCAGTGGTCTCTTTGTATTTTTTTTCCAATTTCTATTTAACCAATAACCATACAAATTATTATTTTTATTAGGAAAACAAGTTTAATTTATTTTGATGCCTACAGAAACAACTTTCAAGGCCTCCCACATTTCCGATACCCACAAACTCTTTTAAATATAACGTATTTGTGATGAAATTATTATCCCCGAAGATATGACCAAGAAGTAGCATCCTCCTTTTTCCCAATGCTTTCATAGGATGTTTACTTTCACCAACTATTTCAAAGCTACCTAGAGTGACGAGTTAGATTCCCACCTGGGCAAAGGAATTTATTTAGTGACGGAATTCATTAAATAAAACCCTTAGTCTCACCCTAGCTAGAAAAGGGTAGATGACCCGTCCCACTTAGCGTTAGTTGCAAAAAGTGGACGTTATTAAATAAACAATTCAGAGTTTCCATGTTCAATTTTTTTGAGTCCAACACATTGGTTGTACGCCAAATCCACACTTTTATTACTTCTAATATATTTAAAATTCTCTTATGTGAAGTGTCCCACCTTTTCTTCCATAAAGCACCACACTAACATCTTTCAGGTGTCCACATTTATGAGGTTCTTAGTTAAAAGACCCCTTTCGCTTTAGAAGGCTTGTTTTGCAAGGGCAATTTATTAACTTTTACTCCGCTTCCTCAAGTAACAAAACTTCTATTTTCTCTAGGATATTTTTTTCAACTTTTAGTATTTATATTTTCATTGCTTCTTTTCTTCTCTGCTCGTGGCGAGTTCGAGTCCCTGTACAACAGGAGTTTATTTAGCGACGAACTCACTAAATAAAATCCTTAGTCCCATCCTGACTAGAAGAGGGTGGTAGCCTGAAGATACCCCGGCCATAGTAGCAAAAAGTGGACGTTAATAAATAAGAAGCTAGGACCTAATTTCATAGGTTCTTAACAAGACCACCAAACTCTTTAAGTTGCATGTTCATCGCGAAAAATAAAACAGACCTCACAACGTACGTATATAAAAAACAAATGGCCTTGCAAAAAATAAAAAGAACCTGCGCTATAGAATAGTCAAAACCGATAACACTTTTTAAGTGAAACCCTAGTACTAACTAAATTTCCAGGGGGGGGGGGGTTAATGGATGCGAATATGGAAAACTGGTTTTGGGGACTAATGGTAGATTTGCGCCAACAATAGGTGGATCCTATTAAAAGGTCTCGGAGAGGGAATGGTTGGGGCCAATAAAGCCGGGCTGCTGTGACCTAGTTGCGGGCATTATCTTGCGGTAATAACTCGGACCTGCCATGATTTATCGGCAGAGTGTATATCCAGTTTATGGTCTTGTACCAACTCACACCTGTCACTAATTAGCGCGCTTCCTCTCTCACCTTTCTCTAAATACCAATTCCACTTCCCGCAAAATACTTCCTCTCCATTACATTTACTCCCGATTTATATTATTACTTTACCAATTGCTCCGCTTTATAGCCGATAATTTGTGGATGATATCCGATTTGCGGTGGAGTAACAGTTTTGTATAAAGACTCTTTCAACAAACTAGGGGAAGTCAATAAAGGACAATGTATAAAAAATAAGGCACACATTTTACAGCAAATTGATATTTTAGAATATATAAATTCAATAAACGCCTATAAATGTTCCAAAAATTCAAATACAACTGATTTTTACCTGTAAAACCAAACAGCTCCCTTTCATTTTTTATTAATTTTAGGACTTTGCATTATAAAAGTCCGTCACGCAGGGGCTGCGTAAACTAAGCAGATTTCCCACGTGAAGTTATATAATAGATAAATCTCCATACGAGAGCCGAACAGTTACGGAAACGGCCGAACTAACTTTTACGGGAAACACTCGTCCGCCCACAATTAATAAAAATGCAAATATCTCGGTTAATATACAAGATAAAGAATAAATGTATAGAACAAAATTTATAGTAGATTTAATTTGCAATAAGATTGGTTCTATACAATGTTTTGATCCGATGTATGGTAACGGAGATTTTTCGAAAATCCCCTCTAAACCCCACCCTCCCACTAGTTCGATTTCAGTCATTAACGAACTTGATCTGCCTTTTTGCATAAAACGTATAAATACCGAGTTTGGTAACGATCAAACAAAAATTGCGACCGCTAGAACGTTAACAGATAAATATATGTATGTATGTATGTATGTATGTATGTATGTATGTATATATATATATATATATATATATATATATATATATATATATATATATATATATATATAGAGAGAGAGAGAGAGAGAGAGAGAGAGAGAGAGAGAGAGAGAGAGAGAGAGAGAGAACGGAAATGGAAGAGAGTAATCTCTTTTTTAGCTCATGACGAAGGACTTATGAAGACAATAAGACATGAACCGACTAGAAACTATTTATATAGGTTTAAAATTATTGAAAACACCCAGTGCATATGTGACTGACGAACAAAACAGACCTTCGACCATGACATTTATTAATTAGACTATATTTAATTATACTGTATATTATTCAAACGAACAAAATAAATACTTATGAAATGAATAATACTTAATGGACATATTTGGCCAGTTGCAAAATACGATCTCCTTTTTGATTTTACTAAAGATTTTGTGTCATTTATAGGTGTTATAAATTCTGTAAAAAATAAATAAACGATTGGTTACTTTATTTTGCTCTAGAATACATCATGCATTTCTTATATAATGTATTTTCTTTATAATATTTCGTATGTTTGATTTAATTATATTTAATTAATTGTTAAATGAATTTTACATTTATTTGGCATATGTATATAGAAAAACTATTTGGTGTTTTAAGAAAAATAATTAATGTAAATAACCCATTCCGCAGTATTTTGTATCGAAAAATGAGGCGTACAAGTTGAGAGAATTATAAAGACGTCTTTCACGCAGAAACTGAGTTAACTAAGCAGATTTCCCACTTGCGTCACGTATTTGCATTTTCCTCAAGACGTTAAAGATCAATAAGAAAAATATTAGTTATTTAGGCTTCAAATAACGTGCTCCATAATATAACAGCTTATTGTTAATATGGCATCAGTAGGAGTGGTGGTTTGCTCAACGCCGAAAACTAAACAATGCAAATATCTCGGTTATTATTAAAGGTAATGAAAACATGTACTTAACAACATTTATAGAACATTTCATTTGCAATAATATTGCTGCTATATAATTTTTCGATGAGACGCATAATAACTGAGGTATAATTAATTTTGAAATTTCTCCCCTCAACCCCCCTCCCCCTCCCGCGGTCCGGAATTTCCTAGAGCTTTCTTTTTAGATGAAACACTTATATATCGAGTTTCGTAATGATTAACCCCAGAAGTACCAAGGGGGGGGCTCTTTGAGCCCACAACTTTTTGTTTTTGTTCCCTATCACCCAATTTTAATGGGATATTTCCTCAGAAAAACATCCTAGAATGAGGGCATAACAACAAAATTAAATAAAAAAATTTCTATGTTGTGAAAAAAAATTTTTTTTGACGTATGGGCTCGAGGAGCCTCCCCCCCCCCCCTTCGTAATGCAAGGGGTAGTTATACACTTAAATACCCGGGGGGGGGCTCCTCGAGCCCACTGATATTTAATACTACTTTTAACTAGTAATTCAAGTGTTATTAATTATATTACTCAAATAATAATTACTTTGATGTAATTATAACACACACAAACCTTCACAAGTTTTTTTTCCCAATAAAAAAATATATATATTCTCCCCATATAATTTTTTTTTCATATAAAAAATATATTACTGAGATGGTCATAATTATTGCTCCTGATAGGTACTTTCTTAGAAAAGAGAAGATTTTCTAGGTTGTTCCCAACTAGGGGAACAGTTAGTCCATGCTGCAACCTGGACACAACATGGAGAAGAAATAGTGCTGGCCGAAGAAAGTACTTTTTATTTGAACTATCTGAGAGTTTAGTAAAATTGTGTGTTGCTGGAAGGAGTGAAAATATTGTAGGCATTCCTAGATCTTCAGTGAAGGCCATGGAGCATGTTCTAGGTCGAGAACTGACTTATCCCCAATTGGAGGAACAAGGTTCATCAAGTGGAAGGCTAAGGTGTTACACTTGTGTTAGAGAAGCCAAATCAAAAAAAAAAAATACAACAACCTATCAAAATCTAAGCAGCGTTGCTTCAAATGTAAACGTTCAGTGTATAACAAACACTCGGAAAAAAAATTATTGTGCAAAAGCACCGATAATTGCAATTACGAATCTGATAATTAGATTTTCTTAAATTATTATTCTATTATAATGTTATAATAACTTAGATATAGATAAATTTTTATTCTAACAATGTTTAGATATGTTCCTCTAGTAGAATAAAATTACATTTAATTTAAAGTCATCCTTTTTTCCCCATCCGAACTTTTTTTTTTAAATTTTTTTTTATTTTTGTATTTAATTTTTTTTTAATTTTTTTTTTCACAGGTGTCATAAGAAACGTTCATTAAACATAATCCAATAGAAATAAAAATTTTAAAAAAATGTATAGAACCAAAATAAAAGGTTTTTAAGTTGTGGGCTCGAGGAGCCCCTCCCCCTTGGTAATCCATGCGACCTGGGAGAGGTCGGTAATACTACGGTTAACTAACTATTTCGGTAACAGAAATATATATATATTTTAGAATAAACCTCATTTTCATCAGCTAATATATACAATCGATGGCCTTTTGAAAAAATTGTTGGAAAATTGCGTCATGAGTACAGTGTCAATAGCTGATTTCCCTCAGGAGATATCTGCTAAAAAGAAGAGTTAAATACGAAATTACCAGTCACAAGCTAGGTGCCTTCAAATTATTCATAATGATACTAAAACATTAAATTTACTAAGCCACCACAACTAATATTTGTACGTGGGTGTTCATATATATACATATATTTGTGTGAGTAAGACCAGATTGCAGTATGTGGCATCGTACGACCTAGAATCTAAAAGCATATTTCCCAGAGGAGAAATTCGCTAAAAATAGTTATATAAGCGAAAGAAATGTTTAATGTCTGGGGATTATAAAATCAGATGGTTTTATATCTCTAATAGTGGACATTTCCCTCAGAAGACGTTAGTTCTGACCTATTTCAGGAAGGACTGGGATTTTTCCAGGGCAGGAACATCTATTACGTACACTTCCTCCCTCTTTTGTTGTATTTTTTCTCTCTCCTGAGCTTGTATTTGCTTTCATAAGCTATTATCATTTGCATATATTTTTACAGCACTTTCTGACCCATTTCCTTTAATACTTCCTTCCAGCGCATTATTTTAAGGTACATTTCTCGCGGGGAATATTTTTTTTGCTGCCATATAAAAATATAAATACCGTTAAAATAGATTAAAAGTTTAAAGTATACTGTAATAGTTTCTTCCTAGGCATTACAAACTTCCAGATACGGAGCGTAAAAAGAAATAAGCTCGAAGAAAGATAAGATAAAGAAAACTTTTAGAATTCCTCAATTCAAGTAATGGTAAGTGAATGTTTAGCTATGGGGGAGAATGTCCACTAGATATGGGAGTGCTATGGACTCCTATGAAGCTCTATCTCGAATAGATGATTATTCTGCATCGGTTGTAACCTATGGTTCTTCCAGATGATTCTACAAAGATGACATTATAATAAAGTCTAATAACAAATCATTCCAACAATTTTAAAAAAAGCATCTTAAATGTTTGGAGTGGTATTAAGAACGTTAACGGAAATAATTTATTATATGAAGTTAATTAATTGATACATTTAAAAAATGTATTCATGGAACTTGTGTTAATTTTATAACGAAATTATTTAATTAGTATATAAACTCTTTTGTAATATGTTAAGAAATAAATTGACATAACATTAGAAAACTTTCTATAAATAACAAAAATATTTGATTCTGATTTGTTATCATTTAATAAAAATAAGTACATTTCCTAACATTAATTGCATTTCACTATTTTGCCATTAAGGAAGAGTGTGTGAATAAACCTTTCTATGAAGTTTTGGTTCTTCGTTTCCTACTATGCCAGTGCCGGAAAAAGATAAGTGCTAATTCTAGTCATTAAGAAATAAAACTCAAAATAAACTAATATTATTGTATCTGGTCATGTCATGAAACAGAAAATTAAATACTCTGGAAGCAGTGAAGGTCAATATGTTATTATTGTTTTTGGACTCTGCGGCCCATTTTTCGGAGTCGTGGTCGGTTATCTCTGTTTTTTTTTTAGCTGTTGCCTTCCAGTTGTGAATGCCGAGTAGAGTTAGTGCATCGGTAGCTTCCTATCGCAGCCACGTGTGCCCAACATTCCGTACTCAAATAAGCTCACCCACAGGACTTTAGTTGGGATTTCCTCAGGATCTATTCTAGCGATGTGGCCTGCATATCATAGCCGGGAAAATAAATACAAATAACATCGACCAATGTCAAAGTCATCGTATAGATATTTTAGCTCAAGGGGTATATCCTTCGTCAATCTCCGTTAATACACGTAAATACATAAGTTCTTTTCAGGACCTTTCTTCCAAACGAAGCCATTTCGAGTCCCTCAGTCTTAGAATGAGACAGGTATCGAAGCCGTGTGTTAAAACAGGTAGAGTCAATGTTTTATATATTCTGGAATGTGTGGACTTCAACATGGTTATTAAAACAGAACTGGATTTGAAGATCGAAAGGTCACCGATTAGTAACCAGGATGCGTCTGTCTATTTCTTCCCCAATGTCATTTCGGGTATACCCTTGGGAACCTAAGCAGATAAATTCTCGTGCCACGTGTAATCTGTGACAACCAAACTGTATTAAGCCTAATGGCTCTTATAATTTTGGCTTACAGCCTTTTACTTTGTTTTTCCCGTTTTTATGAGGAGTCCCATACTTGATGCTGCTGTTTCCCTGGCTGGCTCCAGTGACCTTCCAGCAAAGTCCAGGTCACCTTCATCCCCAAGCACCTGAATACCACCATTTCAAGTTAAATACAAGACCGGGCAAACCATCGCCCTGCTGGTGAGAGATTCCCATTCTCTTCTTAGTCAATTTAATCAAAAATGAGGTTGCGTAACTAGTGTAATACACAACAATCCTAAAAATGATATTTCATAAGTCGTTTTTGTGTCCGTGATTAATGCATACCTATGTACTTACTACATGCGTACAGGCACAAAATGAGACCAGGAAACTTCAAAATGGGTAATATCGTTGAAATCAGAAACTAGAAAATTATTAATTTTAAGACTCTTTCTTTACTTCATGCAAGGAAGTAAAAACGGAGCTATACAGGTATCTAACGTAACATTGCAGCGTTGAAAAACGTTTTTCCTTTGCCAATATTAACATTTTTCACTTTAAATTTTCATCAGAAACAACGGTCCCAATACATCTAAATTAAATTAAATTATAAAT
Source organism: Riptortus pedestris (assembly GCA_019009955.1). Classification (NCBI taxonomy): domain Eukaryota; kingdom Metazoa; phylum Arthropoda; class Insecta; order Hemiptera; family Alydidae; genus Riptortus; species Riptortus pedestris. Next base: position 54,576,456 of record CM032229.1, read on the forward strand.
AATTTAAGCTTTTGTCATTTATTTATTCTAATTGAGCAATTATTAGCCTTTGATATCGTGGTCATATTTAATATTAAGCATATTCATCATATTTAATACTAATCTTATTCATTAGATTTAATATTAATGATATATTCTTCACCTTTTATGGCAAGGGTCACCAATAAAATAATTTGTTTCAGTGGAAACTTTATTGAAACTGCCCTACATCTTTCGTGGCTTACTTGCCACCTCTTCAGGGGCTATCGCTTTTCAAAAAGAAATAAAAAATTATTAACATTAATTTAACAAATCCCTTAATAATTCTTTTGCTAGGTATTGTATTAATACCAATAATAGTAATTAACGTATAATATAATTTTTTTAAAAAAGGGATTGCCCCTGAAGAGGTGGCAAGTAAGCCTCGAAAAATGTAGGGCAGTTTCAATAAAGTTTGCCCCGAAAAAAATGTTTTTTATTGGTGACCCTTGCCAAAAAATGTGAAGAATATATAAAAAATATTGGGTCCAGAATAAGAAGAATATTAATCATATTCATCGAATTTAATGTATATTTTGTTATGTAAAGTTAGTTAAAGGTGGTACTAGACCATTAACATCTGATACCTCATTATTCAAAGCACTAGTATTGATCCTTCAGTGAAAATAAAATTTTCTCTATATTAAAATTGGGTCGAATCAATTAAATAATTTTATTATACTTAAGAATGTATTTTTTTTTTTATTGTGATTTTTATTGTTAATGATATCTTCAACAATTTAGTGTTTCGTTGTTTGTGTACTTGTTTTTGTGTTTGGGAACTTATAAGTGACTATTTCGTACCGTCTATTATAATCATATTACAGTAAAAATAGAAATATTATTTTTTTATTTATATTATGAGCTTCGCAACTAGGCGATGTCGCTGAATCATTTAATTTCAATTCCTTACACCAAAAAAGTCAGTCATGCAGGGGCTGCGTAAACTAAGCATACTTCCCATGTGAAGTTTTACAATAGACAACTCTGCATACTGGTAACACAGAAATCTTTCAGTTAATTAAAATAAATTCCCAACTGAAACGGCTTTTAAATTATAAGAATAATTTATATTTTAATAACTCAAATTTTAGTAGTCCAAGAACTATAAAAGGGGGGGGGCGGATGAACAGAACGTATTTGCATAAATCTCACAAAGTAAAATAGGTAAGGTAAGATTAGAAACGACTGCTAAGGTTAGAAGAAGCTTCCACCTGAGTCGAACAGTTACGAAAACGGCTGACCAAATCCAAACTATACCCGACCACAAACTTCATAAAAATGCAAATATCTCGGTTAATATTCAATATAGAGAATAAATGTATATAACACTATTTATAGTAAATATAATTTGCAATAAGATTGGTTCTATACAATTGTTCGTTCCGATGCATAATAACAGAGATATTTTGAATTTTTGAAAATCTCCCTTCCTCTTGTCCGATTTCAGCCATTAACGAACTTGATCTGTCTTTTTACATAAAACGGTTAAATATCGAGTTTCGTAACGATCAATCAAAAATTGCGACCGCTAGAGAGTTAACAGACAAATATATATATTATTTTGAAGGCCCACATTTACATCATCTCCTGGGTAGGAACGATGGACATTTGAAGATTTTTTTCGAAAATCGCGTCATGAGTACGACCTCAATAGCTGATTTCCCCTAAGGGAAATCTGCTAAAAATAAAGAAAAAATGTTTAAAATTATTAAAACATAATATAAAATATAACAAAATAAAATTAAGCATTTAACTAAAACAATGTGAAACTATAAATTTTGGGATAAATCCAGGTATGAGGATGATGGAGGTCTAAGGCACAAGTTTAAAAATGTATTATACACTATTGTTCTCAAAAACACACACAACGAATTATTAACATAATTTGAGATATAAAACGCAGAGAAATACATGGGGTAGGTGTGGTTTAAAGTTTGTTGAAAATGTCAATTGTCTTCAAGTGATTTAATAGTGTATTTATATTTATAAACGGAAGGAAGCCCACATATAAATAATATTATTCATAATAAACATTTGGGCAATAAAAATGGAAGAAAAAAAGAAAGAGAGAACTAATAGCTATGGCTGGAGTAAACGAGGGATAGGGAAAGTTTGAACTGTCTATTGAGGTTAGATTTATGAGAGTCATAGATATCCATTTGACGAGAGTGTGTAGTCAGCTGTGAGGGTAATTAGCAGTGCTCTAGGAACCACCTGTCAAGCGAATAAAAACAGACTGCTCTCTATCAGTCAACATTAAGGCCCGTTGACAGATCCTCAGCTGATTTACGGCCTATAGAAACGATTTTCGTGTTATACACATCTATCTCATCAAGGGCAAATGTTCTTCTTTCGCAGGGGCCGCTCGTTTTTTTGACGTATGATTGCGTTACATGTTAGGCATGGCTGAAAGTCCCGTATATATTCTGATTAGACGGTGTTAATTACGATTTGTGGTCAATGTTTCTAGTAGATGTGTATACGAAAGGAGAAAGTTTTATCGTTTTAATTAATGTATGGGTACTTTTGAATGCCACAGAAGGAACAAAAAGAAACTTGTTTACCGAAGTCACAAGAAAAAGTGATTACAATATAATATGAAGTTCAAATAACGGGTATTGTTCCTTCTGACAAGGGAAAAATTAAGTTTCGAGAAAGGGTAAAATAAAAATATCGACATTATTATAACTCGGAAAGAAAAATAAAACATTACTTATCGTCTTGGAAAACCACATTCTACGATTGATAATCAATTTATTTTTTCTATAATTTGAGTATGAGGTATTTCTAAAAAAATATTTCTCGAGTTTGAAGAAGCCTGGAAAGAAAGGTTCACCCAGCATCATCCCCTTACGTGTACTTGAATCTTTCACGACATAAGTTAGTAAGACGTTCATTATGTCATCTGTAATATTTTCATTGAAAGTGTTTTCAAGGATTACAATTAGTTTTTGTCAAGTGCGATGGCCTACATGATCTAAAGCGTCACCTATGTTAACGTTAAATAAAACTAAAATCAATTATAGAGAGTATAATCTCCATAATGAGGAAGTTGAAAAATAAAAAGTCCGTCACGCAGGGGCTGCGTAAACTAAGCAGATTTCCCCCGTGAAGTTTTACAATAGAGAAATCTGCATACTGGTAACACAATACCACCGTGATTAGATAATGAGAAATCTTTCAGTTAATTAAAATAAATTCCCAACTGAAACGGCTTCTGAATTGTAAGAATAATTTATATTTTAATAACTCAAATTTTAGTAGTCCAAGAACTAAAGAAGGAGGGGGGGGGGGCGGATGAACAGAACGTATTTGCACGAATCTCACAAAGTAACGAAGGTAAGGTAAGGTTAAAAACGACAGGTTAGAAGAAGTTTCCGCCTGAGCCGAGAAATAACGAAGATGACCGACGTAATGCGAACTATACCCGACCACAGACTTCATACAAATGCAAATATCTCGGTTAATATTAAAGATAGAGAATAAGTGTATATAACAATATTTATAGTAAAATTAATTCGCAATAAGATTGGTTCTATACGAATTTTCGATCCGATGCATAATAACTGAGATATTTTGAATTTTCGAAAATCCCCCCTCCCTCTGGTCCGATTTCAGCCATTAACGAACGTGATCTGTCTTTTTACATAAAATGGTTAAATATTGAGTTTCGTCACGATCAAACAAAAATTGCGACCGCTAGAGTGTTAACAGACAAATATATATATATATATATATATATATATATATATATATATATAATTTTGAACGGACCTCATTTTCGTCATCTCCTGGGTAGGATCGATGGACATTTGAAGAAAATTTTCGAAAATCGCGTCATGAGTACGACCTCAATAGCTGATTTCCCTTAAGAGAAATCTGCTAAAAGGATTGCTGTTAGATATTGTGTTGTTTAGCATGCGAAGAGTAAAAACATATTGGCCCACAAAGACGATGTGATCAACAATAGACACAGGAAGTCTCCCTATTTGTACAACCTTTTACAAAATAAAGAAAGTATTGCAATTGTAAAAATTTGTAAATTTATTTGCCCAAAATACGAAAAAGGAAAATGTTCTGTACCTACTGCGAATTGCCCTAGACAGGAAGAAAAAAAGCATTCACAACTTCCGGTTGCCTGGCAGAAAAGAATGTCATAATCTGTAAATTACTTTCTGAATGCCTACGTAGTATTCTAACGTAAATGAGTTCCTGGGGGTTCACTGATCCTCGTGTTTGCTCCTACTTGGTAGTACGAATTTTTGATGTTAATATTGTTGTAATAGTAGTAAATGCAACGCTAGTTGTGCATTTCGCTGCCACTATGATCTATATAGTTACTTGCCCTATTTCCAATACAGAAAACGATAACTAATAATGCTCAGTGTATGAACTATTTTGGTGCCTCCAGCTGTGAATGTTGTCGAAAGGACAAAGAAATATAATGACGTCATATGATTTACTAGTATAAAATAATTGTGGATGTAACATGAGATTAAATGTTCAGGACACACATTTGCAAATTGTACGTTACGTACATCTTCTATTATCAACAAGGATTTGTGTGTATTAATTATTAATTTAAAAATGGGAAGAGCTCCTGGCAATACCAATTACCTTTAGTTTTCTTTTCAAATTAGTTTAAACTAACTACTTAGGTAATTTCTATGTCAATGTAATTGCGATAGGCTCAGAGAAAGTGAATAAAAAAGAAATAAAATTCTTGGAAAGAATGATTATATTTGAGCCAGCTCTAAGATAATAAGTCTTACGGTCTATTTCAATTTCCCAAACATTAGCTGGAAGAAAAGCCCATTCATTTCCGGCCACTTAAAATGGCGGCTAGAGCTTCATTTTTTTCTTCATTCCTTCCTCTTTTTACTTACTTAAAGAAAAAAAGAAAGAAATATCACTCAATCTAAATTGTAAAGAACGGAATGAGAAGCAGCCTGGGTTTGAAAGACATCGGAGTGATCTATAAAACATTAGGGAACAGCCTGCTCGATATAAGTGAAAAAGGTTAGTGACTAAATAGTGGTGGCCCACTTCCGGCAGGTCTTTAGCAGTCTTAGAGTGCTTATTTATATCTGTCACATCCAGGAATTATCCTTTACCTTAGAGACACTTCCTTCTTCTGGCTCTTCCTTTCTATTCCTTTCCCAAATATATTTCTGGTCCATTTAGGCACATGTTATTCACGATTGTAAATATATAAATGGACTTTGGTTTGTTATTTCTATGAAAATGTAATAATCTGGGATGGATTTGTAAATGGAGTAATATTGTAATGAACATTTATAAGTGATTCTTCCAGAGACGTTGGAAGGTAGAGGAACGATTCAATTTGGATGTACACAGTGGGACTTTCAGAGAAACAACTCCATGTTCAATGCCTGATGGCATACACCAAACCATTTGAAAAACATGCAATCAACATTATTTAAAATATTAAACAAATACAAAAGCCTTAGCCTAAACAAGAAATAAAACTTAATTAAAATAAAAGTCAAAGGTAGAATAAAAAAAATAAAAATATAAATAAATATGACAGAAAACCAGTTACCACTTAAAAGCATACTACTTAGCAGTCAACACATAAAGAAATGCAATCTAATACTCTACTACTGAAATTGCCACTAAAGATGGTAAAAACAACCTAACATCTTATAAACTGAATAATATGCATTTATAAAAAACATCAAACTCCGACTACATAACCTACAAAAACTATTAAACCTAAAAAGAAGAAATGGAAGAACAGGTATACCAGAGGAAACTGTCGACGGAAAAAAGGATAAGATACATTATTAGAGACTATAATGATAATCATAATTAGATCTCAATTTTTTTACAACCATAATACAAATTATGGTAATGAACCAGCTAATTTCAAGACCCATACTGCTGTAAAAGTCCAATCCATTGATCATAATTATTGTAAAACTAAAAATGAAATCACATACATAATTTTCCTATTTGATATTACTAGGTATATATACTAGTATACAATTTATTTAAAATACAACATAATCAATTTAATAATTTCAACTATACACTTGTAGAAGTCCAACTAATAAAAATATATATATCAAACAAAACTGAACATAAAAAGCGTAGGAATTAAACGATGGAAAATAAAAATCATGCTAAAAGTGATACTAATTTACCTGGCCAGTCTGTTAGGTTCCATTCTTTTTGCGTTCCCTTAAAAGCACAATGGCTCTTCTCAACAGCACAAATGGTAAGAGGATCGCAATAGTTTCGGTGATGTTCTGATCCTTTATCAAAACTGCTTTCTAACGGCATTAAATCATTTTTCTGAGAGGCCTCCTCTCCATTAACAGGGCAGTTTCTGAATTTCCTTGTTGATAAACGCCTCAATGTAATAGATTATGTAGGCCCTGATGATAAATCTAGAGTTTTTTGTTTGGGGGGAATCAAGCGTACCTACACCTAGGCGTGGGAAAATATCCGTTGAAGGTATGACAAAAGGAAAATTTTACCATTCTAATTTGAAAATGGCGCTAGATTTCCAGATTTGTCTGAATGGCCTTGTGTATGCAGTCTTTTACTTGCTCAAGGTTGAGTCCTATTCGAGCAGTAGTGCAGATCACCGCACTTCTTCTTCTTATATTATTTATTAACGTCCAAAATTTGCCACTCAGGCTAATTGGAACGGATTATCTACAGGTTACCACCATTTTCTAGCCAGGGTGGGACTTAATGAATATCTTCACTAAATAATTTCCCTTGCCAAGGTAAGAATCGAACTCGCAATTCTTATGGAATGAATATGTCTTTTAGGAAGAAATGTCGATTTTCAAAAACATTATCTGGTGGAATATGGTTAAATTTTCATCGTTCTATAATAAGAGTTCTACAACTACTGCTTTGTCATCAGTTCTAATGAGACTAATTGAAATTTTAAATACATATAGAGGACGAGCGTGGCCCAGCTCTGAGCTAGATGTTTCAAGTTTTAATTCTCTAAATATCACTTTAAAGCTTCGTCCATATTTTTATTCTGCTTTGCGGTGTCAGGACTTTGGTTTCCTGTGCCAACTCGTTACCTTGAAAATATTGAGAAGCTACTTCTAAATACCACAATGTGGCTATGCCACAATAATTGTAGTGGCACCACAATAAGGACATGCAGACCACTTGACCTCCTACCAAACCTTGTGCACCATACATCGGCGGTTGAACCAAAGTATTATTTTTAGAAGGAAATGAAAAAGTATTGTATTGTATTGTTGTATCTTTACATCTCTTGTTGGATTTTCATAAAGACTCTTATTATTAATATAGAAATAGTTCCAGATAAAAGCCTTCAGATTGATGACTAGTTTTGGCAATTTGTTAACGTCTTTTTTTCCTTTTTTTTTTTTTTAGTTTAGTGTTATGAAACACATATTTCTCTTTAAAATATGGCGGTGAAATAAACGTTTCTAAGGGAAAAAAGTGGCAAGCGCTTTATTTTATCTGTAGGAATTACGTGAGGAGTGGTGAGAAGGAGCGGGAGAGCGGAATGGAGTCACGTTGCTTTTCTAAAATTGATCAGGCTTCCAATCCTCTGCAGCAATGTAATGGGATGGCAGAACCAGGAAATCCCATCAGGAATGTGCGCACTCCTTAATCTATCTCTTCATGAACCACTTACAGCACAGTGGTGATCGGAGGCTCCCAAAGGGCTAACAATTATGTTTTTTGAAGCAAGATAATATGTTTCCAAACTTTGAAGAAGAGTGCTATTTTTTTGAAAAATCTCAGATCACAACAAGGTCCAGCAGCACAGTGGGAAGAGGAATGTTGAAGAGGGTCAGAAGTTATCGCTGTAAGAAAATTGTGTGGTAACTTACGGGCGGTGTAATCCAACTTGATTAACATTAGTTACATAACGTAGATTAAAAAGTTCGTCACGTAGGGGCTGAGTAAACTAAGCAGATTCCCATGGGAAGATTTACAACAGATAAATATACATACTGGTAACACCACCGTGAATGTTTAGGGAATAAATACAAACGGTAATAATAAATCATTCAGTAAATTTACAAGTTAATAATGTCCACAACGGAAAGCATCTGAATTGAAAACAAACAGGACAGCCAACTTCGCAGCGCTGAATAAATAGGATTAGGAGTAATACAAGTTTACTGAGCTCTAAGGTAATGTAAAAAATTGATAATCTCTACCATTGTTCTAATTTATAAATTAAATGAGTATAAGCGGCAAAGAATTATTAAAAGTAAAGCTGTCATTTCCATGATGGATTATATTATGTACAAATGGTTCGAAATAGAGAGAATGCAATATATTTTTGGAAGAAGGCCACAGAAGCAACTGGATGAAGTCTGAAAAAGTTGAAAAAACCACATGTCGTTGACGTAAATTGAATCATTTGTTCTACCTTCTGTTATTGGTCTACTTTAGTAAATTAAAGAAAATTGAGATTAGAAAGGGAAAACTGTAGCAAGGAGCCATAGTCAGGAACCGTCACACTCATTAGTGATTTTTATTTGAATTTGACAGTTCTTATTTAGATAAAGGGGATGAACATGAATTTGAATTTTTGAGGCTCATTTATGTGGCATTTAAGAAACACATCTACAAGGAATTTCATTTCCCAACATTCCGATCATTTTAAAGGAAACAACTACTTTACTCTATAGAACCTCCGTTAAAATATATGGTCTAATGTTAAAATAAAAGCTACATACAAAATCTTGCATGGCAATTATTTCTCTTATTAAATTATTCACCCAGCAATATAACGCATATTTATTGTAAATTTTATATACTTGGAGCCGAACTCCACGCAATTTGGTTGGCACTTAAAAACATGACACCTACATCAACACAGCCCAAACACACACTAATTTTTTCAGATTCAATAAGCTCATTATTAAACCTCCGAGACATTTACATCACTCACCGAATAGCACTAAACATAACAGAAGAAATTCATAAACAACAAACATACCAAAATACAATTACCCTATATTGGCTGCCAGGACACGAGGACCTTGGACTTAGTACGACATTGTGTACCCATTCGAAGTGTGGCAACAATGCAGGAGGCACCTAGCCATTACAGCCTTAATCCAGCCTACACCTATCCAACACATCTCTGGTGACTGAGGATTCGCTACGATGGTTTAGCGATCCTATGGAAGGGACAGTCTCCTGCTAACCAGCTCCCACACAAAGAGCACATGTACCAGTTTCCTGGCCTGTATGTCCTCGTGCTTTGAACACACGACCACTACGTCTATGTCTATGAGCGGAAGGAAGGCGCAGCCTCCACTCCACTCCACCCAGTAGTTCATATTGAGTAAGGGACTTAGTCCGACAGCAGACTACCAGGCTAAACTAATTACTCAACAAACTCAATACACGCAAACAAACTTATTACACGAAGACATAGTAAGACATATACACGACCGAATCCTAAACAAATAGAAATCAAAATGGAAGGAAGTAAACAACCACGTCCACAGTATCAAAAGTACTATGAAGGAGTGACCATCGAGACATGGGATTACTAGACGGGAGGAAGTTGTTCTTGCCAGACTCTGAATCGGTCACACATACCTGACACTAGACACTTAATGACAAGGACTGGTAACCTTATATACAAATACTGCAACAAACACGTTACGATAAAACACATGCTGACAGACTGCAAACATCAAAAAAACCTTCACATAGCCCACGACATGACAGAACTATTAACTGACAGCAGCCAATATATTCCACAAATACTAACATATCTAAAACACATCAACATTTAGAAAAACATATAGTACAAAATAGAATTGGTCTACAGCATACTTAAAAAGATTTAAAATTATATTAAAGACATATTTTCCACAATATAAAAATAAACTACAACAAAGGTAAGTTCATGAAGGACTATATTATTCTAATTATGCCAATCATCATCGCTGTGGAGCTCAAAACAAATAATATATTTAATGCAAATAATTTTAAACACTAACAAATAGTGGTAACAAGAATAATAAATAATGAAAAGTGGATGTGGACACCATTTGACTTCCCTGTTCTATTAAATGAAATAAACTTCTCCTGCACTTCATTTAAAATTATTTCATTGGAATGTGGCATACGATATCTCCGTTCTAATGCGTCAGATCAAAAAATATCACTCAGCACAATTTGTAGATTTTGTTATGAAAATCAGAACCAAATAGAAATCTTCTGAATGACGGGGAAAGTTGCATTTATTAATTTTCAACCTTTTTTATACCCCACCCCCCTCCTAGTCGAAGAAAACTAGTAGGAAAGACGCACATATAGATTTTATACATCTCCGGAGTATAAAATATAAACATTCTGTTATTATCAGTCATTAAGCTATGCACGAAAAATACGTATGGAATTACGCTGAAAATATTCAATAAAAAGAATAAATTGTGTTTAGAATTACGCTTGCAGAACTAATATGTTGTTTAAATTTGTGAAATATTGCCAAAAATACTGCGAGTTCATGAAAATGCTTCCATAAAATTTATAAATATTTTTATATATATTAATGAAATTTTATTCTTTACTACCACCGTCAGGCGTGTGGGTTTATTTATCCCCCATTTTCTGCTTTTCTGCATTTTTAGAAATAGAGACTATTTTGTGAGATGGGTTTTAGCAGAATATATGAAGAGAGTACGTCTATACCATAACGTGGGAAGTGTGATTAGCTTACGCAGCCCATGCGTGACTGAAGTTATTATTTATACGCGGTTGGTAACAGTGTGCCTTTGGCAAAAGGCGAATTAGCACCTTGCCTTTTGACCAGCTAGTGCGCTTCTTTCAAGTTTTGAAGAGCATAGTGAAACAAAGTTTCCCTATTGCTGTCGTTCAAAAGTTTCCATGCTACTTTTTCTCTCTTGCGAAATTCTCTGTGCAACTTAGCAAAACTTGGAAGTTGGCCATTAACTAACGGAATGGTCATTTGCTAAATAAAAGCATCCCCTTTGCAAGTGCGAGTACATTTCTACTTTTATTCAAGGATCTCACATTCCAGTGATCCATCTATCTCCATTTTAGATATTAAATGAACAGACATGAGACCAAAGAATTTTTTTCTTATAAGGGAGTAATAAAATTTCATTAGTCCAATCTGCCTGAAACATTATTTTGGTGTAAATTAAATGAAACCTATAACATGAGGTGACCTAATTGGGACCGAAGTTTATATGCGATTATGGTGAGGGCTAAAACGGGAGACAGATTATTGCTTTAGCTAAATTATGGGTTCACATTACACAGGTTTAAATTTTCATGAGTGAAAATTAAGTTAGCCGGCGACGGAAAGGGTTGAAATTCATTAAAGCGGGGCCTAAGTTTTTCGCGATATCATGGCTGCCTGAATAATGTCTTGCTTCTGAATATATTAAAACCGTAATTTTAGCGCTAAAGGGTCAGCTCCTTTCCTAGCTCAAATTATTTTCTCGGCTTATCAAATTAATTATTAATTTTGAGTTGGGTTGTATCTTTAAAAGCGCTCTGAAATTAAAAATAAAAACAAAATGGACTAGCGTAGAGTGAGCATTTCCAATATTCCCTGCCTTTATCAGTGTCTCTGATGAAATGGTGAAGAGAGTATTCTCTCAGCAAATATGTGGTTGTACTTTTGTTTTCTTCTTGAGTTGCTCACTCAGATTCATAAAATCAAATTGTCGCCAAACAATACTGACAGTAAAATGAAAAGAAAATGATTAGTATACAGGAAAACAGTTTACTAGGCAATATTGTTCAGATCAGTCCTCATATTGCAAATGCACTCCGTTTACTTTGACTTCTTCTCATTTCATCTTTGGCTTCCTTGTCGGTCTCTTGTCGCCAGTTTTTGCATTGAAGGCCATCATGTCAGTTCTGATATTGCCTGGAGTGGCTGGCAAGAAATGATGAAACCACCTGTTGACAGCATTAGTTAATGTAGAAACCAGAATAAGTTTTGATAGGTGAAAGAAACACTTTGTAGACGGAATGGCTATTATAACTCATGCTGAATGTTCCGCATTGTCACAAATATCTGATGGTTCATTCCTACATTCTGCCCTAGTCTATACATATATTTTAAATATAACTGACATTTTTTTTATTATTTTTTAATGTGTTCCTTCATAATATTTATCATGGGTATCATTTAATGAATTGATAGGACATATCTGGGTTAAATTGACAGCATGCGACGTGGTACAAGCTTATAAGCAACATTGTTACTTAGATTTTTATGTTGCACTTCATATGTATTTTCAGCTGCTGACTACATTCTAAATTTGGAAACGCTATAGAATGGTCACTTCTATTAATTATAAGTTGGTTTTATTTATTTGTTTAATTTTATTTTTTTTACTGTAGATTATGTATACACTTTAAAATTATTGTTTTTAGAAGTTGATAGCTTTGCTGTTTTTCTTCCTTTTTCTCATGCATACGTTAAAAATCTTTTTTTATGACAATGTAGAGAATGAGTCTACTCTCCTTTGCTTGATTAGCGTTTCCAAATTTAGAATGCATTAAAATTAATAGAGTATATTACCACTGCGATACACACAAATAAATACATACAAATCTTGAACTGGGTTTAAAAAATCCCCCCTGGGGAAAGGAAGGCTATTAGAATGACCATATTTCCATTTTTTAGTTTTCGGCCTTCAGTAAACCCCCACTTCTACTCGTGTAATATTAACAATAAGATGTTAGGTCGTGAACCAAACTATTCTAAGCATAAATACTAAATGTTTTTTTTTCATTGAACTTTTACTTTGTGAGATACATTCAAATTCGTTAAGTGATGACGTGACCAATTGAGATTTTAAGTTCTTGTCTCGCAAATGTTTATTGGATCTATCCCAAACTCATTTATTTAACCGTTTCAGTCAATGCTATAGAACATATTTGTTATTGGCTGAAATTAGACCTGAAACCGTGGGATTAAGCAGGAGCGTATTTGAAAATAAAAAGAATCAGCCTTGTTAAACTATTAATGTTCTGAAATTGTTGTTCTATGCGTTTTTTCGTAACTCAAGTATTAAGCGGGTTATTCCTATTTTTTTTCAGCCTTTAATATCCTACACCCAGCCCCTTCTTCTCATTGGTTTTATAGAGAAATAGAGTATATGTAGTGAGATGATATCGCAAGTGTGTTATACCAGCACGTGGGAAATCTGCTTAGTTTACGCAGCCCCCGCGTGACAGACTTGTTTTCCTTTTCACGGTGAATGCTGTACCCGCATTAGCTTTTATTGCTGGGGTTCGTTTTGAAACTGAAATCAAGTTGCAGTCCAGGACACTTTCCAAAATTCGCTACTGGCTTTCCGATTGCACTTCCAGACAGCCTTCCGCCGTCGCTGCAATCCCATTTCCCCGGACAGGCAGAAGAGTAAAAGAGGGGCACCCGCGGAATATTGGCAGAGAGAGAGAGAGCTGAGGGCAGAAAGTCATTACGAGTTTTGAGCTGTCGATGGTGGAGGTAATCTGGAAGCGGAGGGGAAATTCATTACGGCACCTCTCACCGCCCGGAAACTTTCCCTCTCTTTCCCTCTTTTTTTTGGGCTAGTCCCCCCTCCCCATCATCCCCTCTTCGTCGGCACTCGCATCCGCATCTTTTAGGATCACGAGCTCATCAAAGATATCATCTTGAATATGGCCTTCTGCAATAAAAAGTAACCTCATAAAATTATCCTTTTGGTTTCTAGGAAATTTATGGCAAAGGTGAAACTCGTAGAGTACTTCTAATACCCATCTATCATGGCCAGCTAAATGACTAAATAGATTTCCTGATAACCAATAGTTCAGAAATGGATGGAATATATGAGGTGTCACCTTTATGGAATGATAGTTCATCTTCTACTGAACTATTTTTCCATTATAAAGTGTTGGTAGGATGTGAGATGGGGGTAATGTAACACTGGGTGAAGGTGACCCAGCAGCTTGTGATACCGGGAGGGATGTGATGACTAAACAAATAGACATCAATTTAAAAAAAAAAAAAAAAAAAAAAAAAAAAAAAAAAAAACAAAACTCAAAGGGCTGCTAGAGAGGGTGGGAGTAGAAAATGGAAGAAATATAAATGCTTGACAATCACAATTATTACTCATCCAATTATACAGGCGAAAAATTAATCAATTATAATATTTTAGTGTGCAGAATCCACATATGCTACTAAAAAAGCAGTATCACCCACCATTTCGTCACATTTTATATATAAAATTATTACACGATATTTTATTTACGATACAGAATTTAACAGATTTTATAAAGTTTAAGAAAATTGGAAAAGTAAGTATAACGGTTGTAGAGGTCGGTAGCACTGATGATCCTTTTTGGCCAAATTGTCCTGTGAGAGAGTCTTTAAAACCTGATGAGAAGATTATTCTGTGCAGAAACCTTGTAGATCTAAAAAAAGGGCCCTACCACCTCTACATATAAAGTTTGGCCTAATGAAACTGTCTGTAAAGGTTTTGCCATAAGATGGATTATTTTTTAAGTACCTCTCCTAACAGTTTCCTCACCTTTCAAGCCAAAACTGAAAAACTAAAAGACAACTAAACTTAAAGAAGGCATCTTTGTAGGACCTGACATTAAAGAATTGATGATTTTTGTTAAATTTGAATACAAAATGACCTTAAATGAAACAGAAGGATGGGTATTATCCAATCAAGTCATTAAATACTTCTTGGGAAACGAAAAACACTTAGAATATGATCCTATTGTAGCAAATATGTCATACATGTTTAAAAATATAGGGCATTAGAGATGAGCTTGAAGGTTTACTTTTGAACAGCCACTTACATCCTTGAAAATTAGGGAGATATTAGTGAAAAGCAAGGAGAGCGTTTTCTCCAGGACATTAAAGTAATGGAAAAACCCTACCAGGCCACTGGGACACAAACATGATGGGGACTACTGTTGGTCACTTCACAGAAATGTGAAAAATCAGGAGAATGAAAGTACAAACCAATTCCAGCTATCAAGTGAATCCTGTATGAGCACATTATACCATTGTTGTTTTTTATTACCTACTCTAAATACAAATCAAGTTTACGATGTATAATAGCGTTCTACTAATTTTCCCATTTACTGAAAAGAAGTTTTATACTATGTAATAAATAGCAAATTTCCCGCAAACTAATGGTAATACAAAAGAACCAAAGCCATATTTAGATTCGGCACAAAAAAAGTCTATGAGAGTCAGATAGTCAAATTAAAAAAAGTTTAAAAAAAAAAAAATCACTTTTCTTGGCCTGTGTTATTCCTTGTTTTCAATTATTTTGTTTGTCCATCCTAACATATCGTTTTGATGGTATTATTTTCATTAGGATCTTTTGGCTATAACTAAGCACCCAATTCTAGACATGTAATGTGTGCAATAAATAAGCTATTATAACACAATACCCCTTAAACTAATGTATTTTTTAAAAAAATATGAGGTTAACTATTGTTAAAAAAAAATATGAGGTACTGTTGTGTTAACAGTACCAGCGACCTACTAGCTATTGTATGTACCAATTTTATAGTACATCAAGTATTCCGTTTTTGTAAAAATACCATTGTTCTGTTCCTTGATAAAGGAAACATATTTCTCGAAACGTCAGTATTACTGTCTTCTAAACGAATCCAATAATTTCCTGAAAGATATCGATGCGAAAGAATTAAGCTGCTTACGTTTTATATACATATATAATTTTGTCATCGATTATCATTAAATTGTTTTAATTAGTTAATAAATTCTTGTATAATTAGCATGGGTTTAAGTTACGAACTTTCTGTCATTAAATTCGGCAAGGAACTAATTTAATCATTCCATGAGTTTCATCTTAAGTTAATTATGGCTTTAACCTTTGATTTGTTTTGCACGGTAGATTTAACAGTTAACAATTTACAACAGCAGACTGAGACAAATTTCTAATTAGTATTTTCTCAGGGAACTTTATTCGGCGCTAATTACCAAAGACAAGAGTTGATTGTAGACTTGTGAGACGGAGACTGTCAAAGGAGCCAAGTGGTTGGAACTCAGTTTGGATTCACAACTCAAGCTCCTTAGTTAGCGTCCTCAAATAAGGGTACCTGAATCCCAGAGCGGGCTAACCTAGTTCCCCAACTGGTAACTTACAAACTATATTTAAACAATAAATAAAATGTTGGCCTTTTTCGGTACCAAAGGGATAAAATGCCATTAAAATGTGACTCACACGGTGTGAGTCACATTTTAATGGCATTGTGAAGCACCTTGGTAAGGGAAAAGTTATACGAACTTTCTTTAGTTTAGTTGACTACTGTCCAAAATTTCCTCCTTTATTAATACCAAGGCTTGACACAGAATTATCGAAATAAGTTGGATTCAAAAGTAATCGAATGTGGAAGTTCTAAATGCTGAAGTGAAATTAGAAGTCTTATGAAGCTCATTGAAAAACGTCCTTCATGCAGAGGCTACATTAACTAAGCAGATTTCCTACTTGAAGTTGTACAATAGGTATATTTATATACTGCTAACAATTAACACCACCGTGAATATTAAGTGAAAAAATAGGAACGGTAATGAGAAATCGTTCAGTCTAATTTTAATTACCTCGCAATGGAAAAGCGTCTGAATTTTAAACAATCCTCTCCTGTGAGCTGATAGATAGAAACATTCTTCACCGGAAAGAAAGCAATTACTGAAATATATCTGTTTATAACAAATTAATTTTATTGAAAACTATTTTTTTATATCTAATACTGTAATTTATAATGAATCAGAATAAATTCTATCCCAACCACTCAAATTTTAATCCAAGAACTAAATACAGGGGGCGGGGGCCAACAGAACATATTTGCATATATCTTTTTGGCATTCTCAGTATTTTGGCATTTAACCTTGTGAAAGAGTACTGACCTGACTCGTGCTTAAAAAAATTGATTATCAAAAACCGCAGGATGAGAAAAGCTTTATGCGACCAAAACCAGTACCAGACCAAAACCAGACATCGACCATGTGAACACTTGAGACACTTAGTGACGAACTAACAAAGGTTTTTTATTTAAGAAGAATGTTAGAATTTTTTGTCATAAATTTTAGCTTTGTATGGAATGTTTTTAAGCTTCTATACAAATAACTTGAAAATAAGGCCATAAAAACTGTTTCAAATTTTTTACAACCCCCCACGGCCCATTTTTTACGGCCCATACTTTGGGTGAATTAAGAAATAAGGTAACACTATCAGACCATTAATCACAAGTTTATTAAATTCTGGAGAATTGAAGCTGATCATGGAATACAACTTATTTGGTATCCAATACTATTACTATTAATCCATTAAAAATGGTTTGCA
Source organism: Riptortus pedestris (assembly GCA_019009955.1). Taxonomy (NCBI): domain Eukaryota; kingdom Metazoa; phylum Arthropoda; class Insecta; order Hemiptera; family Alydidae; genus Riptortus; species Riptortus pedestris. Next base: position 54,593,813 of record CM032229.1, read on the forward strand.
ACATATTAATGGTATTATCCATAACGTTCAAATGAATACCAATTTGTTATTGTATGTTTTATAAATTAATGCCAATAACCTGCCCAACTTTAAGTATAGGCAGCATGAAATACTGATAATCAATGGGTTGTGGCAAGTTCTGATAACTGGTAGAATTTATTTTCTATCCATAAGGTTGGAATTAGTAAGAAGTAAGTCAATGGCGATTCACTTAGTATAGAAACTTTACATATCATATAAAACTTGTAATCAATTTTTAAAGGTAGATCCAATAACTTGTATTAGAAATTTGAAGGGCATTTTCACATTTAATTTCTCCATTATAACCAGTGGACTAGAGACGACTGCATACTCGTGTGAGTGAAGGACACCTTGCAAAGCTGTTTAGAATTTAAACATCCCGTCTCCTAACCACAAAGTTCTGTCATGCAAGATCTGCATAAACAGATTTCCTGGAAATGTAAAATGGTGGCAAGCTAACATATATAAAACAATGAAATCTCTTTCACTTCTTTATTCCTCACTCTAAATGTCATGCTAAAACAGCGATATAAATATGTAAATAATTTAGGTAACAAAACTCCTTTAGCTGGTCATTTCTTATTATTGCAACATAAATGTAACTTAGACGATGAAGAAATTTAAAAAATACAAAATGCATGGACCTAACCAAGACAAGATAAAAGAAAATATCAGAAGAAATACAAAAAAATGCATAATATATTTAATAGTAATAATAATATAAATAGATGTAATCGCTTTTTCTATTGTATTGACCTTCTTCATCTTGTTACTTTTGAAGTGAAGATTGAATTATTCGACAATGTGTCCTTATGTCCTGAAAATGAGATGCGAAACATGTACGGTGAAAATTAAAAATGTGAAGGATATTACATTGCCTAATCAATGTTTGGCTCAGTGCCATTTTACATTTTAATGAAGATTGGATTGAGGTCACATTTTGACAATAAATTCCTTTCTCACGTACAGAAATAGTACATTAAGACGTCCCTTGAGTCAGTCCAGCGCTAGTGGTGTCGTCTACTTATTGCAATCATTATTTCTCATTTTCTAAGTACACTACAGAGGGCTTACTGAAAGCCGAAAACTTCCAATTACAAGTAACTCGATTATACTAAAAAAAAAAAAATAATAAAAAAAAAATATTCCAATTTACATGAGTAGTTGTTATACAATTTTTTGTACCGATCCGATTTTATTACCATTTTATTATTTATTTTTTGGTTAGTTAGATACCTAGGGATTGTGTGGGACATTCTTTGTTATCGTAAAAAAATGTATTACCTATGTTCAATGACATTATTTTAGCCGATACATTGGAACCGAGATTACATGTACCACTTTCAAAATAAAAAATTAAAATGCTGTGCAGTAAAACATTTTGCTTGATTAATTTAGTAAAAATACAATCATGGGGTTGTGAACATTATTTTAATTATTCCCCGCTACTACAGAAAAGACAATTAAAATCAAATAAAAATGTATATTCTTAGCAGTTCTGAGGGTGTCTGTATTCTAGAAGAATTGAATATCATTCATGGCCCTGTAGGAAAATCCTAATCCCGAGATATTTATTATTTAGTTCCTTGAAAAGCACAATCAACTTTTCTTTTTTTTACATTTTTTTCAATATAAACGAGGTTAGGGATGGTAGATAATACGTAAAAAATTTCTTGTAGTTTTAGTGAAATATGGGTAATTTTGAATATATATGTTACATCGTAAAATTGCAAAGCTAATTGTATAATTTACATTTTTATGGTTTTCCAAAGGAAGGCTCAATAAAAATTTCAAAAAAGACGCAATGAGTTCATATATCCATCAGGAGATGAGTTTGGAATTAATTTACTAGCAGAAAAAACTATGTAACTATATTAGATTTTATAGTAAACACAATCCAATTCAAAAAATGAAGTTTTGATCTACATTTTAATATAGCATGGTTTCTGGAAATTGGAGAAGGCTCTGTAGTTAGTTGTATGTAGTGTTCTCTCCTGGGACGGCCCCTACAGTGTTTGGGTACTCGTGGTTAGGTACTGTATATATTAGCAGTATGTATATATGTATATCTCATAGGAACATGAAGCAGGACCATTATTCGATTATACATCGATGTTAGCAGTTAATCAAACATCTACACCAACCACATCCTTTACCGCGGTGGCCGTGTTTATATTGATGGCAGTGTTGCCCATGATGACAATATAACTTCGACTGCATCAACTGAGTGGTTAGCAATAAAAATAAATAAATAAAGATCCACTGAACATTGATAAAACTACCAGAAAATTTTTAAATAAAAATTAGGATCAACTAAGTAATGAATGACTTCAGGATTTACTGTACAAGGTAACGGGCATTTTATATACCCACCCCCCTCTTAGGATCTTTTAAACACCTCCTTCTTCCCCCATAGCCTTTTATAAATATGTTAATGCATTATCTAAACGAACGTAAATAATTTTATGAATTGGTACGTGACACTCCAAAAAAAAAAAAAAAATCCGTCAGGCAGAGTCTGCGTTAACTAAGCAGACACTTGGGTTACTTATTTGCATTTATCTCATGGCGTAAAAGTTCAGTGAGAACAATATTTGTTTTTTATGCTTCAAATAATGTGCATCATAATATAACTGAGTATTGTTGATATGGCATGAATGAGTAAGAGTAGGGATTTACTGAAGATCGAAAACTAAAAAAACAATAATATCTCGGTTAATATAGGAGATAATGAAAAAATGAACATTACAACATTACATTGCAGTAAGATTGGTTTTATACATTTTTTTCAATCCGACGCACAATAACGGAGTTATTTTTCGCATCTAAACACCCCTCCCGCAGCACGATTTCAGCAGTTAACGAACTTGATATTTCTTTTTACATAAAATACTTATATAGCGAGTTACGTAACGATTAAAAAAAAATTTCGACTGCTAGAGTGGTAACAGACAAATATATATATATATATATATATATATATATATATATATATATATATATATATACATATATATATATAATTTAGAACGGACTCATTTTTGTCATTTACTACGTAGGATCGATTGGCATTTGTGGAAATCGCTTCATGAATATAACCTCAATAGCTCATTTCTCTTAAGGTAAATCTACTAAAAACTAGACCAGGAAGGGCAATGCATGCTACGCAGCTTTTGATGATGTCGTGGTAATTCAGCCTTATTTTGATTGCATTTACTGAACAAAGGTAGTTAATTCTTATACACGTAGTAAATACATTCATTTAGCATAGCTATCTACTGTTATGTACAATGGAATTATATACTTAAAATTAAAAAAGAAAACAAACGCCAATAAATATTAGAAACAAATGTGTACAATTTCCCAGCACATTCACTTCTCTGCTAACTTTCGATCACTATCCTTAAGGACCGCGGGTCTGTTCGTCTGAAAGAATTATAACACGTCTCATAATCTAGATGGAGTTAGTCTTAGTATTCAGCTACAGTTACTATAAACATCAACACATACATATTTTGTTATGCTTGCGGAATAACAATATTAAGATTTTTTTTTTTATATTATGACTTCCCTAGAACCCCTTTTAGGGTTTATTTTGCAAAGACGTTTTTGTCACTAACGTATTTATGTCGACTAAGGTATTTATGTTATACCGTATTACATTCATCAACTTTCATCGAATTCAGTTGAGTCGCTTAGACGTAAATAGTGGATAATGAGGCACAAAATCCAACGATAGTAATAAACAAATGGAAATAATTTGAATTCCATTTGAAACGAAAAGGTATAGTAAAATTTTGCCAGAAATAAATCGATAGTCCGGGGTTACAGTTTTATATAATCACATATTCACCATGCAATGTAGCTGCTCTTAGTATTAATATACGTTTATTAATGTAAATATAGTTCACACTATGTTTATTACTCAGCATATTTTGTTGTTTTTTTCATTATTTATTGGGTTTTCTTTTAAACGAATGTATATACTATTTTATTACTAAAAGGTTACAGTACAACTAACGAGTGGCTTGAGGATGGTGCAGCCTCACCGAAAATGTTTTCTACGCGCACTCGACGATCAGACAATAACTGCCGACAGATTCTTTAAGGGAATAAGTGACACGTTTTCGCTTGGATTAGATTTTATTTCATTTCAAATTATTTATTATTGAGTCAAAGCATTGCCCTTAATCTCACATGGTAAACCTAGTTAAGGTTTAGTTTAGTAGAAATGGCGAGTTCACATCCTGCCTAGGCATTTGGAATTTATTTAGTGACGGACTCTTTAAATACAATCTTTAGTCGCACCCTGACTAGAAAAAGGTGGTAACCTGTAGATCATCGGTTAATCATAGTAGGAAAAAGTGGACATTAATAAATAAAAATAATCTACATGCATTAACTTAAATATGACTTTTTAACGGAGTGGTGTAGTATAGAATTTCTGATTCATAATGAGCAAAAAACAGTAGCCTTTGAAAAATAGTAATGTAATTATTTATTTTAGTATGTTTATGACTTCAATTCTAACATTAATAGTAACTATGGACTTATGGAATTCCTGGTTTTTTTTCCTACCTTGTACAAATAATGTTATGTAATAACCTTTTATTGGGATAAACATGTAGCCGTAAATATGATAAACTCTCATTTTGTACATCTGGTCTGATAAATAAATACACTACAGATTTGTTCTAATAAGTGCCCTATAAGGTAGTTAAAAATGATTTCAATATAAATTGTAATGCTGAATTGCTAGAGGGAGGTTTATGAGAGAACACTGGTGCAATGCCGTTTTTATTGGACAGCATTTATCAAATGGCCCAGAACAAAAATGGCCCAGGTCGACCGGCTATAAGGCCCACATTTCCCTTTTCGTATTATACTCACAATGTTCTTTTATTTACAGCAATAAATCATAAAAAAATTATAACTCTCCACCTTTTTTAGTACTAGTAAAATTTATTTTACTCTTTCAAGAAGTAGAAAAATTACCTCCTAAAAGTTATTTTTTCTAATTAGCAGGAGATAAACGAAATAATCTCATTTTATTTTCAACAGATATTTTCTATTACTAACTTTAAGATCCCTTGTGCTCAATTAAAATTAAAATTTGAAAAATAAATTAAACGATTGAATCAAATTTGTATGCTTAAAAAATAAAATTTAAAATCGCAAATAATTTACAAGAAATATTCCCCAAACAATGTATACTGAAGAATTCCAGTTTGATTGGACGCACTTTATCCTAATAAAAACTGTCAATATAATAGAACATAAATTTTCCGTCATAGAAATATATGGCATTCTCTGGAGATAATACTTACTCCCGCAATTCCTTAATGCTACTTTGCAATGAAATGACAAATTTATGAACCATTTTGTATATAATCACTGAGTAAAACAACCATTAGAGTGTATAAAGATTCCAGGTTGACCCTATCATCAAATTGGCGTTGCTTTAGATACTGCGTGCCCAATGACTCCAAAACCCTTTTTAGGACTTAACTCTTCAAGTGTCCTCTAACAGACACAAGAGTTTAAGCTTCAATTTTAAAAATAAGCAGTTCATGAAATATTACAATTACAGAGGATTCTTCTATAAAAAGCTTGTAGTCGTCTTTTTCCAGGAAATTTTAGTTCATTATTACAGATGAATTCTAACTAATAAGTTAAGTCTTTAACAAAATATATTTTTTTAAATAAATTAAACTGTATGTATGAAGGACCTTTTTTGAGACAAGATTAATACTACTAAAATGGTCTAATTACTAAACATAATTCAAGACGAATAATTAAGACCCATTTCATCCTTTAATAAATCTATGGCTTATAACAAAGCATGTAAATAAATTATAAATTTAGAGAATTATTGAGATTGTTAAAGAAATTTATTTATAATTTATACCATTATATAAAATTATTAAGTAGATAGATTTAAAAAAAAAATTCTTGGTATTTGAGCTAGCTTAATAAAGAATGCATTATATAAGTATGAATGCTACTTGTTAATATTTAAATAAATTAATTGACGAAATATTATTCATTAATTTTTTATTTTGTGAGTAACAAAAATATTTTACGTATTCTATTAGGATTTGATGCATTTAATGGAAATAAATGCATTTCATTTTATAGACAACAATTTAATTCCCATAAAATCATTAGATAACAAAATAATATGCAACATATATAAAACGAACTCTCCCAGATCATCAAGGTTTTTATTTAATATTCCCTCTCTCTCTCTCTCTCTCTCTCTCTATATATATATATATATATATATATATATACTTCATTAGATATTTGTGTCTTGAATTGGCCGCATGTACCGTGAAGTTTCTGCCAGTACTTCAAAAACATTTTCATTTCGCTCCCATCGCGATCCACCATAGGACTGATTCCTTTTCTATTGTAAGCATTATAGCATTCAGGATGGGAGACAATTTTACAGTTCATTACAAGGCTTATCTCTGTTTCTTTTCCGTATACTTATAGTGGTCCAAACACCATAAATATTTCTGAAACATCTTATTTCTATTGAAAGACCTCTGAAAATGTATTATTATTATTTATTAATGTCCACTTTTTGCAACTAAGGCTAATTGGGACGGGTTATCTATAGGCTGCCACCCTTTTCTAGCCATGGTGGGACTTAGAATGTTATTTAATGAATTCGGTCACTAAATAATTTCCTTTTCCTTTTTATTATACCTCGAGTGAAAATTTCGCAAGTATTGGAATATTCGTGGCATCATGTGGTCTTGTGACATCTTGTATAAATCACTGCAATGAATTGCTAGTAGAATAGTTATTTCCAGTTAAACGTTGCACAAGAGCGAATTCTGATTTCAGCCCCTCCTACATACATATTAAACCACGGTTCTCGGAATTTAAGTTTTTGCATGGTGTTGGAAGATATCCCAACCCGCTTCATAGAATTCCCCGAAAGGCCAATTTCATGTAAATCCAATTTACCGTTTCACGACAATTTCTTGTCTAATAAACTGTTTTCCAATTGATCATATTTGCTAAATTGGAATTTTATTTTTAGAATTAAAAAACCAAAATTTTCACATCTCATAATATTTAATCTCAGCAACCTACATGAATGTCTAGATGAGAGCTCATTCTTTCTTCAGAAATAGTACAGGATTAGGATTAGCATTATTATGATTTGGGCAATCAACAATTAGGTTATTACGCCCTTTATAGTAGTGTAATGCTGTTTACAAGTCCCTGTTTTACTCAATGTCTTAAATAATATCAACTAAAATATTGTAAATCTCTTGTAATATCCTAAGGGAATTAAATTTACTAATTTTCTATACAATTATTTCGTAACTAAATCTATAAATACATTTATTTATTTACATTGACTACTATTGGCTTAATATTTTTAACTGCCTTTATATTTGGGCAATAATTAATAATTATTGAACATTTTTTTTTAATACTGGCAATATAATTACTTATCCTATATGATAATAGTATATACACTTTTTTCATTATATATTATATTACATAAACATATATTTTCCCCTTAGAAGTACATATTTTCAAATGGCATTATAATTAGCCAATATTAAAATTAAATGACTTATTTTAATGTATATACTTTTTTCTGTTTTTAATTATTTATTTATTTATTTTTTGCAAGTAATTAAAATCAATATATCACACACTTACTCATACATACACTTACTGCATTTATATAAATAAATAGATAAAAGCCGACTTGGATTATCAGAATACCTGCAACGGGAACCCTAGCCTTCCTCATCGCCTGCATTCTTGGAGCTTACCACCAAGCGAAATAGTATAAATGACAACATATATAATATAAAATGTTTTAGAAAGGACAAGCATTTGTTGAAAGTAAGGAATAGTACGTAAATTATGTTGATTTAGGATTATGCAAATTATTTTACATAAATGGATTAACCTTTTAATGAAACATCTTTTCTTTTATGTATGTACCCCCTCTCCATTTTCCAAACAAACGTAATAAGAATGATTTACTTTTCTCGTCTTAATAATTTCCTTATTGGAGGTATTCCAGGGGAAAGAGGCCGATATAAAGGCATTAAGGAGGCCATTACAGTTTTATGGGTATATTTTTCGCCTTCGTTTCGTACTATTAATTAGATGAATACCATCAAAAGGATATACAAAAAGGGACGGACCCTCCTTCCTTTAGCACTCTTTGTGTTCAACTAATGAGTTTTATGAAATGTTTCGCCTCTCCTTTTTAATGAGCCGCTCATTCTACGGCCTTAATCGTCTCATCTTCCTTAGTCCTGAAAATCTATTATAAAATAAAGGATAAAAAAAAAAAAATTTCTTTTTATCTCACCGTATATATTAATATTATTTTGTTCCAATAAAGTAGATTTTGATAAATGACGATATATAAGAGATGAAAGAAAGGTTTCGGAGATATTAGTTTCTGATATTAATAACTTTCTTAGATATAAATCATGGCAGTTTTCTTTTCCTGGGCACTGTTCCTTTTTTTCTTTAACCCCCTCTCTCCAAAGTGCCTTTCAGAGTATGCTTTTTTTCTCTTTATGACTTGATGGATGTATTATTTGAGGTGAATTTTTTTATTGAAGTGTTTCATAAAGTTTATTTACATTTATACTTAAAAATGGGAGATTTTCTTTGAGTTTTTAAATGAAGAGGGCTGTGGAGATGAATAATCAAAGTTTTCTATGAAGTTTATTTCGGTGTAATTACTCATCAACTTAATTTGTTTTCGAAAGATCTAAAGAAATGCTATAATGTTTTGGTTTATGTTACTTATTATTTATGCTACTTTTACTTTATCTCGGGGATTTCACTGCGCTACAGATTAGCTAAAAGGTAAATAAATTATTCTGTCCAACTATTTTTTTAATATTTGCGTAAATCCGACTCATATTATTGTCAAAGAAAAAAAGAATAAATATAATGGTGGAGATTTCCTCTTTCTAACACTTACTAGGGGATGTAGATGTGAAAACTTAATCTACTTCTATATATGACACATTGTGGGAGGCAGAGGTTGACACGAAACATCGCTCCTCAAGCTGGGACTGCGTAAAATAAGCGCATTTCCTGACACGCTACGGATCTGACATCACCAATTAAACATTTTTCCTTTTATTAGATGTTCGGATATGAGATGTTTGCTGAGTCAGTTGCTCAAAATAAAAATTGGATTTACATACTTGCTTAACTTTTTTCTTCGTCGTAGTTGTTATATTACTATAATATTATCAAACTCTACTAATTAGTCAAACATTTGATTTCTTTATGAATAGCACCTTAACCCTTAGACTACCGATTTTATATTTTTGTAATTAAATTTTTATTTTTTCCTGTCATTTATGCTTTGTAGAGGTCACTCCGACATGGTCATATGGTCTTTGCAATTGGGAGGCATTATTCAGAGTATGGGACATATGTGTCCCATGAGCGGACGTCCCGCGACCTGAGGTCACATTTTGGAACTGATCATCAAGTAGTTGATTCAGAACCAGGGGGACAGGAGCCTGAGTGTTCTGCGTTCATAGTTTCCCACTGGTCCATGATTCTCACCTTTGTGGGACGTATGTGTCTCGTTGGTAGTCTAAGGGTTAAATATCATTTTGCTGGAAAACGAATAGCAAATGAACTTTCGCAATTTTAATTGTCAGATTTCCCTTAAGACAAAGAGCTACTGTGGTCGTACTCATTACGTGATTTTTGAAAAATTTCCACAAATGTCCATCAATCCTACCTAGGAGATGACGAAAATGGGGTCCGTTCTAAATTATTTTTTTCCGGTGAGAAGTATTTCTATCTATCAATTTAGCTGTGAGACGTTCGCTGACCAGTTTCTTTACAATCCAGATGCTTTCCATTATTAAAATTGACTGAAAAATATCTCATTACTGTTTCGATTTATTCACTTAATATTCATGGTGGTGTTAATTGTTACCAGTATGTAGATTTATGCATTTTAAAACTTCCACGTGGGAAATCTACTTAGTTTACGCAGCCCCTGCGTGACAGACTTTTTCTGATAAACTCAACTTCATCAGTAAAGATATTAATATTCCAATATTAATGCACCGTCCAATTAGCTCACGTTATACACTTGGAAATCTGGTTATTACATAAATATTGAATCTTCTAGGCCTAATTGTAAGTTCGGTTACAGCTGTACCGGTCCAAAGTGAATAACTAACACTTAAATTTAACAAAATATTCAAATTTAAAATAACTTAAAGCCAGTAAATTATTATTGAACAGTAATGAATTCCCAAAAATACGCCTGAACGAAGTGCAGCATTTTTCTATAGTATATGATAGGTAACCTTGCTCTGTCATTGCTTAGAACAAATAGTCTATGTAAATAAATGTTAATAAACTATGTTATTTTTTATTATTTATGTTCTAAAGTGATAGGAATCATTCTAAAAATCATAATAACGTTAGATAAATTAACTTGTTTAATTTTCTTCTTTGTCCTAATAATATGAAAATCTTACACCTCTTGATTTACAAAATTCATGAACTTTTAAAGAATACACATTGTTTTCTCCCTTGTTAAAGACAAGGCATACCTTTGAAAAATTAACTTTCTGGATATTGTTTTGTCATATTTTTTTCATAAAACAGAATACATATACCCATTGGAGTATACCTTTATTTTTGTAACTAGTTCGCATTGGTGTAGACTGTGGAGAGTTTGTGGTGGGAGCCATTAGGGGTTGGATTGGTGGAAATGTTAGTTTTTCGAGTGGGTTGGCCCTGGCTGTCGGCGGTCACAGATTAATGCGCGCAGATTCCCACATCCTCTTAGCTCCAACACCCACAGTCTCAAACACACATGTGTTTAACTAAAAGCACTTTTATCTACAACAAATCTCTTTTAGACATACCGCACTTCAGCTGTAGAAACATCTGTAGTAATTTATTTGCAGAGCATTATAGGCAGGGGCTGTTTAAAAACATTACTAAAAGAAACTAAATAAAAAAAGTCAAATCATTTTAACAAGATATATCTATATGTTTTTTTGGATTCATAAAAGAAAAAAAAAGAGTGGAATTACTTAGTAATTATTATTTCCGGATTTAAGGTAATACATTATAAATATTCCATGGTCGTTGTTATTAATAACTCCTTATACCTGAACAAGAATATATATATATATATATATATATATATATATATATATATATATATATAGTCGAAATGTGAACGCGAATCCATTTTCGTTGTAGGGAAAATGGTGAAAGGTCAATTTATAAAAAAAAAGTGAAATATTCTCCAATCATTTATTTTTTCTCTACATGTTACATGACCTCTATGACGCTTCTTCAGGAGTAATAAGAATAAGTGCCATTATTATAAAAAAATTCCTCTAAGGTGGTATTTTAAGGCTCTGTCAAATAGTGCTAGTTCCCCTTCAACGTGTGTGTCTATATATATACTTGAATAAAACCGTTGGTCCAACAACATGAAGACATGAATTGTTATAATGAATACAGATTAATTTGTAGATCCATTCCTTTGACTGATGCTACTAGTTTGGAACCAGGTATATTGTGTCTTGACGATTTTTAGAAAACTTATTGAAGAGTAAAGTAAGTAAACTCCAATAAACATTAACCATATTTAATTCATATTTATGAAGGGCAATATGAACCTATAAATTCATTCATTGGGAATGAACCTATAAATACTTCTAGTGATAGTAAATATATATGGTTCCCTATGAGGTTATCGTTAACCCGCTCCCACATTTGGCACATAAAATTAATAAGTATTTTTTGTGAAAACTGTTAATGAGATAACATATAAATATATTAATCGGTGAAATATTATATTTTGATTGCATCCTGTCGTCCTTATCGTCGTCTGATGCTCATCATTAATCTGAATGGATATTTCATTGATTTCATAAAAACGATAAATATGATATAAAATTGAATATGCGTTTATTATGTTTTAAATGTTTTCCTGTTTAGTTTTAGGAATATTACTCTATTGTTTTGAACGTTTCTAGTCGTAGGCTCTATCCTTTTGAGTGTGTTAACAGTGTACTGACGATGATAAGTTGCGTCGAAAGCGGTTTGTCACTTAAATAAAACAATCTTATTCTTCAAACATACTTATAGTATAATCACTTCCGCCTACCAGAAACCAAATTTAAATAAAATATCATGCCGTTGCAAAATTTCAGGGTCTAAGGTTAAAAAAAAAAATTGTTTGACTTTTGAGTTTAGAAAAGAAGTAAACCTGTAGCAAAGGACCCAGGGTATGCGTCAGGCTTCTCACTCTAAGCAGGCACTGATGATTTAAGTTGGTCTCTGAAAGTGCACTTTGCATATTAAAGTTCTTGTAAAAGACAAGGCATTTTATTGATCCTGATCAATTTGTCCCGTTGTCTTCCAGCATCTCGGGAGAAGTAAAAATGTGTCCCTTAAATAATTCAGTTTTTTTTTTTTTTAATTACCACTATATTCTTTTTAAAATCAATAGTTCTATTGGTTCATGTTAAGTTACTTGAATCTGTCTGAAAAAAGAAATACAATACCTCATTATAACAATTTATTCGAAAATGATTTTCTGTTAATCAACAAATGTTTACTAGAATTCACTACTTCAGTAAGTATTTGAAAAAATATATGCCGGTGTAGGTTTTATTGCTTTTGTAACTGGAAACTTTGATATTAAATAATTATTTCGAGTTTCTTTAGATTTATTTTTAACATCAATGACTAATATTTGGGGCTCCTGGTTTGAAGACGTACCTAATTATAGTTAACTGTGTAGTCACCGGTTTGGACTCCTTCCTTTCCCCCGGTGTTTACTCCATATCGAGAGGCATTGGAGTTACTTCTTGAACTGAAACATTTCTATTTTACATCCATGGTCGGCAACGCGACCACAATACGACTGGGGATGCCGCTTTAGAATTGTTAAGCTATGTGTCAGTCCTTGGCTCTTCTTAGGGTGTTGTGCCAACGATTTTTTTTTTTATTCATAACTTGCAAGAGATAGAAATACATATTTTCCAAGAGAGTGGATTTAATGGAATGATTCCGATGAGGCGTTTCTTCCGCTAGAAGCCGAGATGGCGGCAGAGAAGGTACGAGTTTAGAAAATGAGATGAGATTGTGGCGAAGTTACCGAACTCCAGGCTATCGGTTAGGGATCGTCACCTTACAGAATTATGACCTAATTCCCATGGGGTCTTAAACAACCTCTCTGTTCTGATATGGAATCCATATTTTCATCTACATATCAATGCATTCTTTTCAAGAAGAATACATTCTGTAAGGGAATTCTCTTTTCTATGAAAAACTTTTTACACATTTCATATGTATAATCAACTTTTAAAAAAAAGTATATGTTTTTTTAAATGAATGCAATCATTGCTAAAGTTCGTTTTCCACTTTGGTATTAATGAGGCTAATAAAAAAAAAATAATGGTTTTTAAATAATTTTAAACTTAATGCTGGAACCTTTTTTTTTGTAGGATGTATTCTCTTATGTGCAATGATATTAAATTATACATTATTAACTGTGGAGTTTATTTAAAAACCCTGATTTTCGCTCTAATCAAAATATTTATTTTGTTATTATTGTTAATAACATAATTTATCAAATATTTGCTTTTTTGCTTGTATATATTAAAACCGGTGGTGGACTTCCCAATTTGGGACCATCCCCACATTTATCTGCTGGTCTGGCCCGCCATTCTATTACCCACTACGAGCGAGAATACTGCCCTTCGCTGTGCACCTCGTGTGCAAACGATTCTTTGTTTCTGCATATGACATTTAATTAAAAAAATATTTTTGATTCATGGGTCTTTTGGCTAATTTATTGACCTACACCCAGTAAAAGTATTTGTTTGGTAGCTTTATCACGTAAACAAATGATTCTTAAGTAGCTTTTGAATACGATAATGCAGAGCACATTACTTTAAAAAAAATTGGAGCAATTGGACATGTGAGAATGGACTCCCAACGTTTGATACTTTTGTGTCGTAACAAACATTTCATGACAAAGTTATGATACTTTCAGTGTGTGCTTTATTTAGTGATTTTCCAAGCATAGGCCTTCTACGAACTTCATATGAGAGAGAGAAAAACGTCCAATTCTTCACAATTTGTTTATTTCAGCGCTAAGCGCTTTCAAAGACTAATGTCTCCATCTTCAGAGCTACACATGAAAAACAATAACATTAATAAAAACTCTATGCATTGCAAGAGGGTCATAAAACATGTTAATATCAATAAATAAAATACAAAATAAATGTCTAACAATGAACAGAATAAATGTACTTAAGTCATATGTTAAAATAAAATACAGAGAGTGAGAGATCTGTTGTGGTATAGGAATATATTACTGACCTACTTGCATGCGCTCATTGGGAAAGACAGCAAGCGACTGGTTGGCACGCGGGAGATAACGTCGAGGTCCTGCACCCCCACCATTGCAGACTTATAACAAGTCTTCTTGTTCAAAGAGCGACTACCAATAAGTTTCTTATTCAATGCGATTTCCAGCCCCTCCAATGCACTTAGTTTTTTACCCTTCTTGGCTTCATGTAACTTGCCCTCAAACAATCCTTTAGCCACTTCTACGAAAATGCTAAGAAGCTCCGTTGGTGCGCTATTCCATATTTAGGGAAACTCTCAGAGAAGATAGGATGCGCACTAAGTAAGATTGGAGTGGGAGTAGCATATAAGAGCGGACCGAATCTGGGCGATATGCTATGCAGGGCTAAAGATCTTATCGATATAAAAGACAGGTCCGGTGTGTACAAAATCGTGTGTGGTACATGCAAAGGAGCTTACATCGGCCAAACAGGAAGAAAGATAAGAACTCGGTGTAGAGAACATGGCTAACGCTCAGATTCCGAATTTTTCTGCCATCAAGAACAAGAGGGCCATAGCGAAGGAGCCCATGAAGTGTCCTTATTACATGAAGCCAAGAAGGGCCCTGTTGCAATGTATAGAGTTTTTATTAATGTTATTGTTTTTCATGTGTAGATCTAAAGATGGAGACAATAGTCTTTGAAAGCGCTTAGCGCTGAAATAAACAAATTGTGAAGAATTGGACGTTTTTTCTCTCTCACCAAGTAAACATTCTTCACTTCCAACAAACACTGCCGTGGAACTTCATATGAATGAGTTGGCTGCAAATTATTTAAATGACCAAGAAACTAGGGCTAATTAAATAGCGCCCTTCGAAACTGACCAAGGCATGATGTATAATTAATTTAAAAATGAAACTACTAATATAGCAAAATACAGAAGCATGCTGTGGATATTCAAAATTCATTAAATAACGTCCTAAAATCCCACCCTGGCTAGAAAAGGGTGGTAACCTGTAGATAACCCGTCCCGATTAGCCTGAGTTGCAAAAGGTGGACGTTAATAAATAAAAAAAAATATGGATATTCATTACACAGGTTCCTCATTTACTTATTAATTTTTTTTGTAATATACACATTTATTAAATCAAAAAACTCAAATTGTTAAACTCAGGTTAATATTATATATATATATATATATATATATATATATATATATATATATATGTATATATATATATATATATATATATATTATGTAGGTACAATGGATTAAATTAGAAAATGTATCATAATCACAAATATACCATAAGTCGGTATTTTACTGTATATGCTCTACTAAAGAGGCAAGTGAATGACAGCTAGACTTATGGACTAATGGACTCTCCACAAAAGGGGTTTTATTAGATTGGAAGCAATAAAAATGTGGGTCTTGCTCCGAATTTTTAGTACAAGATGTACTCCAAAAATCCAACATGGAAGTTCTAAATGAGCTAACGGAGAGGAAAAGTCTTATCAAGGCCATGGGTTAAAGGAGAATAAAACTTCTTGAGCATATCATAAGGCACATCAACTTCATCGAAAATATATTTAAAAAGGTAAGGTCCTTGGGCATAGGAGAAGAGGTAGGACTATAAATTCATATTTTGAGGACATCAAGCGAATTTCAGTGGGTATAGTAAAATGAAAAGAGCAGCACATTTAAAGAAAACAATGGTTGCAACTACAAGCCTTCAGATCATGATGATGATCAAGAGAGTCATGAGGGGAAAATATTTTTTTATAGTTGTTTAAGATATAAATCTTTAACAAATAATAAATTTCTATTCTAAAAAAATTGTATTTTGATTATACGAAATTGAGATGTGAGATTAAAAAAGGCCTTTATAATTTGCTTATTGTCACTAACAGGTTTTATACAAACACGCTACGTTATTGTAGACTACCAGAGCAAAAACTGAAAGAGGTTTGACTCAAGTAGACTGTTAGCCCCAAATTGGTTTAAAAAATAAAAATCTATCTTGAAAGCTTGGGGTGACTTGCGATTCCACTGCGTCAAAAGTTACTTTTTTTTCATTTAATGAGTTGAAAAAACATTTTAATATTTAAATTCAAATAGTTTTATATAAAAGTTTTCCTTGAATATGAATACTAAATATCTAAAGAGGAAAAACTAAGTGTTCTCTAAGTTAAAGTAACCTAATTCTAATTCAAAAACAGAGGGAAGTATATTTCCTTTTCCTTTTATCTAGGTTTCTCTAGGTTGGGGATATTAAATGCAGAGCTAACTAATGTTACCATAAATGTACCAAATATTTACGATCTTTGATTATATACCAGGGACTAATTAGGTAAGAGAAGCAATCTCCAAATTAATCTTAAATATAATTTCCAATTCTGGACCAAGCGACCGAGAAGGTGGTGGGAAATCTTCCAGCTTCCCACCTTTCGCCATTACCTTATCTATTTATATAAATTAAATTTAAATTCCTCCCTCCGTTTGGAAGGTTCCCGGCGTTCGGGAGAATTTAGAAAGAGCGGCATCCGCGGAAATGGCCGCCCGAGCGGTGGAGAGATTGGGGAAGCCTAAATCAGTTTCGGGCTGACAGGGCGCCAAATAACGGCAAAGGCTATTAATAATCCAGATAAATAGTCTAGGCAAGCCTTAATATTAAGGAAAAGGGGAGAATTACCATATCTTAGATTTGGGAGGCGGTGGAACTAATTGTAGATTGTACTCTGTGGTTGTATATAATATTGTGTTGGCTGTGGTTTCTAATCTGGAGATGGCTGGCCAGGAGATAAATCAGGCAGAGTCGCCCCCCCCCCAACCTACAGAAATTGCTGGGTCCTAACCTCTCTCACTTCCTCAACCAATAACCTTTACCTTTGATTGGCTCATTAATATTTAACCATCTTCATTAAATTTTTCCATTACGTTATTTCAGGCGGTTGTTTTATTTTTTAAACCGTAGATTAATAAATAAAATTATAATATGTTAATAATACTTTATTTCTATTATTTTGTTTCGCACATCATACAAATGCAATTAACACAACAGCAGTGATGTCAACTCACTCGAAACTAACTTCAACTCCATTGACACAAATACATTCCATAATAATGTTCACATTTTCAACTAATAAACTGCATCATATCTCAACATCATTTTATCAGGTATGTAACAATATGTATGTTACAGATGTGTATTTAGAATATATTTTCAATCATTTATTTAATAAAGGTCCGTCACCCAAGAGATGGGTAATATATGTGTATCTTCCACGCACCATGGCAACAAGATGGCCTGTTTGTAATAGCTCCCCGCTGGTGTATTATACACTTACGTTAGGGAGTGTTTAATGTAAAGGTGACTTAAAATATTATCTGGATAATATATTTAGGGGCATAGTTGATTCAAAATAAATACATCTCAGGAAAAGGAATGGGAGTATACTGAACGACGAGTAACAAATACAACTACTCGGGATGTGGGCTGGTTGGTGGAGGTCCACATCAATGGAAAGATAATAAGGTCAAAAGACATCCTGTGGGCCAACTCAGCATCCCAAACTTAGTGAAGTTCTCCGAGAAGATCGGACGCATGTTGGAAAAGGTTGGCCTTTGTACTGTCTACCAAAGTCACAGCTCCCTAAAACAAATGCTCCCAAGAATTAAGGATGCGGTCGATCCACTGGATAGATCTGGTGTGTATCGGGTTGTTTGCCTGACTTGCGGAAGCTCATATGTGGGGCAAAGTGGAAGGAAGTTAAGGAGCAGAATAAAAGAACACCTTTCCTCCAAGGTATCGGAGGTACGAAAGCACATGCTGAATGAAGGCCACAAAGCTAATTCTGTTGAGTTTGAGGTGCTCGACCACCTTGGCAAACGGATTTGGTGGAACAGATATGGATCAGGATGGTCAGCATGCTGGATAACAATAATATTAATATTAGGGGGGAGAGTGGCGTGCTCAAGATTGAAAGACTCTTTAGCCACCGATCTGTCATCCACATTGTTATGCCCTCATTAAGGTCATAGAAATATATATATATATATATATATATATATATATATATATATATATATATATATATATTAATTATCTTTTATCGTCTAATTAATTGGTTTTAATTGTATTTGGTATTGCTGTTTTTTTGCTGTGTTCTGAGCTTTTGTTCAATATTGTTCGTTTTCTGTATTTTTATTAACTATTGTATTGTTTTTTTGTTGTATCTTATTCTTCTATTAGTATTGTAAGTACTACTATTTTTTCTTCTTTTTTTACAAAATTTAAAGGAATATATTCCAATTTTCTTAAAAATAAAATATTCACAGTCAATTCTTATTCGGTTAGTGAATTGGTGCAAATTTATATTCATCCTCTTTATACTAATGTGTATATATTTTGTTTCCATTATTCTCAATTAATGGAATTCAATGATAAACTGAAGAAAAAAATATTCACACGTAACTAATTGATAAATACTGACATTTGCCCCAGTAAGCAGTTATAGGATTGAATGGAGGTAATATAATAAGTAGAGGATTTATTTAGAGATGTGAGAAGGTTTGACATGGAAGTAGGCGTTGAGTGGCTGTATGAGGGAGGCTGTGATGGGGTGGGGAGTCGTTCGGGGTTGAGACGTTCATTTTCTGCCTGTCTGGAGATAGAGCAGCGAGCATTGTTGGTGGCGGCTTGTGGATTGGTCACGTCTACAGCAACGTCACTCACATACACTCTCTCCAATCTCTATCCTTAGCCCCTATTCTTCTAGCCCTGCTTAATTTTTATTGTCTCTTTCTTACCCTAATGTTTTCCTTGTCTGCCCCTGGCGCTGCGCCAAAAGTTCTAAACTTTAGGAATCATCTGAAAAAAAAAAAAAAAAAAAAAAAAAAAAAATAAGGCATTCATGGAAGTGCGAATTGCATTTTGCATTTGCATTTTTAGCTGAGCTGTAATGAAGGTCTCCAATTAAAGTATAGTGATGCAAGACTAAGTAGATAGATTAAGCAAAAAATGATCTAATTAAATATAGACAATCTGAAATTTGAATAATAGAGAAATGATTTGACGTGACATAAATCCCCTCAAAACAAAATAAGACTTGAGCACCACTACACTTGTACACTTTTTCTACTAAATATACAACAAACTTTGTTCATTTAATTTAAAATTATTTAATTTGATCATGCGATGTCTCCGATTCAATACAAACGATCAAACAATTTTTAAAGCACAATTTATAAAACTTTTCGTGATTAACAAAATACCTTCTACTCAAATCTTCTGTTTAACTAATTGCTAAGTAGATATCTTTACTTCTCAATATTTGTCTTCACTGAACCCTCTCCCTTCATCCCTGAATCTATTTAGAGCAAAATGAGAGGTGAGGTGCAAGATGTTACAGCAGGTTTAAATATTAAAGGTAAAAATTCTAAGGCTAGACTTTTTTTGAGCTGTGCCATATTCTGTGTACACTAGTTATAATAGACTCAGAGAGAATCAATCAATGTATCTGTTAATTATTCATTCATCGATCTATTTGTCTATCTATCATCTGGAAAACCATAACCTGCTTTTTTTTAAATGTAATTCAACATTACGTTAACCCAAACTATCAGAAGAAGCATGTTATTGTATTTCCATATTCAATTTTGCGTGTGTGTGTGTGTGTGTGTGTGTGTGCGTGTATATATATATATATATATATATGCGCACACACACGTATACATATGCAGTCGAACTCGTTTATAACGAGCACGAAGGGACTGAACATTTACTCGTTAAATCGGAGTGCTCGTAATAAACGGGTCTTTAAGGCAGGCGTGCAAACAGGAGGGGGGGGGCTTGGAAGGTCAAATGATTGAGTTTACTTAAAATTTAATTAATACTTACTTCAATTAAATACTTTTATGACAAAGTTGCGCTACAGTCTTAAAGGAATGATACAATAAACGAAAAGAAAAATATTATACGAAAAAGAAAAATATTCTTAGCAGAACATTATTTTTTTCATTAATCTACATATTTAAAATAGTTCGTTAGCTTACTCTGGACTCGTTTCCTGTGTCTTCCCTGTGCTATTGTTCTTCTGAGAAGACTCATCGCCCAGAAAACATCATCACTGACATCCCTCGCTTCAAAAAAGGTCTACATTTTTTCTGTGACTTAACTTTGATCCAATCAAATATTCTCCCATCCCTCGGTAAATCCGAGCTCATTATAAACGAGTTTGACTGTATATTTGAACTGGTCTTTTTGCACTAACTCCAAATTAGAGTGAATGGTCATTTTTTGACGAACTTTTTCAGAAGTCCCATCATAAGTAAGCTGATTTTGGTGAAATTATATGCGGCACGGTATATGTTGGATTACATATTTTTCATAGCCTCTAATCTATTTAATCGTTTTTATATTTCATTCCTTCTTCTTGAATTAGAGGAGAGGGAGGAATCAAGTGTGAGAGATATAGTGAGAGAGTGAGAGACGAGAGAGAGAGAGAGAGAGAGAGAGAGAGAGAGAGA
This sequence comes from Riptortus pedestris, assembly GCA_019009955.1. Lineage (NCBI taxonomy): Eukaryota > Metazoa > Arthropoda > Insecta > Hemiptera > Alydidae > Riptortus > Riptortus pedestris. Next base: position 54,614,723 of record CM032229.1, read on the forward strand.
GAGAGAGAGAGAGAGAGAGAGAGAGAGAGAGAGAGAGAGAGAGAGAGAGAGAGAGAGAGAGAGATTCAAAGGAAATAGAGGGTATTTTAAGAGAGTATTTGTGATGATTTAGTGCAGAGTTCTTGTTGAGTTTCTTAGTGGAGGATCTGCACCCCTTCAAGGGCCTATAAAAATGATAACTAACGGCCTAAGAATACCAGCTGAGCCTGACTGTTCTACTCCATTAATTCTTTGCGCATTGTTCAAAAACCCTCCATTCCTCGAAGGAAACTTATAGGCTACCATGTTACCATTTCTTAACCGAAAGAAATGTTAATCTGGTTAGCCCGCCAAAAATGTAAACATAGTTCTCATGCAAGTATTCTATCTATAACATAAGAGCTATAATGTATTACTAAAGTTTATTCCATTGTATGATTCACTAAAGTTGGTTTAGACGAAATTATTAGTTGTGTGTTTTCTGAAAGTACAAAAATATCGTTTAATATTTTAGTACGAGAAATAGCGTATAGAAAAAAAAATAATTTTTTATGTGCCCCTCTGCGTACAATTGTTGGAAATTAAATTTGAAATAACATTGGTGAGATATTTTTGATTTTTGATATTTTTAATTCTTTCTCATTATAATGGAGAAATTTAGAATTTTCTAATTCACCCTCTGTCTAAACCTTCCCAATTTCTATACTTTTAACGAAAGTGTCCTCCTTTTTTCATGAAACTGATAAATGTGCAGTTTAATAACGTTCAAACGAAGCCCTATAAAATAATGCATTTTCCACTTGCTCGAAAGGTTCGTTGGAGATCTCATCTCACCGTTTATTCTTCATTTATTCCGTTGAAGAATGCCAATGTAAATACCAATTTGAAATTTAAGCTGGACGTGAAATTATTAGGGGCTAAATTAATCAAAGTAAAAATCGGTTTTGTAGAAATGGATCTAGGAATACTGAAGGCTGGATACAAATTCGAGTTAGAGAAAACATGAATAAAACAATTGTTTTAAAATTCTAAATTTAGAACAAATATTGACTTTATAGCATACCTTCAACCTATTCCTTATTTCGATATTACTATTAGTTGCTTCGAATTATTTTACCCCTCAATAACCCCCCCCATTTTTTTCCTGGTCTGGTTTCAGTTTCATCTTTAATGTAGCATGAAGCAGTAATATAATAAGTAAGGTATTGGCCAAACAAATTATTTTTTGTGTTTAGAACGTAAAATCATAAAAAAATGAGTATAAATACAAATATAAAGTTTATTGAATACGACCCAGGATAAATTTTTATTTCCCATGAGGGAGTCGACCCCAAGACTCTATTTCTACCAAAAATATGTTAACAAATATATCTTACTAATGTACATACGTTGTCCTAAATACTTATTGCCAAAGTGAAACAGTCCCAGAACAGAAATGGAGTTGAGTGTTGTAGACGTCAACACTTGAGATGATGCCTGAGGCTAGATTACTCCTCAAACTCCAGACAAGTGGAAAACCTACATATCCACATCATGTAACATTTAACCCATCAGAAACTAATGTTAACTTAGGCCAAGGAAACAGATATATCAATGTAGAGAACACTTTCTCAGCTGTTTACTGAAGCTGTTCCCTCCCAGTGATATTCTGGTCAAAAGAAAAATCCAAAGAGGAAATTTAACTTATAGCCGTTTACCATATTCACTTCGTGTATAAAGATAATTGTTCCACTATTAAGAACATAAATATTAAAAATAAAGTTTTATATACTATCATCTTAGTAAGAAAATCAAATTATGTGGTATATTAAATAATAATATGGTGCTTACTCATGTATAATATTAATATAAAGATATGAAAGAAGTTCATAAAAAATATATATATGTGTATATATAGTTCTTAAGCACAAAACAATGTATAGAATCTTTAATCACTATGTATCTCTTATTATTCAACTCATGTGTTAGGGCGGGTGGTTAGTTTTTGTGGTAATAATAAGAAAGCATTAGACTGAAATAAAATTATTAAAAGAGATAATTTCCTCACCTTGATTATACCGAAGTATTTACTATTCTGGTGGAGAGATGAAGGGAAATAATACAAGTCACTATTAGACTTCTCCAAAGAATCAAGTATATATTGAATAAGTAATAACATGTAATAAACTTTACAGTAAGGACCCTAATTTTATACAACTTAAACCTGAAAAGAATACTAATTTAAGGGACTGATCTTATATTTAATTGAAACAAACATTAACATTTATTGATAAAGATGTTGTGAAAACAAAGAAACTTTAACTTTATGAAATATGACTGTACAATATAGAAAAAACACAATGGTTACCCTTTGTTTGTTTGTAAACTTTAGCGGCAAGTCAATAATATATGTATATACACAAAATAATGATAGAACGGTCCTATATTATGAGAACTCATTTAATTGTTTACGTAGATAATGCTAGCATTATAATAAAGAAATAGGTACCTTCGAGAAACATATACTTTCCAAGAAGTGGATTTTTTTCTTCCTGGGTTATTTTTTGTTCCCAATGAGATTCTGTCTTCTAGCTGATGAAAACTGGTTGCGGAGACCTTTATCTTCGATGCCGCGATCCTTTTTAGACAGTAGAGTTGCGGGAGATGAATACTATTCACCATTTTTGAGGAGCCAACTACACAAGCACGTGCTCTAAACTTGAAATCAAAATGAACAATGGCTGCCAGCCATAAAGCGAGCGGTACGTCCTGTACGCTAGCGCTGCAGTTTCCGCTCCTGGCCACCGCCTACAGCGACCCTGCCAGGATGTACGGCCGGTTAGTGAACCAAGAAAGAGCGGGAGATACGACTGAACATCATGGCTGTTCAAGCACAAAAGCCCGTCTTCTAAATCTACAAAACATATGTTTTACACCTAACCTATAAAGAGAGATATAAATATTCCAAAGAGATATAAACCCAAGAATCCTTCATTACACTCCCTAACATATATATATATATATATATTGTAAGACAGAGATTGAGAGTTGTGTGTGTGCGTCTACAAATGTAGGCATATAACCAAGTAATTCAATAACGTCTTATAAAAAAAAAAAAAAAAAAAAAAAAAAATAGCAGCCGTTAAAGAAATGCACATAAGGTGCATCACGAGCAACGCTAACGTAGTGGGAAGTGCGTGTTTGAAGCAGATATCCTCAATACTAACAGAAAGTGCAGACTACGAGCATTTTGAAGTTGTGAAACATTCCAGCCTCTCCAAAAAGATACTATTCGATTCACCATAGCAAATTATGAAATATGGTTTGCCAAGCAACGATGGCCTTTAACATGGGCGAGGATCAGCAGAGTATAGGCATCCATAATTGGAGAAAGAGGGAATCCTTAGACATGACCCAAAATGGCAGTGACAGAGAAAACCTACAAGGACTCATGCTCCGGGAATGAAAGAAACTACACGATAAACTGATTTCTGTAATGGAATTATCGTTCTTAAAATGACAAAAAAGGTTTTTTACCTTGATTCCAAGCATAAGCGAACTTATTTGTCAAGAATCCCCACTTAGGATTCACTGATTTTTGTTACTATAGAACGTTTTAGTAAAAATTGCATTTTCAATTGTACCCTTTAAAGGGTACATCCATATATGTAATATGTACCATATTCCTTCAGGTGTAGGTAGGTATTGAAAGTGAAAGATAACTTACACTTGAATAATGGCAACTCCAGAAAATTTATCATTTTAAAATAGAAAACCGCCTTGTAAGTATCAATTAGTTATTCTTCTTTGTATAAAGTCATTCAGGATTTGTATAAAAAAGGTTTAATCGTTAGAAATATAATAATCTGATTTAAATTTGAATGAATTTCACTAAACTTTCTTTATTTCGATTTATTCATTTTCATTGAACCATGAGATATTTATTTCAAATGTAAATACTGCTTTATCCTACTCTGTCTGAATTATTATTTATTTATGTGTTCTTAGATGAACCCTCATATAAATATTTATTCATGCATTGTTACAATACTTTGCTGCTCATGCAAGGACATAAGTTCGCCAATAGTAAATAAACCCTATCGCTCGATATAAAATCGTTTTAACTTTTTCAATAACATCGACGAATCTCTACCATAATTATTATTTAAATATCTCCTGTTTTCCAAGCAGAGTATCCCTCTAACGTGGGAATTTATTTAAATGTTGTGTGTTCCATCCTTTGGATACTACACACATTTCAGCATTACATTATGATATCTCTTATATAATAATTATAAACATTATAGATCACTAAATTAATTAAATAAAAAAAAGAAATAAAATAAACCATATGTAAACATAACATAGGTAACCACATGTAAATATCTTTTTACATCAATAATTATTTACTATAAATGTTTTTTTCTCTCAACATCTAATTGTATTTATGGAATCAGTGATACTATTCAACGCTTCTCCGCAAAGTTTGTTATAATTAACCTAATAATGTCTGTCAAACCAATTATTCGTAATCAAATTTTCTTCTCTAAAAAACAAGTATTAATTCATTTCATGCCAACTATTTTTAAAATATCCCTTTCAATCTTATCAACCAATTACTATCTAATAGTGTTAAGCTCAAATTATATTTTAAGAATAATTCTTATTCTTCAATTCTAGTAATTAAATACAGCTATCATTCATTCTTAATTTATTATCATTTTCGATTTTCACAATAAAATAAAAGTGGTTTAAAATAATATTTCGTACTCTAGTGCAATTTAAAATAGATTTTTATTAGCTAGAAAATGATATTAAATTATTTCTCCAAGTGTTTCAGTGCAATATAAGAATATGAAATTCAACTCAATTTATACTGGAATGAGAAATGTATACTTTAATTACTCTTATAATTTCAACTTTTTCGTTTCCATATTTCTTAATTTTAAGGTATTTTTTTCGTTTCAAAGCGGAATATAGCATTCATTATATCAACAGTAATTAAACGGACATAAAAATTAAATTCTTATATTCTTCTTAATCCTTCTAGCGATTAGGTTAAAAGGGTTTAAAAAAATAATTTCATTCTTGGAAGATAAAGGAAAAAATTATACAGGGTTTATAGCCAATTATTGGCACTAGCCTACTTTACATTTACATTAGTAATTAAACGGGGGAAAAAATATTCGAACCCTTTAATACAGGGATATCGTGAATAAAAATTAATTGACCAAGGAATGAAAGGATGGGGGGGGGGGGGAGGAATATACCATTTGATATAAAACTATTGATTTAATGTAACTTTTTTCGGGAATAAATCACAGTAGGTCTTACAATGATTTATTTTGGGAAAGCACTTTCAGAGCGCATTTTCCATCTTCGTTGTTCTCTCAATTAGGGTCACAATATGAATGAGTCACAAGGATAACTCGCCTTTAGTGTCGCATCTTTCACCATCCAGCAGCTACTAATAATTATGAATGGTATATCATTCTTTTTATAGTTCAGGATTGATAATAAATTTAAATACGAGATGCCAAACTTTTTTAAGTTTTAATATTCAAATAAAGTCGAAATAGAAGGTTTCCTTACATGACTCATTCCAGCTGAGGATATTGAAGTTCTTTTTTAATAAATTTATTATAAATCAAGGTCAGCTCTGATCAATAGAGAGGTAAGTTAGTGAAACAATTGTTTTATTATTTATACAGGAACACCCGCAACTAGGAGATTTAGCTTAAAGTTTAAGAATGTAATATAAAAACAAAATTATAGAACAATAACAAAAAACTGAACCAACAAATAAACATTAAATACAAGTAATAAACACAACAAATAAACATTAGACTAGTAATAAAGACAATAATTTAAAATGTTTTTAATAAAAAAGTATGTTATTTCTATATACTAATACTTTTACATTATTTAAAAATTTTCCAAATTATATTAAATTTCTCACTAAGTCAAAATCAAAAAAGAGAGATGTTAAGTTTTGTAATTCAATTTTTTAAGGCGATTTAGAATATTGTAGAAAATTGGGCTTGTCTGTAGGAAGTTCGTACATGTTATGTGGAGTTTCTAAGTATTCAATGTTCCTGCAGTTTAGCAGTATGTGTTTAATCTTGAATTGTTCATGGCATGTTCCGAATAGAAGTCTTTGTGTTCTTGTCATGAGGTATGAATGGGTTAAATGTGAGTGTCCTCGTATAACTTTTCTGGTCTGTATAATAAATAAAAAACAACATTATATAGAAAGTCGTTTATTTAAATAAAACTAATCCAATTATTCTATCTGACATATTGTATCTTGGAACTCATCCTACGAGGTGGGTAAAGAAAATAGTCACACACCAATAAGAGGAATATCCAAATAGCCAAATCCCACGGAAAAAATCTTTCAATAATAATACTGATTCCATTCAAGGATAGCAATGCTACTATAATTTTCACAGTCTGGGGCAAGGGATTTCGGCTTGCTGGTAGGGGTTCTCAACAGAAGGATATAAAGGTCACACCCCTTCACTCTTAAAAATCATTTTATTACCGGGAGAATACTTTCGGAAGAACTTGTCCCATCATTAGTGGTCTAGAGTTGGTCTTTATCCATAAGGGATCCCCGGGAAGACAGTTTAGTATCATGGAGTCTTGCCGGAGATCCCGTGTTAATAGAAATCTACTCTGGAACACTGAAGATGGGACAGCTTGCCTGAAAGTATTCTGCGAGTAACAAAATGATTTTTAAGAGTGGTGGCGTGTGAAGTTTATATAGTTTTTAGTTAGTGTATAGCTTTCCTTATGAGTGGGCACAAAGGTTGTTTCTCTCCATAAACAGGCTTCTTTTTTTTTTAACTTATCCAGATATCTCGTTTAAAATCGAATGTTTGATTTTCAAAGTAGTTTTTTGGCAGGTGGAGGTGATAATTCTGCAGGCTGATTGAATAAAATTGCCAAATGTTCACAATAAAGATTTATTACACAGACAAAATGCTTTGGAGTCAATAAAACATCGTCAGTGCCCTAACATCGTGGATGTTAACTTGGAGGACTCTATGACTAGTCACGTATTATGGTATTTGGCGTAGGCAGTGTTTGTCGCTGTGAGAAATTTTTATTCTGGGAGTTTGGCCCAACTTTTAATCAACCAGAAGTAATATTTAATTCTGTATCTTTGTATGAACATTGCATACAGATATACTGGGGGCAAGAAACACCCAAGTCCTTAGATTTAAGATATTTCTCATTATCAGTTTCTGTTATTTATAATGAAACCTTGGAAGTATTCATTCGAAAATACTGTCTGTAAGAGTTTATAAAACATCTTGGCTATCATAGTATACCACATTATTCCTTAGAGAATATCAAAGTTAAGGAGATTTACTATTTATCTGCATTGGTCCAAACTGTTTGTTGATGATACAAAAAACCCTATTACTTAAAGCAACTTACCTCACTTACAAAAACTACCACACCCGTTATAATATAATATCGAAAGTTGCATGTTCTGGAAACGAATAGAGCTTAATACGGCTCTGAAATGGCTGACTATTGACTATCGTCATTCTCCCATATCCAAATTATTAGCCAGCTCACCAACAAGTACCTAGGATTGTGTCCATTGGCAGCTATCACAACTCAATAGATGTATATTTGTCTTGTTTCGTTGCGACAGATTGAGCTGCTGAAAAACGTTCAATTCTTGGGATCATCTTCATGTGTGACGGCATCAAATGCTTCAATCATCTGTGCTCAATTATCATTTTTTAACGGCACTCATCGATTATATTTAACATATATTCAATCTTTCCAGTTGTGACCCCCCCCCCCCTTATTTGCTGATAGTTCAATACTTCCTCGGAACAAACCCATCTGATTAATAATGCACTTGTAAATCTTGAAGAAACGTTATTTTATGGCTTGATATGGGATTTTAAATGCAAACGAAGGAAGGAGGAGGACTGAAAGGATAGAATTCGAGAGAGAATGGAAAGACACAGACTGGCGGCGAAGAGACAGATGGAGGGGAAGACAAAAGGCCAGGCACAACTCAATGGGAGAAGCCACAAGTCCCATTTCAAGGTCTAATTAATCCACATTTATTTGTCTTTGGGGTATTGCACCTTAAACTTATGATTGACTTATGGATTGTCGGGGTAATATCGCCCACAATTACAGGGACTTGACAGCCACTTAGCCCAAGTTCTAACAACCAACCCCAGACAGTCCTTACCCCACTATTTCAGCAGCCATTGTTCAAACAGTCTCTTCTCTTCATTAATTACCGCCGTTTGGGACCATCTTCAGATCTCTATTCCTAACACTGTTACAGCATCCTCATACCGCCTAAATTAACTATTTCAATAGCTTTTAAGCTGACGTAGAATTGACTATTCATGGGTAATTCAATTTCCTTTATGACAGCCAAATAAGATCTAGCTAATCTTCATTTAAGAGCTAATATAAGGATTTATTTTTTTAGTTTAACATTCTTTCCAAGTTATAGAGCTTCCCATCTAAAATTGGATTTAGGAAATCCAAAATGTGGCCGTGTTAGTTAGTTACTGGTTTGGATGGCAAATAGAATCTTCATCTTCCTCTAATAAGTTTAACTTCCAGCTGCAGTCAAGTGAGGGTCAGACTCTCAGATGAGCTGGAGATTTAACTGGTTTAACTCATGATTCAAAAGCATTGTCGTTGAAAGAATTTATGCTTCATACAAAACACATTTAACAGAATATACAGCTTATAAATTTTGACTTTTATTGATAAAATCATACGCTTTGATTGTGGATTATTATGTAAGACCCATGCAGGAGATTAACAGACATTTTTATTTTTAAGCCACTAGACTACAAAACTACTATTCCTCAATATTCTATACGTATTTATACACACAAACACACACACACACACACACACACACACACACACACACACACACACACACACAGGCACACACACAACACACAAACACACACGCTCACACACAAGTAGTATATATTTTTAATGAAACTGCTTTAATTAAATAAAATGAATACCAAAACTCTCCACTGAAATTATAATTTATTCAACAACATTTATAATGATATTAATAGAATATATATTTACTTTTACAACACCCTTCGCACTTCGGCTTTGGTGAAGATTCGAAAGAATTTTTGTGAAATTCTATCTTGCCAACAACCTCAATAGCGCCTCTGCTTTTTCTAAACTAAAACCCTAAACCACCGGTACCTCGTAACCGTTAATCGTGCTAAAAAAAACCAAAACAAATGGAACCGTTTTAGAATTGTAAAAAAAAAAAAAAAAACAATATATAGATAGACAGGTATGTATAGAGATATTAAATTTTAAAATTCGAACTGTTGTTGTTATTCATAGTGATAGTAAAATAAAAGTACGGTTGCGATTTGTGATAGAAGAAGAAAGCCAGTTATTTGAATATGTAGTTCAAAGTATTGGTGTTGAGTTAAATTTTGTTAAAACAATTTTTCTTGGAGTAGGGATTTATTTTGTAAAATGTTGACGTATAAGCCAACTAAATAGCTTCTTTTTCTAAACAACAAAACAAAGTCAAATGAAATTCATAATATTGTGTAATTTATCATTGATTTTTTTTTCTAAACATTTAGTTACGAAAACACATAATTTAGAAAAATAGGAAATTAAACAAATATATACTGTAATAGTAGTTAATTTGTCTATTTATGAAATTTGCCTATAAATGTCTATAGAGACTGGTCGATGGTGTAGCGAGGCGAGCTGGCATTTTATCAAACTAAAGAGCGGCAGTTGGGGCCGATTCGTCTTCATTAGCCCCTACAATTATGAAGACACCGCCATATTGCCGTCCTATGCCCACATTTCTCAAACAGCGGGGACTCTCCATTAAACCTTCAACAGTACTTATTTTTCTTCCAGATTAACCTTTTCTAAAGTTAGTACAACAGGTAAGCATTTGGGAAAAACCTCAGCCTTGTGAAGTAGAGTTTCAGCCTAGTAAAATCTCGGGTATAAAAGCTCAATAGAACCGAAGATATTGTTACGTTTATTACAAAAATAATAAACGTGATTATTAGGGTTCTTTTGGATTGCAAAATTAATCACACGACCTTTAGCGATTTTATCACTGCACAATTTATTTGACAATGCGCCACACACTTATTCACTCTAGATAAATTATTCTTGACAACTAATCACTACATGCACTCATAACTTCACTTCTTATTGCAAGTACAATACCTCACAATCACGCGAATCACTGAAGTTCGCAAAACACGTTACTGCACTGATCATCACAAAAACTCTGCACTGGAACTAGAAATCACTGTTCACTTAAGCTGCACTGAACGCACTGTTATTCGCTAGTAAGAAAACTGAGAACTAACTAACTTTCGGGCTGAGCTGGGCAGCTTTATAGACTGGCGGCATATTCAAGAAGGTCGGATTATCAGGAAGGATTATCGTCCTCTAGATTGGCCTAGATCCCAGACTGACGCCAGTAATTTGCAGAGGCTCAAATTCCTTCTTAAATTCGCGTATTCTCCTTAAATACGTGATTTTCAAGTAAGTTTCGCACCAATATAAAAAAAAAAAAACGTGGCGTTCGCTCAGATTAAATCAAAAGAGAAACTAAATGAAACGATTTTATAATTAGTTCGCCCTCTATTGAAAGGTTTCCTTTCTTCAACTTTCTCTTCTTTCCAGCATCAATTTGTTGATTCCAGGCCGAACATCCTATACCGTAGTCGTTTGCATGTAATACAATTCTAACTGCGTTTCAGCACTATTCTGGTCTCCCTAAAAACTCCAGCATTCTAGAGGTTGTCTGATTTTTTTATTCATAACAAGTGTCAAGTAAAGAATAGCCTATTCCCACTCTAGAATCAAGATCCTCTATTACTATAGGTGGTTCATGGAAACATAAATATTTACAATCGTTAGTATCTATTGACCCACATTAGATCTGGTTTCTAGACGAAAATTGACTTCTTTATCATTTCTAATGATTTATTCATTTAATCTCGCAACAAACCTAGAGTGCGGTTGTCGGTTCCCACCTGGGGAATTAAATAAAATCCTTAATCAATTCCTCTCTAGAAAATGGTGGTAACCTGTAGATAACCTGTTCCAATTAGCCATAGTAGCAAAAGGTGTACGTTAATAAATAATAATATTGATTTGTCCTGTGGATAGTGATAGGAGAAGAAAGCCAGTTATTTTAATATGCAGTTCAATGTTTTAGTGTTTTGTGAGATTCGGTTTAAAATTTGTTTTTGGAGGTTCATGATTATGTGAATCTGTAGGCTGTTGTGTAGTAGTTTTGAAAGGTTAGTAGGTATCTTATGTCAGTTATTAGTCTGTAGTCAATACTTAAGTGACTTAAGCTCATTGTGTTTTCCACAGGGTGGTTCAGTCCGTCATGAGATGTTCGTTATCATTTCATTATGTTACATATGATTATTTTTTTACCCTTGTTAACATATGATTATTGTGTTACTTTTGTTACCATCTAATTTTTGTGGTTATATTATTATCATGTTACTTTACAAATTGTTTTCTGTTTGTTTACACCTGAATGAATAACCAGGTTATAGTCATGTTATTAATATGTACGTTTATTTATGAAAATAATAATGGCGACGAATTAAATGGTACGACAAAAAGATTCGGACCTGTATTTGAAGAAAAGGAAGTTACTAGAATTGCGCTTGAACAAACGAAAAGACGATCTACCTAAATGTGGAAATTTTGTGGATACACTTACCTATTACACTGAAACATTTTCAACGATATGGACTGAAATCGAAGATTCACCGTCAAATATTGAACTTTACACAAATTCAATAGAAAATGAACTGGAAATTAGATGGCACTTGGAAGAAATGCATGAACAAATACAAATTAGTCTTGAAGCAGAAAGGAAAAAGTACAATACAGGCTCTGCAATGGCTATGTCTAAAATACATCAGAATGCAGCTAATATTCCTTTTCAGCCATATACACAGGAAGAAAGTTTCCAAAACTTCACTCGGCGGTTTGAAAACTACATCCAGTTAAGAGGAAACGTAAGTCCAACAAGCAAGGTAAATCTATTCTTACAAGCAATCACACCACAAATGCATGAACAGCGTCATGGCATTTCCATACCAAAGATTCCACTTAACAAAACATATCTAGAATTGACTCAATTTATCTGCTATTCAATTATTCAAAGCTAATGACTCAAATAGAACCAAAACCTAGTATTTGGGCTCGTCAACAAAAATTTACAACACGTAACCAGCTAGGTAATGAATCTATACAGTATTATGCAAATATCCTTATAAAACTTAGTATAAATTTCCAGTTTGCTTGTGCGATATCCCATTTATACTGATAGAATTTTAGCAAATAGTGGCTAACGCGTTTTATAAGCCTATCCTGTAGTGAAATAAACAATGATATATACCCATGTTTCACCATTACCATGTGCGATAATATTACTTTAAATTGAGGATATCATAACCTCCTTCTGTGTCCCTAATTTAATTGCTGCGATTTTATCCCAAATTGGTAAATCCCATAAAAAAGTTGTTTGTAGAGATTTTTAAGATGAGCAATGGCACATTTAATTTTACCAAACGAACATGTATGCAATTGAACATCATATTAATGAGTCGATTATACATTAATGTTGTAGTGAAATTGACATTCGAATATTTCTTCAAATCGTTTTCTATAATCTAAATTTATTTGCGGTTCTTTACTAACTCCTCACATCAGCAATAACATCATTTTAAAAATAACATTAAGTTATGCAACTACTTCAATTAAGATATTGCTATAATCTTTGCTTAGGTTAAACATACAACGATGTAGATTTCCTTTCAGATTATGGCTAAAGAGCGAAATCGTATAGCAACAAAAATATTTCTTACTACAAGCCTAGTAAGTACTTTGTTGTATCAAGTCCCAAAATGTTTATGTCATCGAAACATATGAAGAATACCAACCCCATAAAGAAAGTATAACATTCAATTCATTTTCACATTAATGAACTTACGAAAAAAATCTACTTCTGGTACAATAATATCAGTTTTATTTCTGGAACAAATGCAGAAGAAGCATATAGCCACTACATCCAATATTACACCGATACCTTGTATTCAGAACAAGTTGGTGTAGCAATAGTATCCAGTTCTCAAGTTAGAAAATATAAATTACATGAAGCTAACTACATCTTTTCAGGGGAGACGTTTGCAATTTTAGAATAGAACAGAGATACAAATATCAGGTAATAAAAAGATCATAATTATTGGTAATTCACTAAGCTCTCTAATGGCTTATGAAGAAATTGACACTAACATTCCTTTAAATCGGGCTATGCATAGCTCTTGTTACAAAATGAGTGATTATGGGGGTACCGTCCCGTAGAAGTATTAAAATCAATGTTAAAGCAGATGAATAAACCAACAATGACAGCAATTCTAATAACAGTGAAACAATCTACCGAGCATCTCCAAAAATCGTTCAAAATTTGCTTCAAGAATACTGAACCAAGAGTGGAACACCAGATAGTTATTATCAAATCACAATTAAGTAAAATTTTAACGAGGTATCAGGAAATAAGGAAAATACAGAAGAACCGCGATTCGTAAAAGAATTGATCATACGGCTCACACACATATCTCCAAGTAAATCTTCTCTTTTCAACCGAAATTGTAACTCATAGTTAACAGTTTAACATGTGTTGAGCACTACCAACTCTTCAAGAAGGACAGACAATCTTGCATTTTGCCTACATGAAATTCTAAAGAATGAAGATAATACTTTTCAAAACCTATTTAAGTTCCTTAAAACTGTAAACGTTTTAATGTAATATAAACTTTTTTGTCTGAAAATAACCCACCTGGTAGAATAAACTTAAATAAATTAAAATAAGTTTAAACTGTCAGTCCACGGTCTATACCACAGCCACCTACCATTAGAAACCATATTACACCATTAGAATTTTTTTCTAATCAAAAGAAGTTCTTTTTTTTTTTTATCCTATGAGAATTTTATCTGTAGTCACTCCTATTACATGAAATGATTTTTTCAACAATAAACAATTTTTGCATTGCATAGAACTGTAATTTCTTAACGTTCAATCTCTAAATGTATTGAAACTTCTCTGGACCTTAGAGAAAAATCAGATACCACGATTTTCTTTAATAAAATTCAATGAAAAGATATACAATTATGCATAAGTATAACAGAGTCTGTCATAAAATAATAACAGTAACAATGTAAGATAATTAGAAAGAAAATTGATGTAAATCTTTTTTTTTTTCTTTTTCCCTCTCTCTCTCTTTTGAGAGGACGAAGATAAAGGAAAGAGACTTCAGTGTTATTGGTGATTTAATTATAACAAGAGAGGAGGGAAGCTAATCGCTTCCTCTACCACCTTCTCCTTCTTTACATTCCTAATCCGCAGAATTCATGCATATTTATAGCAACTTCGGCTTCTCTCGGCTCCCAGCCCGACTTTGGCCGAGGGTTAGCTTTAAAAATTAATATCGGAATAAGTTTGTCTGCTCCCTCCTCTCGGAGTTTCCCCCTGGATCGGAAGATGTGGAGGGTTCGCCACCTAATTCCCCATGAATAATCCTTGGCTCGGCCCGGCTAAATGGCACGCACTAATTAGCATTGGGATCGGCTCACTTTTTCTTACTTTATCAGCAGTCATTCTCTCCCCCTTTTTGGTCCTACCTTGGATTTAACAAACTCAACTCCTTAATTCTCTTTGGAATGAGGCCGTTTCCTTCTTCATAATATTGGTTTTTATGTACCATCTGCATAGGTCCTCGAACACGGAAATAATTGAATGTTGCTATAAAGGAAAATTGAGTCGTCTCACACGCACACACACACACAAATTTACAGAACTGATTCTAACCTTCCACCAGACACACTCCTCCTAATAGCACCAACCCTAGGTCCAATGTGTGTCTTATACTTCCTTCCAGCGTATATAAGATATCTCCCACGCATAGAAATACGTCTAAGGAACTAGAACAGGTTATCCAATCATTGCTCTTATTTCCATAAAATTTATTTAAAATATAGAACATAAAAATAATTAATTAATTGGTTGCACCAATAAAATCAACATTGATTCACCTAGTAAGTAAGTTCTTAATATAATTTCTGATTCCATTTTTTGTTCTTCAATATATATATATAAATTATTATTATTTATTAACGTCCACTTTTTGCATCTCAGGCTAATTGGGACGGGTTATCTACAGGTTACCACCCTTTTCTAGCCAGGGTGGGACTTAGGATGTTATTTAATGAATTTCGTCACTAAATAATTTCCTTTGCCCAGGCGAGAATCGAACTCGCCACTCTAGACTTACTATGTGAGATTAAGGTCAACGCTTTAACTCACATGGCTAACCTGAGCTCCCATATATAAATTATACATGAAGCCCATTAGGTTATGATGTATAATTCTAATGAAAGGGCTCTATGCAAACACTCAACATCTTACTTATTAACATACGGTATTTATTTTTGATTTATTTTACAATATTTAAATTAAACATTCCTTTTAGCAGATTTTCCTTACGGGAGCTCAGCTATTGAGATCGTACTCATGTCACGATTTTCAAAAAAAAAATTCCTTAAGTGTCCATCAATGCTACTAAGGTGTAGTAAAGTATATATATTGTACATATGTTAACGAATTAGCGACCGCAATTTTGGTTTGATAATTACCAAACTCTATATTTAAACTTAAAAGAACAAGTTCGTTTATGGCTGAAATCCTATCATATGGGGGAATTAAGAGTGAGAGTTTCGAAAATTCCTAAATCGATCGAAATATTATATGGAACCAATCTTATTGCAAACGTAACATTCTATAAATGTTGTTATTTACGTTTTTACACTATCTTAATTATTAACCGAGATATGTGCATTTTTCAGTTTTCGGCCCTAAGTAAACCATCCCCCTCCCCCCTGCTCAAGTCATATTAACAATTAGCTGGTATGTTATGAAGCACTTTATATGAAGCCTAAATACTAAATATTATTCTCATTGAACCAGTACTTTTTGAGATAAATGCAAATACGTGACGCAACCCCTGCGTGTCGGACATTTTCGTCATCTACTAGGAAGGATCACCTTTTTATATATTCACTACTCCCTGTGCCTCAGAATGAATCTCCATTTTAAAATATGACATTTTTATTTGTGTAACATAGTGTTTTGGGGTTCACGTTAGCCTTTAGAGTTAAAGCGTTGGCCTTAATTTCAAATGGCAAACCTGGAGTGCCGAGTCCGATTCCCGCTTGGGCTAATAATAATTTATTTAGGGATGGACTCATTAAATAAAACCCTTAGATGCACCCTGGCCAGAAAAGGATGGTAAAATGTAGATAACCCGTCACAGTTAGCCAATTTATCAAAAAGTGGACGTTAATAAATAAATATATTGATTTTCTATTTAAAACTTGTCTGAACAATTGCAAAATCACTAATGACAGTCAGGATCAAGATAAAGTTTGTTATGATTTATAGTCACAATAGTATGACCATGGAATTCTGAATTCGTAACATTTACGTACGGAAATGTAGGTATATCTAAGAGTTTTGGAGTTAACTAGCTAAATAGGGGAGAAGGCCATATGTCAGATAGGTATAATGGCTGAGTGTCGCTGATTACTCCACTTTGACGGAGGCGCGGTGAACTTACTCATATTACTGTGGGCTTCATAATGAAGATGAATAGCTCCTAACAACAGCTTTTAACTCGATGAATCCACGATAGGATAACTCTGAAATACAGTCACTCATAAATCACTCAATCAGTACGAATGATTCATACCTAACCGATGTATATATTTGTTTAATTTATTAGACTCATATATTAATTTATTTATTGGCCGCTATCTTAGAATTTATCAAGACAATCACTAGTTTAGTTATTTTCATTCTTAAATGTAATTTTTTTTCACATCTTCTATTTATACCAATCACCATCACTGTGGGGCACAAACCAAATAAATAATAAAATAATATTTTCACACCACACCTAGCTATATATCCTTTTTTTTTTATTTAACCAAAAATAATTTCCTGAGGCAATCATGGGTCGAGGAAGATTCCGAATAGGCCACACAAGATTTTCGCATGGTTATCTTATGGCGAAAGATCAACCCACACTATGTGGGAAGTATAACACAGATTTAACTATCTACCATATATTAATGTAATGCCATCCGTACACAAATATTCGAAACTAATGCAATTTATCCAATAATATTACCCTTGGGGAGGACCCCAAAGAGCTAGATAAATTATTTAATTTTATGAAAATTGCAAATTTGTATAAAGAAATTTAAGTTACAAATTTTTATTGAGAAATTTTCTGTATCCTCGTTTATATTGTTGCATTTTAAATAGCGATACAAATAAGAATATAGCAATATTAACAATTTACATGAACACAGTTTACTCTCAAAATGCAGGTACTTTTCCAAAACTAGACTAATAGATATTACCGGGTGATGATAGCCTAGTAGGTCTTTGCCTAAAACCTTAAGAAAAAAACAATAATTTTTTTGGGAGACATAATGTCTTACTACACTGCTTAAGAAATAATAATAAAAATTAGAAAACCTTACGTTATATAACGTACATTGTGGTATCTTTTGAGTTAGATTTTGATGATTAATTAGCGAGATCATTTCCCAAAATTCCAGAATGACCTTGGGGCCAGCAAAAGTGTAATCTCATGTTAAAGTCTTGTAAGTATGTGTCTGTTTTTTTTTCTATTAAAGAATCGGGAATTAAATATTTTTGAAAGGATTGTAAAGAGTTATGGCTATCAGTGGCTAAATGTTGATACTGCAATACAAAAATTACAGAATGCTATATTAAAATATCAAACATACACAAATAATAAATGGCAACAGTAATGGAATATTACTACGAAAGATCAACACTTTCCAAATTATTCATTCTAAAAATTAAAGGGTATTTAGAGCAAACATTAACATCAACAGACTATTGCATGACACAATTATTAATATAACTTGGATCATGAGTTCTTACTTTTATAGTTTTGGCCTAACAGATCAAACAAATTATTAGTGAGACATTACTAAGGAATAGACTTACACACACTTCGTCTATGTCTGAGGACTATAAATGGAGTATAAAAAAAAAATTTAAACAGAAATAAATCGTCCAAAAGACAATTGGACAATTCAACAAGATTAGTTTTAAAAAACGTTTATTTAACAAACGCGATAAATAATTAAAAAAGTATGTTGAACAAGTTGAAAAAACTCAAACTGCGTTATTGAAAATTTAACTATTTGAAATCATTTAATCATCATTTTAACTTATTATTCTAATAATAAATCGTTTTATTTAATCAATAGTTTTTTAATTATGTTTTTCGTAGTTATTATAAATTATTATTATTATTATTATATATTAACGTCCACTTTTTTCAACGAAGGCTAATTGGGACGGGTTATCTACAGGTTACCACCCTTTTCTAGCCAGGGTGGGACTTCATCACTAAATAAATTCCCTTGCCTTGGCGGGAAGCGAACTCGCCACTCTAGACGATTTCCATGTGACTTTCTAGGATTACCATGTGAGATTAAAGGCAACGCTTTAACGCGCATGGCTACCCTGAACCCCGTTAGTATTTAGAATGCCCAAATCCTGAAAAATACTACTATTGATTTAGCTGGAAAAATGGGCAAACTATAGAGTTAGTATAAATAAACAATTGCTTATAACAAAAACAAGTTATGTACAAACGATGAACGGGACATGAGGGAAATAAACTGCCTCCCTTCAGGGTTACCTCTGGAAGGAAATAATTTATAAAATAAATGTATATGTAAAGATGCTGACAGTCGTATCGATCAAGCGTGTGTACATCTTTCACTCCCCTTCAGTTGTAATGTACATTGAGGGTAAAATTAAGCAGAGGTTCTATCTCATCTGAGGAAGAACTTTAGTATACCAAAGAACCGCACTGTCTCAGTTCTATTGGAAGTAATAAGAGGGCTCAATTAAAATGAAAAGTCGTTGGGTCTCCTAGATCTCGGCAACTGACAAGTTGGTCACTCGTTACCTAACCTATGGCTTCCCCGGATTTAGAACAACTTCAGTTCACTGGATATAACAACAAATGAAATCCGTAACAACTCAGAAATTTCTAATTTTCAAAATTAGCCCCCAGGAACCACCGGCCCCTCTAGTCCAATTTCAGACGTTAACGAAATTTATCTTTATTTTTATATAATACGTTTAAAAATCCAGTTCGGGAACGATCAATAATAATTTTGTCCACTAGAGCTTTAACACACACACACACACACACACACACACACACATAAATATATATGTGTATATATATATATATATATATATATATATATATATATATGTATATATGTGTGTATATATATATATATATATATATATATATATATTTATTTATTTATATATAGTTCTGAACGTACCTCATTTTCGTCATCTCCTAAGTGGTATCGATGGATAATTGAGGAAGTTTTTCAAACTCATAAGTACGATCTCAACATCTGATTTCCTTTGAGAAAAATCTGCTAAAAATCAAATA
Organism: Riptortus pedestris; assembly: GCA_019009955.1. Taxonomy (NCBI): domain Eukaryota; kingdom Metazoa; phylum Arthropoda; class Insecta; order Hemiptera; family Alydidae; genus Riptortus; species Riptortus pedestris. Next base: position 54,634,312 of record CM032229.1, read on the forward strand.
ATGTTGGAAAGTTCAAAAGAACATTACTTGTACACCCTTCGCTCTACATTCAAATTGAACTGCCTCCTGACCATTATATACTACTTGTATTATATTGAGACCAAATTACACACACACACAGGCATATATATATATATATATATATACACACACACACACACACACACACACTTTAACTGGAAGAGGAGGGCTAAATTGTGAAAATCAGAAATCAACAGTCTTTCTTTACATTTTTACCTCCTATCAGAAACACATGAAAAGATGTCCGGTTTTCATTAGGTTACGGCCTTCAGTGAACCCCCATTTCTATTAATGCGTTTTTTACTAAAATAGCCTAAGCAACTAAACATATCATTTTCAGCTTAAATTTCAAGTCCTGACAACATTGAGTTCTTAGTACTTGAAAATGGAGAACACATGTAGTCAGATCATTAGCTTGTCACGCAAGTGAGAAGTATGCCTAGATTACACAGACTCAGTGCTACAGACTTCTTAAATTTCTGGTTGTTTTCTCTGAGACATATTTTTGTTAATTTTATTTTATTTTTTAAGAGCTTCGCAACCTATACGATGTACCAGTTCAGCAAGGTACTGGATCATAGACAACAGCTTAAGATTTGAAACAAAAACTTTTTTTCGCAGCTCCAGCGTGAAAAAATTTTTTTATTACGTTACTCCTAATAACATTCATTACAAAAGTAGGCGTTATTATTATTATTTTTTTTTTTTTGTAATTGCTCTTCTATTATGCAAAATCGTTTCCTCAACGTTGATCAGGTGGGTGTGCGGGTAAGGCCAGTGACTTGTGAGCGAAGGTCAAACCTATTTCTGTACATTGACCTCAATAATCTGGAAGATGGCAAGGGTAATCACAGCTCTTGAACTTGAGTCGCCATGTTATGCACAGAAAATGCTAAATGGTGATGCAATTTAAATTCATGGAACAGGATAAAAATCCTCCCAGTGTTGCTAATGAGTTGTCTCTTTAGTTTTATTGCCTATTTGCTATCACATCACGTAAACAGGGCCGCCTGTTGAGCAACATGTGGTGGGGGGTGATGCTATATAAAGGTTCTTATCGGCAAAGTGCATCAGTCATGGCCAGAATGTATTCTTTGCCGCTGAGTTTTGCATTGTTTTTTCTGGGTGTGGCAGGTGTGTTCGCCCTCGACATTGACTTCCGTAAGTCATTTATTAATGTATTTTATTTATTTATAGGGGCTCAGGTTAGACATGCGAGTTAAAGCGTTTACCTTTATCTCACATGGTAAACCTAGAGTGGCGAGTTCGATTCTCGCCTGGGGAAAGGAAATTATTTAGTGACAAAATTCATTAAATAACGTCCTAAAATCCCACCCTGGCTAGAAAAGGGTGGTGACCTGTAGATAACCCGTCCCGATTAGCCTAAGTTGCAAAATGTGGGCGTTAATAAATAAATAAATAAAATTATTTATTTATGGCCAAAATTTTATGATCATTAATTCATTTAAAATAAAAATGATATTCATAATCAGTCTCCATAGTATACACCATCCATTGTAATGACTACTAAAAAAATTATAATTATATGAATGGTTAAGTTGTGTTAACTGCTATTAGGGCTTAGAAATGTTCATTGAATTACTTGTCCTATATGTTTAACTCCGCCTGTGTCAGGAGAATAAAATTTACTTGCATAAATTTTATATTATCGGTGTAGAAATTGGGGCAATTAATACTACAATCATGGGGGGGGGGCAATAAGAAGTAAAAAAAAATTTTTATATTAAATTATAGAGTCACAAAGTTTAAAAAAAATTCACGCAAGGGCTGCGTTAACTAAGCAGATTTTGCACGTGATATTTTACAATAGAGAAATCTGAATACTGGTAACACTTAACACTACCATGAGTAAATTCAAACGGTAATGAGAAATCTTTCAGTAAATTTAAATATTCTCTCAACGGAAACGGCTTCTGAATTGTAAACATACAGGTCTGGTACCCGCTCAGAACTGAAAAGATACATAGATAGACATATTCTTCGCCGGAAAGGAACACAATTACTTAAATATATCTGAATATAACATATTAACTTTATTGCAAACTACTTACTATATATAGTACTGTAATTTATAATGAATAATTGCATATATCTCACAAAGTAGAAGCTTACACCAGTCTCTAAACGAATTTCACGAGAGCTGAACAGTTGCAGAAATGGCCGATTCTACCTTTCGGCAGAAAATCACGATCAAAACCGACATGAGCCGAACAGAACAGACAATAGCTGATCTCATCTCGTCCGTTATCCACACACACTTAATAAAATTGCAAATATCTCGGCTAATATTCAAGATAGTGAATAAACGTATATATCAATATTTATAGTAAATTGAATATCCTATAAGGTTGGTTCTATACAAATTTTCGATAACGGAAATATTTCGAATTTTTAAAAATTTCCCTTCTTAACCCCCGCCTCTCCCACTGGTGCGATTTCAGCCTTTGACGAACTTGATCTTTCTTTTTACATAAAACGAACAAATATCAAGTTTGATAACGATCAGACAAAAATTACGACCGCTAGAGAGTTAACAGACTTATATTTTCGTCATCTACTGGGACGGATAGGATTGATGGACATTTGAAGAACATCTTCGAATATCGCCTCATGAGTACGACCTCAATAGCTGATTTTCCCTAAGGGAAATCTGCTAATAAAAACAATAATATAAGAGACATATTGTTTTCAACTGTATCGTACCTTTATAAGTCAACGATCAGTATAAAAGTCTAATAAGTTCGATTCTTGCCTGGGCAATGGAAATTATTTAGTGACGAAATTCATTAAATAACGTCCTAAAATCCCACCCTGGCTAGAAAAGGGTGGTAACCTGTAGATAACCCGTCCAGATTAGCCTAAGTTGCAAAAAGTGGACGTTAATAAATAATAATAAATACATCCACTTTACAGTAATAGTTTTATGAATGGTATTTGAAATGAATTACTTTCTGTTTCGGGTTCCAAATTAAAATTTTATGTATTTATTTTAATTACTGAAAAAATATTTTTTTCCTCATTCATTGAGGCATACATCTTTCACGAATTCTCACACAATTACTACCCTTGATCAAACACATATTAAATGATATTCAACATAAATAATATGTTACACCGATGTATTTTTTTGCACGATGACATCGTCTTCTTTATCATTGTTAAGTAATACTGTAAATAATAGTTGAAAACAAGTTTGAACCTTTCCTCAATTAAATAAAAAATATGTATTTGGATATTGACTATATATATATTCAAATGAATTGTAGGATATTTTAACTTTCCAATGGATTGTATATATGCCTGTATATATACCCTCTTAACTAGTATTAACATGTTCGTCACGCAAGGTCTGTGTAAACAAAGCAGATTTCCACGTGAAGTTTTACCATAGATACATCTACATACTGGTAACGACGACAGACAGAAATATCCTTGATCGGAAACGAAAACAATTAATGAAATATATCTGAATATAATATATTAATTTTATTGAAAATTATTTAATATATCTAGTACTGTAATTTATAATGAAATAGAATAATCTCAATTGTATCATAATTTAAAACTTGATAGATTTATTAAATAATAAAAGTCTAAATTCAAAATGTAATAAAAAAACCAAAAAAAAAAAAACAAGAATATTGTGAAACAACTGAGAGACAATGGTTCACTGCAAAATTGAATGAATTCCTATTCCTTCAAAAAGCAATTGTTACTTTAAAAAGCAACTGCTCCTTTAAAAACGAAACTGTTCATTTAAAAATCACCTTTTCCTTTAAAAAGCTGCTGTTCTTTTAAAAACGAAACTGTTCCTTTAAAAAACAATTGTTACTTCAAAAAACAATTGTTACTTTAAAATGCAACTGCTCCTTTAAAAAGTAATTGTTCCTTTAAAATGCAACGAAATTCGTTGAGTATGGCTAATACAATCCAATCTCATTCGAAACCTGCTTGATGCTCATATTGCATCAAGTGTAACCTCTTTAATAATTAGAATAAATAATTTCTTTAAAGTTGTGAGCCTCAATTTTATCTTGAAATTTCTAAAATATTATTCTTGAGTTCAATTTAATTCCACTCCTGATGTTGGTAATTGTTAATGAATGTAATTATGTGTTATATCGGTGGTCACTTCTGACACTGCTAGATCACCCCCACCCCCCCCATGAAAGGAGTCCAATGATCTATGCACCCCCTCCTCCTCGGGAGCTTTTAGACATTTTTAAATAAGGACCTACATTTAGAAATTAAAAACCAATTAGTTAAGTATTAAAGTGAGACATAGATTTAAAGTGACAGTTATGCTATAGCAGCATGTATAAAAAGTGTTGTAGCTAGACGGGTGTTGGCCAGCCCTTCTGATCCCATCGTTTGTCTCGCTAATGGACGACTGTTGGCTTTGACAACTTGCTAGATGGCCTCTCGCCATCCTCTCCCTTACTATATTTCCCTGTCCACATCTATTTACAATGGAATTCTACTTCTTTCTTAGCTCTAATAGCTTAAATATCAATGAATGACACTTGGAATGAGATTATCGCACAGTCTCTCACAATCGATTTAGCCATTATTTGTTTTTAATTTCAAATTAATTCAAAAGTAGCCCTAACTCTCTGGCTCAACTTATCAATTTGACTCAACAAATCAAATATGGCATAAAATTCATTTAATATAGCATTTGGAAAGAAAGTTATCTAAATGGAATCGTTCAATAAATGTATTTATTAGCCCAATAGAGTGGTCTCATCAACGACGGTTTAAGTTTTTAATGTCTAAAAAGAACCACTTACTCATTCTAACCAGTATAAGATGTCATGCTAATCTAAACAAAAAGCCTTAGTCTATTTTTATGAAGCTTGTAAGTTCTACTAATAAATTAAGTTTTTTTGTAAGAAATATCAAACAATTTAAAAAAAAAATAGAAACATACCCATTTTAATAAAATGATCCTTGATCGTGTTTATGCTGCATATTTGACAACTTCATAATTCCAATGATTTAGAGGAAGATCATTATATAAACGACCAGATTGAAACTGTACAGTAGCTAATTATTTCTGCAAATAATCTTTCAAATTTTATTCCAATTAAATTTGTTTTCAAGATTTCATAAAAATAATAAAATATTGATACTTTTCTCGTAATTCATTTATCTAAAATATTTTTCTATATATTAATCTAATTTATTCATTTATAAAATACATTTTCACTGATCACTGAATCACTGATTAGTATGCTGTGTACCTAGTAACCCGATTCACTGAGGTAGGTCTTTTATTCAATTAAATAAAGGCCTCTTTTTCTCTATGTTTTCCACTATACATCTATTTTTAAATGCAACGGCTTAAGAAGGAGAAATGTTTATTTATCTTAGTAATAATATGTTTTTATTAAAGAAAGAAATATTTGAACTATACCACAATCTAGTAGTTTAAAAAGTTAATTCTCATTTAGGTTTGCACTGAAATTATACTTGCCGGAAATAATTTATAAAATGATTCGATTACGGGAGGAATTATATTTCAATTCCCCCGAAATTCCTATGCTAAATTTAAAAAATACCTGATTTTTTTACATATAGGCCATTTTTTTTAACTTTATCTGAGCCTCCATTATCCAACAACTACAATATGAATGTGTAATATATATCTGCTTCCCGAAATTTCAGATTCCGATCTGGTTCCTGAGTTAAGCCCGTCAACTGCTGTTCAACATCGCACTCGATTCACGCGAGGAACTGTTGGAAATGAAGCCGAGATAAAGAAAGATATTGAGAAAGGAGAATGGTGGAAAAGGGTAATCGATTAGTTTAATTATTATTGAAGATCATTTAGAATAAGAAAATTTGACTAAACGCTTTTTTTTTAGACTTTAAATTAAACTAATGACTATAGAAACGTCGGATGCGAAACATAAATTGTTCAAAACACTGTTACAAAAATATATATACGTTATATATATTTTATACAAAAATATATTGCACGTAGTTAATTCTATTATTTAAAAGTCTCTTGAAATCAATGAGTGCAATCAATAATAATCATCAAGTGTCGACTAGGGTGAGGATTTTTTTTACCTGTTAAAATGTCCTTCCAGTTATGAAGAAAAATTAATCAGGCTTCCCAGGAGTAGGAATAAAACATAGATGCCGTCATTTTCACATTGTGTACCATCTTTCTCTCTTAATAAGATATATGTTTTGTGTTTTAAGTCATACGTCATTTAGTTTAATACTCTGAACATAGATTTATCTTATTTGTGATTAACGTAAAGTTTTAATTTCAGAGATGCTGTGGTAATGGAACTTCATACAATCCGGAATTCGCGAAGAAAAAGCGACAGTTCATCGATGAATGTACTCCAGAAACCCTCAGTAAAAGTACCCATGTGATTTCAGGTAATTAATTCAATTTAAAATGAATAAACCCTTTAAATTAAAAAAGAAACGCATGGTAATTGTTCACTACAATATAATGCATACAATGATTTTTTGACTGGTGTAATAATATTGATTAATTTATATTATAATAAGTAGCCACTGGAAAATGGAAAATCATTTTAATATTTTCGTTATTTTTCAGCTGACCCGTTTCTTGAATCTTGTCAAGATTTAAAGGAAAAGAATAGAAGGAGCGTAGTAAGTACATATAATATTGCAATTATATACGATAATTTATTTGTACATCTACGTGAGTTTTTAGGTGGGTAGATATGGAATAGATTAATTGATGAATGTTTTGCTTTGTTATAGTGCAATGTGGACTGTGTCTACAGGAAATATGGGATCGTAAGTAATACTATAATTTATGAATTTAATTCTACAACTTACGAGAAAGAAACTACTATTTTTTATTTATATTTCAGGTGGATGCTAGCGGAAATATTAACAGTGAAAAGTTAAAAGAATTATCCGAAGAATTCGTTACATCAGATTGGCTTAGACAGATAAGAGCCAAAGCAATAGAAAAATGTGCAAAATGGAAAGGTACAGATAATTTTAAAATAAAATTCAAAATAATTATAGAAACAGAGTATTCTTTCAAGAGATGAAAAGTGATTTGCTATTTAGAGCCAGGTTTTTTATTAAATGGCAACCCAACTAAATTCTGTTAAGACCTTTAAATAAATACATATTTAAGCTATGTGACCAAGAAACATGATTTTAAAGAAGAAACTTTTTTTTCTTTAATTTGAAAAATACTTTTCATGTACACATTATACATAGAATCTTCAATTACCTTCAATGAGTATGACAATTAAGAAACAAAGATAGTCTTAAAAGCATTTTAACCTTGGTTACATTGCTCAGCTTCAAATTATATAAAGCTTGGGGGGAGTATAAGACAAATAAATAAATAGCAGGTTCCTTTATGAAGGAACTCTTTAAAATTGACATATTCAAGTATCAATACTTGAACGAAGTATCAAAATTTTGTAGACTTGTAAAATTAGTTGTTGACAACTTACATGTCTAAAAATAAAAAAGATTTACTAAATAACTGCTTTCCCCAACAATTTATTTATAACAAGTAGTTTGGTATCTAAAAAAGAAATAATCCCTTGTTTAAAAATTAAGAACATTCAATTGTAAACATATTTTGTATTAATAGAATTAGTGTTTTACCACGAACAAACATCACCACTTATTTTAATGTCGTCCAACACGTTTCAGGTGAAGACATTGAGACAACAGAGCCCAAGTGTAATCAGAACGCATATAACCTCAAGCATTGCATGTGGAAGGAAGTTGTGATCGTAAGTTTCCAGGATTTTTGAAAATCTTAACGATGTTACATTACTTAGTTTATTGTTCCTTTACTTTTTTTTTTTTTTTTAAGCAATCAATTCTTTTATTTTAAGGAGAAAGATAAGAGTTTATTTGCTTTCATGTTATATTTTTCAATTATACCTTCACTGATTTTTTTGTGGAAAAATAGAAATTCCAAGACCTAGAAGGCAAAAATAGTAGTTTGGTTGAAGATAAATTGGGAGACAAGAGAAAGTAATGCAAAAAGAGCAGAGACATACATATAAGAATCTCTATGAAGAAGGTCAAAAACATCATTAATGAATATAAAAAACAAGTTCTCAGGAAAAATTCATAAATTGAGTCGACGAATGGGACAAGGCTACAACTTTGTTATTTACATCAACAAAGTTTTTTTTTATTTGCTATTATTGGTGACTAATTATGTCGGAGGGAACGAAGGTCATTATAAAGGAAGGGAATAGAAAATACACTATTGTGTCAGTAATAGAAACCATATTAGAAGAACTTTCACAAAAACACTTCCTCTATTCTTTTGTTCCCCAATTATCCACCTTAAAAACTTATTTCAGACGTTGTTAACCTTGGAACTTGTTAGTATAAATGGCACTGATCGACAAAAATGAACTTTTTTTCTTTCACAAGAACTAATATAATATTTTCTAGTAGTATTTGTCCTGCTAAATTTAAATATAACTTTAGTTGTTCCGAGCAGGAGTTTTGTTTGATATTCATTTGAATTTACATAATATTTGAAAAAATCTATCAAACTCAAAATTATAACTACTAATTCTGACTTACATAGAAAGTGGTAGATTGTGATTTTCGGGCATATTTTGCAACTGGAAGGTTTCTATTCTTATATCTCGCTACATATGAGGTAAATGTTCCTATGGCAGGTAACAAAGTTTTAAAAATTAGCTGTCACACAAAAACTGTGCTTGATGGAAATATTCTGACTACATTTCTGAATTCATTATGAAATACTGCACTAGATTCACTAATCAGATTTCTTGCGAAGATTTTCACTGTCTTATTTCTATAAACATATCCAAGAGGTAATTGTATTTCAGGTTTTTATGCTAGAAAACTTTAGCTCGAGCATTAGTTTTACAACAGCACGCAGCATCATTCACATCCCCACCCCCTGTCAACTGTAATTGCAAACCAGTTGCATATAAGTTAACAGCCAGTTACAAAAAGCACACCTTGAATTATTTTCTAGGAGTCTCTCTTACACCATTCATTAAAATTTTAATTCACTTAGGGTTGGGCAATAACTCGAGAAATATGAATGAGTAAGAAAATATACTACGAGTGATGACTGATCATTCATAAATTATTTAATCACAAATAGATCACAAGAAACAAGAGTACGGCGAAGGACTTGAACCTTTTAATTGTAACTTAGACATAGCAAAGAAGACAGATATGGCGATTAAAATATATAACCCCTTGAAACATAAGTGCAAGCAACATAAACGGATCCACATTGAGAGGTAGGTGTTCAATTAAACATGAGGGACTGACACAATAGTAAGTCGCAGAGCCGGGAAGTCAGACTTCAGTTTCATTCCTGTTCCAAATAAGCGTACTCTGAATAAATGGAAAATGGTCCAATATTTCTATAATAAATGTAAATACACGTACGTACGGGAGGAACGGAACTATTACTTCCATGCTTAATTGAATAACGATCATGATCAGATAAACTGCATGACGTTGAGATTTTAATAGGAGAGACTTGAACGCTAAGACCCGAATAGAACGTCAGTTCCGTAGAATCGCACAGTATCTAAGAAACAAACACTAATGGCGAAAAAAGAAGACAGAAGCTCCAATACTTGTTATTATAACTACTATATATATATATATATACTAGTTATGTTTACATCGGCCCTAATAAGGGGAAACATTTTCTTAATACTGGTGAATTGGGCTGGCTGGTGAAGGTACATCATCAACGGAAGGATAAGGTCAAACCACTTCCACTTTAACAATTCTTAATCAATTGCAAAGTACTTTCAGTTATTTATGGTTATTTATTTAAATATAATATTTTAGTTTGGTTTTATCAGGTTAACAACAGTGGTAGCTGTTTCAGCTCTAAGTTTAGTAAGTTATAACTTGTTTGTTTTTAACTTTTTATAGCTACACATTACCTATTACTTGTCTTATATATTATTTATTTATGTTGTGTTTATTTATATAAATTGTATTTGTTAGGTCAAAGTGCACTGAAGATGAGGCGATACGCCCCGAAAGTATTCTGCAATAAATAAAGAACTGTTAAGAGGAGAGATGGTTTGACCTTCTTATCCTTACGTTGATTTTCTTAATGGTAGTTCCATAAAGGTTAAATGATTAGTATGATATTCTTAAACTTCTTAACAAGTATACTTCATATTTCAGATTATATGAAATTCTGATTATAATTCAGTTCTTTACTTCATAAAACGTTAATGTTATATTTGTTTTTAATTTCAGACATGCCCAGAAGAACATCGTTATAAGAGTAAGTGATCTAATAAATGTATAATAAAGTAACTATATATTTATTTAGTCACTAATAATGCATATTTATGATTCTTAGGTGATTACTGCGACAACGTGAGAAAGTCTTTGATACCAAAGTGAAATAATAACATCTGATTCACACATGAAAGCAAATCAATAGCAGAGCAATATATTCTGAAGGATTATAATTGTACTTATTACTTGTTTAATTACTTCTCTTGAGTTATTAAAAAAACTTAATATTATTTCAGCATTCATGATTTGACTATTAAAATCAGAGGAAAGTATTTAATTAATCATTATATAAACTTGCGCTCATATTGAGGCTAATAAAATGAATTCTAATGCTTAAAAACAAATTCAATGAACCAACAAAATATGCGATAATATTGCATTTAATAAAAGCCCTTCGACCGGTGATGTGTTCTTCATTTCATCTCTTCAAAGTCAAGTTCAACTTTTTGATACCTGTTTAAGTAGTCTACAAATAACAGAAATTCATTAATTAATACTTCCAATGATGCTGGGTAGTAGAGAAAAGAATCAACTGGAAAAGCAATCCGTTTTCCTCCACTCATAATAACAATATTATGACAGAGTGCACTTTTGGAGAGCCATCTCCTTCTTCAGTGCCTGCTGAAAATAAAAATACCCTAGAATATGAAGGGCACAACAATATTTCTCTGGTATGACTGTCACTCTTTTTATTACCATGAAAAGGAGCAAAGGCCCAAATGTGGGATCTAAGAGTTTTAGTTCCCGACAGAATGCGAGGTTTTTAAGTGGACGTATTAATCTGTAAAGGCGACCATCTGGGCATGAACTATTAAATTTGAACATGAACAAACGTACGTGATTGGATAAACGATTAAAAGGTGCTACTTACGTGACTGGTGAGTCAATTTCTTTAATATGAGATTTGCTCCATAAAACACCTTGAAGGTTCGTAATTTTAACAGTTAATATGTGTGTAGGCCTCCAAGCTTCAGCTTCAACTACGGCTACCAAACGTTTTAAATTAATTTTGAAGTGCATACACCATGATATATTTTTTCTGGAGGAAATTTTGTAATTCTTATAATTATTTCATTCTGTAGGGTCCTATTAATAACTCATGAGATAAAAAAAAATGAACGAATAAATGAATTGCCTTTTTACATAAAGTACCTTTACTTATTGTTGTAGGATCGTCTATGAGAAACAGCCAAATAGTCATGCGTGGAAATGTTAAAATGTTACACTTTTAGTATAGGGGAATTGTTAGGGCTCTTTTTGAAAAAAATCTACTTCTGATCTTAGATTTATAAAGAAGAATCTAGTTCTTTTGAAGGAGTCGAACTATGATCCGGCCTTTATTATTACTGAACTCTTTTCTTCTTTTCAGTGGCAATCGGCTTTAAGAGGATCTTATAAGATTATATGGATTCCTGAGGGAGACAAAGACTCCTATAATGTATAAATCTCAGGTCAATCGCACAGTGCCAGGAGATAAGATGATTCCAGGAGATGGCCGCCTTAAGCACACTCACACCTTTAGAAGAACGGAGAGAGAGAGAGTGAGAGAGTGAGTGAGTGAGAGAGAGAGAGAGAGAGAGAGAGAGAGAGAGAGAGAGAGAGAGAGAGAGAGAGAGAGAGAGAGAGTGAGAGTGTGTGTGTGAGAGAGAGAGAGAGAGAGAGAGAGAGAGAGAGAGAGAGAGAGAGAGAGAGAGATGACGCTAATCTTAAGAAGGAGGCTAGAGCGATCCTAATGGTGAACGCAGCAAGGATCTTGGCTACAGCAGCCTTATCTCTTGCTAATCCCTCGAACCCTTATCAGAGGCTAAACCCGCCTTCAGCCGCTTACGTCTCCATCTCTTCTCCTTTATATCTGATTCATTAGTAAGATGCTAGTTCGCAGAATCTGCTACTCTTTGCACTATTGCACCTCTTCATGTTGACTTGGATTTCTATAGCTGGCCTTTTAGCAGATTTCTCAACGAAATCACCTATTGACGTTGTATAAATGACTCTATTTTCGGGAAAACGTTACTTCAAATGTCCATCAATATTACATAGGATGAGGAAACAGAGCTAGAAAAAGAAAATGTATATGAACATACACAGGGGCATATAAAAAATTGTCGCTGCTCTAGTAGTCTTAATTTTTTTGTTCAGTATCATACTCGACATATAAACCTTTTATGCTAAACTAAAAATCAAGTTCGTTATCGGCTAAAATCGGGCTGGAGGATGGGGGAGGAGAGGGAGTTTTCCGCCATCAAGACCTCAATGCTACTTATAATTGCAACTATTCTTTTGGAAGCTGCTCTTTTCATATTTCCATACCCACTATAAGATGTTTGACGAGCTCAATAATTAACTTTCTAGACCTCCCCCTTCTCCTATGCACCTGGACTTCAAATATATTTTTGACGTGCCTTCAATCAGTCCCCCTTTTTTTCCCTTGCCTTGATAAGACATTTACTTCACTAGAACTTCCACCTTGGATTTGTTTGCGTCCAAAATTGTTCCAGTGATCCTACGCCAAATCCACATATGCATTGCTTCTAATCGATTATATTCAGTTTTTCGAAGATTACATCTTTTGTAAAGCGAACAACGTTCCTAACGAATGATTGAGCCAACATGTTTTTGGTATCCATATTTATAACTGTTAGTTAAAATACTCCCTTTGTTTTGGGAGACTTATGTGGGATGCGAGACTATAAAGAAGTTAAGGCCTGTTAAACTCAGTCAAATATATTTACACAAAAAATAAAATATGAAAAAGTTATTAAGGAAAATTGAATGTCAATGGCCAGTCACTTCAGGCTCCGGTTTTCACAGGTTATAACACGCAACAAAACCAAAAACGTGGTTCACAATCCGAATACCTTATGGAGACTGTTCTTAGCCTCGCTGTTATATGGACTTCTCTATTGCAACGTATACTCAGCACATGAAAATTAAAAGACTATTTGCCAAGGTTATTCATTCGCGAGTACCTCGCCACTACACTTCAATCAACTACGCGCTAATAAGCTATGATTTTACAAAACAATGTTATTAAAGAGCTTGAATGTCCACTTCAAATAAATATAGGAAAATATTTTTTTCCAGCTAATGTTGGTAATTATCTAACAAAATATTTTTTTTTATTACTTCCGTTATTGCTTTTTATGCATCACAAAAAACACAAAAAAAGTATTTTTTCAACTTAGGCTAATTCTACAGGTCACCACCCTTTCCTAGCCAGGGTGGGATTTAGTTATTTAATGAATTTCGTCACTAAATAATTTCCTTTGCAAAAATCGAACGAGGTTTATCATGTGAGATAAAGGTCAACGCTTTAACCTGCATGAAATTGTGATATACAGATTCTCTGTTCCGATCTAGTAGATAGCCAAAAATCTATTTTTCTTTTGATTTTTAGGCATGTTGTTACTTATGTTTCGAATATAATAATAGAAAAATGTATGTGCACCCTATTATTTGGTCAACTACAGTCTCTAAAACGAAATGTGCATTAAAATGGTTGAACACAAGTTTCGCAAATATCATAATTCTGGAATAATCATTTTACAAATTTGTCTAATTAACAGAAGGCTTCCATTAAGCTTTCTATCCCTCAAATACAGCTGAACGTAAATAATATTAATAATTCACAACTAAAACTATTCGGAGCCAAAAGCGAGCCAGTCCGTAAGGGAAGAGCACAAAGGGCGGCTAAGTGAATGAGATGCTAGCGCTGCCTGTGTGCGGGCAGAGAGTTACTCCGTGGCGGGCACACATGGGACAGAGCTGACCATTAGCTGCTACCTCAAAGGACGACAAGGCTCGTTAAGCTCGATATTCATACCTCATCCCCCCGAACCATAGGATATTCATGAGGCCTCTCCATCTAACCCCCTCACTCTCCTCCAACCCTTACTCTAGCCCCCCGCAATCACTCAACAACTATAATCACCATATACTGTATAAAATGTAACTAACATATGACATTTTATACCACGAAATCCTAATGAAATCTCTAAATGGAATACTAATCAAGAGAATAAGAACTCGAAAATAAAAACCAAGCACAGTGGACCGTTCGCATGTTATATAGAACTATATCGTCTGCGGATTGGCATTAAATTAAAAGAAAAGTAATAAAATTTCCAGCCAGGCCATGTACAAACTAGGAAGATTTCCACCACTGGTGATTCTCAATTTCTCCCGAAGTAAGAACCTGTGCAAAGAGGAATTGAATTATAAGCTGATGTGAGGTCCACGAAAATTGAATGACTAGAAGTGGGAGAATGGCTGTACTGAAAAAAATAGAAATATATCATTTAATATACGACTTGAACAAAATATGTACATAACAATAGTTGTAGAAAATTTAAACATTTAAACATGCACCATAAAATTTCTGGAAATGGGTCATAATAACGGAGATGTTTTAAATTTTAGATTCCATACCCAATCTAGTGGAGAGGGATACTAAAACTTTGTGAGACGCTAGCTGTTTAATTTAAATTGAAGCGGACAAAACCAACACCAGCCATATCCGTTGTCATCTAGGCCAACCAAGGATGCCCCTGAGGAGTTCTGAGCTCTATAGGTTATTTGTGTAATCACAACCTGAGAGGGCATCCTTGGGTTCAGAGGGCAAGAAGAGAGAACAGGCTGAGGACAGACAGTGAGTAGAGTCTCATCAGTGTGCAGACTATTAGTGCCTTTTCTCACACCCTTTGAAGTATATGCACCAGGAGTGAGTAGACGAAAGGAGCGTCCAGGTGAGAGACCAGGATGGAGGGAGAAAGAGGAAGGACATCATCCAGGACAGCATCATTTTAGCATCCCATAAAGTAATTAATATCTTACACACTAACACAACATGCCCTGCCATAGACCATTCCCCATAATCATGTAAAATATTCAATATAATATTATCATACCAATAACCATCTTATAAATCTCCATGTTCCTCCTGAATTCAAATCATATAACACTTTCATGAACCGGCGCCTCTTAAAATTGCAAACCGTTAACGGGTAAAGCAGAAGGACTTGCTAAAACACTAGCTTTTCTATTTCTTCAAGAGTATGTAGGCATTCCAAAAGTTTTCCCCAGCTCGTGCACTGTTTCGTTATAATTTTGAAAAGAAACAGAACGAGCGGCTTTTTATACATAACCTCACGAAGAACTACGTAAATATTTTAGTGACGTCCGAATAATAGTTTAAGTTAGGCCGGTTTGTAGCTTAATTTGTTCAAGGAAATTTGTGTTCTTTTCATAGTATTGAGGTCTCTTTTGAGTTGAAGTATCATTATAATTTGGTATTCTTTTATTTACCTTTCTTCTAATGTACGCTCAAAAAACCAAAACAAATACTCATTTCAAGCACTTAAGATATTTATGAAGGGCACATTTTATAGTAGTGTAACATCTTCTAAGGAGCATTACAGTTCTCCTGGAAGGAGATTTTGAAATTCAAGGACATCCGGACATTGGTGGAAGAGGAAATGTTTATGGACGATATTGATATCTCGATTTCGAGAATTAAGTATATGAAAAACATCTGGTGGGGGCACCAAATGACATTCATGTACTCGTAACCTATTGTTAGTAAACAAAATGTTTGGCTTTACCATTTAAAGTGTTCATCCCATATTTATTTTTAGCTGGTGGTGAGGGTGATTAACTAAAGTGTTCATATTTGAAAGGGATATGAAATCCAAAATGTAATGGAACATAATTATCTTTTTATGATATACAAAAAAAGTCCTTAATAAATATATTGTATCTCTAATATGCAATTATTTGTTTTCACCTCTTTCTAAGCCATTTCCCTCCCCTTTAGCCTAAGTCGTTCTAAAGTGGAGGTGCACAAGCTGACGTTACAGCCCTAATATGAAAATTTCAATCTTCTAAGACCAGTAGGTATTGAGCTGTGAGATACGTACAGGCGTCTCGCCAAAACTAATCAAAAGTAAAATCAAAGAAAATATGTATTAAAATGTAGTTTAAGAAAATCCTAAATTTACTGAGAGATGCTATTGGGGGTCTTAATGGGTTAAAATACCTTCGGGAACCTAGGGTCAACCGAAGCATGAGTTTATCAGCTGTAAAAGCATTTCACGGTCACATAACGATTAGTTTGTGCCGGATAGTAGTTAATTTAAGCAAATTGTTTCTAGTTAAATAGTGAGCCAAGGGTAGATATAGAGAGGCAGGTAGCCCTGATTGGTATGGCAAAGTCCCAAGTTGTCCTAAACTAGGGTTAAAACTTTCAGCTAGCACTAATCCTACCCGCTTCAACTAATTGATGTATCCGCCCACAGAGTCTTCCTCGGACAGCTCTTAACAAAATCTCTTCCCAAACTTCAAATCCCCACCATCACTCTCTTAAAGGGTGAAATTAATTTAAAACCAAATTCCAAATCATTGGCTAGGGACATGGGTTTTGTATTAATTGAAATCTATTCTTTCTCTAGGCTAAGTTTAGTTTCCTTTGAGACTGCAAGAAAAAGATTATTACGTCAACTATATAATATTGAGGTTAAATAAATAAATAGGAATCTTTTGATCCCATTTTTTATCTACTGTATTTATTTTATCACAGTTAGGGCCACAACTTACGGTTTTATATCCTTCACCATTATTCTTGATCCTTAAACATAAACTGGTCTGAAGTACCGATATAAGACTTACGTTGTTTAGGAATGAATCTGGACTAAGATTGGACGGAATAACCTTAATACTGCTCAACAACTGCCCGTGCAGTTCAACAAGGGATAAAATGAGTAAAAGGATTCCTGAAAATCAAAATCAAGTCCGTAACGCAGGGGCTGCGTAAACTAAGAAGATTTCCTTCGCCAAGTTTAACAATCAATACTGGTAACACACCACCACCGTGAATATTAAATGTATTAAAACATGCGGTAATAAGAAATATTTCAGTCAATTTTATAACCTCCCGACGATAAGCGTCTGAAGTGTAAACAAACAAGTCTGCCAACCTCTCACTGGAAAGAATAATAATTACTGAAATATATCAAAATATGACAATATTAATTTTTATTGAAAACTATATACTATATCTAGTATTGTAATTTATAATGAATCAGAATAATTGTTATCTCAATCAATCAAATTTTAGGAGTTTAAGAACTTAAGGGGAGGGTCACCAGAACGTATTTGCATGTATCTTGTATAATAAAGGTCTCTTGAAAACAATATTTGGTATTTAAGCTTCGAATAATGTGGAGATATAACTACTTATTATTAATACGACATGAGCAGGAGTGGGTTCCTGAAGGCAGAAAAATGAAAAATGCAAATATCACGGTTAATACTCGAGATAGAGAATAAATGTATATATCAATAGTTATAGTAAATTTCATTTTCAATAGGATTGGTTCTATACAATTCTTCGATCGAACGTATAGTAACGAATATATTTCAAATTTTTAAAATTCCTCCACTCTAGCCCCACCCCTCCCCTCCGGTTTGATTTCAGCGATTAACATACTTGCTCTTTCTTTTTACATAAAACGATTAAACATCGATTTTGGTAACGATCAAACTAAAATTGCAACCGCTAGAGCGTTATCAGACAAATATATATATATATATATATATATATATATATATATATATATATATATATATATACCTGGCAGAAATAGATGACAGTATTAGCATAGAAATAATTTAATTTTTATTGAAAAATCGAGGTGAACGGAAGAGATCTTAGCTCTCCCCATTATATTGATTCTAAACGCATTATGTCTTTTGTCATAATATGGCTTTTATCAAGGAAAGAAATATCGGGATTTGTCCACTCTCCTACTCCTGCACGTTCCTAAAAATGTTAATATAGCCTTATAATCTATGGGGTGTTAATTTTAAACCACATAAGGAGGATCGTTGAGTTCGGTTTAGTCCTAATATAAAAGTGTGGTTCCGGCTATTGGGTCTAGATTATATCTTATTTAAACTTTATGAGTTTATGTAACAGGAACTGTTTAAAAATCCAAATAAACAGCTTTATTATTGATAATTACTGAAAAACCAATAAGAAAAGAAATATCACGATTTTTCCTCTGATGCTATTATAACCCGCACTCCTGCTAGTGCTTTAAAAATATTAGTACAAACTAAATTATGAGAGTGGGGGGAATCATTAAAGGAAAGAACATTGGTAGCCAATTTTTCATTCATGTTAAATTCTTTAGAGATCTGGAGAATATCTATTAACGCTGGATTACTAATAACGCGAGTACTTTGAACAGATTAATTCTCTTCATTTTCTGACAATAAATAAAATCCTTTTAGAAGCAGAGGATGTCGGGCAGTGTTTTAGAAATAGAATATGAACGAAATATTTATGTGAGTAGAGGAGTGTTATTTGATTGGTAAAGATATGGCACGTGCTTGGAGAGGGGATCCCAGCCCGAGGGACGATTGTCCAGCCTCCATCGTCTGTTTGCACCCCAACATTCTCAACACATCTTCTGCCCTCGGGGTGTCTCCGTCCTCTCTTAGTCCATTTCCTCCCTCGCCCCCTTTTCGTCCTTTATTTCTTTTTTATTTCGCCAGCAATTGCCCTTTTACACGGTCGAGTAAAATAAAGAGAAAGAGAGAGAGAAAAAAAAAGAGAGGGGTCCCAAAAGAAATAAATTGTTTTGTGACCTTCAATCTGGGAGTTGACCATCACTTTTCTCTATAAAGGCCCCGGGGTAAAAAAAAAAAATAAATATAATGGTTGTTTCGGAAGTAAATGCGCAATTTGGAGAAAGGGAAGTGAAAAGCAATTTCTAGTAAAAAGTTTCTGTTTGTTAGGCTGAATTTCCAATAGCTCTGCTAAAATGGGTTTCATGGTAAAATAATATCAACTCTTTCTAAAACCACAAACATAAAAACACCTTTACGTATTAAATGAAATGTTTTAGAAAAAATGATTTTATTTATATTTATGTTTCACGTTCTAAAACAATAAAGAGTTTAAAACTTATTTAAAGGTACTGGATCATCAAATCAAAACATTTAACAATAACAATTTCAACTGCCTCATTGGATAAATACTACTACACCTAATAATGATATATACCCGTAATTATATAAAAAAAAAAAAAAAAAAAAAAAAAAAAGGTGGGGCTATGGTTGGCCGAGTGAGTTAGGGCTTGGTTTAATCTCACGCGGTAAACCTAGAGTAGTGAGTTCGATTCCCGCCCTGGGCAAAAGGAATTTATTTATGAATTCCCAGAACAAGTAGAAAGTAGAAAGTCCGTCACGCAGGGGCTGCGTAAACTAAGCAGATTTCCCACGTGAAGTTTTACAATAGAGAAATCCGCCTAATAACAACAGTAGTAGTAAGGAATCTCTAAACCTATTCACGAGGGACGAATAGTTACCGAAACGGCCCGCACTAGCTCTCGGCGGAGAGTCCCGAACATAGCCGACTCCTGCCGACCACACACATGCATACAAATGCAAATATCTCGGTTAATATTCAAGATACAGAATAAATGTATAGAACAATATTTATAGTGAATTTAATTTGTAATAAGATTGACTCTATACAATTTTTCGATCCGACGCAAAATAATGGAGATTTTCGAATTTTCAAAAATCCCCCCTCTAAACCCCCCCTCCCACTGGTCCGATTTCAGTCATTAACAAACTTGATTCCCTTAAGGGAAATCTGCTGAAATGGGTGGTAACCTGCAATTAGCCATAGTAGGATAAAACGGACGTAAATAAATAAATAAAATAAAAAAAGGTATTTTTATGCTACCGTAACAAAAGTATTGTTTTATTTTCCTGTATTCCATCTTCTTTCTAATTTTTTAGTCTCATCAACGAAGAATTCTTCATATGCTTTTATATTTAATCTTCAAAAACACCACAGATATTTGGCTAAGGGCAATCCAATAGGTTAGACCTGCTTGCTTGAATGATTTTTCTACTCAGCCTGAGTGCCATTCTACGAACGTAAATTTAAAATCCTCTTCTACATTTTGTCTACTAAAACGGTGTTAGAGGTCGGTGTCCATTAAAAATGTCGTGTCTTTATGATAAATGGAAACATCGCTGGAGCACACATGTCATAATTCTTAAGGTAGTTTAACTTCTGTTAAATAGTGGAAGGAGTTGTTCCAAGAATCACTCTACAATTCTCATCAATTTATTTAACTGTGTGACTCTGGTCTTGAATAAATAAATTACACTCCAACGTCATACTCTATGTAAAATTTCGCAATGTCATTGGAACAATTGAATATCGTGTTCATTTGAGAAAATATGTATTTCTGGTAGATATAAATCACTGGTCGTTTACCACCCTATGAATTGGATTAATTCATCATCATTTCCATCACCCTTATAATGGAACTAAGTTCAGCAGAAGGGGAACTATCATTCTTACCACCGGTATGTCACACTACCGAACAGCATCAAGACATTCTGATGCTGTAGAAGCTGGTCTGATAAAAAAAAAAAAAAAAAATAAAAAAAAAAAAAAAAAAAAAAAAAAACCCCTAGACTCTCCTTGTAAAAAATGATTTTTACACCAATTGTACCAATGTGATAAACAAACCTACTATTCTATGCAGGTCTGCTAAGTTACAGAACGTCACCAAATCCCACATAAGTTTTAATAAAATCTAAAATGAAAATAATATTTTTCTTATTCCAAATTGTTTAAATATGATTATTTTCTCATTTTTTCAGTCATTTTCTTCATTTCTATGGCCAATTTCATATCAGGAGTAATACGATGACGAAAGTTTAGGCGAAAATCGAGTCCGTTGTCCATAATAGGCTCTGTATACCATCCATATCTGAAAATAAGTACAAGATTTGTTCATTTTCATTGTTAAACTTATTTTTTCCCACAAGAAAACATATCTATTTACGGAGCGTGTACGTGTACTCGGGGGAGGGGGAGGGCTGCGGAAATCATGGTAGTTATACTTGGAATAAATAGTTGGCTAATTGTTACCGTACAATCACTAGAAGTAGAAGGGGTTTATTGAAGGCTGAAAATTAAAAAAAAAAATTAAATATTAAAACGGTTAATAGAAGAACATATAAAGAAAAATTCTTTGGCTATACAATAATTTGATCCGACTCATATAACAGAGATACTTAATTATAATTTTCAATTGCCTTTTTAAACCCGGCCCTCCCTCGCTCTGGCTATCCGCTCCAGCTAGATATATTAAATCTGCTAATGATTTCGCTTTAGGGAAATCTACATTTGGACACCTGACTTACTGAGAAATCCCACACAATAATTAAAAGACAGGAACTTTACAGACGATGCGGACAACTTTACGGAATGCTAAACAGAAGATCTCTCTTGTCCACCGAACACAAACTAACAATGTACACGCTACTGCTAAAACCAATATGGACATACGGAATAGAAGTGTGGGGTACAGCAAACCTTCGAACATCAGACGCATCCAGACCTTCCAATCCAAAGTCCTGCGCACCATAGTAGATGCTCCATATTGTGATACAAAGCAAACCATCCATAAAGATCTTAATATCCCATTTGTAAAGGACCTAATTCCCTTAAGATTCAGAGAACCAGTACCACTTAATCCCCTTCCAGTACCACTCATCCATATTCCCCTCCTCGGCTCCTCAAGAGACAATGGCCCAGAGATCTCCTATAGAAGTGTAAAGTGAAGTGATAGCAGCGGCTATTTTCTTATCAAGTCTTTCTTCCCAAGCAGGGAGAGGCTGCTGCTCTCATTGTGGTGAATAGGTGTGGCATCTGTCAAGAGTGATGGAGGGGCTAATGTATTGTACGTAACACACTTTACTAAATGCATTTAAATGCAGGCTGTAATATTCTTAATAAAATAAAATATTCATACTTCGTTAGTAAAAACCTTCTAAAAGCATTTGGAGGGATTTTTAAACTAAACGAACTTTATTTTTTAACATTTTGAAGTGTTGTATGGGTTTAAATATGAAAAAAAAAAAACGTCAATTGATGTCTAATAGTTACAGTTCTGCGGTTTATAATTGATAGCTTCCACGTTTTGCCACCACACGTTTCGACAACTATCATGAAAGTTTTTTAACGTCCATTATGTAATTATTTTTAATTAATTATGGTACATATCGCGTACTAGATTTGGAACTATATCATTTTCCCGATAAACCAAATTCCCCGTCATGTTCAATTTCATAGACTTTCGAACGTTTTAATTGTTAGGAATATAAAATGGAGGGCATACAAAAATAATTTAAAAAGATTACAGTCAAACGACAATTATTATAAAACTGATTTTATTTCATTTCTAATTACTTACCTTAGCTTTAAGCACGGTGAGTATTATAACGAACTCTTAAACCTGAATTCACATATTCATGGACAGTAAAACTTGTAATGCTATTCTTTATTCTATTTCACTTTAAACTAATCCTCTCCCATTTTTTTTATCAATTTAAAACCTGCTATTTCATAAATACTTTCAACGAATGCAAACAAAAACATGCAAAAGAAAATTATCAATTAGCCAGATTGAAATAGAATTCAATGAATTGATCGAAAGCAATCAGACTGTTGTTTTAAGAGAACACTTTGCCATTTAAGACCAAATTGAATCTAATTGCACTGACAGGAAAAAGCATTCCGCTCTGTCTTCTCTATATGTGACCGGAGCATAAATTCTCTCTGAATTACCCATATATTTTAGTCGACAATGTACTAACACAAATTTACTGTCTTCATTGTCTGACAAAAGTAGAAAGCATTTACTCCAATTTTCAAATGTAAAATTTAGACAGAAATAAATATCACATTCCCAAACACTATTCATTAGATTAAAGTTTAACCCATGCAGTAGAAAAGTGAATATTTCATTGAAAAATATTCGAATAAATTAATCATAAAGTAATTATTTAGTAATTTATAAATATTTCTTCTAACCCTATCGTTTCTTAATATTAAAATACTAGTTAATCTAAGGCACAAATTCTCTTCTGGTATACATTTTTTTTCGTATGTATATTTACCGACGAATTGGGCAAATTATATAACTGAAGAAGAAAAACTAAGTACTCCTGCTGCCTTGCCCGTAGGTAAATAGGTATTTGTATAGGTATAGTAAATATGTGGAGACTTATAAAATGAAAATATTAAAGGGACGTAGTGAACAAAACTACCTTATCAAAGTATAATCTATAGTAAAAACATGAATAAATTGTAGAATGAAACAGAAAAATAGAAAAAAATAATATAGAAATTTCAAGCTTTGCATATATCGTGATATATGTAACCATAGATGACCCGATTCTTAAATTATTTGAAAAAATATATTAAAGATTATAAACATTGCCTAGTCAACTACTCTTAATCATTGACCTTTTGTTATGAAACCTATGTGATGTAAGCCAATTTGGAATATTGGTAATAAAAGTGGACAAAATTTGGCCATGCCCATTCAGCAACTAGACAATTTACAATTTAGTGAGAAAGGAACCTCTTGATAAGGAGCTAGAGATGTTGAAAACCGTTGGATATTTAAATAAATAAGACGTTTGAAGGAAGAAAAGAAGATATTGGTCTTTGACCCTTGATTTTTTGTTATTTTCAAAATGTTTATATAAAACACAATAGAATTTTTAAAAGATAAAGTAGAAAGTCGTTTTAATTCCAACAGAAAATAAGTTTAGTTGGACAATCTGGCATCACTCTAAAGGTAGGTTGATCCATAAGTGTAATCACATACTTGCCATCAATTGTTACTGTTAATAACACACAATTGGGCCAACGTGTTGGAGTTTAATACTCAAAATGGACCCCCCCCAGAGCGTATCAGGAACTCCAAATAAATGGAATTAAGAGAACTGCCTGCTACATCCGCGAAATCTTGGACTTTTATTAAACAATCAAGAAAGGCCAAGCCAAATTCGTTGACACGATTCAGAATATCTCCAAACACCTGTTTCATCCCCCACGACCTCTCCTGAGTGTAGGGAAGAGGAAGCGTTATCCATTTTATTAAGACGCCACGGAAAACATTTTCTGAAACATTCACAACGATTCGGGATAACATTAACTTTGTCTCTCGTGACGAGGAAAACTGTCACTTCATGCATTCAATATGATCAACTAAGAGGACCACGATAATGCTATTAAGAGATGAAAAATCATGCAGTGGCACTTTGAATCATGGTATTTTAAAATCAAAATAAACTGCTGACTTCATTTCCCAAAATCATTTCTCGAAAATGACTGGCCATGTTTCTTCAACTTCCCTATACATCCTAATCCTCTATCTTTGAATCAGAAACCCCCAATGCCTACTTTCATTTGTTGACCATCTTTCTTTGAAGATAATAGAACTAAGCTAAGACCAAGTACATGCGATTTGGAGGAGGATATAGTGAAGACCACTTGGAAATCGGTCTATATAAGTTCAGTGAGTGAAAAGTTTTGAATACCTGGGCTTCAGAGCTCAACTCTTAGGACGACTTCATCAAAGAGATTCAGAGAAGAATCGCTGCTGCCAACAGGTGCTATTTTGGTCTAAACAAACATTTTAAAAGCCGTTTTCTGTCGAACAGAACCAATGTGAACCTATTCAAAAATCTGGTGCTTCCTGTACTGACTTACAGATCTGAAGCATGAACAAAAAAGGCAAACGAGGAAAAGGTAGCAACATTTGAACGACGAATTCTTCAACGCATATACGGATCTGAAAAAAGGAGAACAATTGGACAATTGGACTATAAAATTCAGGTGTAACAAGTGTTAATTATTATTCTATTCTAGTCTAATCTACTACTTGTAACTTCTATTGAATATGAGTTAGAACTACTGCTACTCAAAGTCTGTTGAGACTCCAAACTTGATGCCAACTATGTAGCCAATACAAGTTGTTCTGGGTACTGTTCTCGTCCTTCATTCAACTCTGAGCTATATGCTGAGACATATAAACCCAAAACTCACCACTTAAGAGGCATCTATTGCAATAAAATACCAAGTCTTGTACTTATTCTGCTTTTACAAGTGGTCTCTCCTTATATGGCACTGCCTGTCTCTGCATTGCACACTGTGTATATACTGGTTCATTAACATTATTTCATCGTCTCCAAATCCCCTCATCTTCCAACACCGAATAGTTGAACTTCTCATTTTAAGTGTAAAAATTAATAATCCAAACTTTAAATTCTGAAGTTTAATTTCCCCTTGCTCCTTTCCAAGTGAGAAATATCGTTCGCTCACAGCATTCCAGCTTCTCCTACTTCAGTTTTAACAACCTTGCTTACAAGTGCTAATTCACATCTATCATTTGGTACTAAAACTCCTGATGTTTCAACTGTTTTAATACCATTTCATTTGGAAAACCATTTCATAAAGCAAGACATTACACTTCAATTTCATATCTCAGTCCAGGTTCTAGCTCTCCTGCAGCTTTTTGATCTGTAGAGCCTCACTCTCTAGCATTTCAATACATTATGAAACAACCTAACCTCTTTCATCATTGCAACTCGTACTCTCGAACCGAATAACATTTCCTACTACATGTGTAACTAGAGATGTACCACAACTACATTTAACCATAGGGCTGCTTCTGGAAATTTTAAGTTTAATGTGTCATTAAGTACAACTTGGATCAATTGCAGGATGTCGACATAACAATACCAACGTGTATATTATTGAAAACGTACCACAGCATTCCTAATTCGTCAATAACATCAGAAGTAAACTCTCGAGGACTTTGTTACTCATGATTTTCGGTACAAGTTTATGAATCAATTTAGGAATAAAATTGCCAGATTATTGTCCCTCTAGTCTGCTTCTTCTCTGGTTGTCGATATGACAAAACTTACGCTACAAGACCATATTACCAATTATTTCATAGCATATACATTACTTATAAAATATACAGTGAAAGATTACCTATGACTCTCAAGCACAGGCTGTGGAAAAATTAATTTAGGGGTCCTTGAATACGTTGTTGAAATCATGTCTCTATATTCTTTATTCATTAAAGACTTATCGAAAACTTCATCTCTAGAATAGAATTTCCCAGTAATAGGACGAACTGAAATAAATACAATAAATATGTTAAAAATTAAACTAAGTTCCGAATTCGGGCTAACTTTATAGATAATAGCGTCAAGGGAGTGCTCAGAGTAAACGTTTTTCGTACATATGGCTGTAAAAGCTTATAGTGCAACCATTTGCCTTTGATTTTGTATGTGCATGAGTGTGTAAACGCACTGCTCGTTTATTTTTTTTTTAGTTTTGAGTACTTTCTTAACCTTTTAAATTCCAAAAATGCCCTTACCTTTAAAGTTAGGCCTGAAATGGGTGTACGGCCTATAAAACTTCTTTTCTCTTTGTGCTATTGCAGTCAATATAGTTTCATTCACAAGTCGCCCTTCTTGTTTGCTCATTTCTTTTTAGTTAATATTTGATTATTTAAGTATGACATAAACCGAATAACCCGAAATATATTTTTTTTATTTTTTAATTTTAAGGAATACTGGTAAAACAATATAACTCTTTGAATTAGGTTGACTCAAAAATTTAGTTGTAAGTTCTTTCTTTTTCAAATTATTTTTTTACTAGGTTTGCTTCCAATACAGCTGTTTAACAAAGTAATTATCCATTTTTGAAAATCTATTTAACAAATAAACTTAACAGTCTGGTTGTGGTCATTGATGTAAGACAATAAGTCTAGACATTTTTCACGTTCACTGATTACCAGTAGATATGTATCTCAAAGCGTATTATTTCAAGGTTAAATATCGAGTTTTCCCATTTATATGTGAAATACGTGGATAAAATTGCGATGTGACGTTATGTATGGTAACTCTATACTCCAAAGGCCACAATTTTAATTTGATACCATACTCAGTATTTATCACTTTCATGTAAATAAAAATAAATAAATAAAAAAACTACATTTAATTGATTTATGGTCCAAAACAAACCAAAGACCGTTTAAAATTCGTAACCTTTCTTTGAAGCATCATCCTCAGATGATATCATCAGCATTTAATTATAACACGTAAGGGAGTGATTTTATTAGCCCCAAACATCAAATATTTCAATCAATTTTGTTCATTTGATTTGTATGTATGGTGTTTTAGTAGACGAAAACGTAATACGTATGAATTATAATATTAAAATGATGCAAAGGAAACTAAATAATAACCATTAGAAAATTGGAATTTATTCACTAGTAATACTTTGAGGCTTGGGTTAGACTCCCAGGTACTTCCCATAGTAAAGGTGCAAGCTAGTTCAGTAGATTTGGGAATCCTTAAAAATTTCTAAAAGGGCCGCTGAAAGCAAGCTAAATGTTTATTATACAGCCATTTTTTAAGTTATATCACCATATATAACTATATGGTCCTATATAAGGAATATGATATCTCAATTAAGAAAGCGGAGGCCTTGTTCCTTCACAGTTATTTGTTCTTTGCAACAGAGAGCTATCAAAGAATAAGCTCCATCATTAGTGGCCTGCTGGCAAACATTGAACATTAAACGGCATATATGCTTTTATTAAACTAAACATACAAAAATATATGTACAGATGAAGGAAAAGTATTAGAATTAAAATATGCAACTTTAAAAAAAAAAATACAAATTAGTCCCCCCCCCTGAATGTTTATAGAGAATGTATGAATACACATTTTTACAGATTAAAATTGAATGTATACCGTTAGTATATAAAATCATGTTTTAGATATATATATAATTTAAATGAATAATATGAATGAATATTTTCAGACAATATGTATAAAAGTTGAATAGATAGCCAAAAACCAAATAGTGAAATTAAAATCTAAAAAGCACAAGTGAAGTCAATTAAACACATATCAGAGGAGCTACAGGGAACGATATATCTAACGTATAAAGAGGAATAATAGAGAAGAGGTTAATTAAATAATCCTCTAAATATTTATTTATTTTTTATTAACGTCCACTTTTTGCAATTCAGGCTAATTGGGATGGGTTATCTACAGGTTACCACCCTTTTCTAGCCAGGGTGGGATTTAGGATGTTATTTAACGAATTTCGTCACTAAATAATTTCCTTTACCCAGGCGAGAATCGAACTCGCCACTCTAGTTTTACCATGTGAGATAAAGGTCAACGCTTTAACTCACATGGCTAACCTGAGCCCCCTCTAAATAGACATTCAGACAGTCTTTTTACGTTTTAATTTACATGAACAGAGATTTTTTTTTTAATATTTAGTCTTTAACACTGCTTATAATTAGTTAAAATGTACATTTTATCATTTTAAATAAATTCTAAAATTCTAGCTCGTTCAATATATGCAATGGAATGGTTGCTGTTTTATATGTGCCACGGTTTACAGATTCATTTATAATAAAATGACAATAATGGCGTTTTATGCATGTCATAATTTCTTATATAAAATACCCTGTCTTAGGATTTCATTACGAGGCTGAGGACAGCCCTTCTGGCCAAGACCCAGTTTAAACTCCTCTAGCCTCAGAAACTATTCTTTCTGGAGAAGAGCCAATGGACTCCAGTTCGCTTAATAAAAGTCGGCTTAAAGTAAAATAATTTCTAACATCAACTTCAGGTTTAGCAGTTGGTCCAAATAGTTCCAAATGATCAAAAAAACTTCAATACACTATAGCTTATATCTCCTTATTTCAAATTAAAGAGCAAAATATGGCAATAAAACCGAGTGAAGTTTTGCCTTACCACTGAGTCATTATGAATCAAAATGTAAGTATAAAAAAAACTATATGAATCTCGACAATGTTGATAAATGTTAATTACTTAAAAAACATATTTACAATCTTGCCTTTTTCATGAAATGCTGTGTAAAATAATGCCGTAGTCATAATAATGAAGACTTCTCAATTTTTTCATTGAAATTATTAATGACAGAATTTAAATATGCAAATATAGAGCTATAATTGAGCTTTCCTCAGTTTAGCGTATCTAATTTGTTTATTGCGGTCGCAATTTTTGTTTGATCGTTACCAAACTCGATATTTAAACGTTTTATGCAAAAAGACAGATCAAGTTCGTTAATGGCTGAAATCGTACAAGTGGGAGGTTAATTCTCCGTTACCATACGTCGGATTAAAAAATTGTATAGAACCAATCTTATTGTAAATTAAATTTGCTATAAATATTGTTCTATACATTTATTCTCTATCTTGAATATTAACCGAGATATTTGCATTTTTAGTAATTTTGGGCCGATAACGGATGGCTAGTTTCCCGCCAAAAGCTAGTTCGGCCCTTTGCCGTAACTGTTTTGCTCTCGTATGGAGATTTCTCTATTCTATAACTTCACGTGGGAAATCTGCTTAGTTTACGCAGCCCCTGCCTGACGGACTTAGTTATGTTTAGCCAAATGTATTATATTTGTTGAAATTTGAGAAGCCTATTACATTCAGTAGGTTCTCTCTGAGATAAATTGGTGACATAAAGACTTCACTGTGCCAAATTAAATACTGTCAGAACCGCAGTTATGGCAGAAAATGTCAGTATTACAACTACCATCTTCAGCGCGAAAGAAAATTACAATTGCTGGAAAAATATAATGTTATAAGCAGGTAATAATCTTTTATTTTCAAAGAAGAACATGACGTTCTTCCATTTATTTAAATTAGTGTTACTACGTTGAAGTATTAACAATCAAGGTTCGTTAAAATCATATATTTTAGTGTTTTGAATGATTGCTTAAATTAATTTTAACGTCATGGGTCCTTATCAGGAAATACATTTAACTTTCGGGATTTCATTAATAGTCACGATTCTAGTCCTGAATATTTTCCCCCTCATATGAGCAACTAGTTCGCTTAATTTCTTCCTCATTTTTTCTGGGAGATTTCGCTTAAAGGATATTACCTGTTATTGTCGCCTATTATGTTGCAGTATTAACAAGAAATTTGGGTTAAAATCAAATATTTTTAGTTTAATGTGCTTTGAACGATTGCTTCAATTAATTTTAACAACATGGGTTTTATTCAGAAAATGAATTAAATTATAAACTGATTGAATTTTTAATTGACCTTGATGACCTGGTGCCACATCATGTCAACTTAATTATTCGGGTAAAATACTCATGGTTTAATATATTCTCGTAGCAGCTGAAAATATAAATAAATCTGAGATTAATAAATTTAAACGATAAGGAATCACTTAAAGCGTAAAATGAATAGAAATTTTATGACAATATCTAATTTTAAGTGAGTAAATTTAGAGTTTCCATTTATAACAATAGTAGTTAACAATTTAAACAATTTAGCTGTATATCTTGTGCTTATTTGCATAGATAATACAATACTCGAGCATTTTCTCAGGTAAATATCTTACTAATTCATGCGGCAGATAAAAGCAAATAATATGGCCATTTGTATGCAAATAAATCAGGGTGTTGGGAGGACGGGCTTACCGCGATCTGCATGAGGTGTGCTATTTGAATTATATATAGCTCTGACGTTGTTGTATCAACTAATAGCATTAGAGGGCTGTGCGAGGGAGAGGAGCAGATTTGACAGAGAGAGAGGCTACAGCAGCTTTCCGCCGTAGCTCTCTCTAATCAACCTAAATCTACACGGATGAAAATAAAGGGAGAAGTGAAATAGACTTATCTGAATTTCATATTTATTTTAATTTCATTTATAGTCGGGACTCTAGCCCAGCCATTGTTTTGAATATTTTTCCACTCATATGTGAAATTGGTTCGTCCCATTTCTACCTCAATTCTTTTTTTATCAGATTTCCACTGCGGGAAATCAGGTGTTAGAGCGCGATTATTGAAAAATGTCTCCAAAAGTACTTCGGATGCTCAGGTTAGCCATTTGAGTTAACCCTTCACTACGTAGCTTTGTATATCTGCAAAGGGAAATTAAATGAAATTATCTCATGACTCTTTGCTAGTTTAATGTTGAAACCCCCCTTACACTACTGCAATACTACGTATCTAAAACTGTGTGCAAGAATTTTCTACTAGTTCTTGCCACTGTAGACTTATGCGACTTACATCTGCCGCGTTCTCAAAAACTTCAGTTTGGAATGAAGCACCATTTTGTAAGAGGCAGTATAAGTACATCGTGAAAACAAAACGATAGAAAATAATAAATATATTCATGATTCAATAACAGTGGTGAATATCTCTAAGTGTTTATTGTTTATTACTCCTGCGTTCTACCCTTGTTAACCTGGTAAGCCTAGAGTGGCGAGTTCGATTCCCACCGGGGCAATAGGAGTTTATTTAGTGCCGGAATTCATTAAATAAAATCCTTAGTTCTAGCCTGGCTCGGACTAAGGTGGTAACCTGTAAACAACCCGTCCCAATTAGCCTTATTTGCAACAAGTGGACGTTAATGAATAATTTAATTTAAATTAAACCTACATTTGTTTCTTCTTTACTATCACCTACTTCTTTATGTACTTTACCTTCTAAAAAAAGGTAAGCACATAAAGGAGTAAATATATCATCCTAATAATGCAAATCACCATCGCTATGGGGTACAAAACTAAATAAATAAAATTAAAAAAAATAATATAAATGTACTAGTATATAGGAATAACATAATTTTTTTATTAACCTTTTTAAATTATTGTCTTTATTACTAGTCTAATGTTTATCTATGTTTCTTTATCTAATGTTTATTTATGTTTGTTTATGTCTTATGTTTTATAATTGTCTTTATTACTAGTATTTAATGATTATTTGTTGTATTTAATTTTTTATTTGTTGTTTCAGTTTTTATCATTTTTCTATAATTTTGTTTTCATTTTACATTGTGAAACTTTGAGCCAAATCGCCAAGATGCG
This sequence comes from Riptortus pedestris, assembly GCA_019009955.1. Classification (NCBI taxonomy): domain Eukaryota; kingdom Metazoa; phylum Arthropoda; class Insecta; order Hemiptera; family Alydidae; genus Riptortus; species Riptortus pedestris. The sequence goes on from CM032229.1 coordinate 54,666,427, forward strand.
GGTGCTCCTGTATAAATAAATAAAAAAAAATAAAAAATCCTCTTTACTAAACTCGATATTTAAACGGTTCATTCATTTTCAAACCAATAATTACTATTTATCTTACCAAATAATGGTGACAGTAGGTAACAATTCAATATTAATCAACTTTTTCTTCTTATTCTGAACACAATATTTTTATACATTCCTCATATTTTCTTGGCAAGGGTCACCAATAAAAACATTTTTTTTTCAGTGCAAACATCATTGATACTGCCCTATATGTTTCGTGGCTTAAATGCCACCTCTTCGGGGGCAATCCATTTCTCAAGCGTTCGTCTCCCTCTTACGTTCAATGCGGCGGTCCTCTCTGGGGAGGTAGTTGATACTGTCACCCCAGTGACTACCTCCCCAGTGAGATAGAGGCAGTATCAATAAATTTGGCGTGGAAAAAAATGTTTTTTATTGGTTTGACCCTTGTCAAAAAAAATATGAAGAAAATTACGTCCTCTGTTGTCTTGTTTTTTCATGAATATATAAAAAAAATATTGACGAATGGTGACGAAATTGACCTGTAATGAATAAGCAATGCAATAACATCAGCTTTGCATTTACTCGTTTAATGTCCCAATTTAAGTTTGAGGGCTATTCATCAAGAACCTTGATGAAAAATGCAATTGGGAGTATTGAGCAATAATTTTTACGACAAAATCGAGTCAAGAAGACAACTTTAATATCCGACTTCCCATAAAGATCTGCTGGAAGAAAAACTACTTTCAACTAAGGAATTTCAATGAAGATGAAAATGGATGTCCCACAAAATATCGGCGGGTAAATTCGGAATGCTGATAAAAACCATTACGATGGGTTTTTCTTCGATTGATATGTGTTACGTGATTGGATCTTCACGATAAATTAAAGGAGCTATTACGACCAAAATCTCATAAATTTAGAAGAATGTAAATGGAAAATTCTTTTTTGGGGGATTCTTTCAAATTGCAGAGAGGGAAGTAAGTTTTCCTCTAATGTGGGTGTCATGATAGAGGTTCTGGAAATAACGACACAATGTGGATGGTGTCTGTTCACTGGCGGAGAATAAATTTCAGGGAACTCTTATGAATTCAATTATCATATTTTCCGCCTTTTTTAAAAGTTTCGATCGAGAATTTCAATCATATGATTGTTGCCATTTAGGAGAGCATACATTCAAGGGGGCCTTAAACCACTTATTGCGAATAATGGATCTTCACAACGACAAGTTTGTACATGAGCTGCGAAATTAGCCATTTTTTTAGAGGCGATTACGAGTCATTACGGGTAGGTTTTAGTTTCTAGTCACGAACCTTTGGCCACTGTCTATTAAGTGGGAACTTGTAGTAACACAATAATGATTGAAAGCTAGAGATATCAGATTGTAGTTTATTTATATTTAATTTGATGAGACATATTGTAAAAATATTAAGTTTTTACAAGTATAAATGCTTTGGTAACAGCAGGAAGTTAACTTATAAAGCAAGTGCCTCACTCAAGTAGCGTATAAAAGCACTGCTCAAAACTCATAGGTACCTTTGACTGGAACTATTTATTAAAACTCATGTATATAACCAATTTATTAAGTTCTAAAACAAAATAGGTGATTTTTCTTAAGGGAAATCTGCTATTAGACAATTATTATTGAACTTTATTTTATGTGAAGAACATGTTCACAAATATATGATAATCACACTTCACCAAAGCTACATGTATATCGCAGGATTTGCAGATTTTTTTTGCAATTTGAGTTACCTCAATATCTATTGTACTTCCCTAAAGTAATGTTGACAATGATCACCCTCATCTAGATTAGATCTGCAAATAATCTTGACAAAACGAGATGTTGTGAACTTCGAATTTTTGTCACCCGAGACAAACCAACCCTCCGTCAAATGAGCCATTAAAGAACACAATATTTTTTTCACAAAAGTATATTTTTTGGTTAGTAGTATTGTCTTTAAGTAATTGTTAAAACATTTGCGGCCACTAGGCAGCCAATGAACAGACTATTATTTCTATATCCAAATTGGATTTAGGTTTTGGAACTCGTTTAGCATGATGTGAATGATTTTAAGGGATTTCTGATTCAACTTACCATGAGAGTAGCCTCAATAGTTTCGATTGTAAAGGAAAATCCCTGAAACGAAAGTATAGTAAATTCAATGAACATTTTTGAATCTGCAGAGCAATTTTTCAGGGAAGCTTATTTATAGGGTTTAGTGATCCCCCCCCCTCCCCTGCTAAATGATAACTATAGCTTCAATTTTTGCTTTATTTTAAAGAAGGTCTCTGATTAGATACAAAGAAAATTAAAAGTTTCGTTTGTGAATGCTATATGTAAAATTGACATCTGCATCTCTTCATATGAAATGTGATTGCACCGATATACTAATTATTTAAGTATCTAAGGAAAATGAATTTTTGAGGAAACTGTAAATCAGCAAACAAACAAGCACTCTTAAAAACGTAAAATGCATTAGTTAAGATGATAAAATGCACACTATACTGTAGATTCTCTTCTTTTTTTTTTCAGTTGTAATTTTTCAACACAGGCCCGGAAAGCATAAGCATGCCTTTGGTTATCGTCATTTACTGAATCCAGTAACATACAACTGCCACAATACAAAGTAGTTACAATCTTCCAGTCATTGTTGATATATTTTCTTTTTTTATTCATCATTTATTGTTCTTTCCATGGCAATGTTTTACTACGTAAATTTTGTTTTGTTTTTTTATTTGCGATTTCCTTTAGATTCAATAGCCTCAAAAGCAAAATTACATGGTACCAGTGTCATTTTGATTCTTTAATCTGAAAATTTTATTTTACTTGTAGAGGGTAGAATTGGTGGTCATTTAAAGTCAGATAATTATGATCAACATTCAGTTGTAATTATTTGTGATCAATGCTGAAAAAAAGCACAAAAGTAGCAAATTTCGTTGCTGAGTTTTGAATCGATGCTCATCATGAGTTGAAAAATCGACTCAGAAGAACAAACTATGATAATTAGATAGAATATCATCTATGGAAGGAGTTAACAGCTCGGAAATAACAACTGAGTCATCCTCCTTTGGGTATTGGTTTCCTTGCTTTGGATCCCTATTCATAGTATCACAAGCCAAATCATATTGGGGCAATATATATTTTCAAATAATAGTAGAGTTCTTGTCAAACAGGCCCCTCATCGGGTATGCAGTTTAACATTGTGAAAATAGTTTAGCGTCTATATTTCAAATCGATCTTGCAATTTTATTTCTCGTCAAATTCGTATTAATAGTGGTTCTGAATTTAATTACTGAGGTATACAAAAACATTTGATTTCGTTCTTTTTGGATTGCGAAAATATTTGTACTGAATACTTTAAGCTACCTACGAGTATATACAAAACTACAAGAACCGCTCAAAAGTCATAATTTAATTAAATTGTATCATACTATAAATAGCTATTTGGCCATTCCTCACTAGCAGACACTTGGTGAAAAATATTGACAAGCCGACTTTGTAGACATTGCAACCAAACTTTGACTGTACATCATATATTGACTAACTGTCAACGAAAAGACAATTCAGACATTGCACATGACTTACCGGATCTTCACACCTATAAAAGTAATTACATAGACACAATCATTACAAATCTAAAAAAACATAATATATACTCGTACAACATACTAGAGTATACAAGCTCTAAAAACTACTTTTCACTTTCCTTCTACATTAGCAGGGTGTACACTTTTATTTATTTACTTTTCATTTATTCTTTTGTTGTTGTTTTTTCCTTTCTTCCTTCCATACTTTTATTTTCATTTATATTACTTTCATTACCCTGATGTTTTCATACACAATACCTTTTCTACATATAGACTGATATGCCAATAAACTGTTTCACGAATCACCGCATTCTATCGTTCATTTCATTTCCCTTTTTTCGTTTTTTTTTTGCTGTTAGCTTTTTTTAGCCAATCTAATTTAAGGGGTGAATTGCCGTGTTGCGGAACTCATTTAACACTCCGGTACTCGCGGGTCATCTGAGAGATGCCTAGACAACATGTTTAAGTGTTGCTCGAACGTGTTTGAACCGGCACATCCCCCAGTCCCACTACCCTCCTACTATGGTAAGACTGTCCCACCAGTATTGTTTTGACTTACCTTCAGTCAACAAGTAGTGAGTTATTTACTAGATCATCTCTCAGATCCCACGCGAGTACTTTTGTAAGTATCAGTTACTATGTACAAATTTATTTTTTTATGTATTTTTTGTCTTGTTCTACTTGTATGAAGTACTTGCTGTGTAGTTTTTAGTTCAAATTATCATATCATAATCCCGTTTTTGACTATCATCCGTGAGATGAGGCGCGACTATTTTTGTTACACTTACTAACATTTCTCCTACATTCATTGTTTTTGTACGTTCAATGTGTCTCGCAATACAAAACGTTGGCCGATGGTGGTGCTATTTTCATTATTATGATGCTATTGCCGGGATTAATTCCCAAGTGATATATTTAGGGAATGGCAACGATGTGCCTGTCAGACGGGAATTTCTTGAACAATTGGGGAGAGGATTATTAGAGGAACAGCTCCAGAAAAGAAGACAAATATCGTCGCTTCCACCACTCATGTTGGGCAGATTGAAGGAAATAGCACCATCTCAGACTTTGGATAGCAAAGTGTCATAAGTAGACCCTCAGTGGCAGATACTTCTTCAAGAAAAAGGTGTGCCCCTTGTCAAAAACAGCAGAAGAAGAGATACACAAGTGCCAAAAATGTGGACAGTATTTATGTCTGGGTGATCATTGTTCATTTGTTTGTGCTGAAGGTTGTATTACAAAAGAACCAAAGAATGACTAAATGGAGGGAGGGAATTATTATAAACTATAATATGTTTTTGTATTTGAGCTTTACATGTTTGTTGTTTTCATTGTACACAATTTATTTTCTTTATTTTTATATGCTAATATTAAAGAGTTTGACTTTTCATTAAAATAATTATTTTGATAAAAAATGTTGTAAATAATATAAATATCCATAATAGCATAGCAGTTTCATTATTATTACCCATTTTAAAAACAATCAATGGCTCTTATTTAATAAAATGTAGGTAATAGAATGTTTTTTTTATTAAAAAGACAGAGGCATCTGACAGATGACACGCGAGTACTTTTGTTACAAAAGGGGCGCGAGTACCGGAGTGTTAAATAAAAAAAAAAAAGAACTATTTCTGTAAACAGGTACGTAAGTTGACTAAGTTTTCTCACGATATTTGATCAATTTTCAATGACATCCTTTGTTTTGACATATAAAAGCTTCTGGTAGTTAGTTACTCCATGTTTCACTTTTATTACAAGAGAAAGGCTGAATGGAGTTAAGAAGTCTTTGGTATTGATATAAAAGGAAAAGGACTTTCCTTTACTTTCCATTTCGGTAAAGGAAGTTGGCAAAGAGGGGAAGGGGTAACTTTATTGTTATACCATAAATTCTTCATTATCCCAATTTTAGGCTGATTGAAGGGGAGTAATGAATATTCCAACAGCCTTAATAACCGGAAATAAGTGAATCTTTTAAATTTAGAGCTGAGGACTAATTGTAGGATTTCAAAATTTTACCATTTTTATTATACTACCAAATTCCCTTACTACGGAAATAATGAAGATTCGTTTCAAACATGTCGAAATGAAATAAACAGAATAATTCAGTACAGAAATTATGCTTGAAACTTAAATCAACATTTTTTTATTCATTTGGGCACCAGTTTCATTACAATCCATTCAATTATCTTCTTACTTTCCTTCTTAATATATCTTCTCATATTTCTATGAGATATGTAGAATAAATGATCTTTAGCTCTCACGCAATCAGTTTAATTTTTTAAAGCGCAGGTTTCGTTTTTATGGACATTTACATAAAAGTTGATTTTATTATAATAAGATATCACCATAAAAGGTTTCGCCGGTTTAAGCAAATTTCCTCTCCTTTTGATCCAACCTAGAATATGCAGAAAATGACGTCTGGATGGAAATGGATGTCTGGACCATTCCCATTCTGGACTGGTATTGCCTAGGACGAACGGGACCATACGGGGGCACCATTTGATCTCCTCTGTACTTCCCAAATACCAGACTATCACTGTTTAATTTTTCATGTATTTATTTTTCGCAACAATTTATAAATGAATGTTTGCCTGTGTGTCCTTTAGAGAATCGTAAACAGCCGAACCGAATTTTGTGAAACTAGGTATGTATATTACTACTAACCAATCTTAGGTTTTAGGCTACATTAATATTCTCTGAGGCAAACAGGAGTGGGGGTTACAAGGGAGGCCTGAAATTGAAAATAGCGATATTTCATTTCCTATTGGTTTTTCGGCAAATATGTAAATGACAAAAGTTGTTTATGTTGTTATTTAGAGTAGCTTTTGTTATATACACTTTTGTCGTATACCCAAGAATAAATGAGTTTTATACTAAAAACTATACCTGGAGTCAACAATTTTATATGACACAAAAGACTCAACCGGACTAAACGAAACTCCGTATGTAATTTGGTATTAACACCTCCCTAATTATAAACTATATTAAAATTTCTAGGTACGAACAGGAGTGCCAGAGGTCGGAAATATATTTTCCCAATTTTCCGTAATCATTTTTAGTTTTTTGGAAAACGTGAATATAACAAAAACGTTTGTTTTGTTATTCAAAGTAACTTTTGTTTTATGCACTTTTGCAGTATGATTATGTTATATATGAAAAAAAAGGTACATGCATTGAAAACGAGTAAGATAAAAATAATGTGTATTTTGTAGAATTAAGTATATAACAAATACTTTTATTATGAACATATCCCCAGCACCCTGGGTACTCGGGTGTAAACCCTAAGCCAATGCTTAGGGTTTACACCCGTTGTCTCAATAGACGGGAAAATGTAAAAATATTGTAGAAAGGAATGCCCCCCAAAAAAATACCTTCATAATTCAGCCTCAAATGATTTCCCGAGCTAAGGGGTACCTTAGCTAGTTCATAATAAATAATTTAAATGTTTATGTTCATAAATAAGTCTATATTTCAGTGTATAATATATACATTTTTCTAAATTTTCATACAGTTATTTATACTTTATACCACTCAGAGCAACAATATTTAAAATAATTATATAAAAATCACTAATAAATTAATGAATCGTCACAATCAACTGTAAAAATTCAATAATTGGAAGATTATTTATTGCTCGTATCATATACCATTAATTTGTAATCGAATCCATAATGACAAAATCTACCTGAAATAATTTGAAAGTCAAATTTCGCTCATCCATTAGATACATCTATCATTTATGGAACTGTCTTCCGTTTCGCAGCTGACATTATCTCCAAAGTAAGCTCCCCTCCCACTTTTCCGATAATCCATGTGGAGCAAGCGAGAACTGCGGCTTCCTAATGGAGCATAAATTAAGTTAGCACTGTTCCACTCCGCAATTTATGGGGTGTTACTGTTATGTTGGTACGCCTGCTTCCAAGTCTGGGCACGAACATCTTATCAGATGGGAGACTTGGGCTCCAACCAAACCGCAATATACTACTTACCGATATCTCTCCCATCTTACAAAGGAATCAAATAACTCCACTCCCGACATAGTTGCTCATACTATGGTAACTTTCAGGATATTAGATCTATTATTTTGTTTAACCATAAAACATTACTGGCAGAATTACATCTGATAGAGGGGTAAAGCCTCCTCACACTCAGCATTAATAATGGTGTCGACAGGATACTACAGCCATTGCTAACAGATTTCTCTTAAAGGAAATCAGCTGTTGAGATAGGAGTCATAAAGTGATTTTCGAAAAATTTCCTCAAATGTACATAGACCCAGGAGATGACGAAAATGAGGTCCGTTCATCCCATATATATTTGTCTGTTAACGCTCGAGCGGTCGCAATTACCAAACTTGATATTTACACGTTTCTTGTAAAACTAAAAATCAAGTTCGTTAATGGCTGAAATCGGACAAGTGAGTAGATGGTTTTAGAGGGGAGGAGAATTTCGAAAATTTCTTATATCTCTGATAATGTGCGTGGGATCGAATAATTGTATGGAACCAACCTTATTGCAAATAAAATGTTCCATAAATGTTGTTATGTACGTTTTTTCAATATCTTGATTACTAACCTAAATATTTGCAATTTTTAGCTTTTGGCCTTCAGTAAACCCCACTCCTACTCATGTCATATAAACAATAAGCTGTTATATTATGAAGCACTTCATTTGAGACCTAAATGTATTTATTTTATGATCTCTCCGAAGGTTGGACCTTACACATATGAGTATTTTGAGTTAGTGGACTAGTAACATTTGTTGAATAAGAGAGATAATTTGTTCCTAGTTAACGGCAAAACTGGTTGCAAGAATTTTCACCACCTCTCGGAGGTTGAATTTTCAGATGTTGGAAATTTTTCAATGAAACCAGGAATAAAATGATAATCTGCTTGATATCGCACAAAAACCTTTAAAGAATAGACCAAAAACATCTTCACTATACGATATCTCTTCGATGATTTTATTATCATATTTTCCTTAAGGGTAATCGGCTATCGAGATTGTTTAATGACGCAATTTTTCGAAAAATTTCTTCAAATGTGCATCGACGCACACTGGAGCGATCCATCAGTAATGTTGGACATTGGGGGAAAAAATAAAAGTTTTAATTTGGGATTTTGATTGTATTGTTAGTACCACATAAACCCTTTTCAATTGAGCAGATTGATTTTTAGCCATATTACTGCAATGGTTTTTACATAATGCCTGGTTATAATTGCTGTGTTAAAAAAAGCCTTGGCTTATTAAATTCGTCGTGAACTCTTATTTCATTTTATAAATTATTGTTGCTTCCAGTACACATTAAGGATATTATAACAAATCAAAAACTGGCACAAAAGGTTTTTAAAATTCCTCTAATTTCTTTTTTTTACAATTTCTATATATTTTTTTTCGAGCTGAAAATAATTTTGTTTAATTGAATTCGCAAATCGCTTGTATTTGCTTGTAAAAATACCACTTGGCATGCTTTTAGGAGTATATTGTCTTATTTACAACGTCGTCAGTTCTTGCCTAAACTTGCCTATTCATTAAATATTTTAATTACTGTTTTGGACTATCTACTCTTCATTGCTTTGAATGCCTTCTCCACATTGCATATCGATTAGATTTCAAATCGTGGAGTGTTCGGACCCAAGTTCATAAAGAACTTCTCCAACAAAGAAAAACGAAAATCATTAGTGATTTTAGGGGAAAAAATGGGATTAACCGTTGACCAAGTGAACCAAGGATTGGGTACATCTAATGACGGAAACACGGCGGGTAAGTTTTTTGCATTTCCTCACATTTCGAGGTCAATCACAGGAAAAGATGTAAATTTAATTAAACGGTTTTCTATTATTTTGCAGGCAATATCGTCCAACGCTTTGATCAATACTGAAATGTTTGAAAAGTTCACCAGAGAAACAGCTGAGATATTTGTGGATTTGTATGGATGGTATTACATGCCAGTAACAGTTCACAAACTGTTAATACATGGCCCGGAAATAGTCAAACACGCTATTGTACCAATTGGTATGCTGTCATAAGATGCTCTGGAGGCTGCTAACCATAAATACCTCCGCGCATAAGAATCTTTTTCAAGAAAATTTTCAAGGACGGCTACCAACAGAGATATCCTGAATAATTTGTTAATTAATTCAAACCCCAGGCCAACAACAATTAACAACGATAGCGATCGCTTAGAAACAATATCTTCGGAAGTAAAAGAACTTCTAATTGAAAAATAGAAAAACATTTGAAATTTCAGAAATGTTAGATATTCTTCCAGCTTACAAATTCTCATTATTGAATTAAATACATCGATTTTTTTTTTCATTGACACCAGAATTAATATTCTAGGCCTAGTAGAAACGGAGATATTAATGAATGTTCGGCTTACGCTATCACTCGCTCCAGTGTGCGACGTTGTGTGATGACGTCATCAAGTATAGACCTCTACTTATCGGACTTTCATTTGTAAACAGAGAAACATGGTGAGCCGAGATCAGTTAGTGTGTCGTGCCAGCACATGGGAAATCTAATTAGTTAACGCAGCCTCTGTGTGACGACATTGTATTACTCCAAGTGGCTGTAACTACATTTCCTTATTTAATTAAGATTAGTTGCCACTATAGAAGCTCTGTCGTTTACGTTTCATTAAAGAATATACAAATTGGAAACGCCAAACTGAGGAAAGCTCAGTTATATCTCTATATTTACATAATTAAATTTTGTCATTAATAATGTCAACGGAAAAAATTGAAAAGCCTTCATTATTACAGACTACTGCATTATTTTTATTATTTGATAAACCACAATATACTACTTACTGGAATCTCTCCCACATACAAAAGAATCAAATGGACTCGTCTTCTCTTTGATGTCTTAGTACTCATTCAATTGAATTATCTCAATATTACTACTGTTTTTAAATAAGAGAGCAATAAGCTATTTACCGATTGCTCCCTCATCTTACCCTAATCTTACAGGAACTTAATCATAAAATCAGAAATGTATTTCATTAATTACATACATTTCATAAATGTTTGTATTTAATATTTCTTTTATAGTTTTAAGCTGTCTCCTTTTAAATAATCGAAACCATCCAGGGCCCCCGCTACCACATGTGCAATGCACACGGGCGCCATCCTTTAGGGGCGCCAAAACCAAGGGCCCAAAAAAAAAATTAGATTTTATTCTGTTGATTTCATTTTGATATTTTAGTCTACAAATAAATATGACTTTTAAAGTTCAGTTCTTTGCTTTATTTCAAGCACCTACCTACCATAAAAAAAGATAATTCAAAATGCCTAAAGGGGCGCCAAAATCCTTTTTTGCACACAGGCGCCAGTAGCCCTTACGGAGGCCCTGAAACTATCTATATCTGAACTGCTGATGAAAATCATTTTGATATCGAGAACTGTTGCTACAATGGACGAAAGGTTATTAGGTGGGGACGAAACAAGTACATTCAAGGTCATTGTTGTGTACTTTTTTACAGAATATTGTATTTAAAATGTTACAAACCATTGTTCTATATATATATATATATATATATATATATATTTATATATATATATATATATATATTGGTGAAATGCAATATTTCTTAACGAGGTATGCCTGTTTTTGTAAGATTTTTTTTTTTTTTGTATGGAACCATTTCTATTGAACATCACTATTGTTAACGTTAGCTACTTATTGGTGAGCTGGGACGAAACGAGAAACCTCGTTGGATTGATTCTCGTCGGTGTGAAGGAGCCTGTTCCCCTCTAATACAGGAAGCTGTGCTATGTTGTTTGCTGATTCAACTGAGAAAGCGAATCAGTCGCCCTTCCATCAGACAATTACAGCTGTTTAGCCGTACCAATCAGAGAGCTTCATTCGCCAGCCCCAGGAAATTAGGGCTTGCTAATTAGAGCCCCAGTTGGTCGTGTCTCTCGCTTCTTGATAAACACTTACACTCATACTAATACACATGTTCTGCCGACGGCTGTGCCGCTCTTAGTTACACCAAACCAGCTGGCATGCTTGTTATCTGCTACATCAAAATAGTTCCAACAAGCAAACGTAGTAATATAATTTTATTTATTTACTGCCGTCCAATATATGCTGTTACCGGCCAATTGGAACGGTTTATCTACCGCGTGTTACAGAGCTGACTTTAGCCCCCAATTTTACATATACAGATCATGTATAGAAACAATTCTAATAAATACTAAGCGAAAATCCATGAATTTTCTCGAGTTTTTCTTCAGAGACCACAAGTTTTATAACTTTATAAATGTTAAATTAGAGGCCTCCATAGCCTAAAATGTTCATATGTTCACTTGTTCCCATAACGTGTGTGGTTTTAAAGCTTCTAGTATGCCATTGCGTTTTATGTCCACTTATTCAAAATATCTTTTCCGGTCGATAATTCAAAATATCTTCGTTATTAATAGTCGGGTTGAAAAATGATATAGAACCAATATTGTTAAAATATTGATACCCTACAATTGTTTCTCTATGCATTTTTTCGTAATTCAAATATTAATCAAGTAATTCCTACTTTCTGGACCTCAGCAGTGCTCCAACATAGGCTTATTGTTATTGTACAATGAGGGGGGGGGTAGTACGTGGGGACGAAAATTGCCTCTTAAATTTGGAGCTGATGAAAAATACATAGATAAATAATTGCAGTATATTAAACAGTCAGAAGTATTACTCATTTTACATATTTCAATCCGACACATAACAGAAATACATTGAATTTTAATTAAATATTATATAATTAATATTCGAAGTTAATTATTAACTTCTCATCTTTTGTTTTAACAATAAGCGTATACTAAAGTCATTGTATATTTATATAAATTCGTCAATAGTTATTGATTATATGATGAAACAAAGGATGCACTTTTATCATTTATGTAAATATGTATGAAGATCCGTCTAAGTATTTGAATTTAAACCAGTATTTGAATCAATGAAATTTTGAATAAAAGTTGTGTTAATGGACAGAGGCAGTAAAAACGATCAAATAAATACTACAAGAATCAGTTTCATGAGTATTATCATATCAGTTCTGTAGGAACAATAACTAATTAAAACAAGGAAAAAGGTTTATCATAATATCTTATACTAAAAGGAACCAATTTTATGTATAAGACCTGATCACTAAGCTCGTGAAAGAACGTATTATAAAATAATCTCAAAATAAAGGTCCACGAGAAGAATTTTCCGAAGACCTTCACAATTAAAGTTTTGCAAAAAGTCCTTAGGACAATTTAAGATAGTTAAAACATAGTATTGGTTACTAACATAATGACTCAAATTTCTTTTTTTTAAGCAATGTAAAATAAATAAATACACTCTGAAACTTTTTTTTATATTGTACATGAATGATTTTTGGGAAAAGTTATGAAATATGAGAAAACTTTCGTCCCAATCTGCCTTCCAAAGTTTTTTAAAAAAAAAAAAATTTAGAAAGCGCGAATAAATAAATAACGGAGAGTATAATGATAATTGCACATTAGCATAGCAGCTCTGTGGGACAAAGTGGGGGGGGGGTCGACCTTCCACTTCCAGTGTAATAAGGAAGGAGCCCCAAATTTAAATAATAATGAAGAAACTTGATATAACAGTAGATCCATCCCTCCCTCCCCCCATTTAAATTTACATATGAAACTTCCATAATGTAATTGCAAAACTAAGGTTTCATTCTCATATTCAAAGTTGTCATTGACAAAGAAAATTAAGTATACTCCAAAACATCCTTATAGAAGCTGCCAGCGTATTCAGTATGGCTTGAGTTGTTTGAAGCTTTATTACATCAGTTTTATTTGGAGTTACCAAAGACCAAAATGTAACTCGGTTATTTCGAAAGGGCCAGCATAGACGGCCATGACAATGTATAGACGAAAACTCCAAATTAATGTCGAGTATATGCATAATCCTATTAAAAGGGTTATTAGGTACTCTGAATTCTGCATGAATGTTTTCTACTCAAAAAAGGAAAAATTACTTATAAAAAAAAAAATGTTATTCATTAACGTCCGATTTTTTACTCCGCAGAAAAGGTAACCACGAAAAATTTTGGCTTTCGGATTTCAACGGAATCATCCGTTTTGACACTATTAACTCATTTTATCTAGTTTTGGCGTACCTCAGTACGTATCTCACATAAATTAAAAACAACTACCATTAGAATGTTGACATTTCGTATTTAGTACCTCCTTAACATCTCATTGTTCACGTCACATTTTGATCTATATCGATTTAGGGGGGTGATGTCTACCTCCCCTCCCCCTCCCACTAGAAAGGCGATAAGAAAAAATCCAAAATTTTCAAGTTCTCTTTATACGTAGGTTCAGCGTAGACTAAGGAGACCTTCGTTATGCTATAATGCCATGCTCATGATATCATCCAATAATCTATTCTTTATTTTCTCCGTAATAAGAACCCCCTGTAAACGAAACAAAATTTAATACATACATCTGATATATATAGTAATATTTTTATGTACTGCTGTGATTCCAGGTGTTTTATGGAACCCCAGGTAAACTTTCAAAGCGATAATCTGTTGACCGCACATAGATAAAGGAGATAGCAAATTATTCCTGGACTGGAGGCTAGAGTCCCTTCTTGTGATCCCTTCCTACAGGCAAGGGATTTTATTTATGGTGATGACATTTTGGAAGCAACCCCATATGCTATTGAAGGTGTCTGAGAGTAACCACACGCAGCCATCATCAAGTTCCACCACAGCTAAGGATTGTTTTAATTGTATGTTTTACATACACCTTATATTGTTTTATGAATTGCTGTGCCGTAGGTTTCACCTACAGGGCGCTATGGATCGTATAAAATCGTAACTCTGCCTTTAGGCATTGTTCCCAACAGAGTCTTTCTTTGGACTGAAGGGGTGAGGAGGAGGAAAACTTGGAAATAAACATTCTCTGAAGAAGGAGTTCCCAGAAGCTTCTGAAATTTGCAAACGTAATATTTTTTTAATACCATAAGCCCCTCGGACTATAAGTAATAGCACCACATCAGACACAACACGTAACACTCAGTGCGGAAGTCTAAATCATTACATGTCGTATTCTGCTTAAATTAATTTAGAAAAATGATATCAATGTCATTATCTCTTGATGATCGATAGATGGAATTCTTATGAACTTTTCTTTTAGAAATTGCCGATGATCTACGAATTTTCACTACTTCAATTCTATAATATTTTGGAGGAGCGTGTAAAATATTTTTTCCTAAATATATCCCAACAATGCGTTTCATAATGCTAATGTTTTAGATGAATAATTCCAGATTCAAATATCTTTTCAGGGCGAATTTCTAAAGGCATAGGATTAGTATTTTCATTTTAACATAGCTTAGGTAGCAGAGTCAGCCCAACGCAAAAGTATAATGAAGGGGTTGTTTTTGCGCTATTGTGCGAACTGAGACTTAGTCCATTGTGTAAGGCGCACGTTGCGGGGAAAAAACCTTTCGCCTTCAACACTAGCAAGAAACAAAAGCAGCTTTCTTTCTGGATTTAGGGGTAGTAACGGCCCTAGTTATTATTACGCTTTTTTTATGTGTTTTTATATATGTATTTCAAATGAAATTAAAATAAGCTTTTAATATATTGCAGTAAGAGAGAGAGAGAGAGAAACAGAGAGACTTACACAAAAAAAAAAAGTGGGCATGGATTTTGAGTAAACTGATTCTAGCAGAAGGGGAGGTCCACATTTCTACTTGGTACGTCCTAGCTAGCGTATAATACGTTCTTCATTTAGTTACTTCTCTTTCTATACTAATCAACCAAGCAGCAATGGAGGTCCATCGAGTTTTAGTGTGCCCAAAGTCGTTCTAGCTTATTCCGTCCATTAGCTAGAATCTATGCAGGCTACTGAGAAATGTTTTTCTAAGTACTTTGTTCTCGGGAGAAGCTTTTTATTTCGTGTCTAGTACTTTTCTGCATCTCCTCTAATGACTGATTAACATTGACTAACCAGCTAAGAAGTAGTCTTGAAGACTTCTGTACCAAATCAAAATTCCGGTAGAACATTCTTTTTGGTCTTACTATCTGGTCTAATCGCCTGGCATTTCTACATTGTATTTTCCCTTTTAAGTTTCACTTATAAGGGAGCCAAAAATGCTTCCAAGTAACTTTCATTCTCATTCTCAAACACATAGAATTCTCCCAGTGAAAGGCTACGTTTCGTTATCTCATGTCAATGTGGACATAAGGCGTAACGTTTACATACGTTTGTGTGTAATTGTAGAAGAGGTATATTATGTAACTAAGCAGTTCTGTGAATCAAAATGCCAACTCTCTGTGAATTAGTGGTCAGATTTTACAAGTCATCTCAGCTTGGTTGTGAAATTGTTACGTTCGACTCAATGATTCTTAAAAAACACTGGCATTGATATCTAGAATATAAATAATCTATAAAGAAAAACCTACTGAGACATATTCCGAAAAAGAGATATCTTGTTGTGAGATCACCATCTTTTAAAAGGGAATTTAGTTTAGTGTAAAGCGCTTCTAACCAACTCATTTCTATTATTTTATGACAATTTAACGTCATATTAATATCCATAGGATCATTTTACTTCCATTACGGTTCCACAAAGCACCGATTGACTTGATTTATCCAATGCTTTAAGGTAAGGTAAAATTGAAGTTTGGCTGAGTAAAATACTATTACATTTTGAGAAAAGCAATGAGTCATTTTCGCCATTTGTTGATGTTTCTTCTAAAAACTACACAATAGACATTTGTTTTATTTATTTATTTTATTTAATTGAAGTGTCATAACCGAGATGATTCGCACTCTACTCGTATTCAGTTTTTGTTGAAGCCACGGACAGGTGAAGCCAAATGTACTTTTAACACATGGAAAATAAGTTTTAAATTAAAAAAATAATAATATTAAATTCTAATTTTAAATTAAAAATAATTTTTCTGCAAATGGTTAGCCACTAGTAGAATCATTTATATTTCCATAAATATTTAAAGATCTTCCTTAGGGCTTTCTTCGTGTAATAGCTCTTGCAGGAAGCGATCGATATATGTGTGTTCTTTTACAGTCTGTAATTATATGTGCGATCGCATATTCTACAAGTCGGTGGTTCTGTAATGTTGAAATTCAGAAAATGCTTTTCTTTTTGGTACTTGAATACAATACTTTTTCGGACTCATGTAATTTGCCTAAAATTGCAAATAAAAAGAGAAATGGATTAAAAATAGTGAATGAGTACTAAAAAGCAAAGAGACTATCTTTAGCAGTTGTATCAAATTTCCCTTAAGGTAAATCAGCTATTGCGGTTGTACTCAATTGCAATTTTCGAAAAATGACCATCGATTTCACCTAGTAGACAAAAATGAGAGTCATTCAAAATTATATATATATATATATATATATGGACGACTATATTGTATAATCTATTTCATATATAATAATATAAGTATTATTTTTTAAAATAGAGTTGATGAGTGTGAGTAGAACAAACACTTATAATTAGTTTAGTAGTAGCAAGACATAAAACTTTGTAATTAACAAACTTTTTGTCTACATTTGTATAGAATAATCCCTTGAGAAAGAATGATTATATGAAGAAATTATTAATTTTCTGACCCAAAGTCTCAAAATGCATTATATATATATATATATATATATATATATATATATATATATATATATATATATATATATATATATATATATATATATATATATAATGTCCTGCTCTAGCGGTCGAAATTTTTGTTTAATCGTTTCCAAACTGGACATATGACCCTTTCATGTAAAACTGATGATCACATTCGTACGGCTGAATACAAAATTTCGTGTTTCAAAGATCCCATTGTTATCCTTTGTATTCGTGAATACTATAAAACCAATCTTATTGTACACTCAATCATCTATCAATTTTGTTTTATACGCTTTTTCTCTATGTTGAATATTAACCAAGATTTTAGCGTTTTTTAAGTTGCAGCCCCCTTTCTCGCTCATCATAATCAGTCATCTCACTTTAACAATAATCGAATGGTGATTTGTATTGAAAAGATGTATACTAGAGGTGTATGCAAATACGATGTTTGGTGGCGTCATTAATTAAGGTTTTACTGCCCATTTCTACTCATCGGTTTTTTATTTGGCAATACAGAAGAGTTGTGTAGCACGTAGGTGATCTGCTTAGTTGACGCAGCCCCTGCGTAGCGGACGTTTTTTTTTCTATTGATGAGATATCATTGTTGGGCGTGCGGGTCATGGAGCGAATTGGGAATTGCCTTCGTGTCAAGGGGCCTGATGAATGGCCTCCTAGAGCTTCTAAGGCCGTTTTTATTGGCGCCGACATCTTTAATTTAGCGTCACCTTGGAGACAGGCCCTGGGAAGGTAGGGTTTGATTTACGATGGAGTCCAGGTGTAATTGAGGCCGAGCCGTCAGGGGTCAGAGCCGGGCGTTCCGTCATCCTGGGGCTTATCTCGACCCGGACATTATCTCGCCCGCCTGTCCAAAGCCTAACTCTTGCCGGCTATTGGCCCTGCTTAATTGAATGTGGAAATGTGGACGCATCAAAGGGTGTGCCGTTTACCCCCAAGGAGATCATCAATCCTTCCCATCCCTCAGCTGTGTCTCTTTCACAACTTTCAGTATGTCAGCTGGTTTAAAGATAGCCCTCACCTAATAGAAACCGTATTTATGGCGGACTACAGGAAGGTATATACCTTAAACAAGCTCCAAAGCGATTTAATTTATTAAGCGTTTCATGTAAACCTAAAGATCGAATTCGTACAGCTGAATTCGAAATATCTCCATTCGTCGGATCGGTCCATTTTTAGTGAACTAACCATATTGTAAAGTTAATGTTCAATAACTCGGGATTGGGGCTGGCTGGTGGAGGCCCATCATCAACGGAAGGATAACAAGGTCAAAACACCTCCACTCTTAATACTTCATTTATTAATGCAAAGTACTTTCGAGGCGAACCGTCCCGTCCCATCTTCACTGCACTGTGACACAACATTTACATTTTTGAAACAACATTTAACATAAATAAATAGTCAATATTTACCTTATACTAGCTCAATATATTTTTTATGTGCATGTTGTTTCAAAGGTGTAAATGTTACGTCAAAGAGCACTGAAGATAGGACGGTTCACCCTGAAAGTATTCTGTATTTAATAAAGGAAATATTTAGAGTGGAGGTCTTTTGACTTTATTATCCTTCCGTTAATGATCAATAAATTTTGTTTTATACGCTTTCTCTCTATCTTGAATATTAACCGAGATTTTCGCATTATCTTTATTTTATTTTTTTTCATCTATCACTTAAGCCCCACTTTTAGTCAACACAATTTAACTATAATCGAATATATCATGAAACATCTTAATCCCAACTTAAAGACAGCGTATTCAACAGATGTTTACTATTTGAGATACATGAGAGATGTTTCATGACGCCATCAGTTAGGGTTGTATTGACAGCCAATTTCTACTCATCGGATTTTTACTCGGAAATATAAAAGATTCACTAGGTAAGGTTAAAACAAGTAACACAGATTTTAAATTTTCAGTGAAAATGAAATATTTCAATAAATGGAAATTATTTATTATTATAACAAACGAGGCCAAATATTGTATATTACACTGACTAATAATTAAATAAATCTATATTTCAAAGCCAAAGATTGTGATATGCAGAAAAAATTACCTCAGCTGTAGGTGTATTCTTTTAAGGAGAAACCTTTTAGCTCAACTCATAGTTAATTGACTACTGTTTATGTTGTGGGAGCGTCCGGAATAATGCACGGGCTATTGTAACTTTCAGACAGTTTGATAAAACTAATGGAAACTAGGCTATAGTGAATATACATTATTAGGGGGGGGGAGTATTTAGTCTAAGGTCATATAAGTACTGAGCATAATGGAAAGCAGTTATACAGCTGAGGAAGTATAATGACATTGTATATCGCTTCCAGCATAATCACTGAGGCTAGTATTTCCGAAGTTATTGAGCGTTGAACGTATTTTCAACCTTCTTCAAGAACATTTGGTAACCTCTGTTAACGCGAAAAGCGAATGTTTTAGTAAGTTTAAAGCAACTTCCAATTATGTACCTTTCCATTTCCTGATTAGATAGGTAGATAGACTGAAAATGGTCGGGGGGGGGAGAAAAATAAATAGATAAATGGGGAGAGAAAGAAAGAAACAGATAAGTGAAGGGGGAGAGAAATAAATAGATAGATAGGGAGGGGGAGAAAATGGATAGATTAATGGGGAGAGAGGGAGAGAAATAAATAGATAGATAGGCTGGAGAGGAAAATAGTTAGATAGATAGATGGGGGGGGGATATATAGATAGATAGATGGGGGGATGAAATATAGATAGATGGGGTGGAGAAAAATATTGTAGATAGATAGAAGGAGGTTAGGGAAATAGAGAGATAGTTTGGTGGGAGAAGAAAATAGATAGTAGAGGGAGGGGGGAGAAATAGATAGATAGATGGAGGGAGAGGAGAAAAATACAAAAGATAGATAGATGGAGGGTGGTGAAGAAAAGTAGATAGGAAAATGAGGGGGGAGAGATAAATAGATGAGGAGAGAGAAATACAGTAGATAGATAGATGGGGAGGGGGATGAAAAATAGATAGATGGGGTGAAGAAAAATATTGTATATAGATAGATGCAGGGAGGGCTAGAGAAATAGAAAGTTAGATGGAGGGAGAAGAAAATAGATAGATTGATTGATTGAGGTGGAGAGAAACATATAGATAGATGGATGGAGAGGAGAAAAATACAAAAGATAGTTAGATGGGGGATGAAGCAAAATAGATAGACAGTTGGGGAGGGGTGAAGCAAAATAGATAGATAGATGGTAGGAGAGAGAAATACTATAGATAGATATATGGGGGGATGAAAAATAGATTGATAGATGAGGGGAGACAAAGAGAGTTAGGAGTAAGAGATAAAAAAATAAATAGATACTTAGATAACACAATTTCATATTCAAGCGGTCCACTTTTTTGGCACTTATTCGCCATGATATGAGAAAATATTGGATTTTTAGAGGTTATGTAGAATAACCTCAATAACATATTTTTTTTTTTTTTTAAATTAATACCTAAGAGAGATAATATTCTTCAAGGAGCAGTACTGACCACGGAGTTCACTATCTTAAATTGTGTAAATAACTATATTGCAATTTTTGCTGCTTCAGAAATACAACAATGAATGTTGACGTCATTTGTCATACTACACAGCATAAATGTACGCAACTGATGCGTAGCCTTTTATACTTTCTTCTAAGCTATTTAAAACTCAGCCCTAAATCAAGTACACACATATTTAAGAAATCTTTTCAAAATGAAAACAGTTGTTTCAGTTCTAAGATCCTTACAATTAATTAATTATTATAATTAATACTTTAGCTTTGTTCTTTTTTTTTTTAGCGCTATTAAGATTACTCAACTTGAATATATTTTTAATCCCTCTTTTATTGGCACATAAGAGCCAGGATCCAAGAAAAGTTAAAGAAATTTAAAATAAACATTTCCTCAATCCCCAAAGCGCTCATATTACGCGTTTTAACTTAATAAAGAATAGCCCAATATGGATTGGGTTGATTGCACATTATGTTTTACTGCATAAATGTGTGGAAATTAGAACACGATAAACATAATATTATAGGGGTAATTTATATATAGGGGTTATTTATATAATATGGTTTGTTTCATGTATTAATTATTATATATCCTCGGAAACTCTCCTCGGTTAGTATTTATGTTAGTTCTTTAATACTTTCGAAGTGTCTCATGTGTTTGGTATATATAACTTGTCTTTCAAATCAATCGGCTATAAATTAAAGATGTAAAAAGTATTACTATATTAGAAAGTATGAGCAATTTTACCAATGACCAATAAGGCCATAAGACCATTGGAGACTGATCCATAACAAGGATAAGGATTAATCAGAAAGGTAAAATTTACCCAAAAACTCTGATGACAATGTTCCATATTTTTTATTATTTCTTGAATCCTGTTCAACAAGAATGGAGGGGGGATGAGCACTCATGTGTTGAACGTTTTTAAATTTTCTAAAGTCTACTTAGCTTCGGCGCTTCCTATTTTTATTTATTGTACTAAGTCGTGTTTTAAATGCATTTTGTTAAGAAAGCCACCCTGTAAAGGACTCCTGTTGTAGTGCATAAATTGCTAGGCCAGACGAAGTTAGTTGCTAAACAAGGTCATTACTATAGTAGCTATTTTGGCGAAGAGACCTTGTCCCCGGTAGAGTCCTTGCATTAACCATTGGGCCACAGAGAATTAATTTTAATCCCGGACTAACTCCGTTTAACTTTTATTAATGCTCCGCCCAAACTCCCGCTCTCCATCTTACTCTATCCCTCTTTAGCCCTTATCTGGTTCATTTAACTGATAATTTTTACTTATTTATCCCCTTAATGACAAATTCCTGTGCGAAAATTAGTTCCAGCCCTTTTTCAGGCCAGCAGTTAGTTATTCAGCCCAAGAGTTCCATAATCCCCGGGCCTAAAGCATGGGGAACGACATGGCTTTTCATTTAGGACTTCAGCTAATACTATAAAGTGCTTTTGCAGCTGACTTTGGCTAAAGTTTAAATGATGAAGCTAAGGCATACTATTTAAGAGTTAGTCAAAAATTTTAATATCCGTATATCATTTAAGCACATAAATAGGAGTGATGCACAAGTACAAAATAAACCCATATTCCAAAATCCTTTCAAAAGTTTATGAAAATAATTCCATTAATTGGTAGGAAGGTCGTTGGCTTTAAAAAATATTACTTATTGGTAATTTATCGAAATCTTCCAATTAATACAAATATTTAAAAAATGCTGTAATATTACGATGTACAAGCACAAGCCTGGTAAATAATTAGGAGTATTTAAAATTATTTTGGAGGCGATACAGAATTAATTAGATTTGTTAGAACTCTTAGATTTTTGTTTCCAATAATTGCCAATAAAGAAAAACAGAGAAATAATTATCAGAGGAGTAAAAATTAACATGTTATTCTTTTTTAGAGGGGTTCTGATTTGAACTGCTGGCATATCACCATACTTTAATAATTTAGTAAACTATAATTCATAGTTTTAGCAATAGCTACTTAATATATTTACATATCTATAAAGAATAAATTAAGACATAATGGATAGTCATTAGTGGATTAATAACCCGAACAGTAACTTCAGTATTTTACTCGAAAAGTTATCAAATGTATTCGGCATTTATTGGTTGTGTTTCCCAGAATGTGAGCGTGAAACTATTTCAACATTCACATTCGTGGAATTCACCCGTAAAAAAGACTTTGCTAATATAGTCATACTCCAAATTACTTCCTGTTGAATTTCACAAACTTCTGAATGTAAATGAGAACAGTCAACATTTTTCCATGACATTTTCTTGGCTTCAAGAGAAGCAGTGAGAACTTTTAACTGAATAATTTATCTAGACTAGACTCTGAGGCAAATCATTCCTAATCCGGGAGTCAAGGAAGCCGATTGAATCTTCCCGACAGATGGGCCGTCCTCTTAGGGCTTAAAGATTGACGTTTCGGGTTTTATCCTTAGCCTCATTCGGTGAAAAACGGAAAGAGACGAGTACTGCTGCCGTAAGCCGAACCCTTAGAGTACAGTCCCTTCAGGATAAATAAGGCCCTGCTCAGGGACCACAGCCCATACGTCACGCCTCGCTATTGATGGTCTCAGCCCCGAACCCACCCGCCGAAAAATGGCCTTCTCCCAATGCGGCTAGGCAGATCAGCCTCTTATACTAATTGTAGTCTATATATTAGAGCCGAAGGGAATATTTTTCAAGCTCTCCCTGGCTTTAATTCGCCGAGGGAAGGGAGTGCTTTAACTCTATTGAGCATCTATATTAAAAGGGGAAATTGGCCTTTTTCACCCCCCAATTTTCCTAAGGGCCATATAATCTATGGCAATATATCGAGCTAAAGAAGGAGTAATCATTGGTAGGAACAATATGTACTTTGCATATTATTATTGATTTGTATTACAATTTCTTCTATACTTACTTATATATGAAAAATACATATGTGTAAAAATGTATATTATTAATATTGATATTTTAATTTATACTTAATTATTAACATTGTCATTTATAATTATACTTACTTATTTGTTTATATGCTAAGAGCTTCATTCAATGTTGCATTTTGGCCTCTTCCACTATATTAGTGCAATATTACAAATATCACCCAAAACCTGAGGCTTGCATTCCTCCGTCAGGTCATCCAGCCATCTATCTTTTTCTCTGTTAAGTTCTAATCTCTTGAACTTCCTCAACCAGTCCATTTGCTTCCTCTTCATACATGAAACTAGTCTCGCCATAAAAGCCGTCTTCTTTCTAATCTTTTTTTTTTCCAGAGTAGCTGACTAGGATCACCTTTTTTTCTTGATGAGAGCCCAAATTTCACTAGGAGATTTACCTAAAAATTGATGTACACCTGTATTCCAAATTTAATATACATTAAACCTTGTTCATAATACCCTTTGGTTTTTGGTCTATGTTCATTATTTTGACTCAAATATTAGTTATTTATTTGTACTTTGGCTTTCAGTCTTCAATAAACCCATACTTCTCCTCATACGATTTTCATGTTAAGCTTCTACAATACCTTTAATTGACATAAATTTCAGGCATGTATAACATAGGTGCATATTATGGGAGCTCGGGTAAATCATTTTCTGTATTATTTATCAGTAAAATTTTCTATTCTGGAACACTAGCAGAGGAAATTTTTATTTTATAGTTACTAAATTTGATACCATGTTCAATAATCGCTGAAACCGGATTATATAAGGGGTCTAGAGAAAGGATAATATGTACATTCTGAAATATATACGCTATTATGAGTCGGATCAAGAAATGTTTTTGCGTCCATTCTTTTTGTATTCTACTCAATGGCGAAATTATTCGTACTCAAGCGTTTTCAGATATAAGGAAAAATACATCTACGCCTACGAGTGCACTTATGAACAGATTTCCCTCAAAGAAAATCAGCTATTGAGGATGTTCTCAGAACGCGACTGTCAAAATTTCCACAAATGGCCATTGACCCTAGGAGATGACTAAAATGGTCCGTTCAAAGTGATATATAGATATATAAAATGGAACATTGGGGGGGGGGGAGGGGGAAGAAGAGAATTTGGAAAATTCAATATAGCTCCGTTTTTATAAGTCGGATTGCCTAATGTTCTTGAACCAATCTTGTTAAACTATTGATGCTCTGCAATAGTGGTTCTGTACATTTTTCGTAATTCAAATATTTAGCAAGTCATCCATACTTCATACTTTCTTGTTTACATCCTTCAGGCGGATTTGATATAGAATAATTTGGGTGTTATTCCAGTTCACGCGAAATCTGCATAATTGACATAGCCCTTGAGTGACTTAGCTTTTTTTTAAATGATTTTTTCTCAACATTGATTAATAATTAGTTTAAAGTGAGATATTGTTGGTGAACCGTTTTTGGAGATATTCTTATAATAATGGGACAAGATATATACTTGAAATACACATTTATTTTTTTTTTAATATTTAGGTAATAACTTTTAACCTTCGAATAAGGTTTCAGTTTTATTAATTTTTTAAAAAATTTCCCCCAGTGAAAAGAACAAGCCCTGGACTGATAGAGGAGGCGGGAAAAGTTAATGAAGCGACTAACAGATGGCACCATCAGCGCTGGGAGAGGGTGGGTGATAATGAGGGAGGTTTTGCAGCCGTTTTTCCCGTAGCACGTGGCCCAAGCCCACCAACCAATCATAGTCCCATCACCCTCCCCCCAACATCACGTCCCTCAAAACTTGTCATTAGTTCGGCCAATGCCGACCTCGTCCAACACCCCACCCCCTCCCAATATAGTCGCATTAAACTTTTATTAATCACCGGTAAATTCGATATGCCTCTCCCTCTCACATGTCCACTCCGCGATTAATTTTCTCAACTCATTAGATAGTAGTATCAGTCCAATGGAAGTGTATCCATTGATTATTTAAATTTACCCCAAAATTGAATATGGGGCTGCACTTGCAAACATCCAAGCCTAAATCTGTGTCATTTTCTTTGGCCAATGTATTTATTGAAAGCGTGAGCCGAATGCTAATCTGTACCAATTACTGTGGCTTTTAAGTTTCCTTCCGTTCACCACTTTCGAATTTCCTTTAACCCGGCAGTTGGAATCCCGATGCCATAGAGACATCTATGAGTAGCTTGCATAGCCAAACGAAATTAGCCCAGACTGCTTCGATTCAACAAAGAGATCATTGTAAAATGACTCAATCAGTTTCAAAGCGCCTTATGCTGGACCTGGTTAACCATAAAGTCCTCATCAGGCAGCAGTGGATTCCTTCAGGTTTCCTAAAATAAAGAGAAACTTCAAGAGACATCATTTCGGGACGGTAGATGTCACAAAAAACACCTCAACGTCAACGATTTCTCGAAAGCCTACGGCTGACATTTGGAAATTGTGTATCACGCCTACATTTCTACTTTTATTTTTATATGATTTATTTTTAAATTGTTCTTTATGAATTGATTCAACTTATTTTTTGTACATAACCGGTATGTCTGTGTATGTGATTGTTAGTTGTTGTTTCATAAGGTTTCAGGGCGAAAAACTACCAGGTTATCATCGCCCTGTAATATCTATAACTCACGTTTTGGTATCCTCATCCATATAGTCATTTTAGCAATATCAACAAGGATACGAAAAAACTTGTAGTTTAAATTTCTTTGTATAAATTCGTAATTTTCAAAAACTTAAACAATTTATCTAGCTCTTAGGGATCATCTCAAAGGGCCACTTCTATATCATTGGAAATATTGTATTAGTTTCGACTATCTGTATACTTTTGACATTCGCTTAATATGTGGTAGATAGTCAATTCTGTGTAACACTTCCCACAAATCGAAGGTTGTTCTTTTGTCATAAGATAGCATACGTAAATCTACGGCGTCTAACTGCGTAATTTGCAGTCTTCCTAATACGACTTCATCTTTGCTGTTGTCTCTTGTCGAATATTTCCTTGGACAGATGGTGATTTTAATAGTTTATATGTGATTGGTTCTAGGGATTCATTTTTTACGATTTGGGATCCAGAAAAAAATGATATCACACGAATGACTTCAATAACATATTTCCTTCAGGGGACTGTCTAAGGAGTATTATTAGAACAAAGAAAAGAATAAAAATAAAATGAAAAAGAAATTGCAAGCAATATTCAATATAATATGGAAAGGAAATAACTATCCAAATACGCAAGATATCAGAGAAACAGCGAGAAATTGTATAAGAGCAGACAAAGTCGAGCCTAAGGATAAGGCGTGAGGAACTCCCATGGCAGGCTGGTTTACGATCGCTCAGGCTACCCCCTCGAATTTCCCAGAAGTCCTATATCTACGGATCCTCTTACCCCTGTCCTCCTAGGACCAATTTCACCCCCTCACTCTCTCTCTCCAACCTCCATTCTTTCTGTAATTTCACCCTTCTTTATCACGGTTTTGGCTCCTGTTTATAATCTTATTTTATTATTCATTTCCTGTGTCAAGAAATAGACCCCCCCATGATACGGAATCATATTTATTTCAGGTGCCATGATCCATTATGTATATTCCTTCCGGATTTCTGAAATAGTATACTCACAAGTTGTTTTTGTATTTATTCATTTCTCCTTCGTGGAGGCTCAACCCAATTCAGTAACAAACAACAAAGGTTACACTAACCAAAGAACAAAACATCAAAGAAAAATACAAACATAAACTGCTGCAAATTCTGTAATATAAATATTTTACATATAAGAATAGCTTAAGTTAAAATTAAACAAAATCAAAATAATTTTTGTTGGGGCGTCAGATTAGCTATGCGTGTTAAAGCGTTGGCATTAATCTCACATGGTAAATCTAGAGTGGAGCGTTCGGTTCCCACCTGGGTAAAATAGTAATTTATTTAGTGGCAGACTCATTAAATGAAATCCTTAGTCCCACCCTAGCTAGAAAAGGGTGGTAAGATTACCCGCCCAAACTAGCTAGAGTAGTAAAAAGTGGACTTTAATAAATAATAATAAAACCTAAAATTATTCGAAGTAAGGTGTGCAAGAGTCTGTTTGAACAATAAATAGTGCTGGTGTGTCTAATAATTACTGACATAAATTGAGCTTTTAAGTTTTGAAATATGGCGTATTTGAATGTCGCCAAAGTGTAAAATCAAATTGAATTTGCTATAACCAATTAATTTTCCCCTTTTACTAGGGGTGTTGAGAAAAACAATGAGACAGCTATTATGAAATATTGGTGTCGTTTGGTTCATATTAGCATATACAATATAAATATATTTCTTTTTCTTAAGATTTTTATGACAAAGATCACTCAATACAAACTACTTTACTTTACTTATCTCTTTATTTCACAATTGTCCTTTTTTTTATTTAATTTAGTTTTTAATTTGTAGTGATTTTCTCATACTTAGTATCAGTATCAACTACAGTATCATTTTAACAATCAAATGTGCCTTCATTAATCAAATTTACAGTTTTGTGCCCAATACTATTCCTATTTCTGTTAGAAATAGAAACGTTTTAAGCATGAATTGATTTATTTATTATGATTACAAGAGTTTAGATGATGTCCCATACCCATGGGGGTGAAAAAAAACAATATAAAAATGATAAAAATTAAAATATAAACTTCCAAACAATATATTAATACAAGGAATAATTAAATATTCACCATTGAACAAAAAAACCAATGCGTTGTTTAGCTTACAAAAAAGAAAAGAACTGTCATTTTTGTTCTATTTACAATCCCATACTCACAAAAGCGAAACGTGGTACCAATATGAATGATTAAATCACCCTATTTCGTAATTTTAAGCTGTTAATGGAAAATAAATATACACGGTTTAATTTGTCTTCATTACAAATTAAAAATGGCATTACTATATCCGGGGATTCGTTAAATATTTATCAAGAGAATTGTACCCAAAATAAAAGTTTACTGGGTACAAAAGAAGTAATTGAATGAAGCAAACTTGCTCAGATACCAAGATTTGTCGATTGGAAAGTAAATTACAATTATAAATTGTATGCCTGTAAATGGAATTGAATTTAGATATAATTGCACTCACAAGTTGGAAGGAGAACGAGTGGTCTTGAAATGTTGATAGAAGTAATTTATTTTTCCCTTGAACTGTGCAGTGATCCTTTCCTAAGCCACAGGTGTTCCAATCCTATTACTGAGAGATACTTCCTCAATTGCAGGCAACATTTATAACGAACAAATAGCAAAAGAGCCTTTACGAAGTTCAGTATTAGTCACGTTCATAATAACAACCACCATTTTAGTATTCTACGAAATGCACTGAACTATAGCCGAAATAGGTTTGATTTTTTCCAAGTAAAAATAACTATAAGCTGAACCTGCTAATATTCAAAGAAATAAATTCAATATTGGTACCGCATAAATGTATAAGCAGACATTTCAAAATTTTGCAAATTAATTTAATTAACAATTTACTAATTTCATTTCCAGATCTCGAAATTAAATTTACTATTACTAATTTATAGCAACCAAAAAGCATTTTTGTCAGATACCATGTACAGGATTTTTTAAACAATTATTATACTATTATACTTTTACATTTCTTTAAAAGATAAATTCTGTATTCGATAAATGTATTTGATTCTTCGATTTACTGTATAATTTGAGGAGCTTCAAGAGGATAATTAGTAACTGAGTTCTACTCATAAAGAGAAATTAAAAAAAAAAATCTTCTAATGTCTATTCTACTTAGAACATATTCCCTACATATATCCTACATGAGAGATATTATATATCGGGACTTTTTTACGATCTAGGCGGATGATATTTTTGTATTCTAGCCATAATGGATTTTCAAACGACGATGTGAAAATAAAGAGCAACTTCAAGATCAAAGTTGAAAAACCTTGGTACCTCTATTCACTGCTTTTATTCGGCTACTTTTAGCCCCTTGACCTCATTATCAGTGACCAACAAAACAAAATATAACATATAATTATCAAACAACTTATAAGAATACACTTCAAATTCTAAACCTCAAATCGAAATGTTTCGAGCCGGTAATTGAGATTCGGGATTGAAACTCTTTAAGGCACCGTCCGAATATATTAAATCTATTAAAAAAGAAAAGAAAAAAGATATCTTGAAGAATGTTTTTAATCTCTTGGATGAATATTTTAAAATGTTAAGTTTTAAATGAAACTATTATATGATTGATTATCGAGTACTTCTGGTATTGATTGACCTAGTCATGGAATTTGGTACCAACGTTTCGTTAGCCGTGCTGTTAGCATCTTTGGAGTATCTCAAAAAACAATGAGTGTCAGCTACTCTATCCAACGTTTTATACTTCCGGTATAAGTCTGGTTCTTCGGACAATATGAGCCGGGTGTTTTTCAGGATTTTTTTCGTTTCTACTGGTTTAATTACTTATCATTTCGGTATAACAGGTGTACAAAATGTACTGAATCTATAGCTATATAAACAATCTTCACTATTTAAATTATTCCGATGTTTCTTAGCTTTTATGACCTCTCTGATAATACTTCCATGCAGCTCGATAATTTAGCTATCAAATCAACCAATGCTTCATCAAATTTTATCGGGTGGTTCGAACTAAGGAAATGTTCTGCAACTGAGTATTTAGGTACTTCTGATTTCTTGACAGATTTTAAGTTCTCTGAAATTCTTGTACATATTAATCTTCCCGTTTCTCCTACGTATTATTTCCCACCCACATATGAGATTCAGTGAATGTAAAGGGATTTTCAACTGCAGAGCATTTTTATTATTGTTCATTACTTGGTTCTTGTTAAGATAACATGAAATGTAAGTAAAAAATTCTAAAGTCAATAAAATAGCTTCTGAAAGGAATTGATATATGAAACCCAGTATCTAGAAACCTCTGAAGTGGATAATGAAGGTAAATATTTAATTATGAAAGTAAATTCATTGACCAAATAAATTTAATATAATGACATACGCATGATTACTAACTCACTTACTAACTAAATTAACATTAGAGAAGGATTTTACCTGCTGAACGTGATGATATATAAAAGATATTTGATTTGACTGGGCATGACTAAGAATTTTATTTAATGAGTTCGTCACTAAATAAATTCCTCTTGAAAGTTGAGTATCGGGCTGACGATTCTATGCTTACTAAAAATAAGGCCTAATCCCACATGGTAACCTGAGCCCCATAAAAATTAAAAGAAATTTGCTTTTTTTTTTTTTTCATTTAAACTGAAAATACCTACTTATAATAATACTTTCATTTTCAACAAAAAAAATCATTTATATGTTAATTTTTAACGTTTGAATTTGTAAAAAAACATTACAGACATTTTTGTGCCAGTTAGTTACCAGTTCATCAATCTTACAACGCGCATTAAAAATAACAATTTTAAACCTTTGATTTCGTAGAACCAGGTTGATTATTTTTTTTAATAAACCTCCATTGAACATATATTAAAAAAAAGTATTCCAAAAGGATGTAAAGCCATAATTTATCCAGGTGAATGTTCTCTTAATTAACGCTATTTTAACTTTCAGAAGTTTATCCTTTCATGATCAGATTAGTAATTTATAAAAAGTTTATTACCAGCGAGATAATTAACAGATTTAACTAAATTGAGTAAAGTGAGAGCTCGATTTAATTTACAAGAGAAGTTCGGTGGAAGGCACAAGTTTCTTTTTTCTTTTTTTTTCTTCTTCTTTACCTCTCTGTCTTTCCTTACCTTAATCCAGTTGAAACTAGCTAATTGGGCTTCATCATTTCTTCACGTCTTTGTGTTTCTTTTAGGTTTCCTTCTTCTTCTGGAGGTAGCCGGTTTAGTTTGGCCTTTCTGGCTGTTTGTTTTTCAGCTCTGGTGGACAACTCCACGAGAACTAACTACGAAGGCTCGGAGGCAGGTGGAAGGTACTCGTACTACAGCATCTTCTGCTACAATCCTTCCAATCATTAATACCTTACCTCGACCTCTTTACACTAGTTGTATTTCCTCAAGTTTACTACAAAGCCAGGAAAAATGTGAGACCTGATAAGCGAAGAATTACCATTGTGAGAATATCTCATAAGGAGAGATAAGCACTCAATTTCGAATTCAAT
This sequence comes from Riptortus pedestris, assembly GCA_019009955.1. Classification (NCBI taxonomy): domain Eukaryota; kingdom Metazoa; phylum Arthropoda; class Insecta; order Hemiptera; family Alydidae; genus Riptortus; species Riptortus pedestris. Next base: position 54,698,210 of record CM032229.1, read on the forward strand.
TTAACACGTACAAACAATATCAGCAGAATTATTTTAATAATTTAGTAACAGACGAAAATATAATTAATCAATTTGGACAACTGTTCCACAGAAAACTGGATCACAGTATAAACCCTGAACTCTTCGTTAGTTTAATACAGGCGATGGATCTGTTATAAAAATACTTTATTTATTTTTGCCATTAATCCTAATAAATATTGATATTTTCGGTGGGACTGGAACTCTACACCGCAAACTGGCACAACGGTGAAAAAAGCTAACTCTTATAGAGGAAGCATTTGCTCGAAACTCCAAAAGCAGCATGATCATCAGATGCATTTATTCACCAATTGCTGTGCATTGTAAATGTATTAATAGATTCACTCGGGAATCAGGAGTCAAAAGTTCAGCGATCATATTTTTCAGGCACGACACTAAAATCTGTAGCCGACTAAGTATACTTTACACTCGTCCTAGCATATTTTCCTAGAGGAACAACCTCAAATACGGTCGTTTTCATAAAGCGATATCCGAAGTAGTATATCTATGCCCATCAATTATACATGGATGTTTACAGGAACGAACCTGTATGTATATATATATATATATATATATATATATATATATATATAAAATTGTAACCTCTGTCTGTACATTGATTTTTTCGCGAAATTTCACGATAACTTTTCGTTTCACATGTCATAATCCGGACTACGAATCATATACTAAACGTCAAGTTAAAATAAATTGATAAGATAATGATGTATGATTATATAATAGCTATTACACATGTTATGTTACACACTTGGCCAATATAGCACTATATATAATAAATATTGGAAGGGAAGGGCGTGTGATCTGAATGCTACTTTTTGGTCGTGGGATAGACAGATCACTTGGTAGATGTTTAAAGGACTGTAAGATATTAAGAGGGGAAGAAACTTGACTGAATTTTGGTCTATGAAAGTATAATCTATATATATATATATATATATATATATATATATATATATTTATATATATATATATATAAAATTGTAACCTCTGTCTGTACATTGATTTTTTTCGCAAAATTTCACGATAACTTTTCGTTTTACATGTCATAGACACCATATCCGCATTTTGTTTCTTTCGTGTATGTTTGTTTGTTTGTTTGTTACCTTTTCACGCATAAACGGCTGAACCGAATTTTATGAAACTTAGTATGTATATTACTACTAACCCAACTTAGACTTTAGGCTATATTAATTTTCTCTGAAACGAACAGGAGTGGGGGTTATAAGGGAAGCCTGAAATTAAAAATTGCGATATTTCGTTTTCTATTGGTTTTTCGGTAAATATGCACATGACAAAAGTGGTTTATTTTGTGATTTAGAGTAACTTTTGTTATATACACTTTTGTCGTATACCGAAGTTTAAAAGCGTTATACGCTAAAAATTATAGCGGGAGTCAACAATATTATTTGCCAAAAAAGACTCAACCGAACTAAATAAAACTCGGTATGTGTATTAGCAGTGAGACCTTCATTATAATAAGCCATACCAACATTTCTATGGACGGGCAGGAGTGGGGGTTATAGGGGAAGCCTGAAATTAAAAATAGAGACATTTCGTTTCCTATTGGTTTTTCCGCAAATATAAACATAACAAAAGTTGTTTATTTTGTTATTTGGAGTAACTTTTGTTATGTACACATTTGTCGTATACCTAAATATAAATAAGTTATACGTTAAAACTTTAGCGGGCACTAACGGCTGAACCGAACTTAACAAAACTCGGTATGTCAATTAGCATTAATTCTTCCATGATTATAAGTTATATTAAAATTTTTAGGTTCGAACGGGAGGGGGGTTATAAGGGAGGCCTGAAATAAAAATTCACCATATTTACATGTTTAAGAGACGGGAAATATAAAAATATCGAAGACTGTGAAGCCTTATCGAACAAATAATTCTATTATTAGCAAATCTACGGCAAAGATGGGTATCAATCCTAAACATGTCAAAGACGGGTAAATGTCAAAATATTGCGCAATGTAAAGCCTACTAAAAATTACCATCACCATTCAGCCTCAAATGAATTCCCGGGCGAAGCCGGGTATCTGAGCTTGTATATATATATATATATATATATATATATATATATATATATATATATATATATATATATATATGAAACGAGTGAGTATATGACCGTAGGAGCTCCTTGATCGTTACCAAACTCTATGTTAAAATTTTCATTTAAATAGAGTTCATTAATGTTCGAGACCAAACCAGGATTGGTTGTTTTAGTAAAATAGTAAAATGTACAATAGCAGACATCTCCGTATTATGGCAAATATTATATAGCTAGACTTTATGAAAAAATAATAAAAATGAAAAAATATTTATATGAGAACTACGTGTGTGTTTAAAGTAATAACTAGGGCTAGGATTTTCATGTAATTAAAAATGCCAAATATGTAAATATATATGTATTGATTTTGATACTAATATGTAAATAATTATGTAAAATTAGTGAAATATGTAAACAGTGAATAACCTTCTAAAACAGTTTGTACTCTCATTTTTTATTACAATACAAAAACGGTTTTATTTTAAACATAAAAATACAAAAACAAAAACTTTTTAATCACTGTAAGGAAAACAGTTTGAGACTAAATGCATTTTCAAATTTTCAAACGTAAAACTACGTCGATTGGGCCTTAGTATCGACTTGAATCTGCTGAATGAGCGTTCGACGTCAACTGATGTAACTGGAGCGTTTCGGAAAGCGGCTATTTCAGAAGGGTTCCATTCAACTGAAAGCTTTGCTGTCACCTCCTTTCCACTTATGATGTCTGCAATGAGCAGCATATCTTTCCAGCCAGGATTTTTTTTTAAGACATCTTGTAGTTTCGCGTGGATCCTATTTCTCCTGAGACGTCTTCCAATTTGCGAATCGCTTCATTGACAATTTCTATATTTTTCAATAGAGGCACATTCTGGGATTCAAGCTGCGTTATAGTGGAAGGGATGTAATCACAATTGCAGGAAATAAATGCCAAATTATTTTTTAAATTCGGGTTTTCCAACAAATTCTGAGCTTGCGAAATGGCTGAGGCTGATTCGCCATCCAATTTTGATACGACGTCCTTTATTTTGTCGAAATTGGTGCAGTAGTACAGAGCAGCCTCTAGCCAAGTTCCCCATCTGGTAACAACAGGTCGCGGAGGTAAAGACAGCTCAGGATAACTTTCTTTGAAAATTTCAACTCGGCTTGGAGCTTTTAAAAAAATCTTTTTTATTGTTGAGATCAATGAGTCTACCTCAGGAAAAGCAGACCGAACTGATTCAGCTACACGCGTGAGCTGTCAGTGTGATATGAAGCATTTTTGGGAAAAATACTTTAAGATGCTTTCCTGCTTTGACCATGTACGGAGCTCCATCTGATAAAAACAAGAAGACTTTTTCGTGTAGTACCCCATTTGGCCAAAGAAGACTCATAGAGTCGTTGAAAACCCGTGGATTGTTGCATGATTGCATTTTTCTAACTCCTGGCAATTTAAAAGAAATGGTTTTGAAAAAGAATCTGGGCAGAGACTTCCAACAATAATATTCCCAATGTACCGGCCTTCAACATCGGTTGTCTCGTCAACTGAGACCCAAATTGGCCCCTCCTTGATATTTTCCCGTATTTTGGCAAGAGTTTCTTGATATATGTCTTGTAGATGGTTTTTTCTCAAGGTGGATTCATCAGGAATTTTTTTTCAATGTACTTTTCCAATAAAAAATTAAGAGACGGATTATTAATTTTGCTTAACGGAATGTCAGCCTGCACAAACGCTCGACATAAATCTGTATAAAAGGTGGACTTACTGTCTCCGCATGAGGTAGATGGTGTGATGAAACTTTGCTTCAGGTTTGACTTTTTCTCTTTCTTCGATTTGTGAGATCCTGTGCCAATGTGTTGGGTTACTTGGAGTCGTTGCGTAGTGGATACAGCCTTGTCACAGCAAGAACAATATAACATTTCTCCATCACCCCTGAATGTTTCGTTTGAAAACTCACGAAGATATTTTAAAACTCGTTCTTTGTTTTTCCTTGCGACTTTCCCCATTTCGACAAAAATGAAAATTGAATTAATCACAAAATATAATTTTCAAATCGCGTTTGACAATAGTGGCACGCACTTTACCACTCACAAATTAACACTAATTATGAAATAGGTTTGGTTTTGTTTATTCAGAGCCAAAACCAAGGGAGATGGAATCTCAGAATTGTTTTGTAGGGTTTGGTTCTAAGAAGCAATCAACAGGAGCAATAGAAGGGCCAATTCTTGTGAAAAAATTTTCTTCATGCACTCGTTATTCAGTTTTGTTGTAAAGAAATAGAAAAATTTAAAAATTAACAAATATGGAGTAAAATATGTAAAAATTCCCAAAGTATGTAAGAAATATGTAAATTTAGTCAAATATGTAATAATATGTAAAATTAAATTGGCTTAATTTGATCCCAATTGCGTTAAAACATATACTATGAGTTGATATAAGGTGATAACTAAGTCAGTAGCAAATATGTATTTACATAGGAATCCTAGCCCTAGTAATAACAGTTTCCCTTTTCTGTGACATCTTTTTTAGTATTATAGTTTATAGTTTTAGTATGATTCAAACTTCAATTTTTAGGGGCTCAGGTAAGCCATGTGATTTAAAGCGTCCGTTGGCTTTAATCTCCCATAGTAAACCTAGAGTGGCGAATTCGATTCCCATCTGGGCATTGGAATTTATTTGGAGACAAACTCATTAAATAAAAATAAAATCCTTAGTCCCACGCTGGCTAGGAGAGGTTGATAACCTGTGATACCCCGACCTAGTAGTATAAAGTGGACTTTAATAAATAACACTCCATATTTATTTTAGGATAAATGTTTCAAGTTAACTGTATGTGTTAGAATGTTGGTCTTAATATTTCTGAAAGAATTTGAATCATGGTTTCAGATTCCGTTCGTATTAAATGATTTTATTTACTAAATGACCCACTGAATAAAATAACTAATCCCATACTGGCTAGAAATTACTAGTTGTAGATAATTGGTTCCTATTAGCTTTAATATATTTTGGTTGTACATATTAGAAAATATTATTTGTAAACATTTTGTCTGGTGTAAACACAATAATATGTTATATGGATGGCTGAGAAACACAGTAGTGTAACTCATTATATGCCCCCGAAAAATACAAAGTTTAAAGTAGCATTTGTTGTATAGTTTAAAACATAAATCTGCAGATTATTAGAAAAGGCATTGTTTCACTGAGTTTTCTATAGTGTCAACCGCATAACCTTCATTACTGAAAATGTAGCTAAATCGGCTTGCACCACGATGTTTCTCTGCCGTCCATATTTTTTGTATATGTACTCATACAAGGGATAATACTAAGCATACTTGTACATATGTTCTCAATGTTTAATTGAAGACATGTTTTTTTAGAGTGATTTCCAATAGTATGTGATAATAAAGGGGTAGCAGGGAGCCAATCAGAGTAGAGCTCTAATTCAAGAGCAGCCAAAATCTACCTCGGCAGTCAATAACAGCCCTTGTTATACCTCCCTCATTCTTATTCCTCTCGCGTGGCGAGAAACAACTTTTCCACAATTTATACTTCCTTCCGACCTCCATTTTCTAAGGATAACCAGTGAGAGAGATGGGGAGGGGAACGGACAAAAAATATTAATAAGTGAAACAAACTGAAGATGACTCCTTTTCGTCTTAGGCCCGGGGAAGGGGATCCATTCTTCCTCCTTAATTCCGTATTCAAGGCGGGTCCATCGGGAACACACCCCCCTTTAGGAGGCACCGGTTTGCGGCTGGTTAAAAAACTAAGTCCCCCTTCCGGAGATAAGAGCCCCTGGGTTTTCGGGATTAGAGCCCCGGCTTCCTTTTTCCGCATCTCTGTCACCCCCAGCCTTCTTATCTTAATAGACTAGAAGTGTTATCGCTGCCTCCCTTTCTCGCCTTCACCTTTGCCGCTCCTTACACACAATGTACATCTGCGTTTCTGCCTACCTCATCTCAGCTGATTAATGCTTATTGCACCGTCACACTTTCAAGTTCATTCTTTTGGAAATATATTTTGTTATTTGATAATTTTTGGACTAGAGGACCAACGAAATCTTACTATCGAATAGAGTTGAAGTATCCATCACTTCAGGATAAGAAAGTTATTATCGTTCGGCATATATTTATTTATTTATCAACAATTGGTTTCAGCATATAAATAACGTCCTCTAACTGAGAACAATTAAAATTACGCTTTAATTACCAACAAAAAATTTAACTTACCCTCTTTTAGGAAAAAAAAAAACAAACTAAAAGATACTCATTCCTAAAGAATTTATTAATAAGTCAGCTTGCAAGCTAGTCCTGTCAAACAACTGAATGCTAGCCTTGGCTCTAATTCTTCTGTTTCCCAGTGCACTGCCTTCTCGATTAAAATTCTATAACTATTTTTCATTATTTTATAAAATGTATTGAACTTCGGAAGAGATGTAAAACATTGCTTAGAACTTAGAACTCGATTTTTTTCATTCACAGTTCTGACTTATTAAAGCAGTGAATATTGATGCTAGGTAACACCCCCCCCCCAAAGATGAGCAATGGGTTGATATAGTAGTGTATATTAGGGGCCTAAGATTACCTTACCTATTTGTCTTTAGGTGTTTTTTACTTTATCATTAATTCGAACAGCGTCAAGCGGAAATTCTCCTAACAATCAAGTCGGCACTGGCGATAATCGATACCTAAGGTTGAGCAGTTCTCAGTATAGAGTGTTCCGTGTTTATCCTAGTGAAACGAAAGTGCTCCACTGTTCAGAGTTAAAAAAGTTAATCTAGTGTCTGTGTTTCGTGTTTCTCTATCTTTCTATGCTGTTTGGCTCCCTTCCTTATTTTCCGAGAAGTCAGTGTGACTGCCACAGGTAGGACAGACATATATATTTGAGTTTTACCGGCTTGAAGTGAACAGTGATATACGTCCCATCATATAATTCCAATCAGGGGGGTGCCATTCGGCAGGTGCGCAGATCGTAACTTTTTTGTGACTTTGGCGCATGACGTCAAGAAATTCCACTTTTAGCTTTGTTTACATCGTGAGCATAGCTGTATTTTTGTGAATTGTTTTTATTTATTGTTTGTGTTTAGGGTTATAACATTTTTTTTTTTCAAAATGCCGAGTGATTGCCCTGTAGGAACATGTTCCAACAATCCTATGTGATCTTCTATTGCTCTTACTACTATTAGTAATAAAGTGTTTATAATGATGTATTCTTTTCAAAATTTTATTTCATATTCAGAGTATAAAAATGAAGAAGATCTGACCTCAAAATCATATTTTGCGATTGAAGCGTTTATTTCCAATACTATATGTATTCATTAAATTTAAATTTTAAATCATTTTTCTTAGATAAATCAATTTCTAAATACACCATGATTCGGTACATTTTAGAAAACAAATCTCATTGATAATTTAAAACTTTAAGTATATTTCACAAAAAAAAAAAAAAATATTTATCCTTCCTTATTCAGTTAATTTAATAACCATTTCCGGCCATTGTTTGTCATACATAATTTTTCTTGGAAGCTGAATTAGTTTTAAATTAGGTTTCAAAAAGGGTATTGCCCATCACGTAGTTTACTATCTTAGAAATAGTTCAAATAAATTACTTATTGACGTCCACTTTTTGCTTCTATGGCTACTGTCTTAGAAAGACAATGGGTTTATAAGAATTTATGATCTTGGGAAAAAGGGTCCCAAAGTATGAAGACCACCTAAGATGTTTCAGTTACCTTTCCTTTTTCTCTAGTATACAAAATATTCCCATGAAACAATTCTGACTATTTGTGGCAAGCTTTTAAGTATCTAATTAATTCAATTTGAAATTAAATAAGATTAGGTAATAAGTAATTTTGTTTTTTACTTTTTCTCTTATTAGGATTAGAATTTAACAATTCTAATATAAGTAACTTTTAGCAGATTTCCCTTAGAGGAAATCAGCTATTGAGGTTGTACTCATGACGGAATTTTCGAAATTTTTCCTCAAATGTCTATCGATCCTACCTAGTAGATGACGAAAATGAGGTCCGTTCAAAACTGTATATATATATATATATATATATATATATATATATATATATATATTTGTCTGTTACCGTCCTAGCGGTCGCAATTTTTGTTTGATCGTTGCCAAACTCGATATTTAGTCGTTTTATGTAAAAAGAAAGATCAAGTTCGTTAACGGCTGAAATCGGACCAGAGGGAGGGGGGTTTAGAGGGGAGGATTTTCGAAAATTCGAAATATCTCCGTTACTATACGTTGAATCGAAAAATTGTATATAATAAATCTTATTGCAAATACAATTTACTATAAATAGTGTTATATACATTTATTCTCTATCTTGAATATTAACCGAGATATTTGCATTTTTATTAAATCTGGCCGGCTAACGGACGGGAGTGACTTTCCCGCCAATAGCTAGTTCGGCCGTTTCCTGACTGCTCGGCTCTCGTGAATTTTCTCTATTGTAAAACTTCACGTGGGAAATCTGCTTAGTTTACGAAGCCCCTGCGTGACGGACTTTATTTAGTTTGCCTATTCAAACTATAAGTAGATAAATTTTCATATATTTATTTTAACTTCTCGATAATTACATAAATTGAGTATAATCCTTGGGAGCTTGATTTTTGTTTTTTAAATTTATAATAAGTTAGCAGACCACGTTGATAATATTGATAATGTAGAGTTGTTTTTCACATAAAGCTTTGATATTGAGATCCAAATTTCTTTGAGCTAGATAAGATCGCTAACAGTTCGTGTGAAGGTAACTTTGTCACACAAATGGATTACCCAAGTTAGATACTTCAAAGTTAATTTATGCTCTTTAGTCAATTAATAATGATTATGGCTGCCAAAGTTTCCCCTAAAACAGTGAAGTATGAACTAATGACGCCACCACCTATTTCGAAGCTTCTGTCTAAAGTTCCCTAAGCATGGGAAAGGTTATTAACCCTTTATAGAAAGAATCAATTATCTCGCGCCTTAACGAAAAGTCACTATAAATAGAAAGTCCGTCACGCAGAGGCTGCGTAAAATAAGCAGATTTCCCACGCGAAGGTTTAAAACAGATAAATATACATACATATAACAAACACTATCTTGAATGTTAAGTGAATAAATACAAACGGTAATTAGAAATCTTTCAGTCAATTTACAATACAAGTTAATAATCTCTACAACGGAATGCGGCTGATCTATAAATAAACAGGCCAGCCAATCTCGTAGCGCTGAATAGATAGATAGACCGGAAAGACAAGCAACTAAAGAAATATATCTGAATATAACATATTAATTTTATTGACAAAAATTCACTGAATCTTGTGCTGTAATTTGTAATGAATCATAATCAGTTTTATCTCAATCACTTAAATTTTAGTATATCAAGAAAAAAAGGGGGGGGGGTTCACAGAACGTAATTGGATATATCTCACAAAATGAAAGTTCAATGAAAGCAATATTTGGTATTTAGCCTTGTAATGAAGTGGTTCATGATATAACAGCTTATTATTAATATTGTTACGTTTTATTACAAAAAAAAAGTAATAGACGTTGTTAATGAGAGTTCTTTTGGATTGCAAAATTAAACACACACAAGTTTCACAGTTTTTCACTGCACGATTTATTTCACAATGCACAATACTCTTGGTTAATTATTACTACTCACAGTATTACAATGATAGTGTCACTGTTCTTCAGATTGCACAGTCCAATAATTCACTCACGGTCACTGAAATTCACATACAACGACGGCACTGCACTGTCCTTTTCTTCGCGGCACTGCACTGTCTTAAACACGGCACTAAACTGTTACTTACAGTCACGGCACAACACTGTTCTTCACGGAACCACACTTTACCGCACTACACTAAGTCGCACTGTAGCGCTGAACGTCCCTCGAAGACCGTCGAGCGTCAACTGAACTGTGGGGTACTGTGAGAGTCCCTTATATGTACCTGTAGAAGGGCCTAGCCAAGGAAAGGTCCAGAACTTCCTGGAAGCCCCTAATTAGATTCTGCCCGCGGCCCTACTTAGAATGGCCCTAATTAGATCAAACACGCGGCTCTCTCTCTGCCAATCTTTCACGCAACACTATGATAATAGTAGGAGTGTGGGTTTACTGCAGCATAAAACTAATAAATCCAAATATCTCGGTTAATACTCATTATACGGAAAATGTGTATAGAACAATATTTATATTAAATTTAATTTACAATAACATTGTTTTTATACAATTTTTCGTTCCGACGTATAGTAACAGAGATTTTTCGAAATTCCTCTCCTCTACCCCCCCCCCCCACTGGTCCGATTTCAGCCGTTAATGAACTTGACCTTTCTTTTTACATAAAACGACTAAATATCGACACTTCGTTAATATTCGTTTTATCGAGATTCTTAGAATAAGTATTTCGGGCCTAAAACGTTATTTACTAACCATTGTTTTTGACAATTTCATTACTTCTGCTGTTTACATATTTCGTCTTATGACAGAATTTCGTCTTATGATAGGTGATAAATGTCGAAAATTATATGTACTAAAGGTTTTCATTATAATGTGCTGAAAGTACCAATTCTTGAAGTTGCCAATGTTCACCAATTTGCCTTTTTTAAAGCTCTTCAGTCTCAATAATGAACCAAATGATTGTTTATTGAAATAATTAGCCAGATATTGCCATAGCTAACTTTTCAATGACGGACTCACCTAAGAATTAACTCTTTCCCAAATCAATAAGCCTCAATGAAGCTCTCTGAACCTCCTTTCCATCCAGTCCATTAAGACCTGACTCCTTGTCCATTACAATTTTAAATCCGACCGTAGGAATTAAAGTCCCCCCCCACTCCTTCCTGATGCGATAGAGAAGTTAAATTAAATTATACTTGACTATAAGAGCGAACCGATCCGAGACTCTTTTTAAAAAGCCAACCCCCGTAAATCCAAGTCCGAGCAGAATTACCTCAAGCCAGCTGATTTATAAGCTGGATTACTCTTCTCTTGAACCGTTAGTCCTCCCTATTTCTATCGTACGATTTTTCTCTTCACTTCAACAACCCCAACTTATCTTTCTTTATCTTTTCCATTACTGTTTTAAATATTCGTCTTCTCTTCCCCCTTTTCAAACTCTCAAATAGATTTAGTTGGAAGTAGGTCAAAGTAGTTCGTTATAGTTGAGTTGAGGAAGATAGATTCGTTCTTAGTGCCTTCTTTGATTCTAGAGAGATACCTCATCACTTAGCCGAAAAAAATCCTGATGCCTAGCATCTCTGGATAGCTATATAAGTTAAGGCGTTGCTCCTTTGCCTTTGATTTAGCCTAGAATTGTGGGTTCTGATTTCAATGTGTGGTTGAAAATTTATCACGTAATGAAACCACTAATTATCACGATTGTCTCTCCCCAGCTCTAGCGGTGTTTGATTTTGAGATGTTGAAACCAAATATCCTATAAACTCTTATACAAAAAAATATCTAGTTGAAGCATAAACATAATGTTCTTAATTTTAAATTAAAATATTTATTGGGGGTGGGGCTCAGGTTAGCCATGTGAGTTTAAGCGTTGACCTTTATTTCACATGGTAAACCTAGAGTGGAAATTCGATTCTCGCCTGGGCAAAGGAAATAATATAGTGACGAAATTCATTAAATAACATCCTAAAATCCTACTCTGGCTAGAAAAGGGTGGTAACCTATAGGTAACCCGTCCCAATTAGCCTGAGTTGCAAAAAGTGGACGTTAATAAATAATAATAATAAAAAAAATATTTATTGAAAAATAGTGTGCATAATCCACCTATTCGATTTTTTAAAGTAAAAACTCATTAAATCCTTAGTCCCATCCGGCTAGAAAATAGTAGAAACATATAGATCCCTCGTCACAATTAGGACGGGTTATCTACAGGTTGCCACCCTTTTCTAGCCTGGGTGGGACTTAGGATGTTATTTAATGAATTTCGTTACTAAATAATTTCCTTTGCCTAGGCGAGAATCGAACTCGTCACTCTAGGTTTATCATGTGAGATTAAGGTCAACGCTTTAACTCACATAGCTAACCTGAGCCCCGCATGGTGTTGAAAAATTATGTGAAAGGAGGTTCCTTACCAAAATAAATTAGCTTTAATATTTTAGTAAATAAATATATGCCAGGAAAGAGTTTTTAGGTGATTTATAACTGTATGGAACGCAAAAACTAAAATAATTAAACTGCAATATGTGGCGTGTTCTGCTACATACTTTCAGCCTTTCATAAGAACATCGTCAGGTCTGCAATTTTTGAGCTATACTGTTTATAAAATATTATGATCACCTTTTTTATTACTTATTGGCGACTGGAATGTATAAACTGCTGATATCCAAGCACTGTCAGAAGAAATTAATTCTGATTTATACCTTTATAGAAGAATGAGGAAATCAAAATACCTTAATATAACATCGAATAGGAGAAAAGTTTTGGAACTTTGCAAAGATATTAACTTTATTATTTTAAATGGGCGTTAAAATTCTGATTTAAATGGAGAACCAACTTTCATGTCATCAATAGGCAGCCCCTATAAATTATATATGTATAATTTCGGGAAACAGTCTAATAAAAAAACTTAACTTCGCAGTAAGGAGCTTACCTTATTCTAACTGAAAGAGGAGGAGAAAGAACTGAATCTCCTTGATGGGTTAATACAAATCCACTATGAAAGAGATAACCCTACTGAAGATTTCGCTGCACAACCTCGAGGAGCCTCAAGATGATTCACCACTTCCTTTCACTCTGCCATATCCTCAGGGAATTCAGGAGAGAGTCGTTTGGGAAGAACACACTCACAGAAAATCAAGTTAAAGTATATGAAATTTGAGAGGATTATTCATTACTCTATAATTATGTAAATAGACCATTTATTATAATATTTTGTCATTCTATAAATTTGTATTTCGTTTTCAGGATATGTTACTTTATTATTTCATTTAAAATCTAAAAGTATAAATTTAAATTTATTTTCAAAGAAGAAAGGACTTATCACTCAAGGTAATGGGCTAACCCAAAATTCAGTTAATTTCTGTGTATGGTAATAATCGTTACATATAGACCGAAAATAAAATTTACTTTATTCAATTCATATTCGTCTTCAATATTTGTCCAATGGTTGGTCTCCAAGTAGCTAACTAACTAAAGTATGATGAGTTTAACCTTAAGTAATCAATCTGAACACAAAATTATGGTCAATGCATTATTACGTAAGCTGGAGCTTCTTCTTAGCTAAAGGAGTACAACTTGAAGCTAACAAATATCAGTAAATAGATACCTACGAAAATTCGCTTACCCTACACCATCTGCGTTTCGGCCATTTTTAGTAAGGATTACAGACCAATAGAATATTTTATTTATTTATAAAACTCTCTAAGCTTGAATTCCACCAGGTATTTAAGACACGATTTGGATATCAATGTTTGAGTTAACTTAAATTGCTCTTAACAACTAGATTCATATTTTAGATGTAAAATTAAAAATAGTGTTCTAAATTTTAAAGCAAACAATATTTAAATGTTTTTATTTCTAATGTATTTTTCATTAGTTTTTTTTTTAGTTTTTTTTTTAACCCCCGGATAGATTTTAGCCCCGTTTTAATACTTTGGCTCTAATCCAAATAGTTGAGGACTAGTGAAAGATTTCCTGGGAGTATTGACTAGTTCTGGAAATCCACTATGATCCCAGCTAGAGATAAGTTTCTATCCCAGTAATTGGAACTCCTATCGGCTTATAACATCCCCCTACTACTTCCAATCCAAACACCTTGACTCACTTCAATTATTAGTTCCCAGATATTTTATTGTGGCCAATTTTTGCAATTTCTTAACAATTATCCGTTTCATTTATATGAAGCTATGATATTTTGTAGGAAGAATTCCGTTGCAAATACTAGACCCCGAATAATTTTAACATTAAAATATGCTAACCTGACAAAATTGCATCTGATACAAAAAAGAACAGTTTGGAGCCCAATAAATATCCAGATGTATTCGAGTAGCTATAAATATAATTAAAACCAGTTGTATGAAAGCTACGGGAAATCAGGCAACTTCTCAAGTCTTTAATAGCACAAGCGAAGACATCTCACTTTATTTTGCCCTTGTATACCCCAATATAAATAAGACTAGACAGACACAGTAATACGAATATCTTAGTTGTAGGAGTATGGTTTTCTTTACATAATTGTAGGAAATAGCAGGACTGGCTTATATTTGTCCGGAACAAAAAGAAGTATACGAAAATATGAAATAGAACAGAGGAAAACAATAGAAGAAGGAAGACCAAATCCCGTAAAACATTTCAAGCCGAAGAAGTTAGTTTACGCTCTAGACTACAGGCAAGCGAAGGGGTTCTGGAAGCCCGAGGTGATCCAGAAGATACACGGACAGAACACTTGGATGCTGGAACTAGAACGAAGGCACAAGAAGAAACAAGCGGATCAGCTTAAGAGAAGGACGGTGCTGGCAGAAGAAGAGACTGATCTAAGAGGAGAAATGTTGTCGATCAGAAGTGATGGCAAGGTTAAGATGTATAGAAAAAGTGAGATTAATAAAAGGTTTTATTAGGTGCTCAGGTTAGCCATGCAAGTCTAGGCGTTGACCTAAATTTTACCTTGCGTGGCGAGTTCAATTCCCGCCTGGGCAATAGGAATCTATTTACTGACGAACTTATTAAATAAAATCCTTAGTCCCAACCTGGTTAGAAAAGGGTGGTAACCTTAGAAACCCTGTCCCAACTTGCCATAGTATCGTAAAGGAGACGATAATAAATAAAATATATATAATAAAAGGTTTGTGTTTAAAAGTAGTGTCCATTTTTATAAAAATAAGAAACATAACAATTCGACGCATAGTAATGATGATATTTAGGTTTTTACCGGCCTTTCCTTCAGGAATATCCGCTTATGAAGTTGTAATAGTGACACGTTTATAGATTAATTTCTTCTTTGGAGAAAAAAACAGACAACGAACTCATAAATCCATTCAGGTTTTGTAACTCATTACACCAATATGGTGTGCGGTTCTACATGCATCATAAACAACTCACAAAGCAACAATTTCGTCGTACATGAGTTTCATTTCATATATTGAATTTGTATTCTCCTCCGGGAACATCAAAAAAATATTGTGTAAAAATACATTTGAGCTTTTACTCAAAATAATTCATCATACTTTAGACAAGAACTTTCATAATCTGAGGGGAATTATTCTGGACTGTTGGAAGAGTTAAGAAAGGCAAGTAGGTAGTACCTTAAAGTGACTTGGTAAAATGGCAGCCAACACCTTGGTCGCTATGATCCCACCACAAGAAATTCATGAGGCTTTTAACATAAATGTTGAACCAGCCAAAGTCCGGTTTGTCCTCCGAAAACCCTCCCAAATCCATTATTAATACGGATATTAGGAAGTTGGCGGAGAAGCCCATTGAGCAGACCTCGGCTATGACAGGCTGGCCACTGTTCCCGCTCAAATTAGGGGGTGAATTATTCACTCTAGGACAATAGGAGAACTACTAAGAGTCTAAAGGGATCGTCTGTCCATTGTAGAAGCTCATCAGGTTTATTCTCCTGCCAATTTGCAGATGATATACACCTGATTTGAATTATGAACTTAGTTCAATTTGATCTGAAATAGGTTTCATACTATATTCATATTTCGTTCGCCGTGGTCCCCACAGTACACAACTCAGCTTACAAAACTGTTAGTACATTGATGTAGTTTTCACACCATGTAAAACCTAAATTATTCTAATAAGACTATTTACTGAGCGAAGACTCTCAACAATTACAGAAACCGAGGAAATCATTTGTTTCCAGTGAATTTTGAGAAGTCCTTGTTGTTAACGATCAATATGGACGAAGTAATTGTTGGCACTAGACATTTTAATCTTACATTGGATCATATACAATAATTATTTTTCAAGTAATAGAAAGTTAAACACCAATGTCAAATTCGATAACATTGTCTTGGAAAGTTATACATAAGGGTCTACATTTAACAAAATTTAAAATTGAAGACAATGACAAATGTACTTGTGACACGTAGACAACACAAACGCCTTTTACATATACTCTATGACTTTTCAACGTGAAAATAACATTAAAAATAACATTTTGAAAAATATCGCTTACATTAACGCTATTTTAAATAATATTAATAACACTATCTGCGTTTTCCTTATTCTCTAAATCCCCATATATTTGGGCCCAATTTCCATACTTAAGGAGTTAGGGGCGTGTGCAAAGATTGTTATAAATATACATTTTTGGGTATTTATTAAGGAATATTGTTTTGTGTATTCTATTCTATTTTAATGTAGGTAGGATGAAAAAATTGGCTACGCTTCCACTATGACAATTTATTAAAACGGCAGAGCGCTTTCGATGCTGTGCATCATCGTCAGTGGCCCAAGATCTTCGATGTTGGCCTGACGGCTCTTGGAGCTGGATTCTATTCTATTTAAAAATAAGTGCCAATGTATGTGCTTTAAGTAATGCTCTTGAAAATGTTTTGTTAGTTCAAGACTATTTTATTAATTTGTTTTCCTCTCTCTGAAACTGTAAACCCGTTTGGCGGTGACCAGTTGTAAATTGAAATTAACAGTTCATTGATAAGGTGACCCTAAAAATGTTTTAATCAGTACACCTTATTAAAATAGACAATTTTGAGGTACTGAATAGTGAAGGAATTATTATCTCAGGTAGGAAAAGAAAAGCCTCGTACCTTCAGTTGTTTATTCTTCATTATTTATTCATCAGTGCTCATATATCATCAGGGAATCCTTGGTTCCAGTGACATCCTTGTGAAAAAGGCATTGATGATGAACCGTATGCTCTGAATGCGCTCTGTCTCAATGAAAAACAATTGTGAAGGAACGAGGCCTTTCTCTTTTTCTGACCTTAGATGCAAAATAGATTGCGTGCCAGTGGTTTGAACAAATGTGTATATTTCATACAGCATAGAGCCGGTCCCTTTAAAGAAACTTAGACAATGAGGTAGTAAAATTGTTATGGACTAATTGGTTAAAAATTGGGCATAGATAAGGTACTGATATTTTGTTTTCCTTTCATTTATTACATATGTGAGCATATATGGAGTAAAACATTTAATATCTGCTTATCCAGCAATAGTCTATATCTAAGCATGACAAGAATGCCAAGATAAGTATAAAAAAGTCCGTCACGCAGGGGCTGCGTAAACTAAGCAGATTTCCCACGTGAAGTTATAAAATAGAGAAATCTCCATACGAGAGACGAACAGTTACGGCAAAGGGCCGAACTAACTTTTTGCGGGAAATTCAAAAATCCGTTATCGGCCCAAATTTAATAAAAATGCAAATATGTCGGTTAATATTCAAGATAGGGAATAAATGTATATAACAACATTTATAGTAAATTTAATTTGCAATAAGATTGATTCCGTACAATTTTTTGATCCGACGTATAGTAACGGAGATATTTTGAATTTTCGAAAATCCTCCCCTCTAAACCCCCCCTCCCACTGGTCCGATTTCAACCGTTAACGAACTTGATCTTTCTTTTACTACTAAATATCGAGTTTGGTAACGATCAAACAAAAATTGCGACCGCTAGAGCGGTAACAGACAAATATATATATATATATATATATATATATATATATATATATATATATATATATATATACAGTTTTGAACGGACCTCATTTTCGTCATCTACTAGGTAGGATCGATGGACATTTGAAGAAAAATTTCGAAAATTCCGTCATGAGTACAACCTCAATAGCTGATTTCCCTTAAGGGAAATCTGCTAATGATTTCCCTTAGGGGAAATCTGCTAAAAACGTACTAAGACTTTGAGGTATGTAGATATAGCTTGAGTACATAATTTAATAAAGTGTTCTCGACTAAACCGAATTGATTGAAATTTGTTACATGGTTTCCCAATAACCTGCATGAATATGACCAATTGATATTCTAATTGACGAAAACGGGGTTGCCTTAGGTAAAACATCCTAAGGCTCCGAGTCCTATTCGTTTTACAGCAAACTTGTTTCTAACAAAAGTTGTTTATTTTATTATTTAAAGTTATATTAGGTATAAATTAAATTAAATTATTTATTAAAGTCCACTTAACAATTTCACTTTTTGCAACTAAGGCTAATTGGGGGACGGGATACCTACAGATTACCACTCTTTTCTAGCCCGGATGCGACAATGGATTTTATTTAATGAATCGATCACTAAATAAATTCCATTGCCCCGGTGGGAATCGAACTGGCCATTCTAGGTTCACCAGGTGAAATTAAAGCCAACGCTTTAACACAAATGCCTAACCTGAGCCCTGAATATATTTGTAGGTATAGACATATAAGTAGAAGAAAAATAAGTACTATGGGCAATAAAAGCATTGTGAAGGAAGAAAGACTACAATTAAATCAGGCTATATTAAGTGTTTCATTCCCAGTATCAAAATGCACATAGGCTATTTGATGAGAATAAATAAAATTAGAAAGAAAGTCCAACGACTGTTGTAGATGAAATAATAGACAGAGTAGTATATAATATAGTATATACTGAAATTCGAATATATATATGTGATAATGAGAAGTTGCCCTGCTTGACTATGAGAGAGCCAGTGATAAGAATTAAATATATGCAAATTACCCAGGAGAGCGGTAAAGTTTAAACGACAGACTAAGAGGACAGTATCCTTTACAGCCTTCCCAGAGCTCACATACTATTGGACTGTGGTACGGCCCTTTGGCGGCCATCTCTGTACCCTTTGCCTCTCCAACTCACAGAGGCTAGTTATTAACTCACCTTTATAGGTCTCTCTGCATATCTACTCTCTGGCCACTCAATGAGTTGGAGCCGCATACTCTCTCGGGCAGTATAGTTTCTCTATTATATACCGGAATATTTGCTTAAGGTTTGTCGATAACTCGTCGTCCGGTCCCTGAGAGCACTCACTAATACAGAAATGCGAATTGGGAATTGGCTTGAATAAAATTAGGGAAATACGCTATTGTGGTCGACCTTATGACGCGTTTTTCAAAACATTTCCTCAAATGTCCACCGATTCTACGTAGGAGATGACGAAAATGAGGTTCGTACAAAAGTTTATATATCTCTCTATCGGGGTATTTATCTATCTATCCATCTATCTATCTACCCATCCATCCGTCCATCCATCCATTCATCGACCCACTCACCCATCCATCCATCTAACCACCCATCCATTCAACCATCCATCCATCCACCCATCCATCCATCCACCCATTCACCCATCCACCCATTCATCCATCCCCCATTCATCCATCTAACCATCCATCCATCCATCTAACCATCCATCTAACCATCCATCCATTCACCCATCCATCCATCCACCCATTCACACATCCACCCATTCATCCATCCCCCATTCATCCATCAGTCCACCCATCCATCCATTCACCCATCCATCCATCCACCCATTCACTCATCCACCCATTCATCCATCCCCCATTCACCCATCCATCCATCCACCCATCCCCCATTCATCCATCTATCCATCCATCCATCCATCTATCCACCCATTCACCCATCCATCCATCCATCCATCCATCCATCCATCCATCTATCTATCTAAATATATATATACTAGCTCAGATACCCGGCTTCGCTCGGGAATTCTTTTGAGGCTGAATGGTGATGGTATATTTTTGGCAAGGCTTTACTTTGCACAATATTTTGACATTTACCCGTTCCAGTGATTAGGGTTAATACCCGTTGTTGGCATTTGTTAATAATAAAATTATTTTTTTATGTAAGACTTCACTGTCCTGCATATTGTCATATTTCCCGTCTCCTGTGCATTATGCATAGATTTGAATTATTAAGGAGAAAATATTGACATACATTTGAATTAATTTTTTCAGGTGAGGTACCTGGTAGTTCATATTGAAAAGAAGTGTTGAGCAAATTTCTCTAAATAACAAAATACACAACTTTTGTTATGTGCATATTTGCCGAAACCCCAATAGGAAATCATTATTATTAATTTCAGGCCTCCCTTATAACCCCCACTCCTGCCCGTCCCTAGAAATGTTAGTATAGCTTATTATAATGAAGGCGTTAGTACTAATTCACATACCGAGTTTGGTTTAGTTCGGTTGAGTCTTTTGTGCCAAATAAAATTGTGGAGTCCCGCTATAGGTTTTAGCGTATAACTCATTTATACTTCGGTATACGGCAAAAGTGCATATAACAAAAGTTACTCTAAATAACAAAATAAACAACGTTTGTTCTGTGCATATTTGCTGAAAAAGCAATAGGAAACGAAATATCGCTATTTTTATTTTCAGGCCTACCTTATAACCCCACTCCTGCTCGTCCCTAGAAATGTTAGTATGGCTTGTTATAAGGAAACCGTTAGTATTAATTCACATAGCGAGTTTGGTTTAGTTCGGTTGAGTCTTTTGTGCCAAATAAAATTGTGGAGTCCCGCTATAGGTTTTAGCGTATAACTCATTTATACTTCGGTATACGGCAAAAGTGCATATAACAAAAGTTACTCTAAATAACAAAATAAACAACGTTTGTTCTGTGCATATTTGCTGAAAAAGCAATAGGAAACGAAATATCGCTATTTTTATTTTCAGGCCTACCTTATAACCCCACTCCTGCTCGTCCCTAGAAATGTTAGTATGGCTTGTTATAAGGAAACCGTTAGTATTAATTCACATAGCGAGTTTGGTTTAGTTCGGTTGAGTCTTTTGTGCCAAATAAAATTGTGGACTCCCGCTATAGTTTTTAGCGTATAACTCATTTATACTTCGGTATACGGCAAAAGTGCATATAACAAAAGTTTCTCTATATAACAAAATAAACAACTTTTGTTATGTGCATATTTGCCGAGAATGCAATAGGAAACGAAATATCACTATTATTAATTTCAGGCCTTCCTTATAATCCCCACTCCTCCCCGTTCATAGAAATAATAGTATAGCTTATTATAATGAAGGCGTTAGTACTAATTCACATACCGAGTTTGGTTTAATTCGGTTGAGTCTTTAGTGCCAAATAAAATTATGGACTCCCGCTTTAGTTCATAGCGTATAACTCATTTATGCTTCCGTATACGCCAAAAGTGCATATAACAAAACTTACTCTAAATAACAAAATAAACAACTGTTGTTATGTGCATATTTGCTGAAAAAGCAATAGGAAACGAAATATCGCTATTTTTAATTTCAGGTCTCCCTTATAACCCCCACTCCTGTTCGTCTTAGAGAATATTAATATAGCCTAAAGTCTAAGTTGGGCTAGTTGTAATATACAAACCAAGTTTCATAAAATTCGGTTCAGCCGTTTATGTGTGAAAAGGTAGCAAACAAACAAACAGACACGAAAGAAATAAAATGTACTTATGGTGTCTATGACATGTGAAACGGAAAGTTATCGAGAAATTTCGCGAAAAAAATCAATGTACAGACAGAGGTTACAATTATATATATATATATATATATATATATATATATATATATATATAGATAAGAGCATTTCTGGTATTTAATATATACTCAATATGAATGTTTAAAGTATTACTAGGTTGGAGGGGGGTCTCTTCCCCTCATCTAGCTTTTTGAACATAAATGAAACTATTTTTATGGATCTATTATTTAGTTCCATCAGGTAGATAAATTATTAAAATAATATTCTGAATCAATAATCTAAGGAAAACAATCATGATAACGTTCCAGCGAGAGCGGAAATTGACGGGAGTTAATTGAGTTTACTTATTTCCAGTGGAATGCTCGCATGACGGGAAGTGATTTCCACTGAAGCTTACTAATACGAATATGATCTTATGTATAAAACTATGCTTAAACTACATGTGCTGGGATTGGTTTTTGGCAGGAAATATGTTCATTATAGATGATATTTAATTGTAATAAATGCTACCCATGATTATGGTTTGAATTATTCAAAAACCGTGAGTCGAGAGGGATAGATTACGAACACATTTTCATATTTACTTCAAAACTAAAATTTCTATTCTATTAACCCTGAAAGTTAGACTTTAGGAATGGCTATTTTGAAAGAACAATACTTCGTGGAGGGAAGTACAATTGTACACATTGAAGTCTTGCTATAAAAATAACATCATTAGTCAGTCAACATTGATTTCCCGGGCATCGCCGGGTACCTTAAGTTGTTTATTCTGTTATTTAGAGAAAGTATTGTTATATACACTATCGTCGAATAACGAACTATAAAGGCGTTATACGTTAAAAATTATAGCGGAAGTCAACAATTTTATTTGGCACAAAAGACTCACCGAACTAATTAAAACACTCGGTATGTGTATTAGCACTAACGCCTTCCTTATAATAAGCCATACTAACATTTCTAGGGACGGGTAGGAGTGGGCGTTATAAGGGAAGCCTGAAATTAATAATAGTGATATTTCGTTTCTTATTGTGGTTTCGGCAAATATGCACATAACAAAAATTGTTTATTTTGTTATATAGAGAAATTTGCTCAACAATTCATTCTAATTTGAACTAAAGGGTACCTCACCTGGAAAAATTAATTCAAATGTACGTTAATATTTTGTCCTTAATAATTCAAATCTATGCATAATGCACAGGAATTGGGAAATATGACAATATGGAGGACAGTGAAGTCTTACATAAAAAATTAATTTTATTATTAACAAATCCATAAAAACGAGGGGTATTAGCCCTAAACACTGGGACGGGTAAATGTCAAAATATTGTACAAAGCAAAGCCTTGCCAAAAAAATACCATCACCATTCAGCCTCAAATCAATTCCCCGTCGAAGCCGGGTATCTGAGCTAGTATATATATATATATATATATATATAAAATTGTAACCTCTGTCTGTAAATTGATTTTTTTCACGAAATTTTTCGATAACCTTTCGTTTCACATGTCATAGACACCATAACTGCATTTTGTTTCTTTCGTGTGTGTTTGTATGTTTGTTTGTTACCTTTTCACGCATAAACGGCTGAACCGAATTTTATGAAACTTGGTATGTACATTACTACTAACCCAACTTAGACTTGAGGCTATATTAATTTTCTTTGAGTCGAACAGGAGTGGGGGTTATAAGGGAGGTCTGAAATTAAAAATAGCGATATTTCGTTTCCTATTGCTTTTTCAGCAAATATGCACATAACAAAAGTATTTATTTTGTAATTTAGAGTAAGTTTTGTTATATGCACTTTTGGCGTATACGGAAGTACAAATGAGTTATACGCTAATAACTATAGCGGGAGTCCACAATTTTATTTGGCACAAAAGACTCAACCGAACTAAACCAAACTCGCTATGTGAATTAATACTAACGGTTTCCTTATAATAAGCCATACTAACATTTCTAGGGACGAGCAGGAGTGGGGGTTATAAGGTAGGCCTGAAAATAAAAATAGCAATATTTCGTTTCGTATTGGTTTTTCGGTAAATATGCACATAACAAAAGTTGTTTATTTTGTTATGTAGAGTAACTTTACTTATATACACTTTCGTCGTATACCGAAGTGTAAAGGCGTCATCCGCTAAAAATTATAGCGGGAGTCAACAATATTATTTGGCACAAAAGACTCCACCGAACTTAATAAAACTCGGTATGAGTTTAAGCTATGACATCTTAATTATCATAAGCCCTACCAACATTTCTAGGGGCGGGCAGGAGCGGGGGTAGTAAGGGAAGCCAGAAATTAAAAATAGAGATATTTCGTTTCCTATTGGTTTTTCGGCAAATATGAACATAACAAAAGTATTTTATTTTGTTATTTATAGTAACTTCTGTTATATACATTATCGTCGTATACCGAAGTATAAAGGCGTCATACACTAAAAATTATAGCCGGAGTCAACAATTTTATTTGGCTCAAAAGACTCAACCGAACTTAATGAAACTCGGTATGCGTATTACCACTGACGCCTTTATTATAATAAGCCATACTAACATTTCTAAGGACGGGCAGGAGTGAGGGTTGTAAAGGAGGCCTGAAATTAAAAATAGCAGTATTTCGTTTTCTTCTGGTTTTTCTTCAAATATGCACATGACACAAGTTGTTTACTTTGTTATTTAAAGTAACTTTTTTTATATTCATTTTTGTCTTATAACAAAGTATAAACGAGATATACGCTAAAAACTAGAGCAGGAGCCAAAAATTTTGTTGGGCACTAACAATTGAACCGAACTTAACTCGGAATGTGAATTAGCATTAATTCTTCCATGATTATAAGATATATTTAAATTTTTAGGTCCAAACGGGAGTGGGGGTTATGAGGGAAGCCTGAAATGAAAAATTGTGATATTCCGATTCCAATTGCTTTTTCAACGATTTTCTATAAAAATACAACCATTAGTCAGTCAAAATGATTTCCCGGGCATTGCCGGGTATATTACCTAGATTGTATATACAAAATACGTACATTATAGATGATATTTAATTATCATAAATGTTATCCATGATTAAGGTTTGAATTATTCACGGTGTGTCATACAGTGGAGAGGGAATGATTAGAGACTTATTTTCATTTATTCTTCAAATCTAAAATTTTTTTTCCATAAGTCCCCCAATTGACGCTTTCGGGGAAAAGTGCGCCCAGCCGAAAGAGCATTTGTACACATTGAAGCATTGCCAAATACATATATATATATTTTTTTATTAACGCTGTAGCGGTCGTAATTTTTGTTTTACCATTACCAAACTCGATAACTCTACGTTATGTAATAATAATGATCAACTCCGTTAAGGGCTTAAATTGGACCGGAAGGAGGGGAGAATTTGGAAATTTCGAAATATCTGCGTTACTATGCGTCGGGCACTAAAATTGTTTAGCATCTAATCTTATTGGAAATGCAATGTTCTATGAATGTTTTTATTTTCGGCATTCAGTAAACCCCCACTCCTAGTCATATCATATAAACAATAACCTGTTATATTATGAAGTACTTTATTAGCAGCCTAAACACTTAATATTATTCTTTTACGTTTTGGGATAAATGCAAATACGTGAATCATGTGGAAAATCTGCTTAGTTAATGCAGCATCTGTGTGACGGACGTTTGTTATTTTAATTTCCACTTTTTTCACTAGACGTTTTTTTTAGAATTTAAGATTTGGTTTGCCAACGTACGAAAACTATAGGATCTATCTATTATCTTATTATTAATAATTATCTCTGTTGTGTAATGAATTGAAAATTATAAGAGAATGCATATGTGAATGAGAATGTGTTATTCATTTCTGTTACCTTTGACTCTAGTGTTGATCTTATTATCGTATCTTCTGAGTTTAACACCATCTGCTCCTTTACGATCAGCATTCTCAGTTCTCTGAATTTGATATTTGTTAAATCAAGCAACCCTTTAGGCTAAGGTCTCCGGATTGGCTTTGCTTAAATGCATTCGGATACTTCTTTATACCTTGTTACATATCTCATAAGGCGCAGTATCATTGCCGTAATTATTTATCCTATGTCGACTAAGTAGCACTAGATCGTTTAATTAGTAGTACCTGGATAGCATTCGATTTTGCCACCGGCCAGCTCTTCTGATAGGCTCAGATGTTTTGTATTTTTAGATGTTTTTGTAGTTATGTAAAACTTGATATTAAAACAATTTCAGAATCATACAGTTAAGCATTCCGAATAATCTTTGGATACTGATCCAAGTGCATATACCAATACTTCACCTGAATTGTTCAATTACTTAATGTCGATAAATGTAAAAAAAATAAATGAGAATGAATATGGGTTATTACCATTAACATATAGAGTTAATTAATGTCCAGGATCCCCTGAATTTTAAATTATATGTTTACCGAGTTAGTTCAAGACCGACGACTCAACTAACGTGGTTAACCTGAGCCTCCACCTTTAACATAAAAGTGCCAAGTATTCTGGTGCACATATCAGAAATGTTTAACCAATGTGGAGTGTAAAAAGCAGTAAAATGGAATACAAGATATCCTGGGCATTACATTAATATGAAGAGTCCTGAAATCCATGGTTATTCATGTCAAAATGGCTTAAATTGAATTATTAAAAAAACATTTTGTACGAATTCATAGGAAATGAATATGGTGTTTTAATGACAAACATTGAAATTTGCTAGAAACGAGGGTGTTGTTCCAATTAACCACATTAGCAAAATGTGGACGTTAAGTATTAACAGTAACAACTTTGCACTCAATGATTTCATTGGACTTTTCTAGAAAGTCATTGAATATTTGCAAATAAAAGAAGATACCCGTAAAGCTTCATTACATAATATTTTGCCATTTATACTCATACCCTCACACTCTTTTCTCTTGCAAAAAATGTGTATAAAATCATTTTTGAGCTATGTATATAAATATTAATATCAATAAAGAACGGATTTTCAATTGTAAGAATCAATTTCCCATACAACTTGAACCCCATTCAAAAGTATTAATTCATTGTAGATACTAAAGCAAAGTTTTTTTTTTTTTTTGTATGTAAAGGACTAAAACCTTTATTTTGTTTGCTGATGACAATTTAATTTGCCAATTAGTCATCTGCCCTAAATCAAGACACCAAAGAAAAAACTCATTTCAGTCTTTAAACTCAGCAGTTGAATAGACGATATCCATTCAAACGGATCAACGACCAACGTTTGTCTAAAAGTAAATAGGGGTTACAAAAAAGGAAGCTTTATTTCTCCTCAGAGAAGGAAACAAATCCTGATGTTGAATAAAATTCTCATCAATTTATTTGATCGATGGACAAAGACTCTTTGTTACTGAATTTTAGAACAAAGAAAAACTAAATCATATTGTTGGAAAATCAAACAAAACACTGGAACTTCGAGGAAACAATAATTGAGGAAAAAGAGACTTAAGCTCCTACGCTTTATAAAGAAAAAAGCAATACAAAAGCCAGCATACGAAACAATTAAAAGTTTATTTCGCAGTCAAACGACATAAATTGAAAAAAAAAAAAAAAAAGCACAAGTAGAAAGAAAGAAGGATCTTGCGAAGAGGAGATATCCTTTTTTTTTCCATCTCCTCATCCCCGTATAAAGCTATAATAGAAGCTCTCTGATTGGCCAATAAAAACGGGGGATTTGCCCCTAACTGGTAGGGTGGACACGGAGGCGTTAAAACCCCTCTCTTTTATAGGAAATGCGATTATGCGAATTAATCCTTGGGAATGGGGTAGATCCTAAATCGGCTCTCTTGGATAACATCACGCTCTCCGTCACCTGAGTCTCTAGACCTCCAATGTAGTGTATGTCGAGTTGGAGGATTGGACAAATAAGCTACGGGACTCATGTAAGTCTTACCTTAAGTTCACTTGAAACTACTTGGTCAGTCTAGGTGCTAGAATGTAGAAATAATATTTTATTTTCATGAGACAAGGTTAAATTTCTAAGTTGTAAAGAAAGTAGCTCGATATCCAAAACCCTCACATGAATTCAAGTTTATACGTGTGGGCAAAACAATTCCATCTTCAGTAAACAATACTGCTACCATCTGGTTTCAACACTGCATACTTTATTCTTGTAAATCGTTGTCATTATTCAGAACCATTTTTTGTTCATAATAGAATTCCAAGAATCTAATAATAAAGAGCCATTTATCCTTTTGAGTTGCCCTTATATCTAGCACAGTTGTTTACCTTCCAGCAGCTCACATTTATAATATTTTTTTTTATTTCAAATAATGAAAAATGAGCAAAAACAATGAACTTCTAAAAATTACCCTTAAAATAATTCTTTATACTACAATCCATTCGCTCGTCCATTTTAATGTTTAAAAAACGTATTAAAAATATCCAATGCAGTATTTTCTGTCACAGAAAATACTTCTAATTGTTAGTAAAGTACTCAATAAAAAAGAAACAAAATCGAATAGAAATTAACATTTCTAAATAAATATAAATCGTTTATTCCTCTTATAAAAACACATAAAAAAAAAAATAGAAAATTATTTAGGGGTATACACCTGGAGGAAGAAAGAAAAAAAAGACATATATATGTTTGTGTGCTTTTCAATGTTTAATTAGGTTTATGCTGTATCTGTTTTTCAACGTAATTTTTAATACATTAATAGCCATACTATTTGATACAAAATAATTACCACTCTTAATTGTTTTTATTTTTTGTAAAGTGGTTTCGAAGATGGAGGTTGTGGTTTGAATAACTATAAATATTTATGAGGCACATTGCAAAACAAATGTATAAATATAAAATACATGGGCTTTTAGCAGAATTCCCTCAAGAGAAAACTGCTATTGAGGATCTACTCAAGACGCGATTTTCAAAACATTTCTTCTAATATTCATCGACCCTACCAAGTAAAATGAGGTCCGTTAAAACACACATATATATATATATATATATATATATATATATATATATATATATATATATTTGTCTGTTAATGCTCAAGCGGTCGCTATTTTATGAGTCGAATCGAAAATTGTCATAGAACCATTCTTGATAAAGAATAGATGCTCTGCAAATATTATTTAATGCATTTTCTCGTACCTCAAATATTAAGCGAGTTATTTGTACTTTCTTTTTTCAGCTTTCAGTAAACTTCTGCTCATCGGAATTAGACTTTGAAATAGAAAATATATGGTGAAATGACATTACTAGTGTGTCATTCCAAAACATGGGAAGTCTGTTTAGTATCTGACGGACTTTTGTATTTTCATTCACCATGATGTATTTGTTCTCCTACCGTTCAGAATATAAGAAGGAAATATGTAACGTTTCTTTTAATAAAGAATTCCTTCAATGATTTTTTAACTCCCATGATACGAAATATGTGGTCTTTCTGCATTATCTCTTTTTTTTTTTACGACCAGTTTCACATCACTCACTGTCACGAGTTCTAGCCAAGAACAAGAAAGCTGAAGTAACTTTTCTATTAACATTTTTCGTAAGTTTATACCATAAGAAATTCTTTTTTAAAGTGAAAACGTGTTTTGTCTTCCATGTTTGTGTTGTTTGGAAACTTAAAAAAAATAATAAACCTTGTCAAGACAAAAATACGATTTTTGATGTCTTATTCCACTTTCTCGTGACAGTAATAACTAATAATATAATAATAAGTAATATTCCAGTCCGTCTACTGTAGGTGCTCCATCTGGAGGTTACTGCAACTATCTTTTACAAATTCTCTTCAGTAATTTGTTTAGTTTTGTTTTCCTTTTTTTTAAATATAAGTCTGAGGATGCCAATTCTATGGTGAAACTGTTAGTTATAAATAATTCTTTTATACAGAATCATCGTTCTTATCCTGAAACATTGAAAACGATTAGGAATTACTGCTATATAATTCTATAGGGGGCTCAGGTTGGCTAATAAAGCGTTGGACATAATATGGTAAACCTATAGTGGCGAGTTCGATTCCGGCCTGGGCAAATGAGAATTTATTTAGTGACGAACTTATTAAATTCCTTAGTTACACCCTGGCTAGAAAATAGTGGTAACCTGTTGATAACTTCTCCTAATTAGCCATAAAGCTTAGTACCAAAAAGTGGACGTTAATAAATAATAATAATAATGTGCGTTTTATATTTTTTTATTGTTTTTGAATAACCTTTTAAATGAACATGTGAAAGGCAAAAAAAAACAGGACCAGCTGTTTATTATCATGACATCAAAGTTGCCTAAAAAAGAAAAAAAGCAGAAACATACTTGAAAAAGAGGAGGGGGGAACCGATGAAAAGTGGCTAATAGAGAGAAAAATAAGGACCAAAGAGAAAGAGGTAGATGGGAAACAAATCTGATTGTGGTTGGTTGGAGAGGACTGGCTGTATTTTATTATTGGCTCTCTCCTAACCTCCTATAAATCCAGCCAATATAAAGACTGGACCCGACATACAGTTCTACTACAGTCTAAAGAATTAAACAGAATTTTCTCTTTCTTTTTCTACCTTTATCATCCCACTTCCCATTTTATTATGTTCCATTTCACACTACAATGCATTCGCTCCTCCAACATAATGATATCACACAGATTATAAGTTTTAAATGGAATACTCAGCGTTAAAGAAAATATATTTAAGTGAAGTAATCAATTAAAGTTAAAACCGAACCTAAAACTAGTAAAATTGAAAATTAAACAACAAAAAAAAGAATTAAAAATTTATAAGGGAGTGTATATCTAGAGCGGATGTATATATATATATAGATATATACATATATATATATATATATATATGGTGTTGTTATTCTTTTTAGAGTTTTGGTTAATGTTGGTGAAAAAATCTTAGTTTATGCCGATATTTCGAGAATCTTTATTTTCTCTTCTTCAGGGCTGTAAAATTACAGGTACTACTTTATAATATTGCATATTGTTATTAAACTAGAGTGTAAAAGGGTGTTTTTTTCTATTATTACTTACTAAGACTAAAGATACTTAAAAAACTATTACACATGACTATTGCACTTAGGAATAGGGTTATAGTAACATCCCTTGTTTTGTTTACACAGCAGGGTCATGTGTAATAGTTTTTAAATTATAAAGATTATAAAGTAGTACCTTTAATGCTACAGCCCTGAAGGAGGGCAGAAATTAAAATGGCTATATTCGGTACACTATTGGTTTTTTGACTTAGGTGCACATAATAAAGGCTGTTTATGGTGTTATTTAAAGTAACTTTTTTTATATACACTTTTGTCGTATGCCGAAGCGTAAATGAAACATACGTCATACAAAAACCATAGGAGAAATAAACAATTGTATTGTGCACGAATGACTGTAACGAACTAAATAACACTCAGCATGTGAATTAGCGTTAATTATTCCACTATTATAATATAGGATAGGCGTCAGTACATCTACCTATTCACTCAGTAATCTGAAGGTAAAAATAAAATTCTTTCCAGGTCCTCCTTAATTCACGAAGTCGAGGGTGATCTCTCGTTAAAAAACTCTGATCACGAGACAAACATGTATTACAAAATATTTACTATTACTAAATTTTTATTGTGGTAAATAGAGGATGGATTTTGTGCTTTAAATCATTATTAGGCAAGTTACGAAACAGATATTTGCATGTGCACATCATTTTTTTTCGATGACCGTGATCAATTGGTTTCCCTATTGTTCAGAACCTAAGAAGATAATATGTACCTAATAAGTCTTTTACTAAATAGCAATGCAAAACAAATGTTGTTATGAGTAAAATAGGGCTTATATTCTTTATAACATGTACATTTTAAGATGCGCATTTTCTGCTAATTGGCACAACCTTTATTGTAGTAGATGAAGACATCAATTGGGGAAGGGATAGGTTATAAAAAAACGAGTCTTTCCAGTAGAAGACAAAAGTTTTGTCATTTATTGTAAATTACAAAAAGAGCAGAATAGTATTTGGTAATGATAAGATTGTGACCTTTAGAATATATATTTATAAAAGAACATTACAGCGATTCTGTTCTTATAGACTTGTTAAATATCAATCGTCCACCCTTATTGCCCCTAAACATTTTCAAAGATAAAGGAGAAACTGGTGGTTGATGAGATACCAGCTGAAGGGGTTCTTTATGATGTAATCAAAGATTGTTATGGCTGAAATATTCCCAGTGACTTTTAAAGATGTGGAATAATAACTCCCAGTGGTTATAAGGTACAGTCTTTAGTTCTCCATGACCTTCGTTATAAAACAATGGTTGTTTGTTTTTTAATCATTTATGTAGCCTTTAACATGTCGCTTCACTAAATTTCAGAGGCCACTGTACATTTTAAATTAGATACTCACGAGATATATCAACAACATGAGGGAGGATAGCGAAAGCTGCAATGGAACAAGCCCTGAAGTTGTTGTTTTTTATCCTTATTTAAACAGAAGTGAACAATTAAATGCAAAACACTTGAGGAAGCTGCTTCGGTCCGGGAAGTTACCATACGGAGTGTTAGGAGGAAGGTGCCCGTATCCATGGTAATGATGAAGCTGTGAGGATGGTGGTAATTAAGAGAGTAGTTGTTGGGGCCCAGAATTGGCGTGGAGTTGGATGGGGGGGTGCAATAAACGGATTTAGCTGGGGGGGGGGTTCTCTGGGGGCCTCTCAGCCCTTTTATGGCGGTCTCTCTCTCACTTCACCCCGTCTAGAAATTAAAACGCAAAACAGTTTACCCTTCCCCTCAATGCCTCCTCCATCTCTGTCAGTCTGTTCATGATTCTCTCTCTCTCTCTCTCTCTCTCTCTCTCTCTCTCTCTCTCTCTCTCTCTCTCTCTCTCTCTCTCTCTCTCTCTCTCTCTCTCTCTCTCACTCTCTCTCTCACTCTCTCTCTCTCTCTCACTCTCTCTCTCTCTCTCTCTCTCACTCTCTCTCTCTCACTCACTCACTCTCTCTCTCTCTCTCACTCACTCTCTCCGAATCCTTCTAGCCCCACATTTTTGTTTCTTCTTATTCTACATTCCAGCACAGTTGAACCCGCAGTATTGTAACTACTGCGTGTACAACTGTGATCTGTCCTGACCTCACAGTTTTTTCGACTATTGCTTATAAGTCGTATTTTCAGTTTTCTTTCATACTGCCCAATGCTTTTTTGCCCCATTTGTGTAGGCATTAATCTTTATTTGAAACCATTTCTAAAGAAAAAAAAAATTTAACAAGTTAACTATAATCTTCCCCTTGAAATGTCCTGTGAAAACTGAAACACTTGAAGTTTCAATTGACTGTCTTGGCTATTACATTGACTTCTACCTCCTGAAGGTTCGTCAAATGAACCTAATCCTGAATATACCAATAGACCCCAGCTGGAGGAAGCAAGAAATGGTTTCATATTCCTTCCATATTGTATTCATTGTTTTTTTCATTTTTAATGATGGAAAAATGTTTTCCTTAGGAGAAATCCGCACTTTAATACTCGTAGTAGTCCTCAAGTTAAATACTCCTTTCTAAAGCCTTTAGTCTTTGTTAGCCTCGTTTGAAATTGAATGGGCTGCCACAGCTTGTACTTCTTGCGCCTCTCTTACCAGATGAATCTAAAACCTATCTGGCCACTGCAACATAGACGTATATATGCGCTTTCTTGTCTCAGTATGATACCAAAAGTATTATCCTATTTAATGTCAGGTTCGTATTTTAGGTTATTTGATGAGCGATATAAAAATGGCCTCATGAAATCAGACACACTTTTCCCAAGCAGAGGAGTTACGCTCATATAATACTAGCTAAGGTACACGGCTTCACCCGGGAAATCATTTGAGGTTGAATGATGATTGTATTTTTTTGGGGCTTTACTTTGTACAATATTTTTACATTTTTCCGTCTCAATGCTTAGGTTTTACACCCGAGCCCGGCGTGCTGGGAATATGTTAATAATAAAAGTATTTGTTATGTACTTAATTCTACAAAGTTCACAATAATTTTATATTACCAGTTTCCTGTGCATGTATCTTTTTTTAGCAGATTTCCCTTAAGGGAAATCAGCTATTGAGGTTGTACTCATGACGGAATTTTCGATTTTTTTCTTCAAATGTCCATCGATCCTACCTAGTAGATGACGAAAATGAGGTCCGTTCAAAACTGTATATATATATATATATAATATTAAGTTTTGAACGGACCTCATTTTCGTCACCTACTAGGTAGGATCGATGGACATTTGAAGAAAAAAATCGAAAATTCCGTATATAAATATTTGTCTGTTACCGCTCTAGCGGTCGCAATTTTTGTTTGATCGTTACCAAACTCGATATTTAGTCGTTTTATGTAAAACGAAAGATCAAGTTCGTTAACGGCTGAAATCGGACCACTGAGAGGGGGGGGGTTTAGAGGGGAGGATTTTCGAAAATTCGAAATATCTCCATTACTATTCGTCAGATCGCAAACTTGTACAGAATCAATCTTATTACAAATTAAATCTACTATAAATATTGTTATATACATTTATTCTCTATCTTGAATATTAACGAGATATTTTCATTTTTATTAAATCTGGGTGGCTAACGGACGAAGTGTCTTTCCCGCCAAAAGCTAGTTCGACCGTTTCATTAACTGCTCGGCTCTCGTGAAATTTCTCTATTGTAAAACGTCACGTGGCAAATCTGCTTAGTTTACGCAGCCCCTGCGTGACGGACGTTTTATATATAATATAATCATAGATTATCGTAATAACGATATTATTCATAATCATAGTAAGAATTCTGTATTCCGAACCACCTATAAATAAACGTTCATTTCCTCAGAAGTGGTCCAAAGCACAATGATGACAGCTGTTTTATATTATTAAAATACTCTTTTGTATGTTTGGTAAGTGAACTGTATACTCTTAATGGTCCATAGCATGTTCAGTAACAATTGTTTTTCCTGTTTCAGACAAATATAAGAATAGTGGCATTAAAATTGAAAATATTGTCTGTAGGTCCGTTTGTTACTCAACAACCAGAAACAACTTAGACGAATTTTATATTTTTGAGTCAACAAATGCAAAATAGAACGTAGCGTATATAGGAATTCGAATGTTTTACTAGGAGTAACACATTTTTGCCAATATCTTTGTTTTATTGACAAAAAAACGTAGAGAACATATTATTGCTAGTAAAATAATGATTGTGGCTCTAAAACGTTAATCATATACAATAGGTTTGAAGGTTTGACTTTCAATTTACTAGCATCAAATGCTTTATTCGTGCTCTACTGAAATGCTTCAATATATGATTGAGATTATTTGTTATGAATTAAAGAAATGAATATTGTTATCATTTGCTAATTTTATATTCTACAACCTTTAAGAGTTAGGGTGTTCTTAGACGTTATAACAAATATTCTTAATATTGACTTTTTCGGGTGGGGGGGGGGGTTATTTAAAGAACGATTTGTGTTTAGAATACATTTTCCGGCTCTATAACCGAATTAATTACTTCCGACTTCCGGCTACTAAAGAAAGTGTATTAGTCTAATATGAGAACGCCTCAGTAGACCAAATATTTAAAAAAGTATATTTATTTGGGAAATGAATTTAGACACCATAAGTGAATGTTTACAGAGAATAATGTCAATTATATTTTCTCAAAAAACTATGAGTGAGAAGGAGGTGGGGTTACATTGAGCTCAAAACACATATTCGTTGACATCATCGCTAATGTTGGTTTTAGCTAAAAAATTAAAAGAACAAATTTTGTTTAGAATACAGTCTTTCGTCCTAACACAATATTGAAATTTTCGCTGTGCTATTCGAAAAACATTCTCTCGAAATTAATTTACACTTTATTTGGAAATTTAGTGGAAGGAATTATTTATATTTTATTAGATAAATAATTTCATACAGATAAATAATAATAGTTATAAAAGCTTTTCCATTCAGAATGGAGTACATTACTCTATCACTGTTTGTGATGCGGTATCATGGCATTCAGCTACAGGGGCTTCAGGTTTAGAAAAGCTGTTACGTGTCCTGATAAATAAAAATAATCAGCTTGGGTCCTTATTTTATTTAATCAACGTAATTAATAATTCAAATTTATTAGACATTTTTTCCTACTGTTTTAAGTGATTTTTTTGTCTCCATTAGTCTATTATTTGGTTACATTATTGTTAATTGGATTTTCTAGTTTCTATAATGGTCTGCGCTCTTGTACCTACGCTGTGTATTGTCAATAAAGCTGTCAACATAATTACACGGTTCTGGTTTTATTTCACATTGTGCTCCCATGTTTTTACAGAAATCAAAACTTCAAGATAGCCATGTTTTATTTCGGTATCGTATTGGGTCCTAGACATTGACATGATTCGAATAATGGAAATCGCTATTTACGCAGCTCCTGCGTGACGGAATTTCTTTCTTTCAAAGAGGACAAAATGGGACTGACATTAAATACGAGGGTCTGTATAGACAGTCATGCTGACTTAATCCGACTCTAGATTTACAACGAGGAACAGAAATCAGAGAATAATGTCTCTTTATGTGTAGCCCAACTCTTATTCCACTCTCAGACGCAGAGATGCATTATTCCTTCTCAGCCCCAGCTACAAATATTTTATTGACTCGACAGGGGTGAACGGAAGCACTCAAGCAAAGTGTAGCTGGGGACGGCAATACTTCTTGGATGCAGCTGTCACAATTATATGAGGATTTAGAGGCCATAAGACTCGGGCGTAAAACCAGGTCCTGGCCACAACAGACCGTAAACTACAGGCTTCCTACTTCCGCCCTCTCAAACACACAATACTTACTCTGTACTTATAACGGGGCATTTCATCTGTTCTCTGATTCATGGCTTATCTCCCTTACTGAAAGGCACTAGGGTATTAAAACAAAGCTATATCGTCTTAACGAGCAGCACGACGAAGGAAAACAACGCAGAAAGAAGATAATGAAAGCAAAGGGACTAAATCAATGCCTTAGATAGTTAAAGGCATTTTGCAACCGAATACTAACAGAACGCAATAAGCCGGCCAAGAAAGTACTTCCTGGCCTATAGGTTGCCGTTTTAAGTTGTACTTCTAGCAACAATAAAATTATAATTACAGTTATGGATATTCTTCTTAGTAATGACCGCTGTTGGAGCTGTCCTTAAGTTATGTGGTTGTCAGTCACTAAGGCTGAAATAAAACGCTCGCTCCCGACGTATCTGTGTAATTTATAATCTTTGTCAAGACGAACTGAATGGCTTACAAGATACTTATGTATACTGCAATTGAGTCACATGCCAAAAGACATGTCTAAATTATAAAATATATATATAAATATATATATATATATATATATATATATATATATATATATATATATAACGCTATATCGGGAAGAAGAGTTGGAGATAGTGCATGAACAAAATCAGACTGTAGAATCATATTCTCACCATGTGACTCAATATTAGTAAAGATATTTTTTAAACCATTAAGTTCTTTTTGAGAAAGGTTATAAATTACACCGAAACGTTGGCAGCAAACTGAAGTAGTTTTATTTCAACCTAAGTGACTGACAACCACATCTCATTTATTAATTTACCTTACTTAAACTCGCAAATTAAACATCAGTTGAGTTTAACTTTAATTTATATGTTTTTTGTTCTTATTTTATTTATTTACTATTTAATTTCATTTATTAATTTTATTTGCAATTATCTTACTTATTTTAATATTTTGTTTTATTATTATTATTATTATTATTTCTTTTATATAATATTTTAGTAGATAGTTCATTAACGAATATATATTGTAAAATAAAAATGTGTTTAAACATAATCATAATTGTAATATACCATGTGGCAATGGAACTTGTATTCAAATAACTAACTCATCATAAAGTTACTATGAGGAGAAAAACACATCTCATAAGGAAATTGAAGTTATTATATAATAAATATATATATAACACGTCAGATATTATCATCAAAAATAACAAAAATAAATCACGCTGAATCCTTTGATATTTTGTTGCTGGATGATGAGTGTCCAAAAAGCAATGGCCGAGAAATTGAAAAACGTCATCTCTCACTCTCTCTCTCTCTCTCTCTCTCTCTCTCTCTCTCTCTCTCTCTCTCTCTCTCTCTCTCTCTCCCTCTCTCTCTCTCTCTCTCTCTCTCTCTCTCTCTCTCATTTTCTCCTCTCTCTACAAATTGGAATCAGAGTTACTGCCATTGTTATTTCAACACGTGCCTAAAAATACTGAATTATTTTGCGATCACAACAATTTTTAATATTAGATACTCCCAGGATAGTCAGAAAATTCCTGAATGCCTAATGAAGTATCCTTTTTTACCCGTTGGACAAAACATCCGTCTGTAAGTAGATTTCCAACTGAGAATCGAACTCCCCTATTTAAAATAAAGCCATCTTTTAACGGTATATATATATATATATATATATATATATATAAAATTGTAACCTCTGTCTGTACATTGATTTTTTTCGCGAAATTTCACGATAACTTTTCGTTTCACATGTCATAGACACCATAACTGCATTTTGTTTCTTTGGTGTCTGTTTGTTTGTTTTGTTTGTTTGTTTGTTTGTTTATTTGTTTGTTTGTTTGTTACCTTTTCACGCATAAACGGCTGAACCGAATTTTATGAAACTTGGTATGTATATTACTACTAGCCCAACTTAGACTTTAGGCTATATTATTATTCTCTAAGATGAACAAGAGTGGGGGTTATAAGGGAGGCCTAAATTTAAAAATAGCAATATTTCGTTTCATATTGGTTTTTTCGTCAAATATGAACATAACAAAAGTTGTTTATTTTGTAATTTAGAGTAACTTTTGTTATATGCACTTTTGCCGTATACGGAAGTATAAATGAGTTATACGCTAAACACTATAGCGCGAGTCCACAATTTTATTTGGCATAAAAGACTCAACCGAACTAAAACAAACTCGCTATGTGAAATTAATACTAACGATTTACTTATAATAAGCCATACTAACATTTCTAGGGACGGGCAGGAGTGGGGGTTATAAGGGAGGCCTGAAAATAATAATAGTGATATTTTGGGTCCTATTGCATTTTCGGCAAATATGCACATAGCGAAAGTTGTTTATTTTGTTATTTAGAGAAACTTTTGATATATACAATATCGTCGTATACCGAAGTATAAAGGCGTAATACGCTAAAAATTATAGCTGGAGTGAAAATTTTATTTGGGACAAAAGACCCAACCGAAATAAATAAAACTCGGTATGTGTAATTAGCACTAACGCTTCCATTACAATAAGCCATACCAACATTTCTAGGGACGGGCAGGAGTGGGGGGTTGTAGGGAAGGCCTGAAAATTAAAAATAGCGGTATTTCGTTTTCTATTCGTTTTTTTCGGCAAATATGAACATAACAAAAGTTGTTTATTTTTGTTATTTAGAGTAACTTTTATCATATTAATATTTGTCTTTTAACAAAGTATAAACGAGATATACACTATAAACTAAAGCGGGAATCAACTATTTTATTGGGAGCTAACGATTGA
Organism: Riptortus pedestris; assembly: GCA_019009955.1. NCBI lineage: Eukaryota > Metazoa > Arthropoda > Insecta > Hemiptera > Alydidae > Riptortus > Riptortus pedestris. The sequence continues at coordinate 54,737,184 of CM032229.1, forward strand.
ACCGAACTTAACAAAAACTCGGTATGTCACTTAGCATTAATTCTTCCATGTTTATAAGCTATATTAAAATTTTTAGGTTAGAATGGAGTGGGGGTTATAAGGGACGCCAGAAATAAAAATTCACGATATATCATCGCCTATTTGTTTTTTCGACAAACATGCACATAACAAAACGTTGTTTACTTTTGTTATTTTAGATTAACTTTTGTTTTATACATTTCTCCAGGAACAATGCATGGAGCAAGTAATTTGCGTAAAAAATATAGATATGCTCAACAATTCATTCCAATTTGAACTATGAGGACAGGAAACGGGAAATATGACAATTTGGAGGACAGTGAAGACTTACATAAAAAAATTAATTTAACAAACGCCAAAAACGGGTATTAACCCCAAATCACTGGGACGGGTAAATGTCAAAATATTGTTCAAAAGTAAAGCCTTGCCAAAAAAATACCATCACCATTCAGCCTCAAATCAATTCCCGGGCGAAGCCGGGTATCTGAGCTAGTATATATAATATATATATATATATATATATATATATATATATATATATGTATATATAATATGGAAAAGTCTCTCACACAGGACTGCTATTCTAATTTCCTAAGTTCTCGTTTCACGTTCTATTTTGTAGTTCTCCCTTAGTCAAAAGCCTATATAAACAGGAATTGAAATAGAAGCTAAGAATGACATGTGTCACACTCAAAATTAAAAATCCGATGACTGGAAGTGGGGGTTTATTGAAGGCAGAATATTTAAAAATGGAGATACAAAAATTTACTGGACAAAAATTGTAAAAAATTAAACGTTTAACAAGAATGGTTGTAAAACCTTTTCAAATACACTCATAAGAACTGAGATATTTGGAATTCTTGTCCTCTAACCCCTAAATCCCTCTGCTATCTCGTGTCCGATTTCAGCCATCAATGAATTCAATCTTTTTATTGAATGAAATGGCTAAATATCGAGTATGGTTTGGAGAAATAAATATTTTCCAGTCAAGTGCGTAAAATTCTAATTTATGACGTCATCAGACGACCTATTTGCATGTGCCTCACATAATAAAGGCACGTTAAAAACAATATTTGGTATTCAGGATATATGAACGGAACACTCGGAATTGAACCAGCCATGGAGCTAGTTTAGACGAGAGAAGATGAAATAGGACCTGGCGGAGGGGAACGGGGTTATAGGGGAATAACTAAAAGTTTAGAATATATCCTTTATTATACACCGGATCGAAAAAGTGTATAGTCACCTTATTGCTAATAGAATGCTAGATAAATGGTCATATGTACATTTTCAGCCTAAAGTAAACCCCCACTCCTTCTAACGTCATACTAACAATGAGCTGTTATATCCTGAAGCTCTTTATTTGTTCGCTAAGTACTATATATTGTTCACCTCGAACTTTTACTTTGTGAGACAAATGCAAATATTTAGTGTGATGATATCATAAATAAACTGCTCAAAAATGAATAGGGATATTGGCTGTTTTGTGGTATGTATGGGACCTAGCATATTTTTATTTTTTTTTATTATAAATATCAATAATATTTATTAGAAATTATTTGTCATTTTTCCCCCATAAAAAAGGAATTTAATTAAGATCGATTTAATTAAAATTAATAGGATAAGAAAAAATAACCAATATCCCCATTCATTTTTGAGCAGTATATATCAACCGTTTTTCACGCAAATGTTTATTGATGTATACCACAATCCATATTTAACCGTTTAATTCAACACCAATGTCCATAGTCTTTAATGACTGAAATCGGATCAGGAACATAGGGAGTTTAAAGAGGAGGGGAGTCTGAAAATTCAAAATATCTCCTTTATTATGAGTCGTATAAAAAGATGTCATAGAATCATTATTGTCGCTCTTTACGTTTCCTTCTATACATTATTTTGTAGCTTGAATATTATGTGAGTTATTGTTTTCAGCTGCCAGTTAACTCATCGAATTTTTAGCAGATTTCCCTTGAGGGAAATCAGCTATTGAGGTTGTACTCATGACGGAATTTTCGAAATTTTTCTTCAAATGTCCATCGATCCTACCTAGTAGATGACAAAAATGAAGTCCGTTCAAAACTGTATATATATATATATATATATATATATATATATATATATATATATATATATATATTTGTCTGTTACCGCTCTAGCGGTCGCAATTTTTGTTTGATCGGTACCAAACTCGATATTTAGTCGTTTTATGTAAAAAGAAATATCAAGTTCGTTAACGGCTGAAATCGGACCAGTAGGAGGGGGGGCATAGAGGGGAGGATTTTCGAAAATTCGAAATATCTCCGTTACTCCGTTACGGATCGAAAAATTACATAAAATCAATCTTATTGCAAATTAAATTTACTATAAATATTGTTATATTCATTTATTATCTATCTTGAATATTAACAGAGATATTTGCATTTTTATTAAATCTGGGTGGCTAACGGACGTGTGACTTTTCCGCCAAAAGCTAGTTCGGCCGTTTCCTTAACTGATCGACTCTCGTGAAATTTCTCTATTGTAAAACTTCACTTGGGAAATCTGCTTAGTTTACGCAGCCCCTGCGTGACGGACTTTTTACTAATAAATGGAGCAGGGAGATCGAAAGTGCGTCAAACAAGCACGTTGGAAATCTGCTTAGCTAACGCAGCCCCAGAGCGACGGACTTTTAATATGTTTCCAGGTATTTCTATTTGCTCTATTAGTAGTCATGTGTAGGGAGTAGTGATATTCAATTCAATCAAACTTACGATTTTTTTGAAGCAACTGAATAGTCACTTGACAAGTGATTATTGACCCTTGGCTAAATATTATTTGAATTCAGTAAATTCCTCAAAGTGCCTAGTTCTATTTCTTATTGATGAATTATTCAAATATTTATTTAAATATTGATAATAGAATTTGGTTCCACGGTGGAATTTGAAATGAATAAGTTAGTTTTGTATTGAAACCAAAAATAATATAGCCGACGTATTAATTGATTTTGGCTAATGAGTTCCTTTATCATATTCAATGTTCAACTGAATAAAAGGAAAAGTCACATGAGCATAAGTTAGTTTCGGCAACAAAAACAAGGCATTACCTCTATGGCAGACAACAAACACTGAAATGGGTTGATTGAGACTCTTGTTTTAGCTAATCCAATAACCCGTCCACAAATGAAGGCAATGTTGGACGAGAGGTTTGTTTGCTAGCTTTGAAATTAGAGCCGGAAGTTGGGGGGCGGAAGGTATGCTTTTATAATGGGATAGGAATTAGATTGGGTCAAATTGATTCGTACCCTCATTAGTAAGTTACAACTTATTAGTAACTTAGTACTTGTCATATCCAGCCTTTCGGCTCTCAGGCCAACGACTGTTTTGCCTACAGGGGCTTAATATCCTTTCCAAGTTCCAATTCGCCCTAAGTAATTTCGAAGGAATTACATTTTGCTTTAGTTGATTGTTGATAATGTATTTTAACTAAACTAAGTTACTTTTCCCCCCTGGACAAAACGTCCGAAGTGAGCTGGCATTAGTCAAACAAGAAAATAAAAATGATGATTTATATAAATAATATTATCCAGGGCGATGAATCAAGTTCTAAGTATAAATTAGTGATATTAAGTATAAATATATTTATTGATTTATTTTATCTGTGTAATTACAAAACAATTACAATGTATTTTCAGCTAAGAGCCAATAATTTTGCTAAATCGTACAGTGGGTGAGTATGAATGTTTAATAAAAACGATTTTCTGTTTGTTTCCAAATTTAATTTTTGTTAAATTCTTTAAAGAAGAACATTTATATGGCGTATTGGATGAATTCATCAGAGGTTTTTAATTTCGTTTGCGTCAAATAAATTAAATTAATGGAATAGGTTTAATTAACAATATGTTAATTATGTGGTAACCCTAGAAGAGGATTTTCGATATAAAGACTACGAAATTCTTGGATATTGGAAACGTTCGAAAGGTTACAGAACGTGTCTCTGTCTGCAGATCATTCGTGTTGGATCTAAAAGAAAAATTGATGACAGCATATCCCAGTGATTTGCTGTTGCCATCTATATAACACCTTGATAAAGGTACGAAAGCTGAAATTCCACTGAACGCAAGACTTGGAAAGAAGTACAAATACTTGTTCAGTGGGTTGTATTGGGCAACAGGTGTTTAAATCGTTGGGCGGTAGTATATATTGTCAGAATTATCTCTTGTTAATGGGAGTATCTCATGTCAGTAGCATCTTGTTGGGGGAAGTATCTCTTCTCCTTGGTGAAATTTACTCCGGAAAAGGAAGTGAATGCAGGTGGAAAATTCATCCTACTGGGGATTTTGAATTTTGCAACTGTGATGAGGTGGCGGGGCCAAGCACCATGGTTCGCGTGTCGCAAATGGACAGCTTTATGTCTCACACCAAACTGCATTGATCGTACACTCTGAAGTCTGAAGGGTGGCCTCGGAGTTTTGTAGAACAAATTCAGTTGTTTTATGAAATTCTTGAAATCACGATGAGTGAATATCTTCAAAATGAACGGAGATGGTTGCTTTCGGGCCTTCGACAATTTTTTTTAGACGTATGACTTTCTGTTCCTCAAAAACTCTTTTTTCGGCATCATCGTGAGCTGTGTTTATCTTCTGAAGAAGTCAATCACATTATTTACAAGTTTCTGATGTGGGAAATCCAACATGGATATCGATTTTCTTTAAATTTTGCTAGTACAGTTTGCAGGGCACATTAATTTGGTGTCCGTTTAAGAAATGGTTTGCATATGCTTGACCGTTAGGCCCTCTGGCAAATAGAGCCTGTTGTGGTTATCTCTGAGTGAATAGTAGGATTTCCGGGCAGGTAAAGATATAATATAACCCACACTAACCTTCACCAGCGGTTCTTGTGCTTGCCACGCATGTCTGTTGGAGAGGCTCCAGTCATCACTAGGTAGCCCTGAAGTCTTCTCAATCTGTCGTTAGTCCTGCAAACTCAAAAAGGGTTTTTTTTGCGGCTATGTCCCTACCGTTTACCCGCACTTTGTATGTGAATGTCGCGGAACGCGCTGGAGAACGCGTGGGACTGTAATCACTGCTTGGCTGGTATGTTAACGGCTGCTAAGGACAGCGATCGCGCTGTACCTGCATGAAACACCCTTGACTAGTGGGGTTTTGGGAGAAGCATCCCTGGCTAGTGGGGTTTTGAGGAAACGCCGTATTTTTAAGTCCCGAAACAGTCCACGAGAGGTGTTTTGACGAACTCGATTGTATCAGTATATGTGTAATACACGTACTGTACACGACGTAAAGGCACCTCACACTCATTTTCCATTTTTTTTTTTTTTTTTGACTAGTGGGGTTTTTACTAGCAACCCTTCATATATATATAGTTTTCACTAAGCACCATTTTCTTCATCGGTGCACATTTGAAGACAGTTTTCGACAATCGCGGCAGGAGTACAACCTCAATAGCTGATATCCATTAAGGGAATTCTACTAAAAAAGATGTAATTAAAGATAAAGCTAATCAGTTAGTTGATAATCTGTGTAACATAACCTCTCTTCCATTCCAAGTTGTAACAGTCAGAGGAAGAGCCGGAGGCAGTCATTCAAGTGTGCCCCCTCCAAAAGCCTTAGGTCATGCACCCAAGTCATACATCAGAGAGATAAGAGTGTAAACAGCATTGATAAGAGGCAGGTGTAGCCTACATTAACCCCATGCCCCGAGATAAAAGCCCTACCCTAATTACCCGTCGCTGATAAGGGATGCTGCGAGTTTTACCTCCCCACTAGGATGTAGTATCTTAATTGCTTTCCTCCTTGGCAAAGAGGATCGTGTTTATCTTTGCACGCAAGTACTCTCATTCTCCATAGAGGCCTTCCAAAGACTTTCAGAAACGTTGTAACAGAGGACATAGGTTTATAGCCTCATTGTTAAAACATTTTTGATAAATGTTCGAAGTTACCCATCAAGAAATTCGCTTCACTTATCTTAGAAAATATGGCACTTCTTGGACAAAAGGAACTTCAAAGAAGACAAATGAACATAAATTCAAAACTTTTGTTTTCTCCTGACAATTAATCGTATACAAAGACATTATTTTTGGTAGCAGAGGCAAATGATAACCGACTTACTCATGTAAAAGAGATATAATAAAATATTTAATAATTAAAATTAGTACTACCAGTACTTTTAATCCTTAAACACGGAGTACTTATTTGGTAACTACTAATGTTTACTCCTTCAATTACGTAAGCTCCACAAAAAAGACAAGCTCTTTTGGAGATATTAGAATAAATATGTATGTGTGTGTGTAAATATATAAATACAAAATAAACCTGTGATTAGATACTCACTTTGAATCATAAATAGCAACATTTATGTCAGATAATTATTTTTAATTTTATTATTATTCCATTTATTAAATTTTTTTTAATGTATGGCATTATAAGTTATAAAACCCTTACAGTTAATTTCATTTAATATCGCCCGCGTTGATTATTTAGCTCTGTCTTCAGCAAACCAATGTCCAGGACAGTCCAAGTTCCTATTACTCAATAAAGGTTTTCTTCCCATCCCTACATCACACCATTTACGAAGCACTGTTGTCCAAATAATTACGATTGCTCCCCATATTGTAATTCGTTTCAAATTTCTAGTACATATTCAACTGGATATATCCTTCTTCCAATGCAGAAAATGTTGCACAATTTTGTGAGCTCCATTTTACTGATGTTAAATATTAAGTTAAATACTTCCAATTCATACATTATTAAATCGTCTTTCATAAGATTTATAAAAGTTTTATGAAATTTCTCCGACGCATACTAAAAGATAAATGTTTTTACAAGTATTGGGCGAGTATAATCTTGGCCAATTATTTTTTTCTTCTGAGATACCTCAATCGCTGATAAATTGATGAAAATTCTACTCTCACAGAAATGGTTGAATTCTAATAAAAGCTCTTCAAAAACTAATAATTTTCTCGTGAAATAAAATTCATTAATACTTAAATTAAATCAAATTAAGTTTGGTAAAGGGGGTTTCATCCCAACATCAAAGACTACATAAGTTTAATCTCAGAAATAACATCCTCTGTCTTAAGCACGCTTCTACTGAAGCTGATCATTGAAAATATCATGATCAAAGCAAAATATATTAATTTTCTTGACTTATGTTGGCTGAAGGCAAGACCTTGCTAACTGAAGTGGAAGCTTATAGATTCCAATCTTATTATAAGTAATAAGGATAATACAATAATTATTGCTCCATTTATTCATTTAAGTGTAAATTTTACAAACCCAATATTAGAACTTATTATTTTTTGTTGTGTCTATATTTACTCTGTAAATGCAAGTAAGTCACTTGCGGGTGGAAATAAAATGGTTTCAAATCAAAATAAAATATATAGCTTGCATTAATCTAGGCTTTATAAAATATAATTAAGTCAGTCTAAGGAACACACTTCAAAAACAAAAAGGTTATTCTAAAGTTCTTCAAAAGGATCGCTTTTTCACTGCTTTATGGCCAGTTTTAAATACTGAATAAAACATTATGGAAAATAAAGTATTGCGGTTGTAGTTCAACACGGTTTTTGAAATTTTGCTTCAAAAGAGTAACAAGTGGATCAAAGAAAGGAGTTTTATTCAAATTTGTATTTACACTCGCGCACACGGAAACAGGAACGCACACACACATACATAAGTACAAACATGCAAAGATATGAGAGTTTGTGTGCTTCTGTTAACTTATTAATTTTTCTGGTTTATTTCATTTTCTGGGGAGAGCTCATTTTTGTTATTCCATGATTACAACCAAAAACAACCAAAAGAAAACCTTTCATCAAGAATCCGCGTTTTCTGATGTAGATTTTTGATGTCAACTTTTGAGAGAAACACATAGAAGCTCAGTTTTTCGTAAGATAATCCTGTGATATTTGTCAAACAAGGGTTCAAAACGTCAACGAAAAATATTCCATTACACAAAATGCTACATCCCTCGTGTGTTATAGAGCATTGTGATACTCTCATGAAAAAATTTTTTTTCCAGTATATGTCTATGAATTTTAAATGCATAAAACCTGAAATATGAACTACTAAATTTGGCAAATTGACGTGATTTTCAAAATATTTCTTCAAATAGCCACCGTTCTTATCTAGTAGATGTCGAAAATAAGGTTCATTCAAAATTATATATATATATATATATATATATATATATATATATATATATATGTATATATTGTTAACAGCTGAAATCGGAACAAATTGAGGAAGGGGGGAGGTAAATATACAAATATATTAATATGAATTTTAAATGCATAAAAACCTGAACTACGATCTACTAAATTTGTCAAATTCCTCTCTCCCTACCCGTTCCAATAACAGGCATAAATGTGGCAGATATTATAGATAATGCTCCATACATTTATTCCTTCACCCATTAAGACGTTTTGTTAAAATAGTATTTTTATTTTTCACGAATCGGTCTGTCTCATTTTTGCATACAGCGATTTTCCTTTAAGCTACAATATATTTGTAATACATTACATATAAAATAATAATTACTAGTTTTGTCCTAACAAAGGAACTATTTTTAATTTCATTTTCGAAGTAGTAAAGATGTGATTATGAGAAATACAAGATACGCTGCTATGGCCAGTTATTTCTGTTATTATGCTTCAATTTAAAAGCATAAAGTCGTTCACGCAGGGGTTGCATTAACTTAGCAGATTTCCCTCGTGCGTCACGTATTTGAATTTTTCTCCAAACGGAAAGTTAATTGAGAACAACATTGGGTATTTATAGTTCAAATAAAGTGCTTCATAAAATAACATCTTATTGTTAATATGGCATAAGAGGTTAATAATCAAGATAGAGAAAAAATGTACATAACGTTTATAGAACATTACATTTTCTAAAAAATGTAAAAATATAAAAATTTTTCGATCCCACTCATAATAACGGAGATATTACACATTTTCGAAATTACATTTCGAGGGAGGGTCGATGGACATTTGAGAAAACTTTTCGAAAATCGCGTCATGATTACGACCTCAATAGGCTAAAAATTTAATTTCTTTTGGGGATGTTAGAACAACCCACCCTCCGTCTTTGGTAATGGTTTCTTTCAATACCGTTTTTTTTTTTTGGTTTTGATACCTTAGCGCTTTCAAAAGATAAAGCTAAAATTAGTCCTCAGCTCTGATGATGATGGAAAGAGATGTCGAGAGCTCTAACAGTCCAATAAAAATGAGCGCGTTGTGATAATGGGAATTGAATCTTAGTTTCATCTATATTAGAACTCCATATATACAGCACTCAGCTGTCAACCTTGAAATTGGTGATTAACTGCAGTAGTTAATTATAGAAAGAGATGATTCAGTCTTTTAGCTCTCTGAAAACGTTTCAAGTTAAAAACAGCTCAATACATTTTCACGTTAAGGAAAGAAATGAATAATGCATTTTCTCTACAATTTACTCTAGCGTTATCCGTTGAGTTAAATGATTCGGCCTGGACAGAAAATGATCAATTCGTACGGCTTCAGTGACTCATAGTGTAAATCATATATCATAGATAAGGAAATTCATTAATGCCAAAGATAATATTTTTGATTATGAACTCAAGATTCAGAATACTTATTGAATTGAATTAAGTATAAAATTAACAAATCCACTGAATTTTCCTTTCGAATAAGTGTCATTAGCATTGGGAAAGAGACTAGACATAACTATTATGAGTTATATCCATATTAACCGGAGAAATATTAAAGGAAATTGTTTTTTCTTGATTTACTGTAAGGCATAATACTATTATTTATTAACTTCCACTTTGTGCTTCTCTACATGTTACCACTACACCCAAGTCAAGGCGTAGGGAGCTCGTGCCGAAGACTGAATGGTACAGGGAGTGCAATGATGTGTCCCATGAACGACCCACTAGAGGCACCAGATGACACTCCATTGTAAGTAGCTTTCCACAGACATACGTGACTCTCTCTGTGGTGACTGTCTTTTTTCCCCCGTACTCGTGGGAACCAAAATGTTTTAAAATAATAATTCTGATTATGAATTCTCGGATTCAAATATCTCCGACACGGAGATATATTCTTCAGTAGCCAAGATTATGGAAGAGCTTTAATAAATCCTATAACTCATGAGAAGAAAGAGGAGGGGACAGAATTTTCAACTCAGCCTCAAACCAAAGAAGAAGAGAGGATATCCGGTAACCAATAGTCTAACATGACAAGGATTCAGAAGAGGGACTACCTGCGTCGAAGGAGAGAGGTTAGGGTAGGGGTTACTGAACAAGTTACAAGTGACCTAAAGCCAGAGGAGAAGGTCACCCAAAAAGGGAGAAGAAAAGAGCCAGACTGTATATGCCTTAGTACAGTCAGGCACCAAAATGCCCCATGGTAGCCAATTTACATGCAGACTACCAAAAGGGAGACTACTAAAGAAGCTTCTCATCATCATAGAGCTAATGGCCAGGTGGAAATCATGACAGATCCAGAAATTGGCATGTGGCAGTCAAGTTGTGTCTCTCAGGAAGGGGACACCAATAAAGACATGAACCCCTAGCAATTGGAGGGTTTCAGAAGACTGGGGGCATTTATTTCGAATCCAGTGGCTGGAAACGAAGCCGGTTTGGCCAACATCAACGTTCAGAACAGGAACCTATATATCCAGCAGTGGAAGATACTGCCAGGCGGAGCAAAGACTTACCCCAAAGTGATATATGTACTTTTGGCCTCCATACCAGAATACCACTTTAAGACCATAGGAAAGAAGAAGTTCAGAATAAATCATGGATTCCATACGATTGAAATTATGGCCATGAAAGGGAAAACAATGAACAAGGAGAAGGCCTTGAAAATGGAATAGTGGAGTATGCGCTTGATGGTGTGGTTGTGGATCCCGAGCCGAGGACGAAGGGATCGGCTGCTGTAAAGCCCGATGCGGTTGTCAAGCTGGACCCTGAGTCCACCGGAACTGGCAAGCTTTCAAAACGAGGGTTACTGGAGGATCTAAATACCAAGGCTTTAGGGCAGTAGGATACGCAGATGATGTAGTCATAATTAACAGAGGGAAGGTGCAATCAGTTATATCAGATCTGATGAATAGACTCCTGAAATGCACGAGAGGTGGTGTAAAAAGAAACGGGTATCACTTTAAATTCAAAGAAAACTACGTGTACCCTTCAAGAGGTGGAGGAAGCATACTGAATTGGAAGTTCCCAGACTAACAGGGGAAGCAGAATTTAAAGATAAGGTCAAATACTTGGGGATTAATGCTTGACCAAAAACTAAACTCGAAGGAGTATTTGAGTTATGCTATAGAGCCCTTTGGATCTGTAGGAAAGACTTGGGGAATGAAGCCCTGCATGGCCCATTGGATGTACACAGCAATAATCTCGCCGATACTTGGATACGGATTGAGGAGAGCCGAAATAGGGAACTTTACCTTAGACTGCCAAGGAAGGAACTCCGAGATGTAGTGGGAGTGATATCGGGGCACTGGAAGATGAATAAACACATTTTTACCATAAAAATCAGTGGAACACCCTAACCTACAATAGCTTTTGTGCAGAATGCTAGAAAATTCAAAATTTAGGTACTTTGGGGATGGAGAGGCTTAATCAGGTAATAAGATATACCATCTCTATATAAGGAATATATAGCCATTCAGAATTGAGAAGCGAGGCTAGCACAATAGGACCTCAAGGACTGCAGTGCCCTTCCTGAAATCAGGGGGGGAAACCCACAAATAATCTATCTATCTACACGTTACCTCCCTTTTCTAGCCAGAGTGGGATTTTCAATGACTTCATCATAACTCATAATTAAATAAAATCCTTAGTTCGACCCTGGCTTGAAAAGGGTGGTAACATGTAATAACTCGTCCCAATTAGCCATTGTAGGAAAAAGTGGACGTTAACATAATGAGAAAAGATTCACAGCTTTATAGTCAAGAATAATTTCCAAGAAAATTGTATTGTTTAAACAACTTCAAGTAAACATGAGGCATTGCACAACACTAATTGAGGAAAATGTTTTAAATGTGACCGCAAAAGGGAAGAGAGAACGTTTCACCAGGAACTAAATGATAAACACTTCCCAGGAAACCATTATAAAATCATTGAACTGCCGCTTATTGCCGTGTTCATTGTAAAAGCCTAACCATAATTGTTGAGGTGGAACATATGTAGCTTGTGATTGAATGACAACAGTCAAACATTGCTTCCTACTAAATAAATATTTCTGTTGACTAACACCTTAAGGGAAATCTGCTATTGAGGTTGGACTCTATAACGACATTTTCTACAGATGTCTTATAAAGTAGATGGCGAAAATGAGGTCCCTTCAAAATTATATACATATATACTTGTCGGTCACCTCTCTAGTGGTGATTTTTTTTATTTTTTTTTTTATTATTTTTTTTTTTTTTATTTATCGTTACCAAACTAGATATAAGCGATTCGTGTAAAACTAAAGGTCAAGTTCGTTAATGGTTGAAAGTTGACCTATGTAATTCCAGCCCCCCCCCCTCAATCTGGGGATAATTCGAAATATCTCCGTTACTATGTGCCAGATCAAAATATTGTATAGATTCTATATTACGATAAATTAAATTTACTCTGAGGGAATTTCGAAAATTCGAATTATCTCCGTTGTTGTGCGTCGGATCGAAAACTTGTATAGAATCAATATTATTGAAAATACAATGTTCTATAAATGTTGTGTATACGTGTTTTCTCTATATTGTGTATTAACCGAAATATTTCCATATTTTATTTTGAGTTCGTCACTAAATAAATTCGTAATACTCAGGCGGGAATCGAACGCGCCACTCTAGGTTTGCCTTGTGAGATTACGGCCAACGTTTTAACTCACATGGTTAATCTGAGTAATACGAAGTGTGAAAGATTGGTAGAGTTCTGTTTCATCCCATCATTGATTGTCCTTCAACCCAGAGCATAATTATAATACAGACCCGTAAATTAGTTTTAGTGTTTCATATGTGTGTTGTTCACCCAAACAGGTTTTCTCAGAAGCTTTTATAAAGTGGTGTTTGTTCATAAAAGCAAGATTGATTTGGGAACAAAAGGATGTTGTTTGATTTTGAGCGATGACAATCATGTTTGCCAATGGCTCAATTGAGGCCCAAAAGCTATTGTAGAGGCTCTGAATTAATCAATCCATTCAGAAAATTGATTGTTCTTGTCTCAAATCTCCCGCGGCCGGTTTATCTAAGCTGGTTAGTTATTCATAAACCGTACAGGGAATGTTGAATAAGAAGAAGGGGAGCGAGAGAGGATGAGGCCGTGTTAAACGAACCGAATGTTTGCGCCCGAACTAGGAGCCTCGCCCCTTCGCGATTTCATTGTGATTCCTCGGCGAGACCCTCGACTGCTCCCCCGGGCTGGGTCTTAGCGGAGGCATCGCCGGAGCTTTGGTATTCTGCCTGCGGCTTCAGGGAATATACCCCGAGGTCAGGTACAAGATATGACAGGGCTCCCAGTTGCGCTGAGGGTAGTAATGCCCACTCACTACACACTTCAACATACAGCCACTACAACGCAGCGGAGAAAGAATATAGCGGTTCTGTAGCTTCAAGATAAATTTAATTTTCGTCATCAGTAGCCAATGAAGATCTAGCTTGCCAGAAATATAAGAGAACAGGAGTGTTTTTTCTTTATAATGGAGTGAGTGCTCATTAAAAATCGATTTCTTAAGCTACCAATTTTCAAGGACTCCCTTCAGAATTATTTGCTCAGAAAAAGACATTCACTTAACCGTAAAATACATATATGTAAAGCGTTTTAATAAACTATGAGTGAATAGGTCATCATATAGGTATATTAATCATATACCAAAAATAGAGTCCGTCTAAGCAGATTATAGAACTATATTTATTTATTTGGTGCTTCGTAGCTGTGGCGATGTTGCTCGGAGGAAAAAAACTGTATAAAATTAAAAAAAAAAATAAATAAAATAAAATAAACGAAACGAAACAAAATTAATTTAAACGAACATAAAACAACATAACAGAAATGTAACATGAAAAATAGAAAAGTAACACGAAACAGAAATGGAACACAAAAACAGGAATGGAACAGAAAACAGAAACAGACAAACAGAACTGAAACGAAAAACAGGACTGGAATGGATCACAATACCAAATGGAAAAACAAAACACAGAAATGGAAATCAAAAACCAATTGAAAAACAAAAACCGGAAGTGGAACACAAAAACAAAATGGAAAAACAAAGACAGAAATGGAACTCGAAAACAAAATACAGAAATGGAACATAAAACCAAAATGGGAAACAAAAACAGAAATGGAACACAAAAACAGAATTAGACCAAAAACAGAAATGGAACACAAAAACAGAAATGGAACACAAAACCAAAATGGGAAACAAAAACAGAAATGGGGAACAAAAACAGAAATGGAAAACATAACCAAAATGGGAAACAAAAACAGAAATGGAAAAAAAAAACATAAATATAACAAAAACAGAAATGGACCGGAAACAAAAACAGAAATTGAAAACAAAAACAAAATACAGAAATGGAACAAAAAACCAAAATGTGAAACAAAAACAGAAATTGAACACAAAAATAGAAATAGAACAAAAACAGAAATGGAACACAAAAACAAAATGGAAAACCAAAAACAGAAATGGAACACAAAAACAAAATGGAAAACCAAAAACAGAAATGGAACGCAAAACAGAAATAGAAAACAAAAATGGAACTCAAATAATAGAAATTGAACAATAAATTGAAATCGAACAATAAATAGAAATCCAACACAACAAATTGACAAACATAATATAGAATCCAAAACAGTTTAAAAAAACTAAAAACTTAGAATTGAAAAAATAAACTAATAAAATAGGAAATAAAAAAAATATTAAACAAACAACAACGAAAGTCATGAATTGCATTAAGGCGGGAAGGGGAGACACCTTCAGTTTTGCTAGACAAAAAGAAACGATGAAATATTTACCTTACATATATTCAAAGAGTTTATAAAGAGTTCAGCAAACATACAAGCACACTAAGCACACACACACACACACACACACACACACACACACACACACACACACACACACACACACACACACACACACGCTCGCACACGCACACAAAACATTCACACAGACTAGAATCGCAGCATACATTTATTAGAAAATTATAAAATCTCTTTTAAAATGCAAGTATTAATTGTGAGTATTGTATATTCAAATTTGTGTGTAAATGTTAATGTCTTTTAGATGTACTATAGTGGGTATGTATGGACTACTTTCGGTGAGTAAGTCATGTAGGTCGTGGGTATCTGTCTCTTGCAGTCTATCAGTATGTGTTTTCTTGTAAGAGTCAAATTGCATACATGGCATTTGGGCTGCTCTCTTTTTTTCATTAAAAAGATGTAAGGAGAGAGTGGCCAATGCGGAGCCTTGTTAAAATCACTTCTTCCCTCCGTGTATAAGTTGAATTTTTATTAGTCCGTGTGAATACTGTAGATTTAATTTGTCGTAATTTATTGTCTGTTTGTTGCCATTTTTGTTCCCAGTCTAGTAGTACGTTAGATTTTACAGAATGTACTAAGTCGTCTATTGTCAGTTGATTTGAGTCTACGTCATGTTTCTGAGTCGCTAATTTTGCTTGTTCATCAACTTCAGCACTTCATCCAATATTTTTGTGTCCTGGTAGCCATACTAGTGTAATATTGTTTTGAAGATGAATAGAGTGTTCTAAGATGTGGGTTATAATAGGATGAGTACTGTAAATGTTCCCCCAAGGAGAATAGAGAACTTAAAGAGTCTGTAACTAAGAAAATCTGGGAATTTTGAACGTCATGAAATTTTGAAAAGGCAATATTTATAGCTTGTAACTCAGCTGTATATATGCTTGCATTGTTGTTAAGTTGTGTAGTGAATATGTCATTGTTAATGATTGCTGCAGCTGCTGTCCCAAAGTCGGTCTTGGATCCGTCAGTAAAAGTGTGAAGAGTTTATGTTATTTGCTACAATTGAATTATAAGCTATTCTGTAAAATTTAGAAGATAATGGATTTCTTTTATTAAATTTTGTTAAAGTTAAATTAATGCTTAAGTTATTTATTCTCCATGGAGGGAGTGACAAGTTTCTGTTATAGTGTATTTGAGTTTGTACTATGTTCAAATCAATAGTGTTTTCTGAAGTACGAATGAGTAGTGGTTTATGCTTGCTGTGTTTTTTTATGTATTTGTTCAAATATATGTTGTTTAAAAATACTTTGACGCTTGGTTTGTCTAATGCTTTGCAATTTAAATGAAACTTTAAGCAGATAATTCTTCTCCTAGATTCCAATGGAGGTTCTCCTGCTTCGACACAGAGGCAATCTACAGGGCTCGATCTGAAGGCTCCAGTTGCTATCCTCAGTCCTGTGAAGTGGATTGTGTCTAACATTTTAAGTGTATTCGGACTGGCTGATGAATATGCTATACAGCCATAATCCAGCAATGACCTGGTATAAGCACGATAAAAATTTAGCATAGAACATCTTACAGAATTGCTAAGTACCCTTAATAAGTCCAAGCTTTTCTTGCACTTACTACTGAGGCCTTTTAAATGGGGAATCGATGTGAGTTTTCTGACAAATGTAAGTCCTAAAAATTTCAGTTCGTCTGTCTTGTTTATAATAGGGTTGTTGAGAGTCAATTATGGGTATTCAAAACTTCTTTAACGAGTGAATATGGTGTATTTAGATTTTTCACTCGATATCTTAAAACCAGTTAAACTACACCATTTTTGAAGTCAATTGAGTGTGTTCTGTGTGACATTTTTTGCGTGCGTTAATGATATGTAAGTAATATATAACATAAGGTCATTAGCATACAGGCAGTAAGATACTTCATGAGGGATATACTTTATTACAGAATATACAGCGATATTGAATAAGGTTGTGCTCAGCACACCTCCATGAGGCACTCCATTCTCCTGGAGAAAGGCGTTTGATAAAGCAGTACCTACCCTCACCCTGAAAAATCGTTTAGACAAATAGTTATCCAGAAATCTTATAATGTTTCTCTGGACACCCCATTCGATCAACTGAGAGAGAATGAGCATTCTCCATAGAGAGTCATAGGCTTTCTAAAGATCGAGGGATATTGCTAACACTAATTTGTTTCCAAGGAATGCTTTATGTATTTCTGCTTTCCATCCGTGCTATATGCTATACATAGTGGAATGCCCTGGTTTAAATACACATTGGAAAGGTGATAATAATTTATTATCATCTAAGTACCAAAGAAGTCTTTTGTTGATTATCTTTTTTGTGGCCTTGCAAAGTGTATTTGTCAATGAAATCGCCCTGTAGCTCGTTGCTAGATTCTTGTTTTTCCCAGGTTTTAGAACTATAGCTTCATTCCAGGTGTGAGGGTACGTACCTCTAGTGTAAACATCATTCAAGAGGTGAAGAAGAATTAGTAAGCCCTGTTCTGGTAGATTTTTTATAATGTCATATGTGACTAGGTCAGGTCCTGGTGAAGTCATTTGTACAGTCGATAGTGCGAGGTTTAGTTCCGTGTAACTTAAGGGATCATTAAGTGGGTGTGGGTAAGTTAGAATTATCAGGCGTCATAGTTTCAGTTAGGGTTTTGTGTCTGAATAATTGTATCTTATAGTTTTCGGAGCTGCATACATTACTGAAATATTCTCCTAAGATGTTAGTGATTGTCTTTTGGTCGGTAATGATCTTGTTATTGTGTTCTAGTCCTGTAATTGGTTTACGGTATTTTTTATTAGTAATTTGGTGAATTTTAGTCCATACGTCTTTTGCGGGTAAGCGTCTATTAATACTAGATAAAAAATCGATCAAGCACTTTCGTTTACTATTCTTTGTAGCCCATTGGGCTTTGGATTTTTTACTTTTGTAGAAAGTTTACGTCAGACGGATTTTGGCGAAATAAATTAAGAGCTCTTTTTCTGTTCATTACAGCAATTCTACATTCATCAGTCCACCAAGGAACTGGAGGTTTTTTGTATGTCCGTGAAATTTTTGGGACACTTTTCTCAGCTGCTTCTAACATTAGAGAGGTTAGCTCAATAATGCATTGAGGGTTAAACGACTTAAGCTTTCCAGTAATGTAGCCTTGATAAATATCCCAATTTGCTTTTAGCAGATTTCCCTTAAGGGAAATCAGCTATTGAGGTCTTACTCATGACGGAATTTTCGACATTTTTCTTCAAATGTCCATCGATCCTACCTAGTAGATGACGAAAATGAGGTCCGTTCAAAACTATATATATATATATATATATATATATATATATATATTGGTCTGTTAACGCTCGAGCGATCTCAATTTTTGTTTGAGCTGTACAAAACTCGATATTTAACCGTTTTATGTAAAAAGACAGATCAAGTTCGTTAATGGCTGAAATCGGACCAGAGGGAGGGGGGGGGGTTAGAGGGGGGGATTTTCGAAAATTCAAAATATCTCCGTTATTCTGCTTCGGATCGAAAAATTGTACAGAACCAATCTTATTGTAAATTAAATTTACTATAAATATTGTTATATACATTTATTCTCTATCTTGAATATTAACCGAGATATTTGCATTTTTATGAAGTCTGTGGTGGGGTGTAGTTCGGATTATGTCGGCCATCTTCGTCTTTCATTTCTCGGCTCAGGCGGAAGCTTCTTCTAACCTGGCGTTTTTAACCTTACCTTACCTTCCTTACTTGTGAGATTTATGCAAATACGTTCTGTTCATCCGCCACCCCCCCCCCCTTCTTTTGTTGTTGGGCTTCTGTAATTTGTGTTATTAAAATATAAATTATTGTTACAATTCAGAAGCCGTTTCAGTTGGGTATTTATTTTAATTAACTGAAAGATTTCTCATTATCTAATCACGGTGGTATTGTGTTACCAGTATGCAGATTTCTCTATTGTAAAACTTCACGAGGGAAATCTGCTTAGTTTACGCAGCCCCTGCGTGACGGACTTTTACGTTGTAGGGACTATTAACTTATATTGTAAATTCACTGAATGATTTCTCATTGCCGTTTGTAATTATTCACTAATATTCACGGAAGTGTTCCTGTATGTATATTTATCTATTGTAAACCTTCGCTGGCTAACCTGCTTGTTCCTTAATCATGTGAAAATCTCATAACCGTCTGAATCGTATTTTGCACCCCCCTTTCTGTTTTCTTCCCGGATTCCTAAATTTGGAATGGTTGTGATTAAAATTATTCTGGTTTATTATTAATTACAGTACTAGATATAATAAATAGTTATGAATAAAATTTATAACTTATATTCAAATATATTTCCGTAATTGCTTTTATTTCCGGTAAAAGCTGGCTAACCTGATTGTTTACAACTCAGATTGTTTGCTATCAGGAAGGTTCTTACCATTTGATTTGCCCTTTATTTGTTTACTTAATATTCACAGAAGTATTAAGTCTTACAAATAATAGATATTCTGTGGTACTATTTAGTGTTGGTGTAATAAGTGTTCAGAGCGCTGCTATCATTAAAGGTAAGTCCATCTTTTGTGTTCTTGTTGTTTTTTTGAGATTGAATTGTTTTTAATTTAATCTCGGAGCCTAACGGACGAGAGTTACTTTCCCGCCAAAAGCTAGTTTGGCCGTTTCCTTGACTGGCTCGGCTCTCGTGAAATTTCTCTATTGTAAAACTTCACGTGGGAAATCTGCTTAGTTTACGCAGCCCCTGCGTGACGGACTTTTTTTTTTTGTTGTATCTTGAAATGTTGAGAAGTAGTGAGTGAGAAGAGTTAGTTAGTACGTGTATTGGAAAGTGATCACTTCCATGGGAATCTTGATCAACTCTCCATGAAAACCGTGTGAAGATAGAGAGAGAAGATAAAGAAATGTCAATGTTAGTTAGTGTTCCAGTCCGTGGGCACAAATGTGTTGGTGAATTTGTATTTGTATAAGTGTAATTAAATCAAACTGTTCAAAAATATTTTGTAACTTTATTCCTTTCTATAACTTACAGGAGAGTTCCACATGGTGCTTAATGCGTTTACATCTCCTAAAAATAGCAAAGGAGTAGGTAATTGTGTCAGTAAGTTATGTATTTCTTGTAAGTCAAGAGGTTCCTTTGGTGGAAGATAAATGGAGCATACTGTAACTCGGAAGGGGACGTGAACTGAGACTGCTACTGCTTGCAGTGTTGTTCTCAGCTTCAAGGGTTGGCTATATGTGTTTTCTCTAACAAATATAGCTACTCCTCCGCATGCTCTACCTCCCAAGAAGTAATCTTTCCTATAGGTAGTGTAACCATGTATACTGAATTCCTTACCAGGTGTAAGGTGTGTTTCTTGGATAGCAACTAGCTCTGGATAGTCCTCCAGTAAGCGCTTCAAATCTCCAATGTGTTTTTGTACACCATTTATATTCCACTGAATAATTCCCATTGAGGTGTATCTAAAAAATTTGAAATTGTAAAATTATAATGGCAACAGGAGGATCTAACTATAAGCTCGAGAAATATAATTAGGACAAATAAATTGGGAAAGAGTAAAATTGACCGAAAGGGGTAAAAAATAAAAACGAACATTAATAAAAAAAGATAATACATGATAATAAATAAAATAAAAACAATATAAGTTGGGGCTAAATAACGCAGAACTTCATCTTTTCTTTCCACTGAGGTTTTCTTGATGTTCGTTCTTCTCCTAAGTCCTAAGTTTTTATTCTTCGCTTTACTAGGTTCTTTCTTCAGTACTAGTGTAGGAATTTCATTTAGTTTAGCTCCTTTTTTTGTTCTAACCCTAATTTTGTTGGGTTCAACTATTTGGGGTTCTGTTATTTCGTTTCCTTTTGGAGCACTTGATGCAGTTGGAGGACTGCATTTTGCCATAATAAAACTTTCTAACATTATTAATCTCTGGTTCATATTTTCTATAAGCTCTGTTAGTGCATTCACTGCTAATAAATCCGTTTGATTGTTTTTAACCTTACTTGCATAAGAATTATTGTTTTCACTCAAACAGAGTTTTTTAGCTTCATGGTAACTTATTTTATTCATGGCCATCTTCTTTTTGATCTCAAATTCTTTTACGTATACTGGACAGGTTTTTGCGGTGGTGAAGTGATCGCCTTGGCATAAGCAGCACTTTGTTTCTGTTCAAGGGTCATATTGCTTCGCTTTTTAGCATTTCCGACAAACTGGTTGGCTCTTACACGATGATTTATGTTGTCCCAGTAAACCACAATTGAAACAGATGAGCGGTGACGGGATGTAAATGCGAACGGACACTGAAAGATAACCAATGTGGATTCGCTCTGAGGTACTCGGCGAATTGAAAGTTACCACAAATAGAGCGGATTTCTTCGTGCTCTGCATTCTTCTTATGTCTATAACACCTTGATCCTTCAACTCATCAAGTATTTCACTGTTTTCACAATCTCGAATTTCTCCACAGTAAAATATGCCTTTAGAGTAGTTCATACTTTTGTGTGGCTGAACTACTATTTTAATGCCGTTAAAGGAATTTGCCTTGAGAACTTTCGCAGCAATTTGTGGAGATGGGCAGTCTAATAAAAGAAAACCTTCTTTTTCATTTTTTTTTAACTTTGATTTGTTTTGAATAAGAACAAATCCATTTGTGTATCGCGAAGGGGCTGAAGTTATTAAAGGTCTTACCTTCGTTTAGTACCTTTACTACAAGGTAACGTGGAACAGAGTTTGGCACATCTTCACATTACTCGTACCACTGTTTCTTTTGAGGATTCTGAATTCCAGCGTTACTACTCTCAATTTCAACTATTTCTGCCGGATTATTCGTCATAATGTCGCTAATATTAACAGTTTTCTTTAACACAGACATTTTTGAATATAGAACTACAGAAAACCTGTGAACTAGGTTTAATTAGACAAAAATGTGTCATATTTACTTTACAAAATCACATTGAACACTAAATGACGTTAGGTTAAACAACATGTGTTAATTAAAAGTCCGTTGCGCAGGGGCTGCGTTAACTAAGCAGATTCCCCACGTGCGTCACGTATTTGCATTTGTCTCAAAAAGGAAAAGTTTAATGAGAACAATATTTGGTATTTAAGCTTATAATAAAGTGTTTCATAATATAACTGATTATTGTTTGTATTACATGAGTCGGAGTGCGGGTTTACGGAAGGCAGGAAAGTAATAAATGCACATATCTCGGTTAATAATGAAGATAGTGAAAAAATGTACCTTATAACATTTATAGAACTTTATATTAGCAATAAGATTGGTTCTATAAATTTTTCAATCCGACGCATATTAACGGAGATATTAAGAATTTTCGAAATTCACCCCTCTATGCCTCCCCCCTCCCCTGGTCCGTTAACAAACTTGATCTTTCTTTTTGTATTAAACGATTACATATCAAGTTTGGTAACGATAAGACAAAAATTGTTTTGAACGGACCTCATTTTCGTCTTCTCGTGGGTAGGATCGATGGACATTTGAAGAAAACTTTTGAAAATTGCGTCATAAGTACGACCTTAATAGCTGATTTCCCTTAAAGAAAGTCTGCTAAAACAAGTGAATAATAAACAATAATCATTTTCCCCTACCAACATAAAAGTTCTGGAGGTAAGCTGGAGGGCAGCGATTTCTAGAGTTGTGCCTCTGAGCTGGACGGCTGAGCCACCGAGCTTGGTTCATCTGCTTGTTGTCTTGTTAAAGTAGGGTAACCTCTTGATTCTTCATTTTCTAGCAAGCCCTGGTCTTGGGTCCAATTGGAGTCCACATGTTCTAGCTGGGCATCCTCTTGCCTAGCTCCTTCACCGCTATATGTAGGGGTTGGGGCCAAGTGCCTCGTAGATATTTAGTAGTCTCTCGTCTGTCTGGGTGTCTGACATGGGCATACTCCGGCTTCGCCTCTAGAAGAGTCACCTCATCCACCAGCGGTTCGTACATGGACTGCCTCACGTTTTTAAGAAGAAGCACTGGGTCAGGTGTGAGAAGCCAGGAAGGAGTGGAACTACCATTGCCCGATTTCCTGGCGTGCTTGAACATCCGCTCGTGAGGAGTCTCGTTTGTAGCGGTGTACAGGGGAGATAGCATGAAGAGCATCGTCTACGACAAGTTGTCACTGACGAGTCCTTAATTGCTTTGTTCTGAGAGATAATTCAATGGTCTTCCAGACTGTGCCCACGAATTTTTCTGCTGTATGGTGTGGTCCGACTTGTAGCTATCCTATTGGTTGTTAAAAATGTTCATAGTTCCTGAGACATGAAGGTTCCCGATCAGTATGTATATAACATGGTAGTCCAAATATAGCAAATAAAAATTGTAATTTTTTTTTTTAACAGTCGATGCTGAAAGCACAAGACAGGGAAATGCGAAGGGGTATCTGGAGAACTTGTCAACTATAATCAGGAGGTACCGGTTTCTTGTATTGGTTGGTAGTGGTCCTTTAAAATTTATGTTAAGTCGCTCCAATGGTCGTGTCGCCTTTATAAGATGTCCTTCTTGCTTATTGAACCTCGGTTTCAGCTCATCACAAATCTTTCACGACGTCGTTACTTTCCTAATGTCTTCCAGCGAGTACAGCAAATTCTTCATTTTTACCCAGTGATTCAGGCGAGTGGCTCCGGGATGACATAGTTCTTGGCGAAGTTCTTTGAGCTTGTTAAAATTACATCCGATCGCAGAATATATTCTTGACAACGCGTCTGCTGCTTCATTCTGACGTCCTGGTCTGTATACAATTTCATAATCAAAGCAAGATAATTCAAGACGGCAACGCAAGATTTTCTCGTTCTTGACTTTACCAGGTTGTTTGCCATCGAACATAAAAGACACGGACTTTTGATCTGTAATAAGCCTAAAGTGCCTCCCTAGTAGATAGAGACGCTTTCTTGCTGTCTCTACTATCGCGTAGGCTTCGTTCTCTACAGATGAATGTCGTCATTCGGAATGGTTGAGAGTTCGGGAGAAAAATGCCACAGGTCGACCGTTCTGTGAAGGTGTAGCTCCTATTGCATGTTCGGAAGCATCTATTTCAACTGAAAATACGGCTTCTTCATCAATAGCACTGACTAAAGCGTTTTCTATTCTGATTTTAGTATTACAAAAGTTCAAATAAATAAATCAAATATTCCTTTGCTCAAATACTCCAATTCTACTACAAAGGTCAGTAAATGTACAGAATCTGAAATAGTAATGAGTAGGTAAAGTTACTCGCTTAAGGGATGAAAGGGGGTGGGGAGCAAGGTGAAATGATTCTTGGACTCAAATCTGGTGATGTCTCCAAAAAATATCTAAGACAGTGCTCAAAAACAAGAACCTATTTTTATTAAGGCCAATATTTGAAGAAGAAGGTTTACAACATTCCTTTTTTTCTCTAATTTCTTCTACTTTTCAACATTGACACTCACATGTTGCAAAAACGAAACTATAGCAAGAAAAAGAGCTCACATTTCTACTAAGTGAATTTAAATTATAACTTTAAACTGCTTTCATATTCATTCTTTAAGTAGGTCTTTGTGAAGGTTAAGTCGACCACTGTGGCTATTTTCAATACTCTATGGTAGCTATAACGAGCTATCTCTCCTCCCCCCCCCCCACTTCTAGAAGTTTTCAACAACTTTTTACTCCCTCTGGCATCCCCTAGGGCGCCTCTTCCACTCTTTAAGTTTAATGTATTCCCATTTTACGTCATTAGTCTTTGCAGCCCTCCAACTCAATTTAGCCAGCCTAGTTTCCAAAAGATGAGGGCACTTATAGAGTACTTCAATTTTAAATAATATTGCAAGTTCCAAATTTGAATTTCCTAAGTTTTGGCCTAAATAAAGACGAGACCATGAGGCACAATTCCTAAAGAATATTGGCTTTATCCCAAGAGGACTAATAAGAAGAAGGCTAAAATTGAACATTAATGGGAAAAGACACACAAGCTAGGGATCGGTTGTTCAGGTAAACCTATTCTGGCTAAATTTCAATTCCCAATTTCTGTGTATTACCAGATTTTAGTTCTAGCTTAACATAGTATTTTTTGTAGTTGGTTATAACTTGTAAATTATTTCTCTCTCAAGAAAAAAAAAAAAACAAATTATGAGGCAAAAACTAGCACTGAAAATTCCCATGTACGTTTACAAGCTGAACCAAATCTGTGGGTTAAGCTGCTTAATTTCCCACTATTATATCTGTGAGAAACCATTCAAAACAGGAATATGCAAGGCCAGGCTTTGCTGATCTCTGGGGCCAGCCTATAAACATTTATTTAGTCCCTGTCCAACACAAAATTGATTTTTATTTTTTGAATACCTTCATTTGTAGTGTAGCACTGAAACAATTATTAATAGCACACACTTTCATTTATTGAATTCATAAATAATTTATTCATTATTTTTAAGATTTTAATTTTAACTATAGAAAGTCTATGTAGGACTAATTAACTCTCCATTGGTGCAGGTTATATTAGTATCAGTTCATAGAGGTGTCTCTCTGCATTCAAGAAAGAATAGCCATACATTACCTTGTATTTTAAAACAGTTATAAACAACCAAGTTTAACAATCTTAGCACTTTCGCTGCGGTTGTCATTTTTTGATAATACCTCGAAATGGGGTGCATTATTTGTTTGATTTTTTTTTAATATAAACATACTTTTTATCATATTTGATGATTTTAATAGAAATGCGACAAAAAAAAAATTAACCGGAAATGCATTTCCGGAAGTGTCCTTCCAGAGGGACAACCCGAGGAATTCCACCCGCCTTGCGGTTTAGTATCAGTAGACGCCTTTAGTCATTTTATGCTAAACCCACTGCTCATACCTATTGTTTATTTATTTTAAAGAAAACTCAATTATTTTTATTAGAATGGCAAATACCAATTACTAATCATTTACAATAACTAATTATCGATTCAAATATTTTTTTGTTGTACATTTTTAATTATTTTAACATTCAATTATTTTAACAGCGTATTTTTGTTCGCCATTTACAAATATAAGATCAATTATCCCAACTTTTTTGCAGGATTATTTGCGTGGAAAAAGCAAATTAACTTATTAGAATGACAGCTCAAGTGAAAATAACTTTTACCTTTGGTTGAACTTACTTATACGTACATTCTACACTGATAAAGTTCCTGAAAGTTAATTTCTTATCGTTAACTGTAGTTTTGTTTCCAACAAAAAACATAAAAAAATAAATCACAGTTTTTATTATTAACTTACGAATAAAAAATGTCTATAAAATCTAAATTTCACATCTAGGAACATTATATTTTAGTTTATGCTTATTATTCAGCAAAAATGTGTTTTTCACCCTTTCAGGTATAAGACTGTTTTCCTCTTTACTTTTCAAAAATAATTGAATGAGGTCATGAACTACCTTTTGTAGTTATCATTTTTAACCCTCTTCTTTGTTCAATTGGCTTAGCACCTTTTGTTACTTTTCTTTTAGTAAAAACAAACATAAATACAACAAAACATAGACACAAGTACAAACTTTTGACATAATGCTTTCTTTGAATAACCATAAATGTTGAATTTTGTTAGGTAAATGAAATGACAAAACATTTTCGTTTCAATGCTGTTTATTACGATAAAACCTTAGTTTTTATATTAGTTTCTGCAACAAAAATTCAACAATTTAGTTAATAGTATTCAAATATATTAAATCATGAAATAAATAGAAATTATATAATAAATTTTACTTACATAGAATCAATTTTTAGAGAACAAAGTTTAAAAATCGATAAAAAATCTTTAAGTTAACCGATTTGAAAAAGGTAAAAACTATTGGAAAGCCCAAACAATACTGGAGGCATCTGTCTTTACCAGGAGTTGAAAGAATGAATCCCCTCCATTTACGAGCCTTTTGAGTCTAATGGAAAAAGTAATAGAGGGGTGTCCATCCGAAGGGACAACCGTAAGCGGGTAGGGTCACAGGTGTCCTTCCGTAAGGACACCCGCAGCGAAAGTGTTAAAACCTTCAGATATAAAAATAACTGTTGATTGATATGTTTACTCTGATTTCATTTATAATCGAAACTATTTTTACCCCACCAAAATACCTTTGCATAGTACCTTAAAGTGGTCGGTTATAATAAGAAACTAGTCAAACATCCGTCATGGAGGCATCTGCACAAACTAAGCAGATTTCCTACATGCTAGTATAAAACACTTTTTTTCTGAACTCACCACATATTCTCTATTTCTGTGTATAAAACCGATGAGTAGAAAGGGGGAGGTACTGAAGGCTAAAAACAATAAAGGACAAATAACTCGCTTCATACTTGAGTTACAAAAAAATGCACAGAACGTCAATTGCAAACCACCAATAGTTTAACAAGATTGGTCCTATAACATTTTACGATCCCGTCACTATAACAGAGATATTTTGAATTTTCGAATTCTCCTCCCACTAAACCTCTCTTATTCCTAGCCTAATGTTAACCATTAAACACTACGAACTTAAAGTTTGCGCTAAACGGTTAAATATTGAGTATGTTAGAGATCAAATAAACATTTTTGAAACAAGAATGTAAAATTTTAATTCATGATGTCATTACACATGGAATTTGAATGTCCCTTGCATAATAAGGAGTCTTGGAAACACTACCTGGTATTTAAGCTTAAAATAAAATTGTTCATGATACATCAGCTTTTTATTTATATGACATGAGTAGTAAGGGTTTACTGAAGGCTGAAAACTAAAAAATCCAAACATCTCTGTTAATATTCATGATGAGAAAATATGTATATAAGAACATTTATAGGTAATTTAATTTTCAATGAGATTACAATTGTTCGATTCTGTTTATAATAACAGAGGTATTTTAGATCCCCCCTATGAATGTTGTAAACATGAAACAATAGTAAGAAAAGGGGCTCACATTTTGACTAAATGAATTAAAAGTAATTCATTATAACTTTAAACTGCTTTTAAATTCATTCTTTAAGTAGGGCTTTGTGTAGGTTAAGTCGGCCTATTTTAAATACTCTATGGTAGCTATAACAACCACGTTTTTTTCATCTCCTAGGTAGAATTGCTGGACACTTGAGGCAAGTTTTCGGAAATTGTGTAATGAGTACAACCTCAAAAGCTGATTTTCCAAAAGGGAAATCTGCTAATAAAATAGGGGAATAAAACAAAAGTTGAAGAGATGTGGAAAGTTTTATATGCAGAAGACAGCAGGAATCATATGAAAATTCATAGTGAAAAAATCCTTTACAGAAAAAAATGTAACGTGATTTGCCGGCTCACATTTCAATAATCTCACTTTTAAATTCTTGTATAATAAAAATTTGCTTTTGACTTATAATATTTTTCCTTTTAAAGTGAAATTTTAAAATTAAATTATTTATTTACATTCACTTTTTGCAACTAAGCCTAATTGGGACGGGTTATCTACAGTTTACCACCCTTTTCTAGCCAGGATAAGACTAAGAATTTTATTTAATGAATTCCATCACTAAATCAATTCCTTTGACTAGGCGGGAATTGAACTCGCCACTCTAGGTTTACAATGTGAGATTAAAGTCAATGCTTTAACTCACATGGCTAACCTGGGCCCTGTGGAATTTTAAGACTTTATAAATAATAATTTAGGGCAAAATCAATTTCACATTGTATATAATAAAATATTTGTTATGCAGTAAACAGTGAATGAATGTTGCTGTGATTTGTGCATCTGTTCCAGGATTAAAAATATTTATTGAATTCGCAAAGATTACACAGGCCAACGATGAAAAAACTTTTTTAATGAAAATACCTTATTCTTATGTTGTTTAGGTTGCTGAATCCAAATATGATGCTTAAAAAGTTGTATCACCCACCATTTATTCACATTTTATAGTTAAATTCATGAAATAAAGAAACATTTTTAGAATTTAACAGCTTTTTCATAGTTAAGATAACATGAAAAAATAGGTCTAATGAACAAAGATGATGTTGGCAGCACTGCTGAAACACATGCTAAACAGCTGATGTTTTGTTTATTTTCAACATAACCTCACTTTTACGTTTCCTGTACATGTGCTCAGTGCAATGTCTCATCGCGGCTGTAAAAACTCTGCTGACAGTTTTTGTTATATTTGTGGTGAGTTTGTTATTAAAAAGCACCAAAGAAACATTACAGACTTTGTGAAAAAGGTTTATCTAGCATACTTTGGAACCAAACTTGGAGACCAGGATAAACCTTGGGCACCGCATAAGGTATGTTATGTATGTGTTGAAGACCTCAGGAAATGGTCAAAAAAAGAGAAAAAACACTTTAAATTTGCTGTTCCCATGATATGGAGGGAACCAAAAAATCATTCCGATGACTGTTACTTTTGCAGTGTAGATATTACTGGTCATAACTCTAAGAACAAGAAGGTAATAAGCTACCCTAACCTTCCGTCCGCCATCCGACCAGTAGGGCACGGTGTAGATTTGCCAATCCCGGAACCACCAGAGGACTTAAATTCTATTGAAACAGAAGTATTTTGTGATGTACAGTCGGAGTTAGATGAACACGATGAAGAATTCCAATGTGTTACAGAAAATGTAGAGCCTAAATTGTTCACTCAGGTCGAGCTTAATGACTTAGTTAGGGATCTGGGCTTAACAAAAGAAAAAGCTGAACTGCTTGGCTCTAGGCTAAAAGAAAAGAACTTGCTGGCGGCTGGAACCAGCTTTCAAGTTCAAGTTTTTGGGAAATAAAAAAGACCCAGAATATAAGGCTATTGTTGCTAACATGTTAAAAAAATTTGAACAGTTAGGATGTTTGATGAGCCTGAAAGTTCACTTCATGAGCAGCCACCTCGATTACTTCCCGGAAAATTTAGGAGATGTTAGTGAGGAGCAAGATGAGCGTTTTCACCAGGACGTTAAAGTGATGGAAAAACGTTACCAGGGCCGCTGGAATACCAACATGATGGGGGATTAC
This sequence comes from Riptortus pedestris, assembly GCA_019009955.1. Classification (NCBI taxonomy): domain Eukaryota; kingdom Metazoa; phylum Arthropoda; class Insecta; order Hemiptera; family Alydidae; genus Riptortus; species Riptortus pedestris. The sequence continues at coordinate 54,767,081 of CM032229.1, forward strand.
TGTTGGTCACTTCACCGGGAAGTTCAGCAAGCTATTCATCGCAGGAAAAGCTACACAAGAAGCTTCAAGGAAAAAAGGGAAAGAAAATATAAAGCAATTCCAGTTGACAAGTGAACCTTGTATCATCACATAAAATTACTATTCCAAGTATTTTACTGTAAATACAAACCATTTTTACGATTCTACAGTGTTTCATTGATTTCCCTATATACTGTAAATGGGTATTAGACTATATAATAAAATACATTTTGCTTGGAAACTAAGGGTGATACATAAAAACTACGAGCAGATTTGGATTCAGCACATAAAAATCTATCAAGATCAGCTATTAAAATTAAAAAAGTTTTCAAAAAGGTTTTTTTTGTTGCCCTGTGTTATTCAACTCAGACAAATTAGAATCTATTTCCCCAATATTAGTAAGAAATATTGTAGATTGCCTTTTCCTAAAAAAATAAGATACATGATAATATTTGGACACGGGATTCTATTTTTCAGAAAATGTGTGTCAAATTGTTTTTGTTAGAAAGGATGGATGCTTTGTAGCAGTAAATACATCACTATGTCTATGATGTTATAAGACATCAAGCTTTTGACAGAAGAATGAGTTGTGAATAAGAATGACTTAAGAAAAAAATGCAAAATTTATTAACAAATAAAATAAACTCCTTTATTTACAATAATTTCAAGTAATAAATAAAAATATTTGGCATTTCTTAGTAACCATTTTAAAATAAGTACACATAAAGGCATAAATCATTGAATCTTAGATTCCAGTTATACTCTTAGGACGAGACTCAGACTAGCAAGAAGTACGATAATAGGAAGATCATATGTATTCTTAATCCCAGTGCTCCGTGATTCTGTAAAAACAAGATTAATAAGTTTTAATTTACTGTTAAAACATATTGAATAAATTAATATTAGGGTGTTTTTCATGTTGTTCCTGCTAATTACTTTTAGTAATATCAGTTACTTAGAATAACACATGTTTATATATTATTTATTCTCGTGTAGTCATCATAACCTACTTGAAGAAAATTCTTGATATTGTCATGGCTTTGTTTAAGTTGTATAATCAATTACAAGATGAAAATTATATTATTCTCTTATTACAAGAAAATGCAATAATCCATAAAGAACCTAATTGTAAATCTAACCATCAAATGAAACTTGTAATAAAATATTCAATCAGATGGTGTTGTTATAAAAGAAGCTGTCATTCGGAATTTGGAATACAAGAAGGTATATGGATCCAGGGTACAAAATATCCATTGAATATGGCTTTCTTGTTTATATATTCTTTGACAAAAAAATATACAACTACTTCATTTTGTCATTATGAGCTCAGTATGTCACTAGAAACACCGACCGACTGGAAGAATTATTTACAAAAGTTTTATGCTCATTCTTTAATACGAAATCCAATAACAATAGGAGGTTCTGGAATGACTAGAAATTGATGAGTCATGTTTCAGCAAAAGAAAATACAATGCAGGTAAAATGTGCCCACAGCCGTGGATATCCGGAGGCATGTGTAGAGAAACAAAGTAATGTTTTATTTATGCAGTGCCAGACAGAAATAGTGAAGCATTATTGCAATGCATTAAGAAATCTAACTGCACCTAGCACTCTCATCATTTCAGATCTACGGAAAACGTATTCGAAGATAATAAATATTCCTGGTATGCAATTTACACATTACTCTGTAAATCATAGTGAACATTTTGTAAATCTAATAACTGGAGCACATAGGTACACAAAGGAAATAATCACTGTAAGCTTCTGCAAAAAGAAGAAAAAATCGAAGCTGGTACAAATTGTGTATTATTAGATTCCTACGCATGTGAATTTATGTGGTGGAAAAGGCATGAAGGGTGATGAATTATTTAATGTTATATTAAATGTTATATCCAACTTCCCCAGAATGATTTATGAGTAATATATATTAATGAAGTTTGTATATTTATTTTGTTAAAGACATATGCTACTTAAAATCCAATAATCATTTAAGGTAATTGATATCACTAAAAGTAACTGATGGTGGCAAAAAGAAAAATACCCTTATTATTACTTATTTTGTAAAAAATTAAAAAAAAAAAAAAACACTCAGTTAATAATAATAACCGATAAATTTCACCATAAACCTTTGAACTCACTTCAAATATTTTATTGTTTTCCTAAACTAACCAATTTGTATTAATAAATAGCGCCTGGGCAATAGGAACTTATTTAGTGATTAACTCATTAAATAAAATCCTTAGTCCTAACCTTAATTTTATATTTTATTTTCAAGGTAGTGTTTAAAATAGAGTATAAATCAATTAAATTATATTCTTATATATAATTATCCAAAACTAATAATTAAAGATATAGAAGAGATATAAAGAGAGAAGGTTCACTTACCCCATTTGACACAATCCTTCCTGTCTTCCATCTGATATCCTTCTTTACATAGACAAGTGCCATTCCTACATTCAATCCCAAATCCTCTATGGGGATCTGATCTGCATTCAAATGTATGTCCACATTTCTCCAGCAATTCTGTTAATCAAAAAAAATTAAAAATAAATTAATGGGAATTTCCGTTTATAAGGAAAGAGTTAAATAAAAGAAATAACAAATTTTCAAAATATTTTTTTTGGAACAAAATCACAGAACCCAACTCTTTTTATCCATTGTTTAAAGAAGCTTTCTGGATTTGGATCAAAACGCTAGTAATTAAAAACTTTTCCTCATTTTAACAGATTTCTCTGAAAGGAACTCAGTTATTGAGGTTGTATTCAAGATGCGATTTGTGAGAAAGTTCTTCAAATGTCCAGATATTTTCATTTTTTATGTAAAACCAAAGATCAAGTTTGTTAATGGCTGAAATCAGACCATTGATGCTCTAAAATTGGTTTTCAATAAATTTTCTTGTAACTCGTTTTATGCAAGTTATTTGTACAAAGTTTTCAACTTTGACTACTGCTGCTAATCATTGAATTTTGAATTAGAAAAAGAGAATGTATGGGGAGATGACATTACTTCAACACCATTCCAACAAATGGAACAGCTGCTTCCTTGACTGAATGATTTTTTATTACCATTTGTATTAGCATATTTCCCTTAAGGGAAATCAGCTATTGAGGTTGTACTCATGACCGATTTTTAAATTTTTTTTTAAAATGTCCATCGATCCTACCTAGGAGATGACGAAAATGAAGTCCGTTCATAACTGTATATATATATATATATATATATATATATATATATATATATATATATATATATATATATATATATATATATATCAATCTATCTATCTATATATATATATAAAATTGTAACCTCTGTCTGTACATTGATTTTTTTCGCGAAATTTCACGATAACTTTTCGTTTTACATGTCATAGACACCATAACTGCATTTTGTTTCTTTGGTGTCTGTTTGTTTGTTTATTTGTTTGTTTGTTTGTTTGTTTGTTACCTTTTCACGCATAAACGGCTGAACCGAATTTTATGAAACTTGGTATGTATATTACTACTAACCCAACTTAGACTTTAGGCTATATTAATATCCTCTGAGACGAACAGGAGTGGGGGTTATAGGGGAAGCCTGAAATTAAAAATAGCGATATTTCGTTTCCTATTGGTTTTTCGGCAAATATGAACATAACAAAAGTTGTTTATTTTGTTATTTAAAATAACTTTTGTTATATACACTTTTTTCGTATACTGAATTATAAACGAGATATACGCTAAAACCTATAGCGGAAGTGAACAATTTTATTTGGGACAAAAGAGCCAACCGAAATAAATAAAACTCGGTACGTGTATTAGCACTAACGCCTTCCTTATAATAAGCCATACTAAGATTTCTAGGGACGGGCAGGAGTGGGGGTTATAAGGGAGGCCTGAAATTAAATATAGTGATATTTCGTTTCCTATTGGGGTTTCGGCAAATATGCACATAACAAAAGTTGTTTATTTTGTTATTTAGAGAAACTTTTGTTATATACACTATCGTCGTATACCGAAGTATAAAGGCGTTATACGCTAAAAATTATAGCGGAAGTCAAAATTTTATTTGGCACAAAAGAATCAACCGAACTAAATAAAACTCGGTACGTGTATTAGGACTAATGCCTTCATTATAACAAGCCATACCAACATTTCTAGGGACGGGCAGGAGTGGAGGTTGTAAGGGAGGTCTGAAATAAAAGCGGTATTTCGTTTTCTATTGGGTTTTCTGCAAATAAGCACATGCCAAAAGTTGTTTATTTTGTTATTTAGAGAAATTTTCTCAACAATTCTTTTTAATATGAACTATCAGGTACCTCACCGGGAAAAAATAATTCAAAAGTATGTTAATGTTTTGTCCTTAATAATTCAAATCTATGCATAATGCACAGGAAACGGGAATTATGACAATATGGAGGACAGTGAAGACTTACATAAAAAAATAATTTTATTATTAACAAATCCACAGAAACGACGGGTATTAACCCTAAACACTGGGACGGGTAAATGTCAAAATATTATGCAAAGTAAAGCCTTGCCAAAAAATGCCATCACCATTCAGGCTCAAATTAATTCCCGAGCGAAGCCGGGTATCTGAGCTAGTAATTATATATATTTGTCTGCTAACGCTCTAGCGGTCGCAATTTTTGTTTAATCATTACCAAACTCGATATTTAGTCGTTTTATATAAAACTAAAGATCAAGTTCGTTAACGGCTGAAATCGGACCAGGGGGAAGGGGGTTTAGATGGGGAGAATTTTGAAAATTCGAAATATCTCCGTTACTATAAGTCGGTTCGAAAAAGTGTCTAGAATCAATCTTATTGAAAATTAAATGCACTATAAATATTGTTATATGCATTCATTCATTATCTAGAATATTAACCGAGATATTCACATTTTCTAGTTTTCAGCCTTAAGTAAACCCCCACTTCTACTAGTGTTACATAAACAATGGTCTGTTATATAATAAAAGATTGAACTCTAAATATCAAATATTGTTTTCATTGAACTCTTACTTTGTGTGATATATGCAAATACTTTCTGTTGACCCCACCATTTTCTTTTCTTTGGATTACTAAAATTTGAGTGATTGAGATAAAAATTATTCTGATTCATTATAAATTACAGAGCTTTAGTAAATTGTTTTCAATAAAATTAATATGTTATATTCAAATATATTCCATTAATTGTTTGTCTTTCCGGTCTATATATGCAGCGCTACGAGGTTAGCTTGCTTGTTTAAAATTCAGCCTTGTATTGTACATTTACTGAGCATTCACGATAGTGTTACCTGTATGTATATTTATCTATTGTAAACCTTCACGTGGGAAATCTGCTTAGTTTACGCAGCCCCTGCGTGACGGACTTTTTATAACCTTAACATTCAAGGTGGTATTACCAGTATGTAGATTTATCTGTTGTACACCTTCCCATGGGAAATCTGCTTAGTTTACGTGACGGACTTTTTTTTCAATATTTTGTCTGGTCTACGCTAGAACTGAAGACACATGTGGAAATTAGGAGAATTTCCAACCCTCTACAACAGGAGTGAGCAACCTTTTTTAATCAACGAATCAATTAAAATTTTAAAATTTGTTGACGAGCCACGCATAAAGTAACGCTTCTTAATAATTTACAAAACTTTATTTATGATAAAAATTTGAATAAAAACATATAACATTTTAAAAAAAATATATAAAATAAAAACAAACAAGAAAAGAACAGAAAAACGTATTTACTTAAAAATTTTAATTAGAAATTTGGCACTGTTTTGGAAAGATCAGTTTGTTAATAGCTGAAATCCAACCGGTGGGAGGGGGGGGGTTTAGAGGGGAGAAATTTTGAAAATTCTTAATACCTCCATTATTATGCATCAGATCCAAGCAATTGAACAAACTCAATCTTATTAAAAATTTAATGTTCTAAAATGTTGTTATGTGGCACTTTTTCACTATCTTGATTATTAGCCGAGAAACTTGCATTTTATAGATTTTAGTTTCAGTAAGCCCCCACTCCTACTCATGTCATATTAACAAGAAGCTGTTATGTTATGAAGCACGTTATTTGAAGCTTAAATACAAAATACTGTTTTCATTGGACTTTTAATTTTTGAGATAAATGCAAATAAGTGCTGTTTCCACAATTTTAATTTGCGCTCAAAGCCCTGAATTTTATCATACAAATTGTTAATAAACGGTCATTTGCCTTGAAGTTTTCCACATCCAGATCACTGAGATGCTGAGTCCCCAAATCTCTCATTCATTCTTTATTACCATAATGAGGAAAAGCATATCTCTTCATATCGAAGAACAATTGTATTTCGCTTTTAAAGTTGTATACTATTTTTAGCATTGCACCTCTACTAAGTCAATGTATTAAAAACCATGTCATCATATTCAGTTTCTAAATCTTTCAGTAATTCTTTAAATTCTACTATTTTTAGCATTGCACCTCTACTAAGTCAATGTATTAAAAACCATGTCATCATATTCAGTTTCTAAATCTTTCAGTAATTCTTTAAATTCACGGTGATTAATTGAATTTATAAAATTGATTAGTTTAATTATTGGTCTGTAACATTTGGCAAACTCAATCTTTTCAGACACAAATTTTCCTGGGGAATTATGCAGTGGTTAATGAATATTTCCCTACCTCCATGCTTGACATTGGTCGTGCTCCATTTGTCTATATACCAATAATCTTTTCTAATAAAATTGAAAAGTTTTCCAACACAGACTTTAGTTCATAGAACAAGTCTTCACGTTGTAGTCCCTTGCATTGTAATAAGTGTACACAATTCTTCGGTAATATTAAATTTGGTGCTAATACCAAGTATAAATATAGCCAGTTGTGCTTTATTGCTAATATTGCAACTCTCTTTAAGTGTCCAGATACAGTATTCAAATTTTGCAAGAAGCATTGTTGCTATGTTCTCGGAAAAGTCTTCAATTCTCCTTGCAATAGTGAATCTTAAGAAACTAATGTTTGAAATAATATATATTTTATCAGGAAATGCTATTTCTGCAACAGCAGTCAGGCATTCTTTTATCATCTCTCCATCCAAAAAGGTTCTCATTTTTTTTGCCAGTATTTGACTGACAATAAAACTAGCCTTTACTGCTTTATTTGATAAAATAGCTTGATTTTTAAAAATAATCTGTTGTATCGTAATGCCTTTTTATATTATATTCTTTTAATGTCGAGACAGTCTTTAAGCATATTAAGCATGCAGCTTTATCTTTGATGAGAGTGAATATAAAGTCTTAAACGATAACGGCATCACACTAAGTATTTGCATGCACATCTCACAGTAAAAGTTCAAAGAAAACAATATTTGGTATTTAAGATTCCAATAAAGTCGTATTGTTAATATGACATGTTTACTGAAGACTGAAAACTACAAAGTGAAAACATCTCAGTTAATATCAATGATTGAGAAAATATGTATATGAAAATATTTATAGGTAATTGCATTTGCAATAAAATTGATACTAAAAAACTGAAATTCCTCTCTCTACACCCCCTCCCCGGTCTGATTTTTGCTGTTAACGATCTTGTACTTTAGTTTTACATAAAACGATTATATATCAAGTTTGGTATTGGTAAGACATACAAACACACACATGCATGCACGCACACATATATCATTTTCATAATCTCCTAGGGATGGGTATCTGAGGAAATTTTTCAAAAATCATGTCATGAGTACAACTTCAACAGCTGGATTCCTTTAAGGGAAATTTGTTTTATTCTAGACCAGCAAAGGGAGGGGAATACAGGGGGGGAGAAAAAATATATATTGGGACATACTTGCAGACCTCCAACAAGTTTCATCGAATACATGTGCGCCCTCTTCGCATTCACAAACTCTACTGCTGTTGCTGCAAATGGCGAATCGGTGTGCCTCTAAGCACTGCCCATCTTCATCACATGGATCTCCAAGTCGTTTAGCCACTGATTTAAGAATGAACAATTATAGTTATTAATATTCAAAATATAAGATGTATATAGACAAAACAAAATAGTAAATAAATAGTGCAGATAAATATACTAGATTTTATGGAAGGTACAATGTTAGTTGTACTTTTCAGATAGTAGTTTCTAAACTGGTAGCATGAGCAGTTGTTTTATACGAAACAATTTATATATTTTTATTCTACATTTAGTGAAGCATTGGGCCCATGTAACCCCCAAAAATAGATGATTTGGACTTAATCATCAATTTCTGGCATTGGGAGAATATTACACAAGCATGTTATGTCCCCACACCATGAAAAGCACTAGATTGAGTGCCTTCTATGTACCGCAGAGAGGAAATTAATTATTGTTGTTGAGGAAATCAAAACCTGAAATTATTGAAAATTATAATGATATAGAAAGTGAACCCGATGGTCTGGGTAAGAAGTGCACTGTGTATTCTTTGAACAGAAGATGGCTTCTGTCTGTGTTCTATATCATGTAAATATTTCTGCTGAAATTTTATAATTTATTCATTACTACCAGGGAGCATGTAGCATGTGCAGAAAATTTGGCAAAGCAGCAGGTTGAGCCACATCCTAGCCATTTGAGATAATCCATTGCAAGATAAGTCAATTACAAAATCCTCACAAATACACACACAATTCGGTATAACAGGGTTAAAGTAGTACAGGCTCAATACAATATTGACATTTATAATTTTGATGGTTTTATGATATTAATACTTGAAAAATTAGCCCTCAGGTTAGCCATGTGAGTTAAGGCATTGGTCTTAATCTCACTAAGTAAACCAAGAGAGGCATAGGAATTTATTTAGTGACAAACTCATTAAATAAAGTCCTTACTCCCACCCTACATAGAAAAGGTTGATAACCTGTCCAATTAGCTTTAGTAGCCCAAAGTGGACCTTAATAAATAGCATTTTTTTTTTTTTTAATATAATTCAATTATTTTTAATTAGAGAGAAAATTATTTAGAATCGGCCAGGAGTTGAACCCTCCTGGTTACCATTTGAGCTTCAGGAATGGCTATCCATATAAAGAAGTTTTTCTCAGAGCCAAGCACTTATTATAATATTCCAAATAGGTATATTGAAGAGGGACACAAATTGTCAATTAACGGCTTTACGTAGGATGCTCCTGCAAAGAGCAAAAACACTTGATATTAATTTTTTCAGTGGAATACACTGACAGGAAATAAAAATATTGAACACTCAATTTTAATATTTGACTAATTAATTTTGCATAAATAATCACTAAAAGTAGATGGTAAGTTTATAGAATATCTATTTTAAAATGCCTTGTTGAATATTGAATTTACATTCTGAATGTTTTTCATCTTCAAGTAAAAATTGTAATGTAATTTACATTCTCATAGTGAGTTTTACAACTTTAGACATAAAAATAAAATAAATAAATAAACAACACTTCGGTGTTTTCACAACAAACAAGGTTCTTTTTCTTACTCAGAAGAGTTTAACCTATGAAAGTTAGTATAAATGTGATATTCATTGGCAAGTAAGCTAAAGAGAAATACAAGTGATAGCATGGAAAGGAGTTGTAATAATTCATAATATGAATAGTAATAATATTATGAATTATAATTCATGTTGTCAGATATTGATTTATATTATTGCTAAAAATGTTAGAAATTTTGTCATCAAACAAATGTAAACCTAAGTTATAATTCTTATAAATTACTTTCTCTGAATAGAAATAATTTTGTTAAATATATTTTTTAAATATAAACCACTTACCAATTCTATTAGACACAAGTTAAATATTAATCTTCTTCAGAAGCTTAAAACTATAATCATAAACTATTGTAATATTTTTGGAGAGATGGTCCTACATAATAAAATCTAAAATTACCAACCATTTTTTGGCAACTGACCTTGTAAACAAGTCTGGTTGTCAAAATTAGGAATATATTCCCTCTTGCACTGACAAGTACCTTCTTTACAAACAGCTTGCAAAGTTGAGCATCCTATATTACTTATACAGGGCCCTCCCAGTTCTAAAACAGAAAAGTTATAACGATTATGACATAAAAAACAGCACAAATACCATAAAATTAACAATGTATATAGGCAATCATAAGTATCTATAGAAAAATAGATCAAAGAAAAAAAATAAACATTTTTTGAAAACTGTGTCATGAGCACAACCTCAATAGCTGGTTTCCCCAAGAGACATTCCTAATCTTTATTGTGTCTTTTAGGATTTTCCTAATCTTAAAAGAACAAATTAGATACCTGCTCTGTGATTATAGACCCTATTTTGTGGTGCACTGAAATTTAAGTGCACAGTTAACTACCATAATAAAATTAATACATGAGATAATTTATAGTATGATTGCCAACTGCTTTTACTTCATTTGATCCTATATTAGGGGTTCTAAATTTATTTTTGTATATGAGGAATCACTTAAAATTATGCAATTCTAAAGAAATTGTGGATGTGTTCAATTTCATCCCCCAGGAGGATCATGTCATCATTTGTAAGGAATCAGAGATTGCATTACATGGACCCATCACAAATGACCATATATTTTATATTTTTGAATAATGCCAGCACCAAGCTCATTAAGATTATTATTTATGAATACTTAAATGTCTAGTTTTTACCTGTGAATAAGAGTTTTATCCAATTTGGGGTTGTCACCATGTGCTCTGGTATTTTAGTAGGTAACGCAAATGAATTTTTATAATAACATTCACAGCTCTTAAAGACGATACTAATCACTAATTAATATTAATATTAATATTCCGGATAAATTTTGATAATAATTTCACGTTAAATAGACTTTTTGAGCATACTTTTTTGAGTGCAATGTGCAACATCGGCTCAGGCTAGAAGAGGGTGATGTCATGAAGGGATTAACAACAATCATAGCTAGCACCTGTCAGACTGCGTATCTCTGCCCTACCTCTCAGGGCAGAGCCTGATAGAGAATTTCTATAAGCCAGTTAAGTTCTTTTATTGCCTTTCTCAGTTGAATTGTTAATGAACCCTTCCTAAATTCTTTGTTAGTGATTTGGTCATGGGAATAATCATCTTTTTCAGTTTTCAATACCTACTGCCACAGCCAGATCGTAACACATTTAAAAATTAGCTCAAACAAACAAGCAACTAACAAATTTATCATATTTTGATATTCGACAACATTTCCGGCTTATTCATTGATAAGTGCCAACATTTTATAAAATTACACGATAGGATTTTTATTGAATATATACAATTAATGATTTTACCTGATATAGGGAAACAGTCAGTTCCATCATCAGTAGGGTGATGCATGGGAGGGCAGATGCAGTGGCTGTACTCGCAGAAAGCTTTAAGATTTTTAGATTTTATGACACAGTTGTCACTGACATCACACACACCTCCAATGTCTAAAATAATTAAAAAAATATACCAGTTTTAAATCTAAGTTATAAATCTCTGTACTCCACAGAAGTTTGTGGATATTTAACTAGAGTCATTCAATGATAAATATCCATTTAGATTGAAAATAACAATTTCTAAACTATTGGCAGTCATACCTAATACCATCAGGTAAATAATGAAAAAAAAAAAGTTCTCAAGAGATGAGCATTGCTTGGGTGACATCATTCTACATTTTTGAAAGTATACCCCTCTTAAAGTTATGGAAATTTCATGGTTTTTATCAACCAGGTGGGGGAAATGGAATTTGTTCTTCCATAGAAAATAAATTATACTTTCCTTACTTACCAACCAATGTTTATGAAATTTTTTATGAGAATACTACGATAGGTATGGAGACCAAAAAGAAAATTGTATAACCATAAAGTGTCTACAAATTGACTGAAATATTGAAATGAAATGAAATATTTTAAAATGAGATATGGGGTTCCACACTAAGTGAAATGCCTTTGAAACAGAAAAGGATAATCACAAACCTTTTTAGTTATTATTATTATTCTAAAAGATAAATACTATGAAAAATAAAATTAATGGACTCTTCATTCCTTCAATATTTTTTTCTCCATAGACCAAAAAAAATTGTTCAACTATCATTTTTGTTTACAATATATTTAATTAAAAATTTTCATTTTGTTTAAATACAGCCATTTCTCTATTCAAAACTACAAACTTAGCTTGATAAATTGGGATTTCAAACAAATTAATTAAGTAAAAGTTTTTATTACAAAATACATGATTATAATATTTGTCAGAATGGAAAATGTTACAAAACACACCATGAAAAATATTTCAAACTCTATGCTGAACTTGAATTAAGTTTTTAAAACTGGACTGAACATATATCATGCATTTTTGAGAAAATTGATAAGTTCTTTAAGTCATTGTTTTGGGAGGTCCCAAAATTGCAATGAGATGAGTGCTGGGTACAGCTCATACACATTCCCTCTGTGGCCAGAAAAATGATGCTGATGGTCCATGACCATGTAAAAACAACTCTACAATGGCATTATTTTCTTCAGCATTCACCTCACACATCATACCAAAAGTTTATAAATTGGCACAAATACAAACCATGAAACATTGAGGATATAAATCTCCTATTTCCACAAATAAAGTTTACAGCTAATGATAAGTTGTTTGTATGTTTATTATTATTTATGCTTCCACTTTATGCTTCTATGGCTAATTGGGAAGGGTTATCTACAGGTTACACCCTTTTCTAGCCAGGGTGGACCCAAGGAGTTTATTTAATGAGTCTGTCACTAAATAAATTTCTGCTGCCCAGGGAGGAATCGAACCCGCCACTCTAGGTCTACCACGTGAGATTAAGACCTAATGATAAGTTGCAAGTAAAAGCGGGGTGTGGCATATCTAAAAGAAGATGATGGAAATCAGAATCCTGTGTCTGATGATAATGAGGATCTAATGAGTAAATTACAGTGACAATCAGTCCATTCGTTCTGATCATGATACAGATACACAAATACAGCTAAATGAGAATGAATTGTGCAAAATGTCTGATGAAAAACATTTAACAATATGCTATGAATGTGATAACACAGGTTACAAGAATCACTCTGAATCTAAATGTCTCTGCCAGAGCAGTGAAGATAAAATTTTAATTTATTAGTTAGTGTAGCAGAGAGCCTTTCACAGTTTCTTTATTATTTAAGATATTGAATTACTTTCTGTTTCAAAATGAGCAGAACACGCCTAAATATGATAAAAGGAAAGATGGTCCTCTTAAAATTGATTTTTATACTATTTGAAGACTTGGATTTTTTTTGCACTTTTTTTTTTTTTAATTCAAATTGTTTCTTTGGAAAGTGTAAAAACATGTTATTTTTATTGTATTTGTATTTTAAAATTTGCCACGTTTATTATGTGTTCCATTAAAAAATTATATTAAAAAAATTTAAACTTTTTTTTTGTGGGTCATAAGAGGTCCATGGTAATACTTACGTAACTTTTAAACATGGTAGTAGTTGAACGTTAAGCTAGGATGCTGGTGAATAACATAGAAGTTGTATTTAACAGTGACATATGACATACACTTCTATAGTTATCTTTATTTTTTATATCGCCTTTCTCGAATGCCATTTAAAATGTAGACTTGGACCACAGAAATGGAGGGGTTTCTTCATTACTACTACACTGAAATTGTTTAAGAGTTCTTTTTAAAAGAATTTCATATGGTATTTTATCTAAACCAGGATATTTGTGAAATAAGGAGAACAGAATTGCATGTATCTCATCTAGTAAAGATCTTATGAAAACAATTTTAGGTTCATATTGTTGGAATAAGGTGTTTCATGATAGAATCGCTTATTGTTAAAGAATGATGAAAAAAGGAGGCATTTACTGAAGGTTAAAAACTAAAAATACAAAAATATCAGTAAGTATTCAAGGTAATTAATTAGGTTGTGTAAAACAACATTAATGAAAAATTAAATTCACAACTCCTTCTTTTTCCTCCTTTATGCCGCTCAGCATGGAGGTGCCTCCGTCCAAGCCAGCCATGCATCCGGCCCCTTGCTAACGCTTTCATGGAATTCAGCCCTTGCCCTCTTTGTCGTCCCAACCTGGAGATGTTGTCCGACCATGTCATCCTGGGTCTGCCCCGGGGTCGACTTCCAGTCGGCCTAGCCTCAAAAAACTTCCTTGGGTCTCGTTCTTCCTTCATCCGGCAAAGATGGCCAAACCATTTCAGCTGCCTTTTTCCCACTATTTCTTTAACAGCCGGAACTTCCAGCTCCTCTCGTATGTGCTGATTTCTAACAAGATCTCTCCTGGTTCAGCCCGCCACTCTCCTCAGTTATTTCATCTCCGTCGCTGTTACTCGGCTTCAGTGCTTGTCAAGTGGGACCCAGCTTTCGCTTCCATATAGAAGAGTAGGTAAGTAAATGGCCTTGAAGATGTGCAGCTTCACTTTTTTATTAACCTCCCTTTTCCCAGCAACCGTATTGCATAGGTGGTAATAGACGTTATTCGCCTTCCTGATCCGATTGGAGATCTCCCCATCTATCCTTCCATTCCTGCTGATGACCGTGCCTAAGTAGGTATATTCCTCTGTCATCTCTAGGATTTCTCCTCTGCATCGGATCTCCACAATCTCATTTTCCCGGCCTATATGCATTACCCTGCTCTTACTTGCATTTATCAACATTCCCTTTCTATCGAGCTCAGCTTCCCACTCTATGACTGCTTGCCTTACGTTATCTATTGAGTCTGCTATGAGAACAATATCATCTGCAAAAACCATAACTTGAGCAAGAATTGTCCTCATATTCCACTTTCCGATGACTGTCCGAGCTGTCCTCCGCTTGCACATTTTTAAGATTTCATCCATAAATATTATATAAATAGGAGAGGGCTAAGACTGCCTGCCTGTTTTATTCCTTTATTCATGCTGAAGGCTTCGGATTCTTTTCCATTTATTCTTACAATGCCTTTAGTGTTGTGGTAGGTGGATTTTATGGTCTCTATGAGTGCAGTAGGGACATTTTTATCAGCCAGAGCAGCCCAAATTTCGTGTCTACGAACGGAGTCAAATGCTGCTTTGATGGCCAGGAATGCTTTTCCCTCGTTCCCATGACTTCTCTATTATAGTTCTGAGAGAGCAGATATGATCCTGGGTCTGGCGGTAAGGTCTGAAAGCTGCCTGCTCCTCCTCAAGGTTTTCCTCCACGAATACCCTGAGCTTTCATTCAAGGATGGCTGTGAATAGCTTATATACCACTTGGGAAAGACATATAGGCCTGTAATTGCTGCAGTCGCTTGAGCTTCCCTTCTTATGTATAGGGATGAGAATATTGTACTCCCATTCCTTTGGCATAGTTTTTTGAGAAAAAGCTGCTTTGGAAGAGAAACTGCAGGTATTTATTAAGTTCTGGCCCTCCAAACTTAATCAGCTCTGGGGCAATGCCATCTCTCAAATTCAACAATTCAAATTCACAACAAGATTAGTTATATCCTCTTTTTCGACCCCACTCATAATAATGAAGATATTTAAAATTGTTTATTTCCTCGCGTTCTAAACCCCCCTCTCCTCCCCCAGTTCAATTTCCAATATACTTGATGTAGTTTTCAAGAGGTTCTCTGAAGTAATCAGGCTAGTTTTATTTTCTGTTTGTCAATTTTTAAACCCACTGGTCTAACAGAAGGCGGTAGTTAATAGTCACTCAGGACAAGTCTCATGTATTTCCAAATATCTTTTTCTTACCAATAACCCAATTGCAATTTTTTTAAAAGAAGTTATATATTAATCGCTTAAAACTGGTTGAATAAAAACCTTCAATTCTAAAAATGTATAAATAAAAGCATTAAACTTACATGCAGTCTTATAACACTGATTAAGCGCATAGTGAGCATTCTCATGGCAGTTGCATTTTCCAACAGTATTTTGGGTTGTTTCGAATTTGCAAAATGAATGTTTACCTAAAGCTGCTTGACACTGGATGTCTTTTTCACAGTAATCCTCTATGTGGGAAGCTTCTAAAAAAAATAATTTCATACAAACATATTAAAAGTAGTTCACATGCTGTTTTATCACTAACAAAACTTAATTTGAGATTTCAAGTTAATAAAATAAAAAAAAAATAAATTAGGAAATACAGTGAGATATAATATTATACAGTGAGATATAATTTCCATAATTCACGTAAACTGTGTAAATAGACTTAATTATTCCATGTACTTTAATTTAATAGACTAGTAAATAAGTATTTTTATTACTATTTTTTATGACTGTCACACCCTAGCAGACAAATTTTTTTTCTTTAACCCTGCGTGTCACAGTATACGCCTCAGAGGCGTACCTACCACTTCATTGTTGTACCCTCCCTCTTGCCCCTCTAGCAGTGCTCTCTTCACTCAGTCAGTCATAGACACCCGAGGTATTCACATCGGCCAGAAGCACTACAGGGAAGTTAACTTTGTTTTTCCAAAACACACTACGCCTCACAAACGTATAGTGTAACTTCTACGTAAATTCTTGTACGCCTCTCAGGTGTGTTGTGTTCCAGGACTTATGAGTAGGTGTACGCCTCCCAAACATATAGTGTTCTTGTATACATTATTCTCAATATGCCTGCTCCACAAGATCTAATTTTTGAGCAGACACAGATCTCGAATCGCTTGATTCGGAAGAGGATGAAGAAGAAGATACTGTTTACCAAGAGGTTTTTTCCGAAGACAGCAGTAACAATACTGATGAAGACCCAGACTATACGCCAGATGAAGTAGAATTACAAGAGCATGTCACTTCCAACATAAAAGGAATGTCATGTTTTTCTAAGGAAAAAAAAATACTTGGTACCGAAATTCTAAAATAATAAAAACAGAAAACGTGAATGAAGGTAGTTCAGAAGGAATAGACCAGGTTACATATTCTAAGATAATAATACAAACTGAAGAACTACTTGGAAAAGACAAAGAAACTATCTGGACAGCTAAACCTCCAGGGAAGACACCGACTAAAAACATTGTATACAAAGGAATTAGGACTTATAATAATGTGGCATGGACTATTGAACCAGTAGAACTTTTCAAATATTTTATTGATAGAGATATTCTTGATAAAAATCTGGTCAACACAGTATTAGAAATGCATAGAAAATCCGCCATTTTTTCAGGCAAAAGAAAAGAAAATCCAACTTACAACGACACGCAGAAAAAAGAGTTAGATGCATTTCTGGGACTATTAATATTTTCCGGAGCTATGAAGTGCAATCGAGTAGCCAATCACCGCTTATTCGACCCCAAAATTTCAGGAGATAATTTTAGAGCCACAACGACTCTGAACCGCTTTAAATGGATTGGTGCCTGCCTCCAATTTGATAACAGGGAAACCTGGGAAGAAAGGTGAAAAACGGACAGAGCCACACCTATTTCAGAAATATGGGGTAAATTTATTGAGAACTGCAAGTCTAACTACGAGCCAAGTCCATACCTTACAATCGATGAACAGCTTGTTGGCTTTCGAGGAAAATGTATATTTAAAATGTTTATCCTCAATAAGCCTAATAAATATGGCATTAAAATTTTGATGCCGTGACCAAGCAATTAGAAATATGGTAAATGTAATTCCCTTTATTGTTGCCAGAATTATCTGTCCTTTTGTTGTCCCAACAAATGTTTTTTTTTGATTTTTTTTTTCTTCTAAGTAAGTTGTATGCTCTCTGTGGTAATTATCTGATTGTTTAATGGATTAGATAATAATATTTTGTAATTTACAGCCTTGGAAAGTGAGGGCTCGATGAGACCCGCCCTCTTGGTGCTTCACGAGACAAAATATAGCTTGGTGCTTCTAGGGTTAATGTGTTTTTGAAAGAGAAGTAAATAAATCAATGAAAACAATATAAAAATGCTGCAAAATAGCATGATAATAGGTAATAAACCAGCATTTTTGTGTCTATACGCCTCCGGGGCGTATAGTTTACCAAATATGTCTAAAAAAACATGTGTATCACGCATGGTTAATGTAGGAATATTAACCCTCTAAACGTAGTGTGCTAGTCATGTAATGTCACGGTATAACGTGTCTTGTTTGCCCAACTCCTCCTCTCCATTGAAATACCATTACCTATACCTGAAGAGGTTTTTGTCAGTAGTTTTTGATTTTTTTTCTGACAGATTGTGTGTGAATTATTGACATTGAAACCACACAAAGCAAATATTTATATCAAAGAGTTTAATTAGAATTGAGTCCTTATGCAATACATTTACTGAAAATTAATTGTGCTGTTATTTCTATCCTAATCAAAAATTTCCAAGAGCCTACTATGACATACATATCACATCTTGGTGTTCAGTTGTTAATCTCAATACTTTTTTAAAAATTATTTATAAAAAAAATAATTTATGGCTTAGGAGGGTTAAAATTAATTATGTATTCATACTTTAAAAAAATCAATAAATTATTCCACTAATTAATCAATTTAAAAATTTTGAAATACATGACACTAAATAAATGCCCGCCCAGCCATTTTGGCTCTCGTGAGTATTGTAATAACTTGCCTAAAGGAAGATTCCTTTAGCTTCTTGTGTGGATGCCACACAATGTTATGTCTAACAAGAAATACAATAATAAATATCATGCATATGAATAAAATTGTGTATTCTATATATTAAAATGGTAAAATAAATATAGAGCAGCAACTCTTAGTTTTAAACAGAAAATATAAAATATGCTAAAAAACGTCAACAATATTTTTTGTAGTAAAGATTTATTTTGTTACCTTTGAAACACTGAATAGGGCTCTTTTTCGTTTCTTTATATTGAAGAAATCCATCTTTACAGGTACATCGGCCAAAATGACAGTAAGCATTAAATGAACAGTCTTCGTCCTTTGAACACTTCAAATATTCTTGAACTAAAAATTATGTGATTAAATAAAATCAGCTCTTAAATTTAGCTTAAAGTCATTTATTAGTATGCCATTATTAAACACATACACTCCAGGGAATGCATAATGTCCACACATATATGCATATGCATACAAATTTGAACAAACCTTATTTACATCATCTACTTGATCGATAGACAATTATTGATAGAGACATGAACATTGTTTCTTTGATTTAGCTTGAACAAAGATTACAGTGTCAGTTATAATCTACTCTTTGCAACTCAGCCATTTGTGTTCAGTTACTTATAAGTTATACACTTCAATATTTTTATTATTTCAATTACTTAAGTGTGTTGGCTTGGCTGGAAATTGTGAGGTAAGGGAAAAACTTGTGTGACTGTACCCCAGTTCTTTCGAGTACTGCTAATTAATATGATGATTTTTTCATAATATTCACTACCTTTCTCATTGCTTTCTGTTTTTCCAATAGTTTAGTTTATATACCTTCTAAGGCCAGTTCTAAAGCACTGTATATCATTCTAGAGTATTAGCAGATTTCACTTTAGGGAAATCAACTATTGAGGTTGTACTCGACATAGGATTTTCAAAAACATTTCCTCAAATGATTGGTCCTACCTTGTAGAAATGAGGTCTGTACAACATATATATATATATATATATATATATATATATATATATATATATATATATATATTAGTCTGTTATCACAAAATTCCATCACGAGTACAACCTCAATAGCTGATTTTTCTTATGGGAAATCTGCCTAAAATATGTAGTGACTAACAAAGTTAAAGGCAGCACGGAAAAAATCAAAAATTAGAAATAAAAGTGTACTGCATCCCTTCAGCCTTTTAGCAGATTTTCCTTTATGGGGCAGGGGGGGGGGTTTAGAGGGGGAGAATTTCGGAAATACTTAATATCTACGCCGCCCCTGCGTGACAAACTTTGTTTTTTAAATTTGATTAACAATCTGTAATTGGTCAGAAATTGGAAATCTCTTCCTTAAAATATTTTAACACGGAATAATTTAAGTGCTTAACAAAGACTATGTCAGACATTCCTAATTTTGGTGAAAAGTTTTTAAATGTCAATGCAGAATGAAGAGAGATGTGTCTTCCTTTTTCCTGAATTCTTTTTTCTTTTATATTTATGATTTGGGAGTTGCCTTATTTCCTCTTCATGAAGTTCTTTTGCTACTCTCAACATTTTGGTTCCAGATGGTCTTTCACTTAAACTTAAAACTTTCACTTTTAGATAATATCATGTAATTTTCAGGCACAGGATGTAACTTCTAACTCTTCCCCTGTTAAAGGATAGAGCTCATTTGAGAACTCAGTTGCTTCTTCCTGCGATACTTAATCTCTTGCATTAAAGTAGTAATATTTACTGATGGTAAATCCATCCATTCTCAAAACTAGTGTTTGTACGTATTAGAAGAGTGTACTTTACAGAAGTGTAATAGTTTTCGCAATTCCCTAGTGGAAGCGCAAGAATAGTATGAATATTCAGCCAATTAAAACATTATTATCGAATATAATATTTATTTATTAACGTCCACTTTGTGCTACTCATAATATTGCTTTAAATTGCATCATTTTTCATACAAAGAAATCATAGAAATCTCCTGGACAAAAGAAGAATTTGTTATTTATTAATTCTCTACTCCAGGCTTACCATGTGAGATTAATAGCTTTAACTCATGAGGCCAATAAAGAAGAATTTATAATGACTTTAATCCCATCTATGTTTTAATGTGTTTTTGTCATGAAAGATGTTAATTGAAATATGTACCTTAATGTCTATGTTTTAAAAAATATTTCAAATGAATAATAATACTCCAAATTTTATATATTTATATACATTTTCATTTCATTTAATGTTGTATTTTCAATTTTGTCTCTGTCACTTTGGTTTTGATTTTCAAAGTACTAAAGGTATTAAAAACTCCAGGGCTCATTGAGAGAAGGTTTCAAATTTCTGATCAGGTAATTTCATATTACATTCTTACCACTGTACAGAATTAACTTTATTTAAATTAAGATGACCAACCAGGTGAATCAAATAAACGGAGGTGAACTAAACACTAGTGAGGATCTGTCATATTTAAACATAATATAATTAGGAAAACTTAGTTGTGAATATTATTCATATATATATTTTTTTTTATAGTCCAGAGAATATTGAATTTGTATATATTTTTCCTGCCTCCACTTAGTCGATTTCAATGAAAAGGAGAAGTGCACAATTAGATGTTACAACAGTCCTAAACTATGGAATTTCAACACTCAAAGTCTAGTTATTCTTTAGTTATGCAAGAAACAAACAGATGTCACGCTGAAACTAGTCAAAATTGAATCAAGGATAATCAAAACAAAAATTATTCTGGTAAAGCCATTTTTTTCCAATTACAGTATTTGTGTGAATATATATATATTAATATGTTATTGGAATGTTTCGATTTTTCCTTATTATGCGTGCTAATATTTCATCACTTTGATTGTTTATTCTTTCATTATGAATATTTTTTTTTCTTGTTTTTCGTTTTCTTTTTTTTTTCCTTTTTCTTTTCTTTTTACTTTATTTATCTTTAATTTCAAGAACAAATTTATGAACTACATTTCTTGCATACAAAACATGATGTATTATGAACATACATGTAATAATATGCTACATGTAGTAAATAAACGTATATATATATACACACACACACACACACACACACACACACACACACACACACACAAAATAAATACATGCCATTATTTATTTATGTATTAAAGCAAATCAAAATATGAATGTAAACAAAGGCATTTACATATATATGGAAGCTTGCATTTTCAAGCACATTGTTTGTGCATTAAAAAGCATAAATAATAACTTATATTATTTAAAAAATGGGGTTGGCCTTCATAAGAAAAATGTCATTTGTTGTATAAAAAACAATGTTTTATCCCACTAATAATAAGCATTAATTTTTTAAGTAAGACTGTCATCACATGTGAAGAAGGTTATTCTATGGTTTATTTCCTTTTGATAAATTCATAATCATGTTGTTATCTTCAAGCTAAGCACGCAGATTTATCTTAATTTTTGTTAGTATTTTTCACTTTCATTACTAGAGTCCTATTGATATGTTAATTTGTTTTATTAAATTTTTAATTATTAATGAATTATATTAGAGCTGGATTATATTATTAACTCACTAAACTTACTTTTAATAGTCAAATTGGTTTCTTGTGATAATACTTCATTATTCGAAAAATAAATGCAGACAAACAATAGCAATGCTCTTGTATTCATTACACCATTAACTGCAATACATTCTATACCACTCCTTACTTTTAAGAATTCCTTATCAGCAATATTAATTATGAGAGCTTATGAGATAAGGGACAATCTTAAGTTTCACATTTATCATGAGAAGATAGTGATAGTGACTAAGAGGGAAGGGTACTGAGCATACTGCTTTTCCAGACACTTGACAGCTCCTAACTAACTCTCATCTATAAATACACACCTCAGTTGAATGTGCAAGACCTCTCAAGGCCAATCATCTTCATATTGTCTTATGTAAACCCTAATATTGTAGGAGTTACTTGTTACATTATTCAGTGGCAATAGGTGTCAATAAGTAATTTTTAATTTTAAGAATTGTTGTCTTTCTTTGTTTTGGTTTATTATTATCTACGTTGATAGAGATGACTGAAAATTCGATCTGATAAGATATATTTATATTTTTGTGACCAAGAGAATTTTTTTTTTCTGTATGTTCATCCTCTTATTTATTCTAAAGGATTGAATCTCCAAGTATAAACATCAATTCATTCTAAATTGGGTCAAACAAAATTAATTAATATATTATACATAACAATAGTATATATATATATTTTTTACATTATTTCTTTATTTAATATTTCATGTTTTAATGGACTATGTGCCAATTATTATTATTTTTTTTTATGGTTCATTGATTTATATCTAGTTTCACTTAAGTACATACTTATAGTAAAAATTAAAAGTATCTATGATGTTAATATTATCATTGCTTACAATTATTTGTCTACCTCATCATCTTTTTCAGTTACTTTCATTAAATACTTTTTGGAAACAAGGTATTTGATTTTTATAAAATTTAACCATTTTTTTTTTTTTAATCCATTTACAATTAGGTGTCCAGAGCAGAGTTTTGAAAATAAAATCCACCTAAGAATTAAAGAAATTGCTTGTGTATGTCAATGAACCAGAGTAACCTTGGATGCTACTCCATCATGCTGCCACTAAGCTTATCCTACTTTGAGAAGTAACTAGCTTCACTAAATCTATTAATATTTTAATTTTATTGAAATAGACCCAAAGAAAAATCTGTAGCATAAATTTCCACGTCTTCTGTTTTGATTTGAGGATTTTTGTTGATGAGGCAATCCTTCTTAGATGTTGATAAAATTTGATACTTATTCAGCATAAATAGAAACAAAGAAAAGAGAGCAAAAAATCAATTAAGTATTTATAACCATAAAAAGTTGTAGGTCCATAAAAATACAAAATCATTGTAACACTTGCTGTAACTTTTAAATTGTCAATGCATTCTACCTGGTTGAAAAATTATTATTTTTTAATAATAAAAGAAATGATAAATTATTTTTTCGATTTAAAGATAAGACTATGGGGTTAAAATGTTGCAATTTTAAATAAAAATATTAATTATGTTAAATCATTATTGGGGCTTAGGTTAGGGTGGGTTAAATCATTGGCCTTAATCCACATTAAACCTAGAGTGGGGAGTTTGATTCCCACCTGGGCAATAGGAATTAGTTTAGTGTTGAATTCATTAAATAATATGCTTAGTCCCACCCTGGCTAGAAAAGGATGGTAACCTCTAGATAATCCATTCAAACTAGCCATAGTAGCAAAAAGTGGACATTAATAAATAATAATAATAATAATATTAAATCATTATTACTAAACGATTTGGAAAACTTTTGGGGTGTTGACATGATCGCTTAGCTATTGGTCTTTATACTCACATTGATTTTACATGGATTTCTTTCATATCATGATTTCTATTAATAATATCAATATGTGTGTGGGAAACACAGTACAGTAGTTCTATGCAGGTACTTCTGTACTAAGTGTGCCAGGTTCAAATCTGGGAATAGCTGACCACATTTATTTATCTATGAAATTAATAGGCTTTATAGTTGAACTTCTTGTATACCTCTAGTGCCCACTTGGCATCAGGAGAAAATTGAGTGTCTATTTGAATAAAAAAGTTCCGAACTTTTATCTCTAATTCTACGGATACTAATGGAAGTCATAAGTACTTCTTGACTTCCTACCAATGAAGTGTGACCAAGTGAGTGGATTTCCATGGACTGTTGAGCCAAATAATTAATTTATCACTATTGGTTTAACCCCAAATATTAAACAACAAGTTGTGGTTCTCCCTTGACTTCTTTTGTCAGGGCCCCCACCTCAGCGTTCTCTTCATATTCAAAACATATGCTTCTACTTCCAAATTCTCTGTGGGACATCCATCCCCCTCCCACTTACAACCTCATAACCCTAGAACCGTAGCAGTTCTATTTAAAAAAATTATTTTCAATCCCCTGGCTACTGGAAGGGAAGCTATGGCTCATTTTCCCCATTGAGGCAAGTGGGTTTTACTGAGGCAAGTGGTCATTTACCCCAGTGAGACAAGACTGCAAATGTATGGCAAGATCCACTTCCCATTCTTGAGGAGATGTTATTCCATTGAAAATATATAAAATTTGATTAATTTTCTTTACCTGTATAACAGAAGCATTCACATCCTTTTTCGTGGTGCCACTCATCAAAAATAGATCAAAGATATTTAAAGGCTGATACATCCTTATTAACTTCATTTCTAATAGTTAGACTCACCTCATTCTCCTACTCTATCAAATACTTCATTGTACTAAAATTTAATACCTACCTTTATGGATTCTTCTAAACATATTTCAAACAGTGAAGGGGGATACAGGTACGTTATGAATCTCTGTTAACGTAGCAAACAATTTATACAATCAAAACTCCATTAGAGCATATTGCATGTTTATTCTCGCAATCAAACCATGACTGGTCTTTGTCCAAGACACGCAAATCTTTTTTATGAGAATACATTCCTTGGTCTGCACAAGGTTTATGAAGCCATGTGCAGCTATTTGCTATTTTCCTTTTCTTTCTGTTTTCTGATCAGTTATTTTATTACAAAAATGCATCTTTGGTACAACCATTTGACGAGCAGCATGCATGAGGTAGTGCTTTAGGGTCTGGAGCCGCCCTTCCAGAGGAAGTGGGTGCAAGGCAGACGAAAGAAAGTTGGAGCAGAGAGTTACCTGTGCTCGTTGATAGGAAAAACAATTCTGTAAAGTTTGGCTGTCATTTCCTTGTTTTGTAGTGAAGGGTAGTCAGTCTTTTAAACTTAAAGGTTGACTTTTTTTTAAATCTTTTTTCCAATACCCATGAATTCTACAAAAATTAAGTGCATATGTTACGTGTGTGTGTGTGTGTGTGTGTGCACATATGTTTGTGTGAGAGCATAGGTATATGTGTGTATGAGTACATGTGAACATGTATGCGTGCATGTTTATGTGCAGGTGGGTATGTTATTGAAGTAGTATATATTGTATATCACCTGTAAATATTTGTCTTTTCTTCAAATTCCACCAACAAGGCGCTGAATACTGGGCTGGAGCACTGACAGCTTTGCTGCATAAAATCTAAAATTTGGTGAAGGAATAAGGCTTCTTCCTAGCTGATGGTCATTTATCAGCTTGAGGTGGAAGATATCCTCCACTACCCACAAATATATACATAATTAATTCGGTTTGTTTTACAATATTTTATTTGAGGAAGTACAAAAGGCATTAGGGAAAATAAGAAATTACTTTTACTGAAAAACGTATATTTCAGGCGGAGTTAAATTGACATAGTCAACTATGTGCCCTTAACCATTTATTAGATACTATATGATAAGTTACAACACTAAACAATGATATTCACATCTAATAAAAGTGTTAGAGATTGATTGTGCATGATAGAATTTGGAGTGCAGATAGTTTTAAGTTGCATCTGCTGTATAGACAAGAAACAGTAGAAGGAGTCATGAATTTTGTAAGGTCAATCAGGTCTTTGGTTTTAGGGCAATTAATGCCAGCATTATTTTCAATTCCTTTCCGCAAGACAGAGTATTTGTCACAGTTTCATTTTGTCATTGGTGACATTTGGGAACATCCATTTATTACATTCTCTCTATTAACATTAAGTTTTTCTTTATATAATATATTTTACAAAAAAACATCATCAGCACTCTTATAATCTCCTATAATATTAATTTAGTAAACAGAAAAAAATTGGTACAATGCCCAAAATCTTAATATAACTACAGAATGTGAAAACAAATTAATTCAGTTGTATACCATAAATGTTTGAATAACTCATTTCTGATGACAAAACAAAATTAATTAATTTTTCTTAAACATTAAAACAAATTTGCATTTGGGAATTATGCAGTTTTTTTTTTTTTAATTTACGTTCTATGTTTTCCGTATAGTGTTAAATAGATTATAATGCATGATGATTACATCGTTTATTTTTTAAAATGAATATCGATTAAGTTAAAGTAAGTTATAAAGAACTTATATATGTATAAATATATACTTTCATGTTCTCTTTTAGGGTTCTTTGGCCTCTTTGTAAAAATTATGTATTTTCTAATTTGTTATAATATAAGCAGAATTACATTTCAATGCTGCTACTGTGACAATGTCAGTCAGGTATGAGTAAAAATTACCTTATATTTTTCCCATTCAGTCACATTAATGAGAAACATCAATCAACCAATAAGAAATATTACAAATCCATGAGCATGTTGGGAGCTGTAGAAAAAATGATTTTCTGTTTTAAAAAGGAACTACCTAATGTTTGGAATATTTTTTATAGCAGTTATAATTGAAGAGATGACATTCTGCTTAAAGTTAAGAGTTACCGAGGAGAGTAAGAAAGACAGGAAGGTTTATTTTGCTTCAGTTGCTTTAGACTTGTAATTTGCTTATTTTATTAAGTAATTGTTTCATTAGATAATGACCTAGCATTTTAAAATAGGAAAGACAATATATATGTCATAGAATAAAAGATAGCTCAATAAAAATATGTTACTATTTGTGGGATTTCTAGAAATTTATTTCACATATAAAAAGAAGTCAATGCTATGACTTCTTTTTTAACACATTTATATTTTCATCTCTTCGTTCTATTAGTTTGTTATACTCTCGCTTCTCTTACAACTTCACTTGATTAAATAAAAGAAGAATATACTATACGTTATTATGTACTACGTACATTACTCCACATGCAATGGAAAGTACAATTATCAAAGAAAAACTTGGTCCCTTTATCTGGTCTCCTTATAAGGAGACCCATATAAAATTTTTACCATTTAACTTACACCCAATTCAAATTTAACTTCAAAAGTGCTATAATTCCCAAACACAAAAATTTCAAATTCTCAGTCAATCAATAATAATTTTGTGTTACAAAATTGATGGTTATTATCTAAAACATTATGAAACTACATAACTACGTTTCTGAGCTTAAATTATATTAAAAGTTCTGTCTTTAAAATGATCTCAGACTCTTTTTTTTTTCTTTAAGTACATATTTCTACATACATACATTTGTCATGAAAGACATGCCAGCTTTTACAAAAAGCTGATATTTTGGTTGAAAAAGAAACACACACACTAACACACTCAACAAAAGATAAATTATAAATATAATCAATTGCTCCTTAATTTATCATTTTAAGTACATATTTTATGGATAGTAAAGGGTATTTAATAACTAATACTTGAACAGTCAATGTATTAGTTGTTATTTATATGTATATTTGGATTTTTGTTAAAGCAATTTAGAATAAAATAGTAGCACAAATTAATAGAACAAAGCTTTCTCCTTCGAAGTGAATTACCAAAATGATAGTATTATTTTCATTGCTTCACTTACCAGTGTTCTTATACAGGAGCTTTTTTTTTTTTTTTTGATTAAATGGCTTACAGAAAAATATTGCTTCTTTACAACATTAAAAATACATGATTTTGTATTCTTTGCATTTTTATAGTTTACCTTTTTTAAGCCAGCTGTCTAGAGTAACATAATATGGTCCTAGTAATGACGGATTGAATCCATTTTGCCGAAACTAATCTAGTTTTAGATTGCATACAATATTTTACAACTAAGGCATACTTCTAGGCCTGTTTAGCTAAATTATGAGCATCAATTATGCTATTTATTTTACACTCATTTACATATAATATAATTTATTTATTTTGTGATATTTTTCCTCTATTCTATAAACTCTTTTGTTTTTACTGGAACTTATTAGCATTCTATTCATTCAAAACAATGTTGGTATCATAGTCTTATTGTTAGTTGTTTTGAGCTTTCTCTTTACAAGTATTTTGCAATAATGATTTAAAGATACAAAGAAATATGTTTACACTTCGAGACATAAATAAAACTATATAGTTTACAAAAAAAAGAAAATCATACATATACATATTGCTAGTACATGTGCACTTTTCAACTAATTTAAAAAATAAAATGAAAAGAAAGGAAAGAGATATTTTTCTTGTCGTATGTCCTGCTCTTGAGGATAACTATCCTTCAGATGACATATATTTGTGATTTTCTAAGTTAAAATTGGGCCATTTTCTCTCTTAACTGCTATTTTACTTTATACTTTATTTCATATAGGGTTCAGCTTTTACTGTATGCTTTCTATATTAGAAATAAAAATGCTTATTACATGTTATTTATTTATTTATTTTTTCAAGGAACATCTTTAATAAGATTTAAAAATGTAAATGCATTGCTAGGGAGGGAAAATAAACTGTTTTACATTATTTTTCTTCAATTTATTCCTTAAATTCACTAGTTCCATTGTTTTAATAGCTTTTTCCATTCAATTGTTCATCATTCTTCTCTGAATGTTTACAGAATGGTGATTAACTTGGTTTTGTCATATTTGAGCTATGAATAACACGATTCTTTAATTAAATTTGGTTGACTTAAGGAGCTTGTTAGTTAAATTTAAAAGACAATCCTTATGTAATAGAAAATCACAATTAAAACCTATGGGCTCATTGAGTTTGACTATTAGATATTTTGTGAATCTCAATTACTGGTTATTAACTCACCATGTTTTTTGACGATCCCTCTTTTTTCCATTCATTTTTTTATTAAACATGTTTTTGATACAGTAGAGGGAAAAGATTTATCATAGGTAAGCTCATAATTATTACAGGTTATGTTATAAGATACACTAGAAACATTATAAAAATGTGTTATATAGCTCCCTGTAAATATATGTATATGTGTATATATATTTTTTAGAGTTTGGTACAATGAAAGTTATTTGCTCAGTTTGTTGGGTATCGGTAGGATGTTGATGCTACGACAATTACAATTGTTCACTAATTTTTATTTATATTTCTTATCGGAAAATTATTAAATAATGGGTAAAATACTTTCTAAAATGAGGATTAACAAGTCTTATCGATTTTAATATAAATCTGAAGATGAAACTGATAAGGTAGATTAGTAATATAGTTTTCTTTTTTTCTAGTTTATATGTGAAGTTTTGTTGTCATTTTTCTATTTTCGCTGTAAGATATAATAAATCAGTTTTATCTTTTCTGCCTTGAAAAATGTTTTTAATAAGATTAATAACCCTCATCAAATTAATCTTGCTTGTTATTCCCAAGCGTTGCAGTGCTTCTAGTAGTTTTAACCTATATATACTGTCATAAAGTTGTCTGATTTCTATAAAGTGATGTTGGTTAACATATTGGTCAAATGCTATTTATAATGGGGAAGGTATGATCTGTTGTCCAGGAGCTTGGCTGAAAGTCACAAGAAGATGTTATGGAATCTAGATCTAGAGTGTCTTCAAAGATTCCCTCAGGTGTTTTCCTAGTATCCTTTCATCTCTCACCTTGGAGTTATGGTAAAAGGCCAGAGCCAGTATCTTGTAAACTGCAGACAGATGAGCTATCTCACTATAATTTTTACATTTTAGTTGATTGCCTTTTTTTGAATAGGCATAAGAACTGCTTCTACTATTTCCTCTGAAACGCATTTCTTTAGTCCTAATATCCCATACCATCTAGTAAACCTCATTCAAGTTTTTATTCCCTGAATGTTTCTGCAGATCTGATGGAATATCATCAGGTCCAGGAGACTCACTGTTTATTAGACCCTTATTCTTGAATCTTCTCTCGATTTTGTCATACTGAATCTCAATGTCAGTATTATTAGGCCAGTAAATGTGTGCACGCACTATCTGGCAGATACTCTTACATGGCTCTCACAAAGGAAAACAGAAAAGTGTTTCTTGCCTGGGAAAGAAGAGCTTTGCACAAAATATTTGAACCCATCAAGAAGAAGTACAGAGGTGCATCAGAAACAATTCCTGAGTAATAGGAATTGTATTACAAACCTGACATTATGTATTATATCAAAAATTGTCAGACTTCATCAATTGAGACTTGTTGAAACAATGAAACTTGTCTGACTGACTAAGGAGATGCTTTAAGGTATACGAGAGAAAGAAGGAAAATATGTTGGCCCTGGAAATGGTGGCTAGTGACTCGGAGGAGGGGTTGAATCCGTAAATAGAAGCCTAGCTTGGGAAGCGCAAGGAATGGTCAAAAAATATGTTTAAAGGAAATTAAAGCAATGCTTATGAGCAACAATTTAATTTTATTATGGTAAGGTGATTGAAGTCATATCCTGTAATATGGGTTAAATTATATAAATTTAGTTGTAATGAATCTAAAAAACAATATTTACTGGATATTTATCCTTTTGCAAATTTTTGTCCTTGGTTAAAATAAGATATTTAAGGCCATACAAGTGTTTAGCCTGCATCATAAATGATTTAAGACTTTAAAGAAATAATAAACAAACTTATGTTTTTAATTGAGGGCTATACTGAATTTATATATATATAAAGAGAAAACATATTGGAAAATACAGTCCTTTTGACATCAGTATCCTGACAATGGGAGATAAAGCCCAATAACGTGATTGTACCTGAACCAATGGATGTCTTCTGTTATACCCGTATCATTAAACTTCATACTCTCCACTACCAGCTCAATAAGAGGTGACTTCTCTTTGTCTAAAATTTGAACATTTAGGCAGTTTTTGCTTAAAAATCCATGGTTAATATAAATGTTTTCTCAGGGTTAATTTTTTTTGTTATTAAAAAAAAACAAAAAACATTTAAGCAACCTTTTAAACATATATGCCTTCGGATGCTTGTCGGATACTCTATGATTTAGTGCTGTAGATACCATTCAGTTTCTTTCTAAATATACTGTTTGGCAGTACTCACACATTAAATTATTATTGTTTTGAAGTTCTCTGTCAATAATTAATATAGTGTTTCTTTCTTCTTTGAAATTCTCCTGTGGAGTCATAGGAACTTTTAACAGTTTTTTTCTGCAGAAACTACTTCATTTATTTTTACAAGGATGCTATGGGGCAGCAGGTATATGTAATGGTCAAAGTAGGTATTCCAAAAATGTCTTAGTCAATTCTCTCATTCTTTAGGGTTATATGAAGATGAAGTAAGTTAATACTGCTTACTCCAACATCTATTTTAATATTCCTGTGAATACAAATGATAAGATCAGTGGAATCACTTTAGAGGTTTTTTAGTCCCTACCAAAAGTAGAGTATGCCACAGTAACTTAACTAACCTAACATATTGTATATTTACGGACAAATGCATTGTCCTTTGAAGAAAATAGGATGAGAAAGGCATTTAAATAAGAAGGGTAGTTTCATCTGTGCTATGGAAGTCACCATTAGCAATTAAAACAACACCATACACTTAGAACGTAGTAAACAAAGCTTTTGGCACCCTCCTTCCTAGATTACTTCCTTCATAAATCTGTTTTCCTTTGACTGTGGCGAGTGGCATTTAAGTTGTTTTCATTAACCCCATCATTGTCAATGCCACCTTCATCCAAATATAAATCTAATGAATTCCATAAGTGGGAAAACTTACAAAAATTATTCCCAAGCCCCTAGGATCAAACATTTTGTCAGGGGCATATTTCTTAAATCCACACACTTTTAAGCTGGCAGTTCTTAGTTTTCTTATCTTCCATCATTTATACATCCATTTTATCTCTTTGCAAACCACATTTTCCGTCAATTTCAGTTTCAATCCTAATAATCTTTATACTCAACACAAAGAAATTATTCCATCCAGTTGCACCACTAGTTCAGTTCATGAGAACGCCTTTTTTTTGTTGTTGTTCTTTTAAGCTGCCACCAGAATGAGCCCATTGTGCTCATTGAATCATGAAGATATTGCAGTACTCCTACACTTCTGGAGAAAGTTAAACTCCCTTGTTCAGTCGAATTGCTATCTTTGATGATGTGGAATGAGATAAACATCTTAAAAAAAAGTGTGATGAGAAACTTATATGGATATTACATTGTACCTGTAATAAGTATTGGAATGGTTTATGTAATCTTTAATGTCATTGTATCTGGAATGAGGAATTATTGAAGGAGAACATTTCAAATCGCCTCCTTTACATTAATGCCATTTAATAAGATTATGTCATTTTCTCAACCCTTGGCCCCAGTGTTTAAGAATTTTTATTCAAATATTTAGGTTATGATTATTCAAAAACTAAAACTGAACTGTACATTTAAGTAGACCCATTGAAAGGAAGAGATTTAGCTTGGCATAAAGAACCTTCTCATATTTTCTAATATCAAAAAAGACATTTTGAGTAGCATGACTTAATATAAATTCATACGAGCTCTGTTTTGAGAAGTAAAGTAGAAATCGATTTACTCTGAAAATAGTATTAAAAAAGAGCAATCACATCCTCTCTGAGAGAAGTTAACAGTTGTAAGAGAGGTTTTTTTTTTTAAAGAGAGGGCATAGCATCAACATCCACAAACATAGGCGGAGTGGGGATAGAAGAAGACAAGGATAAGGCTATATCTGCCGGGTTCCACCTGAGTTGTAGACGATAGGTAGGTAGCGGGGGCGTGCCTTGAGGACGCGGCCTGCCCTCGAACGATGATGCTACGCGAGTGTGGTGAGCAGCTCGGGCTCCGGGGACCAGCAGTTGTCGGACAACCAGCAGCCGATCACCACTGTCACCAGCCCGATCAGCAGGGCCAGCACTATGTACAGCTCAGCATTACCTGCAACATCAATAGTTTGAATTAATTAAAAGGCTTCAAAGAAGAAACATTCCAACACTTGAAAATGTTATCAAACTAGTGGAGAACAAAATAATGATTCTAATAATGTAGGTAGATGAAAGAATTGGCTACGCTTCCACTGTAATAACTTATTAAAACGACAGAGCGCTTTCGATGCACTGGATCATCGTCAGTGCCCGAAGGTTCTGGATGTTGACTAGACGGCGCTTGGAGCTAGACTCTATGGTCTAGCTCCAAGAGTGCTATGGCCCAGCTAGACTGCCCAGCCTAGTTCCAAGAGCCGTCAGGTCAACATCCAGAACCTTCGGGCTCTGATGATGATGCACAGCATCGAAAGCGCTCAGTCGTTTTAATAAATTATTAGTGGAAGCGTAGCCAATTCTTTCATCTGCCTACATTAGAAGTCACTTCCTGCCAGAATGCCAACTCAGGATTTTAATAATCATTTGAGGTTTATCATCTCTGTTGACCTTCGCCATTGATTGGATTATATTTTATATATTTATAATAGGTTATATTTTCACAATTAATTAAAATGCTATATTACGTATATTGAAATAATAAAAATAATATTTGCTTACTTTCTTACAGGGTGGAACAGAGGAAACGCATGTTTTCACTAACGAATGACTGGGACACGGCTTGATAAAAATAATAAAAACTAGCATTGATAGATTTTTTGACACATTTCTGAAATATATACACTTTAATTAGTTTAGAAAAATTTTGTCTTGGAGATGAAGTAATACAAATTTGGATCCTCTCCCGAAAGTTACGCATGGCTCTCTCCGACATTTCATTCGACGCGGCTTAAGTTTCCCGACGAATTGAATTCTTCAGGTCATGGATTGTGCGAGGCTTGTTCATGTAGACTTTTGATTTTAAATATCCCCACAAATAGAACTCGCACATTGACAAATCGGCTGAGCGAGGGGGCCTCTGTAACTACGGAATCCTTGTTTCTAAAGTACTGCTCGACAACGAACACAAGATGCTTTACGCTCCATAGCGACTGAAACTGCATTGAATGCGCAATCTGCCAACATTCATTCAAGGTCAACACACCCTCTCGTTGCCGCGTACTAGCGGTTCAAAATATATGCGTTTCCTCTGCCCACCCTGTATATTTATGGAATAAATGATATTGCTAAATATAAACTCAAATACATGCAAATGAAAAAATGCCTTTAACGCATTAACTCACCGAGTGGTGTCTTGCTCTTCCACAAGGAATTGAACCCTGTTTGGTCATGCCTTGTCCAATCTCTCAAGCCCACAGGAGGCATCCTGTACATTGGCTTAGCTATCAGTCCTGTTTGAGCTGAACCCTGTGACTGGGAGCTTGGAGATCCTGCCGCCGGCTGCCCGTGTGTGCCGGCCTGGCCCCAACTCACCCCTGCAAAAACATATGTTCCTAAATTAAATAATGTATCAGTTAAATTTCTTTAAAAGCAACTATCTACAGTAAAATGTCTACATTTTGAGCCCTGAAAGTAAGTAAAAAATAAGTAGATTTTGTATTTGAAGTGAACTTCTTGAACAACACCTCAAAGATCCTGGATTTCCAAGTGTCCTTTTGGAAAACATTTTGATTACTGAAGTGACAGTTGTCTATTTATTGCAAGTAACTGCATTTAATTAACCCTCGGTCGGGCGCGTCAAAAATATACCGCCTTCGGGCGCGTGTATCTCAGAGATACAACCTTAACCGTTTTTACGGAAATACAGTTTTTTAATATATATTTTGCACTAAAATGTTAAGTGTGTAATTAGAAATCATATCTGAGGAAGTATTTGTTTGAAAGAAGTAAATAATTTTCAAAATTGACACGTACTATAATAAAAAAAATCATGGTAGATAATATAACCAAGTTGGTTATAGATTCATTGTTATTAAAACCGTGGACGATAATTTTTAAAATATAATTAAAACATACAAATACCAAAAGAAATAGTTTAAATGCACATGTCTTAATTATTCATAATTCATTTCAGTTTGTGAACAATATAAACAAAATATTTAAATATAACTTCATTCAAAAATAAGTAGCACGAAATCACTTTTAGATAAGACTTATTAAAAATCATCTAAATTTTAATGCACCAATCCAATGCAAAAATACCAGATTAATTATTATCTCTTTTGCAGAGCTGCATTACAATTAGGACAAGGCGTGGAACTATGTTGTAAACAAATTTTGCTCTTGCAAATCTCACATGAATAATGAGTAAACCTACATTTCTTTTCAGTTTTGCTTGGTTCACATCATTTGCTTTAGTTCGTTGTAGTGGAGGGACTTTTTTTATGCTGTTCTGTACTTGAGTTTAATGTATGGTCCAATGAGTCTCTGTACTCGTCAAGTTTCGTCCCTAGTTCGGTTGGTAAACGTCTACTGTTGTCACTGGGTCATAAAATATTTTCTTGAATAAGTTCTTCTGAAAGCTCATGTATGAGCAAAATAATAGAAAAATTGGTTTATATGGTTCCATTTAATAAAGAGAAAGTTAATTAATGTATATATTTATGAAATACAGATTTCAAAAAAACTTACAAGATTCGGCGCGTGGTATCTAGGAGATTAAACTGAATGACAGGTGAAACACACGACTCCATCGAACACAGTGACACTACTGACCTTGATGGGGAGGGGGTCCTAAAAACCACATAACTCGAAGCACTACACCAACACTCTCTGCTAGGAGGAGTAACAAATATTTTTCTAGAAACCGTGTATCTGAGAGATCACGCACCCGACGAAGGGTTAATGAACATTTTCCTTAATACACTTTCATTATGTTCACGAAAATAACGCTTTTCGAACCATCAACTCCTTACAAGCACGCTGAATTTAGCTTGTAAACCATGCCCGATTTTCAGTCTTATTAAACATCGTTATTAACTTATTAAACATTATTATTATTATTAAATCAAATCACTTGCGGATAACTAGCCCAATTCCGTCCAGTTTAATGATGATTAAATTAAAATTGTATTTTATATTAAACGGATTAAACATCGTTTTGTATGTGTTCATTCGTGCATCTAATCATTGGTAATTGTTAATTCGGGGAAAGCCTGATATTCTGATAGACCCATTATTCAGAGAAAATCAGAATTAGATGCCTCTCTTGTGAGTGGTTGCCATCCGCACAACCTCCTATCAAGTCAAACATCGGTCCTCAAGTTAAATCTTTAGATTTACGAGACCTATATTAACATCCTAGATAGAACATAGAACAAATATGATGGGCACTAGACCGTTAATATAAACACATACTCTTGAATACTCAGATGATATACTCTGAGTAACCAAGCAGAACGACCAGCAAAGCGTTGACACAATCAATCTTAAAACCTCGATAATCAGGACATTGACTTTGGAAGTTTACTTGATGAACTTATGCTATTTATTGATTGTATCTATCGTTGCACCGACATCGAAGACCATAAGTCATTTTGTTTAGTAATATCGTAAAATTATACTGTGTAATATGTTGTTTTCTTTTTAAAATTCGTCAGTAATAAATTATTATTAAAACTAACTCAGTAGTGACCACTCCCAAATCATTTCATTATAGAAATTTGAAAAACCGAAAATTTATAATAAGATAAGTAAAAGAGGACAAATTGCTATTTTGATGTTTTGTATAAGGAAGAATGCCGAGAGAAAGTACAAAGATCTTGGTCCAAGTGTTTCGAAATACGATTGTTATGAGGTTTGTAAATACGTTCTTCTTTCACAGAAACCACCTAATCACACATAAATTAATCATGAAACACAGAACATAGGAACCTTTACTAATTTAACGAAAGCCAAAACTTTTAAAATATACAGCGAAATTTTAGCAGATTTCCCTTAAGTACTTATAGCGCGAATTTCCAAAAATTTCGACAAATGTACATCGATCCTACCCAAGAGATGACGAAAATGAGGTCCGTTCAAAACTACATATGTGTGTGCGCGCGCGCGTGTGTGCGTATGCATTTGTCTGTTAACGCTCTAGTGGTGGCAATTTTGGTTTCATCGTTACTAAACTCTATATTTAAATGTTTTTTGCAAAATTAAAGATCAAGTTCGTTAATAGCTAAAGGAGGTTGGAGGGGTAATTTCGAAAATTCAAAATATTTCTTATGCATTGGGTAAAAAAATTGTATAGAATAAATCTTATTGCAAATGTAATGTTCTATAAATGTACATCTACATTTTTTTTTCTACATTGAATATTAACCATATTTTATGTACCCTCACTCCTACTCACGTCATATTAATAATAAGCTGGTATATCATGAACTACTTCAATCCAAGGTTAAATACCAAATATGGTGTTCATTGAACTTTTACTATGTGAGGTGCATGCAAAAGATTTATGTGACGCTGACGTCATCAATTAAGATTATTTGTTCTTTACACGAAAAAAAGTGCATTTCTTCTAAACCACACTTGATATTTAACCGTTTCAGTCAAGACCAAAGACCATATTTGTATTTATATATGGGGAGAGGGGCGGGTCCAAAAATTTAAAAAATCTCCGTGTTTATGTGTCCTAGCCTAGTTTCTGTACTGCTGTAGCGTGATAAATCCTCTATTTCGGATAACTTAACCTCCCATCTATGAAAGATGATTCGACTTTTCCAACGGAAATACGGAAATAAAGAGCCTAGTTACCCAATACAACTCATTCCATATCCTCCTTAGGCATAATTAATTAGTTTAGAAAGGAAAACATTATCGTGTAGTGCATGGCTGGTAGGTTGTTTTTTTTTTGTTTTTTTTTTAACCAAAACTCACTCTTAAAATTATTAATACGAGTAATAAAACTAGTAGGCTGTGTAAATCTTTAATGCCAGCTTATAAACCGTCGGTTACTATTAAACGCTTGAAACATTCCATGGCTGGCCAATAGTTTCCAAGTTGTGACTGTGTCGTTGAATATATTTTTTTTGCCTGGAAGTTGTAGGGAGGTAGCGAAGAGGGGCCTTAGATTGACCTCCGTGGATTAGGTAATGCATTTCTGATCAGCCTCTCCCGCAACCATTTTCCACCGCATTAGTCTTTTAGCCTCTACCACTTCGCTACCAATACATAAATTATTGTTTTACGTTTCGCTCCGACAGTTATCAGCGAAGTTTGAAATTTACGATTTGGTCTGTTGCCTTCGTTAATCATCCTGTGACCCAGCCCATTTGGTAGTCCAACGCTTTTGTGAAGCAACTCCGTCGGCGGAGAGTTTTATTTTCTTTCATTTTTAAAATTGTTTGAACCATTGTTCGAAAGGATAACATGTAGCCTGTGGTACTTGTAGATGATCTTTGTATTCAACTTGCAAGCACTTTCGATGCTAAGGCGCCATCTTCAACATTCTCAATTACTTACAATTAGCCAGTTGTTTTGATTTTGGAGGTTATCCTACGAATGGTGTTGAGCCCTTGTAGGTAGGTAGGATGTTTGTTAGGGCAATCAACATCGTGGTTCTTATGCCCTTTAGGAAGTGTAAAATTTAGTGTTGTGGTTACTTTGTATCTGTGATTGTTTTAGTATATATTACAAAGTAATTAAATTATACTGATCTATTTACAATTTACAGTTATATACAGTTTTAGTAGATTTCCCTTACGGGAAATCAGTTATTGAGGTTGTACTCATAACGCGATTTTCAAAATTTTTCTTCAAATATCCATCGATCCTACCCAGGAGATGACAAAATGAGGTCCGTTCAAAACTGTATGTATATATACACATATATATGCCTGTTACCGCTCTAGCGGTCGCAATTTTTGACTTATCGTTACCAAACTTGATATTTAATCGTTTTATATAAAAAGAGAGACCAAATTTGTTATCGGTGGAAATCGTACAAGGGGGAGTGGGGGTTTAGAGGGGGGAAACTTCGAAAATTCGTAATCTCTCGGTTATTATGCATCGGATCGAATAATTGTATCCAATCTTATTGCAAATGTAATGTTCTATAAATGTTGTTATGTATCTTTTTTAACTATCTTGATTATTTACTGAGATATTTGCATTTTTTAGTTTTCGGTCTTCAGTAAAGCCCCACGCCTACTCATCTCATATTTTCAATATTCTATTATGTTATGAAGCACTTTATTTGAAGCTTAAATACCAAATATTATTCTCATTGAACTTTTACGTTTTGAGATAAATGCAAATACGTGGCGCACTTGGGAAATCTGCTTAGTTAACGCAGCCCCTGCGTGACGGACTTTTTTAATTTATAAGTTGCGTATCCTATTCTTGTAGGCCAGCAAGGACTATAGCACTTACGACTAGTAGCATAAATACATTCTAAAAGCTCTTCTTAAAGCCACATGGAAAGCATCTCTTAGTGTCATACAGGCTAACTATATTAAGAGTATAATGGTACTTAGAAATTGACAGATAACTTGAAAAAGCTAGCTAACAAGACATAGTAGCACAAAGTGGGTGTTAATAAATAATACCTAAGCTGTTCATGCTAAAAGAATATAATTTATTAAAATCGCGAATTTAACTTAAACAAGAATTTGATTAAACTAATTAACTAGGAATAAGAGAAAATAATTTACAAATAATGCTGTTGCATATTGATACAAAGGAATCAAATTCTATGGATTAAAAAAAGACAAATATTACGTGAAAAAAATGCATATTGCGTTAAGCCTCTCATAATTTGTAGGCCACTAAAACAAATTTTATTTTTATTTTTTATTTATTTATTTGGAGCTTCGCAGCTGTGGCGATGTTGCTCGGGGAAAAAACTGTATAAAATTGAAAAATAAAAAAAACAAAACAAAAAACGAAACGAAACAAAATTAATTTAAACGAACATAAAACAACATAACAGAAATGTAACATGAAAAATAGAAAAGTAACACGAAACAGAAATGGAACACGAAAACAGGAATGGAACAAAAAACAGAAGCAGGCAAACAGAACTGAAACGAAAAACAGGGCTGGAATGGATCACAATACCAAATGGAAAAACAAAACACAGAAATGGAAATCAAAAACAAAATGGAAAACAAAAACCAGAAAAGGAACACAAAAACAAAATGGAAATACAAAAACAGAAATGGAACACAAAAACAATATACAGAAATGGAATATAAAACCAAAATGGAAAACAAAAACCAGAAAAGGAACACAAAAACAAAATGGAAATACAAAAACAGAAATGGAACACAAAAACAATATACAGAAATGGAATATAAAACCAAAATGGGAAACAAAAAAAGAAGAAATGGAACAAAAAAACAGAAATAGAACAAAAACAGAAATGGAACACAAAAACAGAAATGGGACACAAAACCAAAATGGGAAACAAAAACAGAAATGAAGCATAAAAACAGAAATGGAACAACAAAAACAGAAATGGAACGCAAAAATGGAACTCAAATAATAGAAATTGAACAATAAGTAGAAATAAAACAATAAATGGAAATCCAACACAACAAATTGACAAACATAATATAGAATCCAAAACAAAAAATATTAAACAAGATATAATAAAATATATAAATTGTTGAATAGCATGGAATATGTATCTAAAATGAATTTAAAATAATTGAGATTTAGATCAGATATAAAACTCGTGTATCAGTGGAGTTACATACTCAATATGAGTTACTGAACAACGTAAGTCATGAATTGCATTATGGTGAGAAGGGGGAAAAACCTTCAGTTTTGCTAGACAAAGAGAAACGATGAAATATTTACTTTACATATATTCAAAGAGTTTATAAAGAGCTCAGCAAACATACAAGCACATACACACACACGCACACACACACACGCGCGCTCGCAGACAAAACATTCACAAAAAGACTAGAATCGCAGCATGCATTTATTAGAAAATTATAAAATCTCTTTTAAAATGCAAGTATTAATTGTGAGTACAAAACTAAAAAGGGTTCACAGGATAAGAATAATGGAAATATTCTTTAGCCAATGGTTTATATAATATTTTGATCAAAGGTAGTTGGAAATGGGAAATAATGGAGGCACATAAAATATAATGTTGTTGGTAATGTACATGGTAGTTAGACAGATCATGTTGCCAATTAGAAGTTACCTTACGGAACCAGGAATCTCAGAATGTTCCCAGCCCCTCGGTGACAAGATTCTTTTCTTCCCCATTCAATACCTCCTCATTAGAAACCAGATATAACCAACTGATGTTCAACATTTTCCTGAATTTTTCCGTTCTTTTTCCACCCCTTCCTAATTTTATTCACCCTTCGTCACATCCAATGGTCGACATTTTTATTTACATATAAAGCAGCTTCTTCGACAAAATTTTTATACCGTTTTACATTCCGTTTCTTACTTCAACCTAGTAGTAAATAGGTCATAATCACTGCGGGGGAGGGAAGGAAGGCATTTTTTTAATAATCAGAATGAAGCACATTGTGCCTCACCACAATTACAACATACACATTTAATGATATATTGTCTCCAAAATCCTTCTCAAATTCCTATTATGTGAAAGTCGACTTTTAGCAGATTTCCCTTAAGGGAAATCAGCTATTGAGGTTGTACTCATGACGGAATTTTCGACATTTTTCTTCAAATGTCCATCGATCCTACCTAGTAGATGACGAAAATGAGGTCCGTTCAAAACTGTATATATATCTCTCTCTCTCTCTCTCTCTCTCTCTCTCTCTCTCTCTCTATATATATATATATATATATATATATATATATATATATATATATATATATATATATTTGTCTGTTACCGCTCTAGTGGTCGCAATTTTTGTTTAATCCTTACCAAACTTCATATTTAAGCGTTTTATGTAAAAAGAAAGATCAAGTTCGTTAACGGCTGAAATCAGACCAGTGGGAGGGGGGGTTTAGAGGGGAGGATTTTCGAAAATTCGAAATATCTCCGTTACTATACGTCGGATCGAAAAATTATACAGAATCAATCTTATTACAAATTAAATTAAATAAACTATAAATATTGTTATATACATTTATTCTCTATCTTGAATATTAACCGAGATATTTGCATTTTTCAGTTTTCACCAAAACCGCCACTTCTACTCATGTTACGTAAACAATACTCTGATACATAATAAATCACATTATTGGAAGTTTAAATACCAAAAATTGTATTCAAGAGACCTTTATTATACGAGATACATGCAAATATGCACTGGTGACTCCCCCCCCCATCTTAAAGTTTTGGACTACTAAAATTTTATTGATTGAGATAACAATTATTCTGACTCATTATTAATTACAGTACTAGATATAGTAAATAGTTCTCAATAAAATTAATGTGTTATATTCTGATATATTTCAGTAATTGTTTTTCTTTCCGGCGTGAGGCGGGACCCGTTTGTTTACATTTCTAACCCAACGCTTCCTGTCGGCAGGCTATTGAAATTGGATGAAACATTTCTTATTTCCGTTTGTATTTATTCACGGTGTTGTGTTAGCAGTATGTATATTTATCTATTACTAAACTTCACGAGGGAAATCTGCTTAGTTTACGCAGCCCCTGCGTGACGGACTTTTATTGACTCTTACAATAGAATCTGTGTGTGTCCTACAGTATTTTCTTTCATTCACAGATAGTTCTCGAAGTCTTTGCACATTAGTTTTGTAACGTGCTCTGAAGAGCACCATAACTTATGACTACTAGTAACTACTAATTACTAGTAAATACTAAGACAGCCAAAACAACATAGATTATTAAGAATATTAGGAAAAATTGGACTCTTTTAATAATTGCTGAAAATTTGATCGTTTATAGAAAAATGGTAACCTGGCACGCCCTTGTTGATATTTATAGTTTTAATCTTCTAAAAACAACTTTCAGTTACAACCCGAGTTGGCACCTCACTTGTAAATGAGGTATCTAAAAGTTCAACTTGGTTGAACAACTTCAACGAAGTTGAGTATAGATTACTTACTAGGGTAACTGTCAGCTAATTCTGTACAACTCATTACAACAATTGTTGAACTCTCATAAGCTATTGCAAAAATTATAATGGAAATATATCCGTATATATATATATATATATATATATATATATAATTCGTATTTTGCTGATTGTGGGAGTGCAGATCTTGGGAACAGGTCTTATAATAACAAGAAGTCTTCCCACCAATTTCCTTTATCTATCCGATGTATATTAACGGGGATATTTTGAAATTTTAAAATTCCCCTTCTCTAAACCATCCATCTCCCTCTCGTCCGATATCTGCCGTTAACGAACTTGATCATTATTTTTACATAAAACGCTTAAATATCGAGTTCGCCCGCTAAAGCGTTAACAGGCATATATTTATAGTTTTGAAAGGACGTCATTTTCGTCATCTTCTGGGTAGGATCGATGGACTTTTTTGGACTTCCCTTAAGAGATATCTGCTAAAAAGTACCGAACCTTCGGCGAAGCTGTCCACTTGATTTTATACCACCAACGTTACAAAGTACCATAAAAATGAATGCGACTAATATACATTCCTTTTGGCTTGAATCTCAGAATTTTTTATTCTAATTAAAGAGGATGTCTCTTTAACATTGTTCGTTTAAACTCTCCTGCTGTAAATTGACAAAATGTTAATTCTTTACCTGGTAAAAAGTAGTTTTACTTCATGAAATAAACGTAGGTTTGAAAGTGTTTTATTACTCCTCGTAATGTTTATTTTAGTGAAGACCCACATTTCAGACCCGCAATTCCGCTTCCTTTGAAACGACAAAAACTCTTTCTTTTGTGTTGTTTGCGCAACCAACACACAGACAGGGGTCATTTGGATCTATCCCACGCCTTCAAAGTCCTCCTCACTTTGTTACTGAAAAGAATATATTGAGCTTCCCAATTGCAAATTAAATTCAAATGAGTAGGTAGTAAAAAACTTTACTTTCAGAGTTGCTATATGGTATTTTGGCTAAACTTCCATTATATTATGTACACATTTGCTT
The DNA here is from genome assembly GCA_019009955.1 of Riptortus pedestris. Lineage (NCBI taxonomy): Eukaryota > Metazoa > Arthropoda > Insecta > Hemiptera > Alydidae > Riptortus > Riptortus pedestris. The sequence continues at coordinate 54,811,090 of CM032229.1, forward strand.
CTTGCCTATAATCAAAGCGAAACAATTATTACTGAAAGGAAGCTAGTAGATACAAAATTTGGTCTAATTTTCCAACTTCAGCATACATTTATTTGGTCGTGCTCCTTCATAACAGCAACTATTATGTCAGTTTTCAAAATTTAACATTGCGTTTTTGTTTCGTTTTTTTGTTTCTGTCTTTTACCAATTATTCATGTTCTGTTTCTGTTTCCTCTTCATACCTTTACCCGTTCAATAGTTTTTTTTTTCTGTTTTAATAGTTTTTTTCTATTAGTTCCTACTTTATTTTATTTTCCACTAGTGCTATCGCACAGCAGCAACAATGAGTTTATAATAACTAGATTGAATAATTTGGAGTAATTTTTACCATTTGGTTGTGCTATAAATGGTGTAAATCGCTAAACTTGCGTGACAACAAACATTCAAATAAATAAATAAAAAAATTTAAAGACCTCTGTGTTTATATTTAGTTTAACAGTGTTTCAATATTGATCATTTTTGAAAAACATCTAATTGATAAATATAATATGAAAAATGTTCAAAGCGTAAAGAAATGACCTGGGTACTCCGGACTATCATATACTAAACGTCAAGTTAAAATAAATTGATAAGATAATGATGTATGATTATATAATAACCATTACACATGTTATGTTACACACTTGGCCAATATAGCACTATATATAATAAATATTGCAAGGGAAGGGTGTGTGATCTGAATGCTACTTTTTGGTCGTGGGATAGACAGATCACTTGGTAGATGTTTAATGGACTGTATGATATTAAGAGGGGGAAGAAACTTGACTGAATTTTGGTCTATGAAATTATAATTAATAAATAAATACATGCAGGCCTTGTTGTAATGTAGATGTTGAGACGTGGGTGTAGTTTCCTCCATTGATGGGCCTGCTCACTCATCTCTCCTCGCTCCACCTCGATCTGGGCACCTCTCATTCTACTCCTTCATGTGTCAAACAAAAAAAAGAGTCCCTCACCCCACTAGTGTCACGCATTTGCAATTATCTCATGACGTAAAAGTTCAATGAAAACGATATTTGTTGTGTAGCCGTCAACTAAAGTGCTTCATAATATAACAGCTTATTGTTGATGTGGCAAGTAGGAGTAGGGGTTTACTGAAGGCCGAAAAGTAAAAAAAGCAAATATCTCGGTTAATATTAAAGACAATGAAAAAACGGACATATTACCATTTTTAGAACATTACGTTTGCGATAAGGTTGCTTCTATACACTTTTTCGGTCCGTTGCACAATAACGGAGATATTAAGAATTTTCGAAATTCGTCCCCTCTAAACCCCTCCCCTCCTCCCAGGCCGATTTCAGCCGTTAACGAACTTGATGCTCCTTTTATGTAAAACACCTATATATTGAGTTTCGTAACGATTAAAAAAAATTGCGACCGCTAGAGCGGCAACAGACATATTTATTGACCTCATTTTCGTCATCTACTAAGTAGGGTCGACGGACATATGAATAGTTTTTTTTCGAAAATCCCTCCATGAGTTCAACCTCAACAGCTGATTTCCCCTAAGGGAACTCTGCCAAAAACGTAAATATCTCGATTAATATTTAAGATAGAGAAAATTTTCTTGTTTTTTAATGTGAGCGTTGACTAAATTCTTGTCTTTTTTTCCAGTACTTTTTGGTCCAAATGATTTGTTTCCCCTTGATATACAGTATTTCCAGTATGAAGTATTGATTTATTAAAAACGGCTTAACAAACAATGACTTTTTTCTTGCCAAATATCAAACTTGTACTTTGGTGATATCCTGTTGACAATAAAAACATTTAAACAAGATCAAATTGTTGTGCGTTAAAATAACGTTTTTGATCGTCGAAGCCATCGTCGACTACCAGAGACAATCATACAATAGATTAAAGATTGCTCGAAGTATTGAAGAAATTTACTTAATATACAGTCAGCTAATTTCAAAGTGCTCCGAACAATTTTGCTCCTAGAGCTTCAAATTTCCAGTTTACCTTGACGACACCGTTATTCAAAATCTCCCTACTGCAGCGAACTTCCTACATACCCATAAAATCCCAACTGAATTTAGAGGCTGAAATTGATGTAGCCCAACGGAGTCTTTAGTGAATAAAGTAAGCATATATGTGCACAGTCCAATCTCAGTTAATTTCATATCTTTCTTTAAGGTTGTGTAAGTGGGTCAGTGGTTTAGTAATGTAATTTAACAGCTGACTGCATTTAATACTCCTTCTAAAACATTCTTTGCTCCCAGTGTGGATGAAGATACTTTCATGAGTTTGCTTTTAATGTTATTGTTGGAGGGCTAGAAAGAAGAATGAAGTTGTTGTGTGGGTAATGCGGCAACTAGTTGTAAGGAAACATCAGGCTAGATTAGAGGGGCGTTTAATCGCAGCGGGGTCGGAAGAGCGAGAGGCTACAGCCTCAATTAACCGGACAAAGAGGTTGCAATGCACTGCCCCGGAGGAGTATTAAAAATTCCTGGAGTTTCCAGAGCCCTCTTCCGGAGTGGCTAACTGCCCCAGACCCTCCGCCCTCCATTATTAAGTGGTGGAGGAAACTCTAATACTGGAAGCCATTAAATATATAATATCGAAACTGGGAGCGGGTGTTTGGAGATAATGCAGCCGCAGAGTGGATATTGACCCGGGCCGCTGTTCATTACTGCAAACTTCTTCCTTTTCCCTTTTCGACGGGCGGTTTGTTTACTTCTGCAAATGGCACAAGTGGAACTATTTTCTTGGGAGAAGTTTTATTTTTGCAGGGGATATCGCTAATTATTGGGACACCTCATAATAAACTGAAACTGACAAGGAGAGCAAACTGCCTGAAGTCAATTAGGTACTACAAGATGGCTTTATAACCTCGTGTGGTGAGCAACACCATTTCAAATATAAATGCGAAAAATATTCAAATAAAGGGCTAGAACCGCCAGTATAAATGATACTGTTGTCATACCTGTTGGTGTATACCGTCGTCACTGGCTCATGGTGGAGTACAGCTGTCTAGCGCTTTCGATGCGATGGCATCATCTTCAAGCCTGTAAGATGTACTTACTTTTGACTGGCTTGAAGATGGTGCCTTCGCATCGAAAGCTAGCTGTACTCGATCATCAGCCAGGGAACACGGTCTCCACCGACATGTATGACAGCAGCAAAAAAAGTTGATATGGCCCCGACATAAGCTCATTTCAAATTTTAAAAAATGTTATGATGTTCTTCATTTCAAAAGATTTAATTTGGAAATCATATGCGATAATACCGTTCTAACAAATCGAATCAAAAATGCTATTGAATAGGATCTATAAATATTTTCATGGTAAAAAAAAATTTTTTTCTTTTCCTCCCTACTATCCAAACCCTCTTATCTTACTCGATTTTGATCAAAATGGAAGGTGAAAAGGTAATAAACAGTCCTAAATATGAAATTTCAACAGTCTAAGACTAGTCCGAAACTAGTCAAAATGGGTACAGGGCAGGTCAAAACGGGCAAATGAAGTAAAGAGTTTGCAATTACAATGCTTGCATTAGTTCTAACAAGGAAGTTAAAAACCAAAGTCTGAAGAATAATAACTACTTTTACTATTTACTAGGTGAGGAAAAATAGTCTTCACACTGAAACTTGATTCAGTGTGTGTGCGTTCAAATTAGGAATGCTCGTGTCAGCATACTCTATTCTGACATTGTATCGGGCATCTATTACTAATGGTTGTGGTGTGACCTGCGACCCAGCGCTGCGTTGTATCAGGGCTTGCTGACCCTTACTCCTGAAGGGACATAAATATTCAGGAGCTCAGGCGTCCGGAGAACAAGGCCCCTTCTACATGGCTAATCACTCGGAGAGGGCAAATATCGCTTCCAGGCCCATTTAAGTTGCCTCGGACCAGGAGAGGAACTAGTGCACCGACCCGGGGAACACAAAGGACATACGGATTTGTACATGGAATATTAAATAATCAACAGGTGAGAGAGTGGGAATAGTGGAGGAGGTGGAACTGACGTTGGGTTATTCATGGAGACTGCAATAGTTCAACCTTTCTCCGTAGTTAGCTGAGATATATATGAATATATAAATACTGCTGATATGGCAGTGAGAGATACTAAGAGTTAAAAGGTTTGGAAAGATATATTTTCAAATTAAATTTTAATTGTTTATTACGCCCATATAAACTACAGTTGTTATTCTCACCTGAGCAATAGGAATTTATTTAGTGACGAGCTCATTAAATAAAATCCTTAGCCCCACCCTCGCTAGAAAAGGGGAGTAACCTGTAGACAATTCGTCCCTAGCCGTAGTAGCGAAAAGTGGACGTTAATAAATAATAATAATTAACCTACAGAATGAAAGTCTTATTTTTCACTGTATTCTCAGTATTCCTAGAGATATATTAACAAGGAATACAATTACCTTATTAAAGTACATAAAAAACATAGTTTTTATATTTCATAGATTAATGCTTTGAAAGGCATTTGTTGCGAGAAGAGTTTTATCTCCTTTTTTCAATACTCCGAGCTGACAAAACACATCGAAGCTAGAACAATATGGATTTGCTATTTGGGGTGGGGCTATTTTTTATTATTATTTATTTGAGATGCCGCTACAATGGCGATTCAACTTTTAACATGTTAAAATATAATTCTACAAAATTAAATAAATATTAAAATTTTTACAAAACTAAATTTTGCATATGTACAAAATAAATAGAATGGACAAAACTAAATATAAATTGTTAGTATTTACAACATAAGGGGGGAAAGTTAATAAAATTAAAGGAAAAACTATAAAGAATTAACTGGAAGGAGATAAAACATATATTCCACGTACAGTGAGTGCTTGGTATATATAACTTTCATAATGGTAAATAACAACTTTTAAAAATCATCAAATAATCCATTATTTCTTAAATACTTTAAAACATCATCTATAAATTGGCTACTGTCGGCTAGTAGTTCGCATAAATTTGTGGGCCATGGGCACGTTTTTACTTGTGTGCAGTCAGTTAATATGTGTTTTACAATCAGCGTCCAGGTGCAGTAGCAACATATAGGTTCATCTTGTCTGCTCATTAGATATAAATGTGTTAGTCTAGTGTGGTCTGTACGTAGGAGTGTAAGAATAATTTCTTCTCTTCCAGAGTGTCTATTACTTGAGGTCCGGTTGAGAGTATTTGATTTGATTTCTCTAAGTATACTGTCAGTGTTATACCAAAAATTATTCCAGTCATTAATTACGAGTTTCCTTATTTCAGAGAAAAGGTCTTGGTGAGCCACGTCCAAAAAAAGCATTTGTTGATTGTTTGGCTGCTTTGTCTACTTTGAGTTATGCCCACATGGCCGGGTAACCAATAAATAGTAATATGTTTTTGTAGTCTATGAATATTGTTAAAAATTTCAATTATAAGATTGGTGTAGTATACGAGTATGTCATCCAGTGACTTTATAGGGTCGGTCTAGTAAATGCCCTGAAGCTCATTTTCCCTGCTCGCGATAGTGTTTTTGATAGCACTAATGAAGTTAAATTGATCCATATTAGATTTCTTTGCATCACAGTGAACATTTTTTTTTCTTAGTAGACTGCTTTATTTTACAGAAAGTCCTACATACTACACTTTACACAAAGACCGCAAAGATAACAATCGGTGTTTGTAAACAACTGGCTATACTAAGAGACTCGTTGTACTATATCAGGTATATATTCTTAGGAGAGGTATGGAAGAGGATTTATGGAGGTTGCCGTAGGGATTGACCCGACTTTATTCAGAGTTGCTGATAAACTCCGTGGGTTGATGGATCGGGGGAGGAAGAAGAGGAATGGAGATACAGCTAGGAGCAAGATAAAGGAAGGAGCTAACAATGTAACCATTTAACGGCTTAAATCCGAGAATCTTCTGCAGTCAATAACAACTGTTAACAACAAATGTTATTTTGTACTAACCAGTTACTAATAAATATAATAAGGCTGTCGTCCACCTATAGCACCAATATAGTTAAAGAATTGAGTTTTTTTTGGGAGGTGGCAAAGAATGCTCGAGATAGTTTTCTTCATGGGTGATTTGATATGGCAGTTCTTGATCCAGTATTCATTTATCGCCCCAGAGCCTTGGAATACATAATCAGTTTAAGTCCTTTGATGTATCCGTCTCTATCAATCTTCTACGAGTGATCTCTTCCATGTCAGTGATCTATTTTGAGTAAACTTCAACAACATCTGTTAATTTTATGATTTATCTTTCATAAAAATTATTTAATACTTTTTTAAAGGTTTTGGGCACGGATCACTAATATGATTGGTATTACCTTAGCATATTTTGTTTTCACATTTTTAAAATATAGCAAATCTAGTGAAACGTTTTTTCCCCAAAATATATTTAGGTAAAAGGCTTTCTATTTCTGACGTGAAATTACAAATAAAATTGAACGCGATTAAATAATGTTCATAAATAGCAATTATTAAATACATGCCTCTAAGTGCTAGGGAAAATTTTTAAATTCACTGTCCTGAAAATGGAACAGTGGGAAGAAACGGGTTACTGTCAAAGCAGCCAACACAGGCAAATCAAGGTGTTCAATTCAATGGATGCTTAATTAAAAAATAAACTGTGTTGGTAGGTGGTTCGGAGAGCAGGAAAAAAAAAACTCAGGATTTAATTTCTGCTACATGTAAGGAAAAACGATTGAGAAATAATGAAGGGAGAGAAAAAGAGAACTAGAGAGAGAGAGGCTTTCCCCTGCGGTTCATTGCCTCTTGGACCGAGTCCGAGTTAGTTCCACCTTTTACTGCACTTCTTGAATTTAGGGCTAGATGAGTCTATTGTCCTCTCTATGCCATCTCTAGCCTCTGCATAAAATCCCTTTGTTCTCTTCTCTCCTGCGAAGGGGAAAAGTCATTTTAGGAGAAATTTCTTTCTCCAAGTTTAGCGGTTGACGGAACATGTCTACTTTTGGGTGCTCAGATAAAAAGCTCCCTCTCTATTTTTTCACATTTATTATAACGGAAATTAATAAATAATTAACACTCAAATTTCTATTCTACTTCAAGAATTGAAATTTGAGTGTCTGACTTTGGCGCATTTTTGAAAGAGAAAATCGACTGTTAAGGTTCACATTATTGATTGGACTTTTAAAATCATTTACTTGAAATATTAGGTATTATTTATTTGAGATCCCGCTACCATGGCGATTCATCTTTTAACATGTTTGAATATAATTTTACAAAATTAAATAAATATTAAAATTTTTACAAAGCTAAGTTTTACAAAATAAATAGAATGGACAAAACTAAATATAAATTGTTATTATATTTACAACATGAGGAAAAAAAGTAAATATAAAAAATAATTAAAGAAAAACTGTAAAGAATTAAACTAGAAGGAGGCTAAAGTTATTTTCTACTTAAGAGGAGGCAAAACTTATTTTCTTGAAATAGCCATCGATCCTAAATAATAGGTGACAAAAATGAGTTCACCCAAAGATATTTGTCTTTTAGCTCTCAATTTTTCGCAGTTTTCGATGTATCCTGTACTAAATGAACGGTGTATAATGGTTTCATATGTTACTAAAGGCAAATTTGGTAAATGAACGAAATTGACATATCAAACTGATCACCTGCTGCAATAATACGCTTATGTCGTCATGATACATTTTAATATTTATGTAATCCATATCAACAACCATATGAAAACAGGACATGATATAAACATGAGCAGATTATTGAAATCTGAAGTTATCAGTTAGAAGAAGAGCGGATTTTCTCCTACAGCTAGCATTAGGAGAAAATCCGCTCTTCTTCTAACTGATAATTTGATTAATACTTGATTTATGTAAAAACAAATGTATAGATCAACAATCAAGTATAGAACATTAAATATTTTAGCAAAATTTGTTATATAACATTTTCAGGTCCAATTTATAGTTAGGGAATACATCAAATTCTCGATTTTACTCCTTCTTTATAATATTGCGAGTAGTCCATTAACGAATGATATATTTAGTTTTGAATGAACCTAATATTGATTGACAATGCGACTTCGAATGATAATTCCATTTCTCTTAGTATAGATTAGATCCAATGAAAGTCCGTCACGAAGGGGCTGCGTAAACTAAGCAGTTTTCCCATGTGAAGTTTTACAATAGAGAAATCTGCATACTGGTAACACAATACCACCGTGGTTAAATACAAACGGTAATGAGAAATCTTTTAGTTAATTAAAATAAATTCCCAACTTAAACGGCTTATGAATTGTAAGAATAATTTATATTTTAATAAGTCAAATTTTAGTAGTCCAAGAACTAAAGAAGGGGGGGGCGGATGAACAGAACGTATTTGCATAAATCTCACAAAGTAACGAAGGTAAGGTAAGGTTAGAAACGACAGGTAAGGCTAGAAGAAGCTTCCACCTGAGCCGATCAGTTACGGAAACAGCCGACCTAATCCGTACTATACCCGACCACAGACTTCATAAAATGCAAATATCTTAAGGTTAATATTCAAGATAGAGAATAAATGTATATAACAATATTTATAGTAATTTTACTTTGCAATAAGATTGGTTCTATACAAAATTTCAATCCGATGCATAATAACGAAGATATTTTGAATTTTCGAAAATCCTCCCTCTAACCCCCCCTCCCTCTAGCCCCATTTCAGCCATTAACGAACTTGATCTTTCTTTTTACATAAAATGGTTAAATGTCGAGTTTCGTAACGATCAAACAAAAATTGCGACCGCTAGAGCGTTAACAGACAGATATATATATATATATATATATATATATATATATATATATATATATATATATAATTTTGAACGGACCTCATTTTCGTCATCTCCTGGGTAGGATCGATGGACATTTGAAGGAATTTTTCGAAAATCGTGTCAAGACTACGACCTCAATAGCTGATTTCCCTCGAGGGAAATCTGTTTAAAAAAAATTGGTATTTAAGCTTTCAATAAACAATTAAAATATTTATAGGTTTATTTTTTTATATTATTTGTTTGTTAATATTGGTCTTGGATTGTTCTGCTTACTTTTTATGTTCATAGTTCATACGGTTTTAGTTTTTGTTATTTTTATCTGTTCATAAGTTTTGTTTTATTTGATATTCTTTTATGAAATTTTACTTTTTTTAAGGATAAATCACTTTTAATTTGATGGTCATTATTAAATAAATAATATGCGAAGAGTAAGCCGCAGGGGTTTACAGAAGGCTGAAAAGAAATGCAAAAAATACTTTATTAATTTAAGAGTAAACATTAAAATATATATAAAGCGACTGTAGAAAATTATATATTTAAAGAGTTTGTTAATATTACATTTTTCGATCAAAATTAAGGGTGACATTTCACTTTTTTTTTATTTTCCCCTTCCCTAAGCACTCACTCCTTCTGGTTCGAATACGCCCATTAACCTTTAATTTAGTAATGATATATATATATATATATATATATATATATATATATATGCATGCGTGTGTGTGTCTTTGAAAAGGGGATTAGTGCACAGTATAAAATCTGTAATCTACATATTTAGGGTAGTTAATTAATAACTACTTTAGTTGTTATCGAGGGGTTAAAACGCCCCTTGATCTGTTTTACTACGAGTGGATTTCTACTGCTAATTTCAACTCGTGTTTATATAGTGTGGGCACATATTCGATAGTAGTATATTTAAAATAAAAACAAATAGTAATAGTAATATTTTTTAGTAGACCTTCAGAAAAAAAAAATATTCCAGAAAACCCAAGATGACGTTTGAAGGGTAAGTGGCCAAGAGATCTTCTCGTTTAGTGCTCAGTATAACTCCCAATAATACAATCCAATGTTCCCTCCAATGTGGGTATATTCAATGGACAACGTCCCACTTCAAGGCAATAATCAAGCCAATTTTTATATCATCCATATCATTTGCTTGTAATATTTATGTATGTTGTTGCAAATAAACGAATAAATATTTTTTAAAAAAAAAGAAATGTTTTTATCAATCATAGTTTTACATTCTTTAAGTAAATAAAAATGCCTTGAAAACGTTGAAGAATAGTTTTTACGAAATGCGTCTCTCTACCTTTACTAATACCAAACTAATATCGACAAACTTAAAAATCGATAACCTGAAACTTCAGTTGAGCTACTGTCCTCAGCGTCGGATTACGAGACTGATTTACTTACCAGTAGTTGAAGCTTAGGAACTTTGGAGTAGAATTACAAACTGTTGGGTGGTTGAATGAAAGGACACTTAGCCAAGTTCTAAAGCCTTAATCTTGGTGGGGATAGCAATTTAAATAAAATTTAAAAGTTTTGGGTATACATCACCTGGTGAAGCATTGCTTCAGACTAATCTACTTTTAAGTAAGGCCTAAGTTATCCTGAGTAATTGCTACTTTTCTTGCAATCACGACGCTTCACTTTGATCCAAGACTTGTGAGTTTTCATAGATCGTTAGTACTTCATGTAAATGTGTGTTCGTGTTTGTCCGTATTGTAAGTAATAAATCTAGCAACTCGTTGAAGATTTGACCTTTCTGGAAATGTTTATACTAGAAGATGAAAATGGCGAGAAGACAGTGTTGAAGGTAACTACATTAGTAAAGATACCATGACCCAAAACTAATAGCATTCCAAGCAAAATATGCTATAAGAATACGTGCTCCAGTAGCTTCTGTTCTTATTTGAACCATACCAAACACTGTAATTAAATATTATTTATGAACGATCATGTTCAAAATAGTTTTCATCCATTAATGCCCGACTTCAAGCTTTCATTTCTTCAAGATCTCCTTCATTATAGTTTTATACAGAGCAAATTTATCACCTTGCTTCCAAACACCGTTAGTTTCAAAAACTGAAAACAAATAAAGTACAGAAAAACTATCCACCATTCATTGCTTTATAAAATAAATGGTTCGTAGTAGATATAGATAAATACAATGATAAAATAAATTGTAACTATGTCAAATGCATCAATGTTCTCCATTGTAAAAATACCGTAAACAATTTGTCAATTTTGCACTTTTTAAGGTTATAGTGACTAAATTCGTCTAAAATATATTTTTATTATCAAGTGAACAATTTTATTGCGGATAACAATGATTTTGAAGAACAGAATCAATTTCAATGATAAATGATATTTTGCGATTCTGTTCGATCAACACAGGGGATACGATTTTTGGGGACACTTGATACAATATTTAACTTGATGATAGAAATATACGCCAGTGATCCAAGGCCAAGCACAATTAAAATATAGTTCTAACGTATAAAACTGTTAAAGAATAGTTTTATGCATAGAAAATTTTAAATATCTTTATTAATTGTAAAATAAAAGAATAAGAAATAAACGGGTGAAGTTAAATGAAACCATTTAAAAATATTACTAAAATATCGGCGTTATTATTAATAAATATTATATACCTATGTATTCAATTATTAATATATTTTTGTATAATATTAAATACTTCCTTATACCAATTACATTTTTGACCGAGAGCATTCGAATTTTCTATAAGTATATGGAACTTGCTAAAAATTAAATGCCAATAATTAAAAAAAGGTATGTATTTGTTATTATTAAGTAAACGCCTTAGAAGCAAAAACTGTAAAAAATTTAAAAAAAAAATAGTTGCTCCCGGCGAGATTCGATTTCAAGATTACTGGTTACAAAAAAAAATTCACTATCTCACTTAAACAAGATTGTATTTTCCTTAGGTACTAAACATTGAAAAAATTTGGTTCAAATCGTTGGGGGGAAGGCCGTGCACTCCCCTTGTCAGTTCAGTGAGGAGAATGGCAGGGATGCCTATCATCCAGGCTTATCTCACATTAATGTCCTATTTACATTTTTAGGATTACCAAAGGGCCTCTGCTTTATTTTTGTGCACTCAATGTTACTTGTTAAGTCGTTTTAGCTGCATTAAGTAATAACGTGATCTAATGTTCTGAATCACGGACCGTAAAAAATGGTCGGTATTGTAGTTCTGGTGAACTGCAGTAATGAATATTAATAATAAGAAATTCTTTCATTTTGGTCGAGTAGGTACTTCAGCAGCTGATAAACGAAAATCAAATTAAATTATTTATTAACGTGAACTTTTTGCAACTAAGGCTAATTGGGACGTGTTATCTACAGGTGACCACCCTTTTCTAACTAGGGTGGGACTAAGGATTTTATTTAATGAATTTCGTCACTAAAAAAAAAAATAGAAATGGGTAGTAACCTGTAGATAACCCGACACAGTTAACCTTAGATGCAAAAAGTATACGTTAATAAAGAAATACAAACGAAAATCAGAAACATCGTTTAAAATATGTTATGTTAATATGTTAAATATTTCCTTCTGTTGAAATTCTCTTGTTACATGGGATGTAATTTTTGATCATTTCTATATTATTTTTTCGTTAAATAAGTTAATATAATCTACATAATTACATCGTTTCGTTTTCGTTTATTTTTTTATTTATTGATTCATGTTTTTATATTGCCTCTTTGGTTGCGTTTTGTTATTTGGTTGCGTTCTTAGTTTTTATCGTTTTCATTTTTTATTTTGTTTATATTCATTGTTTTTTTATGATGGCAATATCGCCTCGCAGCGAGCGCTCCACAATACTCGTAAATAAATAAATACATAATCTACAATATATGTGGATATTTGACCGTATTATGTTCCGAATGTTCCATGCAAAAAATAACGTAATTATAAACCATGTTGTATGTGTATATTTGACCGCATTTTGGGCCCAATGTTGCACAGTAAAACCTAATTATAAAATACATTATGTGTGTTCATGTTTGACCTTATTATGTGCCGAATGTTCCAAGGAAGAAGTTATGTAATTATAAAGTACTTTTCATGGGCATAGTATGTGCCTAATATGCCATGAAGCAAAACCAAATCTTAAATGACTTTATATATACTATCTCTTTAGAACAAAAGGAAATCCAATATCGTTTTACATTCTAGAAAGTAAGAATTACGCATTTCGTTGGGTTAACCTTCACTAAATAATAAAATTTCTTTGTCACACAGACGTTCACGTTATTCATTGTGTTTAATAATTTTAATAAATTAAAACTTGAGTGACACTTAAAAGAATTACGCTTTGGAAACAGGAGAGGGGAAAAAAAACTGTTTTCCATGGGATTCTAAATCTGCCAATCTTAATTAATAATTCCTTAGAAATAAGGAGTTATAAAATATTAATTGAGGAGAATTTATGAGCCCGAAGGTGATTTATGTGAGTGTCATCAAAAGTTCATTTATTATCACTTTGTTCTTAATAGAATTTCTTACTTTTTCCCCAATTTGTTAATTTTTTAATTTTTTATTTTTAAGTGGGAAGAATGGAGCTAATGAAGAATGACTTCTGATAAAAAAATATATTTCATATTGATATATTAATGTCAATATTGGTATTTCTTAGAGTAAAAATATCAGCGCTCAAACACTCTTTCTATTCTGATGTTGTTTTATTCTGGTTCTCCCCTTCCAGTGACCTGCATCCATATGTTTTTTCTTAAAGTTGGTTTGAAAGTCGCATATCTATATCTCTCATATTTCATTTCAATATCTCATAAATATAAAGAAAATATAGATAACAAAACATAATTTGTAAACATCTTCGGAGATTCTTTCCATATCAGTTCCTATCTACATAGTGGCAGATTATAATACTGGCATCCATATTCTTTTACAAAATTTTATAATTTTTGATTTACTGCTACTTCCTGGACAATTACTTTTAATTTTCTCTTCAATTATAAACGAATAAATATCCATACGTTTTTCCCTTTTTATTTCATTTTTTTTTTCAATACATTTAAACAAATATAAACTTTGTTCTCAAGAATAAAGTCTGTTGTCTACTGACGCAATTTGTGTTTGATCGTTACCAAACTCGATATTTATTCATTATATCCTTGAGGAGGGATTTTAAAAAAAGTTAGTTGACGACCATTAGCAGGAAGATGCCTTCCTCTCCAAGATTAAACATCATGGTATAATAAATTTCAAAACGTTACTCCTACCCCCCTCCAAAAATAAAAAAAACACATTATGACTCACATTTTCCTTAGTTATTTATGACTTCGAGAAAACCACTTTACATTTATTGAATAAAAACGTCATTTCTCATGTAAATGTAAGTTTCTTGTGTTAGTTTTGTTGAAATTTTAATTTAAATTCATTTATCATTAGAAAAACCGAAAAAAGCGCTGTATTAAACTAACTATAGCTGCTCACTAGTGATGATTTGGTAGCTACATAGAAAACGTATCAGTCTTAAAAAATAATATTTTTAATAATTTTAGTTTTCGTTGAAATTAATGATGATAATTTTTTTTTTTTTTTCCAACCCCGAGATCAGACATAAGTCCAAAGCCAGTGCCCTTCTCTTCCCCCACTATTCCCGTCTACTAATGCAATACAGTGAAACTAATCTGATAATCAAAGATTGAAGGCGATTGGCTTTGTGCTTACATTCTTGAAAGCCACATTCAAGCACCACCACAACCATGGAACAGCAATCTGCAAATAATGTGAAACGAGCGACATCCATTACAGAATATTTTGAACATACATTAAAAAACATTAACTGTATCATTAAACTATTTTTTTATTATAATAACCTAAAATAGTATAAAATAAAATTTCCCATAGATAGATTATCTTTATTTTTCACATTAAATAACAAGTATGAAACTCAAATTAAATATTCATTCTCCATGGGCACAAGCTCGTCTGCAGAGAATGGAAATTAGAAGAATTACATCCAAACAATACAAAATTTACTTCTGAATATTTGTATATTATGAGTTTATACAAACATATATTTTTTTAATATTCTTTTATTTATTAAACCGATTTTGAAAAGGGGCTCAGGTTAGCAGAGTGAGCTAAGGCATTCACTGCTTTTAAAATTGGTAAACCTAGAGTTGCGGGTTTGATTCACACATGGGCAATATGAATTTATTTAGTTATAAAATACTTACAGTCATCCGGGCTAGAAAAGGGTGGTTACCAGCAGATAACCAATCTCAGTTAGGCATAGTAGCTTAAATGTGGTCGTTAATAAATAGCAATATCAAATATGAAAAATTATAGATTTATTACACATTCCTGAGTTACTTTTAGATTATTTGTATTTGAAAAATAACATATTCATTATAACTATATTAATTTTCTTTAAATGGTGAACTAACAATGATTTCTTATCATTCTGAAAAATAGTATTTTCTTTTCTTGTTGACGTGAGAATTATTGAAGTTACAAAACAAATACAATATTTGTTTCCATTTGCATAGTTTACGTGAAAATTTACATTTAGTAGTTCTCCTCCATTTTGAATAAATAGAGACACGAGTCTAAAATTTCATTAATTTAAATAATATATATCCGAAAAATTAAAATCTTATAATAGATTGAATGTGAAATTTGACAACTTGGGCCTTCAATATCGTCTCGTTCACAGGGACTCACTATATCCTTTGACTGGCTTTATGAGTTTAAATTACACACACACACACACACACACTTATATATATAGATATATATATTTATATATATATATATATATATATATATATATATTCTAATCATAAGTCATATTGCACAGGCAAAGGAAGGAAATCTCTCATGGCCATCTTGCTTTGAGTTCCATCTCCCTAGTTCTAGCATTTTATTTAAATAGGCTTTGTTCTTAGATCTGAAGAGTCTTCTTCACTGCAGTCTTTATTATAGACGTACGTAAGTATATGGGACATTTCTACTCGAGTAGGCTCGGGCCCGGAAGGAAAATAAGAAAAAGTGAGGGGAAATGGTATGAGGAGCGGGACGATAAAGTTGCTCAATCAGGCATGACTTCCTTCTGGGGATAGCTTGCCTTATTTTACTCTCCACATGTAGAATCCCAGCTCTTCTGGGTTCATCTCTCTTCTCTCTCTTTCTCTCTTTCTCTTTCTCTTTCTCTTTCTCTCTCTCTCTCTCTCTCTCTCTCTCTCTCTCTCTCTCACTCTCACTCCCTCCCTCCTAATTCCATTTTTCTCTTCATTGCAGCCTTTAAATGTTGCTTATTTTTTCTAGAGATCCTCTATTTGCCGTAAGAGGAAGGAATATATGTACGAAGTTGGAGAACATTTAGGTTAACAGACAGATTTCTTTAGTTATATTACATAAGTTGTATTTACTATTTTTCATGTCCCACATACTGGCGATTCTCTCTATACTTGCAAACCACGTACAACTGCATTAAAACTGCAAACAATGAAATGTACTTTATCAAATACAAGAAGGTCATTTTGTAAACATGAACTTACTTTTCTTCTTCAACGTGTTCAGTACTATTGACGAGGTTCTCTGAGCTAACGATTCTGACCCTCTTACATAGATCCAGCCCAGTGGCAAGCTGCCACAGGGTGTACTGACCACCCCCCCCCCCGGGTACTATGGGGCCCGGGTCTACTGAAGACAACTCATTAAATGTCTTTCTTGATCGAGGGGCGTTCTGAGTCGAGGCGATCACTCACTACCTACAACTCTAATTACGAATTCCACTTGAGTCTTGTTCGGTGACGGATAAAGATCTCAGAGGTTTATAATTCTAACTGAAAAAAAAAATCAATTTGAATAAACCTGATGTATACTAAAAAAGATTTGATGGGCTCGATTTTAAAGACGGTATAGAGAATTGTGCTAAAAACCGAAAATGGTTAACATTCAACAAATATCATTAACTAACTCCAATTTTATCAGATTTACCTTCAGGGAAATCAGCTATTGAGGTCGTAATCATGACGCGATATTCGACATTTTTCTCCAAATGTCAATCGATCCTACCTCATAGAAGACGAAAATGCGCAATTATTGTTTAATCGTTACGAAACTAAATATATAGTGGTTTTATGTAAAAAGAAAGATCGAGTTCGTTAACGGCTGAAATCAGACCAGGGGGAGAGGGGGTTTAAAGGGGGAGAATTTCGAAAATTCGTAATATCTCCGTTAGTATGCGTCGGACCGAAAAATTATATAGAACCATTCTTATAACAGATTTAATGTTCTATAAATGTTGTTATGTGCAGTTTTTCGCTATCTTGGTTATTAACTGAGATATTTGTATTTTTCAGTTTTCGGGAATCAGTAAACCCCCCCTCCTACTCATCTGAAATTGACAATATTCCATTATGTTATGAAGCACTTTATTTGAAGCTTAAATACCAATTATTGTCCTCATTGAACTTTTAAGTTTAGAGTTAAATGCAAAAAAGTGGCGCACGTGGGAAATCTGCTTAGTTGACGCAGCCCCTGCGGACGAACTTTTTGATGTCTTTTTGTGCTAATGTCTGATGAAATCGTTGTTATATCTTAGGTCGGAAACATTAGAAAAATATCCTGTTATCTTATGTCTGTGTATGTGTGTTTGAGAGAGAAAGAGAGGGAGAATGTTTTGTGTGCTAGTACGTATTACAAATCTCTCTCTGAGGAGCAGTATAAGGTGTTCTATTCTTTATTTCTTACTTAATAAGAGCCCCATGGAGATAAGATTTACTTCTTAATAATAGTTTGATATCGTATGTACTGCTCCATATTTAAAGTTAACCTGAAGATTCGCTCTAGTGGTAATGGCGAAGAATATTAGAAGTAACGATATTGGACCCCAAAACGGTCGTAATTGTCTTATCGTTACCAAACTCGATATATAAGCATTTCATGTAAAACTAAAGAACCAGTTTGCTAACGGCTGAAATCGGACCAAGGGGAGAGGAGGGGCGGTTTTGAAGGAATAATTTTTACAATGTGATATAAATCTTCTTTTTTATAAATCGTATCGAAAAAATGTATGGAATCAATCTTATTTTAAATTTAATTACCTACAACTATGTTTATATACATATTTTCTCTATCTTGAATATTAACCGAGATATGGGATTTTTTAGTATTCAGTCTTCAGTAAACCACTCTTCTTTGTTATTCCAAGTTAAGAATAATCAAAAATATCACGAACCTTCTTATTCCAAGCTGAAATATCAAACATTGTGTTTAACAAACCTTCTCTAGACGAGACATATGCAATTACATCATGATGACCCACCCCTCCCCCTCTTTTGTTCTTTGTTTACAAAAATTAGAATGATTGAGATAAATATTATTCTGCTTTTTTTTTTATAAACTAGAGTACTAGATATAGTAAATAGTTGTCAATAAAATTAATATATTATATTCAGATATATTTCAATAATTGTTTTTCTTTCCGATCAAAAATATTTTTATCTATTCAGCTCGTAGAGATTGGTTGCCCTGTTTGATTGTAATTTAGACACATTCCGTAATATTTTTAGACATTTTCTTGAGCGCAGGTTGTTTTTTTTCTTGTGTATTGTTTAATTTTGGTTTATGTTAGTGGTTAATTAAATTACCTTGTTAAGAAAATAACAAAATAATATTTAAAAATTATGACATCTGATTTTTGATTTTTTTTTAAATTGTAGATAATGATCCTTCAGGAGAATGTTGCTAAGTAATACTCTGCAGTATGTACTAATGCATTACAATTATTAGCTCACAATATAATTGATGTAGAAGATCTATTTTATGCAAAGACAACTTCTAATTGAAATAAGTTTGTAAGATATCCCAACGTTCAATGACAATGGAGCCGGATAGAAGCAGTCTTATTCCCCAAAGGGCTCGTTTGTTTGCTAGATTCCCTGCTACCTGCTTTACTTTAACGATGAGTATCTAGTTTCTCTTTATTGGACGGAAACACAAGCACGAATCCAGTTTTTGCTACTTGCGTCAGAATAATGACGGCCTTCCTTTAACATCAATAAAGCGTAAAATTTATTGGAGTATTTATTTTTTGTTATCGTACAAAAATTATAATAATTTTCTTTTTTACACTTCAATGGTAAGGGTCACAAATAAAACTACATTTTTTTTTCCCCGTGCTAACTGTATTCACGTTGCCCTACATGTTTTGTGGTTTAACTACTATGTCTTTTGGGGCTTTCCCTTACCAAGAGATAATAACATCAATTAAAACAAAAATTGAAAACCCAACGATAATCAATCCATTGCTACATACTGCATTAATAAGTGTCAACAGACATAATATATTTACTAAAATTAATTACTGATTGCATACTTTTTGTTGTGAAGTGCTCATTCCCTCTTACATTCCAAGACCAGTCCCTTTCTCACTGAGGTGGGTCGTTGATACTGCGATTCCCGAAGTAGATTAAGTCAGCTGACTATACGTCGACTATTTTAAACTTGAAGTCGATTATTTCGCGTCATGTTTTAAAATCGATTATTTTAAGAAAAAATGTTGTGGAATATATGGTTGAGGTATTTCATTTCTTTTCTTTGCTGTTTTTTTTTTATGATTTGAATATTCTATTTCATTTTTTGTTTAGTATTCTTTATAAATTATTTGAACGTTTTCAAAATTAAGGTTGTTTTTCTTCGAGATGGAATGATCCGTTAGGGCAGTTATATTTTCGTTATTGTCAATACATTTTAAGTGTTGCTTTAACCTTTTATTTAGCAGCGGCGAGAATTCACCAATATAATTTCCATTGCAGGTTTTACAGCTTATTTCGTATATACTACATTTTGATTCAATTACTTTATCTTGAATTCTGCTAACATTTTTTGGGGGGTTATTGTTATATTTCCAAGTTATATTACATACCCCATTGCATATTAGCTTCAGTTTTCTAGATATTCGTTGGTGATAGTTAAATAAATAGAATGGTTGTAGTATTCCACATTGCATAAAAAATTTAAACTCTTACAGAGTTCATTTTTTTTGCAAGATATGTAGGTATTTAATGATGAAAAGGTCGCATACAAATTGTCTTCATCTATATAGCTATGGTGACATTTGCTATTTTTAATCTCTTCACCACTCTCAATTTTCTCATGCCCACAACCTCGACTTCAAATTTAACTTATATTTGTTTCCATTTATCAACTTCCACTTTGTACAAGTGAGGCTAATAGTGACTGGATATCTTACCAGCCTTTTGCATCCAGGATGGGACTCAGGATTTCATTTAGTGAGTTCGCTAAGAACATTAAAAGCGTTATTTGCATTTCTTTTCAGTCTCAAAATAACCTACACGCCCCTCTTGCGATTTTCTCTTTTTTAAGTTAAAATCTAAACCAAAAGTGTCTTTTGCATTTAGGATATTTATAATAAGAATCTCTTAGCACATTTTCTTTAATGGGAATCAGCTACTGTGGTTTCCGAAAATGCCTTCAAATGTCCGTCCATCCTACTTTGGATATCTTTCTGTTCGACCCGACTCATATTAACCAAGGTGTTTTGAACTTTTCATTTACCACCGCCTGTTCTGATTTTAGCTAATAACGAATTGGTTTCTTAAGTCTTATATTTAACACTAAAATACCGAGTTTGTTGACAACCAAACAAAAGTCGCTAACCTTGAGTGTCACTTTATATATGAACACAGCTCATTTTTGTCATTTTCTAAGTATAGTTGGTGTATATTTGAAGAAAGTTTTTTAAAAACGCCTCTTGTGTACATCTTCAATAGTTTTTTCCCTCGATGGGGAATCGTCTCGGAAGTGAGACAGCACAAAACTTTAATTAATACTTGCTGTGCAACAAACAAAATCGAGCCTTTCATTATAGGATTCACGTTTTCTTTCAACATTATAAAATTGCACCCACTGCAATTGGGATATATGTATATGGTTCCCTACTGAGCCATGAGTACTTCATGAGATTTTCCCCGCACAGACTTGAATACAAAAAGATGAGAAATCTAGTGAGACGGAATGAGCGTTGAAAGGAAGAAATAGAGAGGAAGGATGTATGTATTATTGTAAGAGAAGAGAAGGCAATTCAATCAAGCGTGACGGAACACCTTGTAAGCAAGTATTTCTTCCTTCAACTCCTTCTTACAATTCTTTCTTATAAGATACTTTTCTAGAGCGTACAACATTTTTTTTCATTTTACATTGAGGACCAAAAGAAAAATTCTTTCTTGAAGTTGTAGAACTGAAGGAGAAATAAAAGAGTATCACGTTTCATCTTTTTGAAATATATATATATATATATATATATATATATATATATATATATATATATATATATATATTCCCTCTGAATCTTTAAAAATAGAACCTCATTGACCTGTGGTTAATCACTGTCACAGTTAAAGTACATAAAGTACATAATTACAATACCTACAACTTTGTTGATAAATATTCAGGACCAGAGTGATGTGTTCATTTCTTTTGATGTATTATT
The DNA here is from genome assembly GCA_019009955.1 of Riptortus pedestris. Taxonomy (NCBI): domain Eukaryota; kingdom Metazoa; phylum Arthropoda; class Insecta; order Hemiptera; family Alydidae; genus Riptortus; species Riptortus pedestris. Next base: position 54,832,358 of record CM032229.1, read on the forward strand.
TAAATAACAATCTAACTTGATTGTGTATAATTGTGGTGCCGAAAAGTGTCGTTTCTTTGCGAATCCCACAGTTCTAGACTCTGGAGGCTCTTATTAAATACATCAAACATATACTTACTGAACGCCATTAACTTATTAACTTACAAACACGAATTACTGGCGAAGGTTAGTACATACATTCACACAATACTTCAACATCTTAAGGCTGTAAAATTTTATTTAAAATATAGTATTTCATTTGATTCTTATATCCACCCTAAAAAAATTCTCGTTATTTTTAAAATATATTTTAACGCTTTTAGATGGAATTCTTGCATAATTATTTACTTTAATTAGTATGCACAAAGTATTTTATATTATTGATCTTTCCTTTTTCTCAAATTTATTCCTTACGTTTTTTTATTTTTTTTTAAATTTATTTATTTATTTATTTATTTTTTAAAGTAATCAACTATTTATACATTTAAGGTCTTATTTATTAACTTAATATTTTCTAATTGTTGTTCATTTCTATTTTTTTGGCTCCTACACGTTTGTTTCATATTCAATTCATTATTTGTTCTTTTTGATCTTAGATCTAATATTTTCCCCTAAAGTTATTATTCAATTTGTTTTCTTGTTACTGTTGTTTTCTTGTCTTGTTGTTTGAAATGTTTTGTTATTTTCGTTCCTGTATTATATATTTACAATTGTTGTTGATGTTTTTTGCTACTATTGTTAATGTTCTGGTTTATTTATTATCAAGTTTATATATTTTGTTTCCTCTCTATTGTTATCTAAGCAATATCGCTACGTAGCGATTGCTCCAAAATAAATAAATAAAAATGAATACATCAATAGCTCCTTCATTTTGATACAATACTACAGCCCATCAAGCACCTCTTTTACTTCGTTTATTCGGCCACTCAATCCTTCCTGTCATCCATAGCAGATTTTCTTAACGGAAATCAACTATTGATATATTGTTTGAAAAATACTTAGACAAAATAAATTCTTCTTCTATTTATCGAGTCCATCACTGTGGAAGTTACTGTCTCAGTGAGAATATGTACATTTTACACCAAATTTACAGTCCAATGCCTTGACTTTCATACAAACCCCAGGTCTCTTGAGGCATATTAATTCACGGAGATTCAAGGGAGTGTGAATACCCCAGATGTGGTGAATGTGGCTTCTCTCTAACACACAAAGTGGCAATATAATTACAACTGCTTTCGTCGGTCGCATACAAGCTTGCACCCAAAATTATTAGAAAGAAATTATCACAAAAATCTGTTTCTCTAACCCCTTCCCAATGTAACAACAAAATTAACAATCGGGACACTTTCATAATTCAACTAGCTGGTATTACTTTCTCAACCTGTGTAGTATTATTTCGTATATTTTAATTGCAAGTAGAATCAATATAATACAATGAAAATTCTTGGAACATTTAGTTCGCTACTGAATAAAAAAATTAGGTATTCAACTTTTCCAATTTTTGGACATTGGCTCTAAGAAACAGAAATATGCATTACACGTATTCCGTGTTCTATAGAAGATTTAACAATTCAAATTATATGGAATGGACTTTGAAGCGTAAAAAAGGAACTATCGAAGTGGATATTATTGGCACTTAGTATGTTATACGATTAAAAAAGGTTTCGATTTTTAGATAAACCGAGATGACAGAAGGCAAATGAAATTCGCTTAAGACATATGTTATGCATTTCGACAAGTTAGCAGTTGTTGTAGGATTCCTGAAAATATTTATACAAAGTTGGTATTTGAGTGGGCTAATCCTTATTTGTTTTTAGCAGCTTTCCCCTTGAGGGAAATCAGCTATTGAGGTTGTACTCATGACGGAATTTTCGAAATTTTTCTCAAATGTCCATCGATCCGACCTAGTAGATGACGAAAATGAAGTCTGTTCAAAACTGTGTATATATATATATATATATATATATATATTTGTCTGTTACCGCTCTAGCGGTCGCAATTTTAGTTTGATCGTTACCAAACTCGGAATTTAATCGTTTTATGTAAAAACGAAGATTAAGTTCGTGAATGGCTGAAATCGGACCAGTGGGAGGGGGGGGGTTTAGAGGGGAGGATTTTCGAAAAGTCGAAATATCTCCGTCATTATGCGTCGAATCGAAAAATTGTATAGAATAACTCTTATTGCAAATTCAATTTACTATTAATATTGTTCTATACATTTATTCTGTATCTTGAATATTAACCGAGATATTTGCATTTGTATTCTGCGTGTGGTCGGCTATGTTCGGCCTTTCCGCCGAGAGCTCTGGCGGCCGTTTCTGTAACTCCTGAATAGGTTAGGAATAGGTCCTGTCCCTCGTGAATAGGTTTAGAGGTTACTTACTACTACAGCTGTTATTAGGCAGATTTCTCTATTGCAAAACTTCACGTGGGAAATCTGCTTAGTTTACGCAGCCCCTGCGGGACGGACTTTTACTGACTCCTACTGTGGTGTACTATATCTAGTAAACTCATTCACACACTCACGAGACGACTCCAGGAATCACTTACGAACTTGCAAACTGAAATGACTAAAGTGGTATCTATCCATTGGATACAAGGACGTTTATACACCAAGGAAAATATTTTGGTTGACAAACATGCAACATTTTACTTATTACACATCATTAAGCCTAGTATAAACAGACCAAATTACTGTATGCGGGGCCATTCATCTTATTAAAAATACAACAACATAAAATAAAAAGCGGAATGGCTTCAGGCACATACTAAACTGCATGAAATGAAATACACTATTCACGAATGGCTGCCAAGTAATCAGAATATTAGAAGAGAAGAATTAGTTCTTGCTCGTTTGAGACGTACACGGATAAAACACGAACAACTCATGGCTAGGACTGAACCACCATTATAGACACTTTGTAATACACAATCAACTATCAAACACATACTTACAGACTGCAAACTAATATCTGACAAGAACTTACCTACCAACCTTTCAGAACAACTACACGACAACAGCCATTGATACAATAATGAAACATCTATTTTCAATCAAATGTAACTACAACATTGAACTGCCTATATAATTAATTTGCTCTCTGATCCTACAACTATCCACTGGAGAAAACTTTACTGTGTTTTTATTTTACTATGAATGTTGATATTTTATAATGAGCCGATTTTACGAACATTATTCTTGTTTTTGTAATGAAAAGAAAAAGACTGGATCGCTAAAATTGCAAAACGTCTAAATAAATAATTTGTTGAATAAATAAATGTGCGCGTTCAGTAGAGTCGTAAAAAGTAAGTTTTATTAAAAAGCTTGGCGCCTTTGAAATGCTTTCTCGTTCCCTAAGGTTCCTGGATTTACGTTGTTTTTTGTTTGACTGTATTTTAAATCCTAACCCTTCGCTTTTAATTTCTGTGATTTCTCAAGAATTGCTTCTTGGCCCTTGTAGCAGATGAAAGGTGCTTGTAAGAGGTGGCAAATTCTGAAGAAACTGCTTTAGTCCGCCCCCAACAACACCCACCTTTTCCCACTTCCTACATCTTTGTTCTTTTCATTTTACCAGCTTATTTATATTTTGCATTTATCTTCAGCCAAATACTCCAGTTTCAGTTCATTATTTTTTAATGATAAGGCTCTTATACATTCAAATGTTACGTATTAATACTATTTACCCAAAATAGAATTCCAACTGGTTAAAAATTGTAAGTATTCAAAACGTTTTCATTTGTACTAGACACCCAGTTTATATTTTTGTTTTTAAGGGCAGTATATTACTTACATAAACAGTTGTATTATTATTGATTACTAAGGAAAAAAAATTAATTGTTTCATTGGCGTTGCTCAAGACGAGCAAACACTGAGGTAAGATGGTGAGGGAAGACTGAGGCCACCTGATGTCAACCTGAACCTATACAATACGCTACTTAGTTTACTTACAAAAAGTCCGTCCCGCAGGGGCTGCGTAAACTAAGCAGATTTCCCACGTGATGTTTTACAATAGAGAAATCTGCCTAATAACAACTGTAACCTCTAAACCTAAAAAACATTATTTAGGGCGTAATAACCCAGTAGTTTCTAGCCCAAAAAACAGTTAACCTAACCTCTAAATCTATTCACGAGGGACGATAGTTATGGAAACGGCCGCCAGAGCTCTCGTCGGAAACTCCGAACATAGCCTATTGGTGACCATACGCAGAATACAAATGCAAATATCTCAGTTATTATTCAAGATAGAGAATTAATGTATAGAACATTATTTATAGTAAATTTAATTTGCAATAAGATTGGTTCTATACAATCTTTTGATCCGACGTATAGTAACGGAGATATTTCGAAATTTCAAAAATCCTCCCCTCTAAACCCCCCCTCCCACTAGTCCGATTTTAGCCGTTAACGAACTTGATCTTTCTTTTTACATAAAACGCTTAAATATGAAGTTTGGTAAGGATCAAACAAAAATTGCGACCGCTAGAGCGGTAACAGACAAATATATATATATATATATATATATATATATACAGTTTTGAACGGACCTCATTTTCGTCATCTACTAGGTAGGATCGATGGACATTTGAAGAAAAATGTCGAAAATTCCGTCATGAGTACAACCTCAATAGCTGATTTCCCTTAAGGGAAATCTGCTAAAATGGAATCATCAAAACCCTCACTCTTTGTTCGGTTTGAGTCACCCTCCCCCAAGATTTTTAATTTATTTCTAGATAAGGAGAACTAAAAATAAATTCGAATTCTTATAGACTTGCCAATGAAGCTACGTGTCTTCATGAACACGAAAAAAAAATAAAACAAATTTAGTTTTCTCAAGTGAGCTGTCTTATAAGTAGTGCCTCATTATAATAACAATTTTTATCCAACCCATTTTAAACCATAATTATCATAATATAGTGAGTAAGAAATCATATGTTCAAAAACTGAAACGTGGGATAGGGGAGCCCCTGCAAACTAGGAACCAGAGTCAAACTATTTCATAAAAAGTCATCCTCTGCTTAATGTATGCAATATGTTTTCTTCAAGTTTTTGTAGACTAAAAATAATACGTTATGTTAAATCAAAATATTAATTCATTCGCTTTAATTCAAATGTTTATATTGTTTTTCCAATGCAACCATACTGAAAAATAATGTAAATCAATGCACTTTTGAAAATGTAAAAATTTAATTGTCGTGTTTTGTTACAGTGTGAGATTCTTTGCTATTGAATTGGGGGTGAAATAGAAGAAAGTTAAATGTCTTATTTGATACTCAAAAACGAAAGTAACGCGTGATCACAAATGAATTAAAAATAGTTCGTTGAGAAATTTTCAAAAACCTCATTCTGTAAATATAATAATAATAAAATATCAAAGACTCCATACATTCAATGCATGGGAAAATATCTCCATGTTGAAGAATATTACTTACTGACAGAGAATTATGACCTAAATGTGGAATACAAATTAAACATTTTGAGCTTTAAAAATTTATAAAAAAAAATCGATGTTTTAACTTGCTTCTCAAATGGAAGACAGGGCCTCTTGAAATATTTGGAAATGTCAAATCACAAATGTCTCGGTTTTATCCGTCACATTTTAAAGATGTTAACTATCAACCTTTCTATGTTAATTTCTCCCTATTCTACTACTACTTTTCGTTAGCGTTCAAATATAAATGGAGTAAACCATAACATTTATTAGCAGATTTCCCTTAAGGGAAATCAGCTATTGAGGTTGTACTCATGACGAAATTTTTGAAATGTTTCTTCAAATCTCCGTCGATCCTACCTAGTAGATGACGAAAATGAGGTCCGTTCAAAACTGTGTGTATATATATATATATATATATATATATATATATATATATATGTGTGTATATATATATATATATATATATATATATATATATATCTATCTATATATATTGTCTGTTACCGCTCTAGCTGTCGCAATTTGTGTTTGATCGGCACCAAACTCGATATTTAGTCGTTTTATGTAAAAAGAAAGATCAAGTTCATTAATGGCTGAAATCGGAGCAGACAGTGGGAGGGAGGGGGGCTTTAGAGGGGGAGGATTTTCGGAAATTCGAAATATCTCCGTTACTATACGTCGGATCGAAAAACTGTACAGAATCAATCTTATTGCAAATTAAATTTACTATAAATATTGTTATATAAATTTATTCTCTATCTTGAATATTAATCGAGATATTTGCATTTTTATTAAATCTGGGCGGCTAACGGACGGGTGACTTTCCCGCCAAAAGCTAGTTCGGCCGTTTCCCTAACTACTCGACTCTCGTGAAATTTCTCTAATGTAAAACTTCACGTGGGAACTCTGCTTATTTTACGCAGCCCCTGTGTCATGGACTTTTTTAAAGTTTGAAACAATACCTAACTCAGCTCATTTGATTTTTAAGATAATCTCATGTACAATCGTTTAACATGTTCAACGTATTGATGTTCAATTTCTAGCGTATACCATTTTTTTTTTTTTTTTTTTTACGTTGGATCGTAAAAAATAGATGGGCACTGACACAAAAAGAGACGGGCATATTAAATCACTGAATAGCCCTTACTTAATTGCACCCTTTCCGCTCGTAATAGAGAGTTTGTTCTAGTCATTAGAATGAGCCATTTAATTGTATATTGAATGCAAATTGCATTGATGAACACGTAAGGATTGTCAGAGAAAAATTAGTAACAAGCTAATTATTTTTGAAATTATGTTAAGTTTAATTATTTTTAATACGATAACGAGGCTATTCCATATAACGAACCAGATAATAATCTAATTAATAATTAATATCACTCCGAAAACTGGGGCTGGTACCTTTTTTAGCAGATTTCCCTTGAGGAATCGAAATCGTACTCATGACGCGATTTTCGAAAAATTTTCTCAAATGTTCATCGATCCCACCCTGAAGATGGCGAAAATGAGGTCCGTTCAAAAATGTGTGTTTGTGCCTGAATATGTGTGTGTCTGTGTACACATTTATTTGTCTGTTTACGCTCTAGTGGTGACAATTTTTGTATTATCTTAGTCGATATTTAAGCGGGTTATGTAATAGTAAAGATCAAGTTCGTTAATGAATGAAATCCAACCAGTGGAGGGGGGGGGTGGTTTAAAGAGGGGAATTTCGAAAATTCTTCATATCTCTGTTATTATGCGTCGTATCGAAAAAAGTATAGATTCAATCTTATTGCATATGTAATGATCTATAAATGGTGTTAAGTACGTTTTAGCAGATTTCCCCTAAGGGAAATCAGCTATTGAGATCGTACTCATGACGCAATTTTCGAAAAATTTCTTCAAATGTCCATCGATCCATGAGATGACGAAAATGAGGTACGTTCAAAACTTTATATATATATATATATATATATATATATATATATATATATATATATATATATATATATATTTGTCTGTTGCCGCTCTAGCGGTAAAAAGACAGATCAAGTTCGTCACTGGCTGAAATCGGACTGGTGGGAAGAGGGGTTTAGAGGGAGGGAATTTCGAAAACTCTAAATATCTCCGTTACTATACGTCTAATCGAAAAATTGTATATAAGCAATCTCATTGTAAATTAAATTTACTATAAATATTAATATATACATTTATTCTCTATCTTGAATAATAACCGAGATATTTGCATTTTAATTAAGTGTAACGGGCGAGCTATAGTCGCTTCTAATCGCTCCCGCCGAAAGCTAGTTCTGTCGTTTCCGTAACTGTTCGGCACTCGAATTGAGATTTCTCTATTGAATAACTTTCCGTGGGAAATCTGCGTAGTTTACGCAGCCCTGGCGTGACGGACTTTATTCATTATCACATTATTAACTGAGATATTTGCCTTGTTTAGTTTTCGTCCTTCTGTAAACCCCCACTCCCCGTTGTCATTTTAACAATAAGCTGTTATATTACGAAGCACTTCTTTAGAAGTTTAAATACAAAATACTGTTTTCATTGAACGTTTACGTTTTGAGATAAATGCAAATACGTGTCGCACGTTAGTAATCAGCTTAGATATCGCAGCCCCTGCGTCTGTTAATATATATATATATATAATTGGCCGACAGTTTTTGACGTGAGTTACTTTTGACTAGACTACTTTAGAAATGGTTTTGACTAACATACAAGGAAACTATTTGTCACAGCATAAATAAAATGAGGAAAACGGACTAAAATGTGGTTGACTCCGGAGACAGGAACATATCAGAGGAGGTCGTGGGAGTGAAGGATGTTTACAACCGGGGGAATCCAAGTAAAAGCTTCTTTCCTTCAGGACGATATATTTATTGGCTGAGTGCGCATTCTCCCGCACATCCCGCCATCTTCATTCCTGTTACAGAAAGGCACATCATATGTCAAAGTGACACAATATTTAGAATAGCTCTTTGCACGAAACAAAGCATATCAGGCCTAACATAAATACAATTATTAAAAAAAAAGCAACAGACTGAAACCGTTTTAGTATTTATTACAAATTTTTTAATCATGGGGAAAGTAAATAAATGATAATTACTTTGCCTTAGGCTAAGCAGGATAAATATGAGGCTCACGTTATAATGGGCCCAGCCCCACAGGGCAGAAAACACTGTCAATGAATGTAAGGTCCTTTCAGATTATTATTATAATGTCATTAATTTATACCGAGCAGAAAACAAAGAATTTCATAATTAATAAAAATGAAATTATTATAAGTCCATGAAGAAAAATATATTCTATAAGTTGCTGTCTGGAGTCCTTTAAGAACGTCATCCAATAAATACGTTGTTTCTTTTTCCCAACGAGGAAACTGTGAAAGATAATTCTATTAACGAATTTAATGAGTTCATTTATATATATATATATATATATATATATATATATATATATATATATATACTTTATGAGAACATTTGAGAACATACTTAAAATTAATTTTATCATTAAAAAGTTATAAATAAAATATTTTAAGATAATATAATATAATATAATATATATATATATATATATATATTCATTACATATAATGTTATAATTGGTGTAGGTAACATGAAAGTTAAATATGGTGCATATTTAGAATACGTTTTATTTAAGAGGACTAAGAGATTGTCTAAATAGCAAAAGATCTTGGCAAACTTTTGATTATTTTTTTACAGTTATGTGTGAGTAAATAATTTCAATTCAAATCGTTTTACTAATGAAATTTTGGCTTTTCTGCACTAATTATGTATTACGAGATCTATCATCATCCTACTTCCATTGCTAAGCGATATTTTACCAGTGGGGAGGGTGGTCAAAGATATCAGTCTGGGCTTATTTAATTGATTTCCAAAACCAGTTGTCGCCTTTTGTACCTGTTTTCCCCGGCTCTACTCAGTGTCTTGGGTAACCAAGTAGCATACTAAGTACTAAGAACTGCGACATATCACGTGACGTGGACCTCTGACACAATTTTAAAGCATCTGCGCGGACAGCAGCTGGGATCCATGTTCCTTATTTTTACTATTTAAAATATTTGTATTTGTGGATAATTAAATAGGTTAATTATTGCAATTGGCAATCAAATGAGGCACCTCGTATCGAGTTTTGGATATAAAGGGATTTAGCGCGTCTATAGTTCAAAACTGATGGGGTTTTTATTATTTAGTAAACCGTGAAACACTTTCTCCACCCGCCGTTCTCGCGACTATTCCATTCCGCTCAAACTGTTGAATGGGGACTTTGATTCGAAATTTGTACCGTTGTTTCAGAACACGCACACCTCACTACTTGGTATTCGGATATATCGCACGAACTTTCTCTCTTGCTTTGTGTATATCCGTCCTTTTGGTAAATGCCACAAGCTCGAGGGGGTGATGATAAAATACCACAAGCACTCTGCAGTCCTTGATATCGTATGGAAATCTATAGAGAAATATATATTATTATTAATATAAAATCAACTGGGGTTTGGTTTGTCATGTGAGTAAAAGGTACCCTAAGAGTGGCGAGTTCGATTCCTGCCTGGGCAATAGGAATTTACCTACTGACGAACTCATTAAATGCAATCCTTAGTCCCACACTGGCTAGAAGAGTGGTAACCTGGTGATAACTCTTGCCAATTGGCTAATTAGCCAAAGTAGCGATAATAAACAGTAATAATATAAAACAGAAGAGTAATGTTGTCATTCCTGTCGGTGGAGACCTTCGTCACTGGCTGATGGTCGAGTACAGCTGGCAAGGGCATACGATGCGATGGCACCGTCTTCAAGCCCGTCGAAAAGTTGTACTGAGTTAGATGTCTGTTAGTCAGTAGGTTTTATGCGTCTGGTCACCGTATTAGTTTGTTTGTTGTTACCGAAAGCGCAACAGTATCATTTATACTTGCGGTTCTAATCCTTTATTTAAATTACAGAACAGTAATCTTCAGTAATTAAATTTGAATAATTCAGAAAAAATAATGCTTATTTCCTGAAAACCTTTTCATAAATTTGAACTTGGAAATTATTTTAGGGAAGGCCAATTATATTCAACTGATTGTACTGCTACTGCCTTAATAACCAAAATAAAATTCGTATTTTTGAATGTGAATGATTATTATATATTAATACATAACAGTTTACTTTTAAAAGCACCAGACATTTTTTTTTTTTTTTAAATCCTTATTTGTTTTTGGAATTTTTCTTAAATAATATTGAAAATTTTGAATTATGATTATTTTAAAACACAATGTTATATTTTTAGCAGATTTCCCTTAAGGTTGGCCCCCTATTGAGGTTGTACTCATGACGGAATTTTCGACATTTTTCTTCAAATGTCCATCGATCCTACTTAGTAGATGACGAAAATGAGGTCCGTTCAAAACTATATATATATATATATATATATATATATATATATATATATATATATATATATATATATATATTTGTCTGTTACCGCTCTAGCGGTCGCAATTTTTGTTTGATCGTTACGAAACTCGAAATTTAGTCGTTTTATGTAAAAGGAAAGATCAAGTTCGTTAACGGCTGAAATCGGACCAGTGGGAGAGGGGGTTTAGAGGGGAGGATTTTCGAAAATTCGAAATATCTCCGTTATTATACGTCGGACCGAAAAATTGTATAGAATCAATCTTATTGCAAATTAAATTTACTATAAATATTGTTCTATACATATTTTCCGTATAATGAGTATTAACCGAGATATTTGTATTTTTTGTAATGAGTTCCGCTTTCAGTAAACCCCTACTCCTACTAGGGACATATTAATAATAAGCTGATATCTCATGAACCACCTCATTATTAGGTTAAATACAAAATATTGTTTTCAACAAAGCTTTATTTTACGAGGTACAAACAAATACGTTCTGTTGAACCCCCCCCCCTCTTTTCTTGGACTACAAAAATATGAGTGATTGAGATAGAAATTATTTTGATTCATTTCAAATTACTCCACTAACTATAGTAAATAGTTTCCAATATAATTAATATTTTATATTCAGATATATTTCTTTAATTGTTTGTTTTTCCGGCCTATCTATTGATGCTGCACTACAAGGTTGGCTAACCTGTTTGTTTACAATCCAGCCGTATTACGTTGTAGGGACTATTAACTTATATTGTAACTTATACTAAAAGATTTCTCATTGCCGTTTGTAATTATTCACTAATATTCACGGAAGTGTTACCTGTATATTTATCTATTGTAAACCTTCTCTGGCTAACCTGCTTGTTCCTTAATCATGTGAAAATCTCATAACCGACTGAATCGTATTTTGCCCCCCCCCCCTTTTCTATTTTCTTCCCTGATTCCTAAATTTGGAATGTTTGTGATTAAAATTGTTCTGGTTTATTATTAATTACAGTACTAGATATAATAAATAGTTATGAATAAAATTTATAACTTATATTCAAATATATTTCCGTAATTGCTTTTATTTCCGGTAAAAGCTGGCTAACCTGTTTTTAATAAATACTGTGCCTGAAAACAAGAAGAATGCCCTTTTAAGTTCATTAAGTAAAAAGCAATTCAGTAGAGATCTGATCCGTAATATGGGGCACGATCTGAAATAGCTGCCTTTAGTGAGCATCGATCAGTTGGGGAATATCCTTCACTAACGAACTGTTCGTGGAAATCGGAATGGGCCATTGTCTGACATCGAACACTGATTGGTGCTATTTGTGTGTCGTTCGGTGCACCTTAGATTGAATATATTGCAGCCACTAATCAAGCAGGCCGCAGAAATGCAGGTTGCCGCAAGTAATAAACATGAAACAGATGCACTCGCCTAACACATGTGTGGTTTCAATATATGCTCTCCGAATCGGGTTTATTTCCACGCTAATTGTAATTAATTTTCAATCATATTCCCCTCCCCAAAGGTTATTAATAATTAATATATCGAGGGTAGGTTACTTGTTTTATCAATACTGAGTTTGACTGCTTATTAATATTGCAAATATTAATTATCAACATAATTGTCAAACTTTAATAAAGCATTCATCAGCTGTTTAAGGAACTAATATTTTCTATATATATATATATATATAAATGAATGTTTGTCTGTATGTCCTTTAAAGAATCGTAAATGGCTGAACCGAATTTTATGAAACTTGGAATGTATATTACTACTAAAACCGGTTAGGTTTCTGGCTATATTAATATTCTCTGAGATGAACAGGAGTGGGGGTTATAAGGAAATCCTGAAATTAAAAATAGCGTTATTTCGTCTCCTATTTGTTTTTCGGGAAATACGCACATAACAAAAGTTGTTTATTTCGTTATATAGAGTAACTTTTGTAATGTACTCTTTTGTCGTATACCGAAGTATAAATGAGTTATACGCTAAAAATTATAAAACAACAATTTTATTTGGCACAAAAGACTCAACCGAACTAAATGAAACTCTGTATGTGATTTGGTATTAACACCTCCCTGATTATAAGCTATATTAAAATTTCGAGGTACGAACAAAATTGGGGGTATAAAGGAGGTCTGAAATATAAGATCGCGATATTTCGTAACATATTCATTTTTCGGCAAACGTGCATATAACAAAAGTTGTTTGTTTTGTTATTTAAAGTAACATTTATACGAACTTTTGCCGTACAAGGAAGTTTGAATGAGGTATACACGTAAAACAACAGAAGGGGTCAACAAAGTTATAGGACGCGAATGACTAAATCGAAATCAACGAAAACCAGTATTTTTGACTATTATAATCTGATAACCTATGAGTGTTATATATAAAAAAAGATACTTGCACAGGAAACGGATAATTTAAAAATATTGTGTATTTTTTTGAATTAAGTACATAACAAATACTTTTATTATTAACATATCCCCAGCACGCCGGGTACTCGGGTGTAAATTCTAAGCATTGAGACGGTTTAAATGTTTAAATATTGTGCAAAGTAAAGCCCCCAAAAAAACATACCATTATCATTTAGCTTCAAATTTCCCGGGCGAAGTCGGGTACCTTAACAAGTATTCTATAAATATGTCTAAATTTATTCTCGTGTCGTAAGTTTATAGGTGATCTTTAGAACGATCATGACTGGGGCAAAAATATTCCATTTTCTATATATGAAAGGAAAAAGTAAATCAGGAGAACACATCGGGGAATAACCAAAAGGCTGAGCGAAACATGTTCGGTGAAGCATAAAATATTTGTCGATGAGAGAAGGCTATAGGAAGTTTGTAAAACTGGCTCAAATCCCTTCCTCCCCTGGCTGTGGAACTATTCATCTCGCTGCCAAATTGCACGGCGAGAACTTCCCATTGAGCTATATGGGATCTCTGATGAGTTAGCCTTTAATAATAGGCTTGCCAGCCCGTAACTCAATATATTTTCTCATTATACGGGAATGAAATTTCAAGTTCATACGACCAAGCGTAATTTCCATATTTAATGAGCACGCTGAGTAAAATTCAAATATTATAATTAATCCTGACTTCAAAAACTCTTATAATATTGAGTTTAGCTTTCAGTATTTTCTGACGAGAATTTCGAATTATATAGTCCGTATTTAAACGCGTTTGCAACATTTGTGCGGTAAATAGTCTTTTGTAGAATAAGGAAGCCAATTCGGCACTTTAATTACTAAAACCGTATTTCTTAATTATTCCTGTGAGTTCGTTGGGCTTTCGTGGTTCAATTAGACATCAGGGTGAATTCATTAAACGAAATCTACACTTTTAAGCCAACAGAGCTCCCCGTTGCTAATGTAATTTCAATTTTACCGTAAATAATTTTCCAGATTGTTGTCTAAACTTATATTCATAAAAAAAATCCTTATTTTATTTATTGGAATATAAACATTTTTGGGGGCTCCTCTGATCATGGATCTACAAGAATATACCTTTATAAATGGACAATTTTTCTGCAATCCACTCATATGTAAAATAATAAACGTGAGTGACTTTGTTTCTAAGCTGATGTGTGCAAAAAAAAAATTCCCGGTCTTATTTCAGAGTAAAAAAAATGTTCACACATTTAAAAAAAATACATCCATGAATATAAATTATTTCTTTAATGTAAAAATGAATTGAAATATTAAATTATGGGGCTAGAAAATTCTTAAAATGATTTATATACCTTTAAAGGAGGTAGTTTGTATTCCTATAGTTCAGGTTCGTATTATGTGCTAACCTGCTCGTTTTAATGCATTGGAGAGTACTGAGGTTTAGATTTGATTTGAAGAAACTTTTGTTGGTTTGAAGAAAAATCGTCTTCCCCGGGAAAAAAATAATTAAATAAAAAAATTAGTTAGCGGTTGGCTGCATTTATTAGAAGTGAGTAATTAGTTTCTGGTTTATTAGTTAGTACTTCCTTAACTTCAGATTAAATAAATCTCTTTTAATTCCACTGTAATCACTCTGATTCTAAATAACTTTTGTCTGTTTACAAATCTTCATAGGTGAAATGGTTATTTTTTTTAATAATATTTGATAATTCATATATGGACTAAGAGAATAATTTGTGTGGTCATAAATTATTTCAAGTGCTACAATGTGTTCAAAAATGATCTAAACATTTAATGACTTTATTTAATCTGGACAATATATTCAATGCCACATGCGCCTACAATATGCGGAATATTTCAGTTCTTGAGCCCTGTTTTACTCACTGCAAAACATAATACCGGGTGGTCCACGGGAAACGGACATGACAAAACGCCTTATCAATGAATAATAACCGTCTTATCAATGAATAATATATATCTCCCAATTAGCCTAAGTTGCAAAAATGGATCAATGAATAATAATTTTGATTACATAAACCGTCCGTTTCCCGTTGACCATCTTGTACAAGAGACCTGAATAAAAATTTGAGGAAACTTTGGATTTAAGTGGAAAAACTTGGGTTCTTATTTTAGTTTATTTAACTTTCAAGATTAAGTGATTAATTGAAAGGAATTTTATATTTTCTTCTCAGGAATGATCTGATATTTAATCTTTAAAATATTTTTACAAGAATCAAGTTTCTTAACTCGTTTTCAGTAATTATTAATTTTAATATTTATTATCTCAGAGAAATTTCCCTTTTCGAGTAGAACCCGAATATTCTCTATATTTAATCAAGAGTCGTTTGACGAACTTTTCTCTATAAGAAAAACTATTCAAATACATTTTTTTTTGTTAAGCCTCCTAAAATACATATCGTGAGGTCACAAGTAAAATTTATCGTTTTTCGGATTTTTATTGCTTCTTGACAAGGAAAAGGAGATAATACTCTTGAAACTGAAGTCGTCAGTGTTTCATCTTAAATTGATTAAAGTTAGTAACCAGAAGGTAAAAGGAAAAAAGAGATGTTTGAACTGCGTTTTCTCAAAATCATGTTTTTCGACTTAGTGTGTTTCACTTGTAACCTCACGATATTAAACATAGAACTTTGGTATTGTGTACACAGTATTAAGAATAAGCATAACCCATAAGTGCAGCATAAGTGAGCACTATAACCCAAAGTTGTTCTAGTTTATACTGTTTGGTGCATTGTACACACGGCTAGAGGAACAAGAACGAAATTATATGTCCGAAAATAGTTAACAAGTTTCTAAAATTCAACACTACTACTGCTTCCAAATAACCCGGAACTGAAAAAAAGGTTTTACTAGCTTTTATTTTATTCTTCCAATTCGCATTTTTGCATCTGGGAAATAATAGAGGATAGTTTTGGAATTTATTGAACAAATAATATATTTTCGTGATTTTGTTAATAGTGATTGATTGAAAGACCGGCTCTGATCTATATTTTGATTGGAGCCAATCGTGAAGAAAGACGTAGCATGAATTATATCAACTTTCCTATTTCAAATAATATTCTTTCACCTGACGCGCTACCTAATGGTGTTTAGCCACAGGCTAATTAAAACTCAACGAGCCATGATATTGGCTTCCCAAATTCCGGGACATTTAATTAAGCCATGTTAAAGCACATCCTAATATTAATAGGCCTCTTTTTTGGGCCAAAAAATTCGAAGAAAAAAGAAGACAGGTGGTAATTAACTGATTTTAAGCTGTCTAATTTATAAAAACTGACAAAGAAATAAAAGGAAAAAGAAGCAACCTTCTCCGGATGAAATAATTGAAAAAAAGAAAGGTGAAGCGGGCGGGATTTTTAATGACTTGGAAATGAATTTAAAAAGGGAGAAAAATGAAGAAACTCTTAGAAAAAAAAAATGAAATTACGCCCTTTTGACTTTCTTAGTTTCATCTCAAAAGATTTTCAATAACTTTTCATACCTGAATAGCTTCAACAAATGATATAGCAAGTAGTATCGCTTTTAAGAACCAATGTACACTACTCCATAATGGAATAGAAAAGAGCATATAGTTTCAAATCACTTCTTGAAAATTAATTATTCATCATTGGTGTGGACTAGATTCAAATCTCTTAGTATCATTATGAAAAGCAATAACTGCAAAAAGTGGAAAAGTTTTTATTGTCCTGCTATGGCTACTTGCACAGATTACAACGTTTTTCATAGCAATTTCTTAGTAATTCTTAGAGTTCCAACACAGCAGAACCTAAGTATTAAAAGTTGGCTCAATTGATTTAGGGCTATCATTATTAATGTAATCCTCATTTATTCATTATTATTAATAAATGCTCAACACCGATGTTTAGTAGACTTCCCTTAATGGAAATCAGCTATTGGGGTAGTATTCATGATGTGATTTTCGAAAAATTTCTTCAAATGTCCATCGTTGTTAACCAGGAGATAAAGAAAAGGTCCGTTCAATATATATATATATATATATATATATATATATTTGTGTGTTAATGCTCTAGCGGTCGCAATTTTTGTTTGATTGTTACCAAACTCGATATTTAAAAGTTTTATGTAAAAAGACAAGTCAAGTTCGTTAATGGCTGCCCAGTGGGAGGGGAATTTTCGAAATATCTCCGTTACCATACGTCGGATCAAAATATTTTATAGAACCAATCTTATTGCAAATGAAATGTACTATAAATATTGCTATACATTAATTCTTTATCTTGAATATTAACCGAGATATTTGCATGTTTCAGTTTTCAGCGTTCAGCAAACCCCCACTTTCACTCATGTTCCACAAACAATGCTCTGTTATGTAATTAACCACATTATTTGAAGCTTAAATACCATAAATTGTTTGTAAGAGAATTTTATTTATACGAGAAAAATGCAAATATGTTATCATGCCCCCCCCCCCTTCTTAAGTTCTTGAACTACTAAAATTTGATTGATTGAGATAAAAATTATTCCGATTCATTATAAATTACAATACTAGATATAGTAAATAGTTTTCAATAAAATTAATATATTATATTCTGTTATATTTCCGTAATTGTTTTTCTTTCCTGTGAGATGTTGGCACACCTATTTGTCTACGTTTCAGGTGCTTCCCGTCTGAAGGTTTCTTATTATCGTTTGTATTTATTCACTTGATGTTGACAGTACTATTGTGTTACCAGTATGTAGATTTATGTATTGTTGTTGAAATCTGCTTAGTTTACGCAGCCCCTGCGTGACGAACCTTTTTAAAAATCTATTGAGAAAAACCAAGAACATTGCTATAGATTTAAAAGTAGAATGGTATAGTTTTCTAGATTTTAGAGACATGTCTCGTCAACAATGTCAACACATGCACCAAAACATTTTCTGCTACAACCATTTGCTTGAATTTTTAAAGCCAGAGAACCAAATTAGAATTTCCCCATGTAAGAAGATTTAAGTAAAATATATAAATTATCGGAAGGAAAGATAGTCAGAAAAAAAAAGGCCCACAATATTACCCCATAATATTACCAGCAGCACTATGTTCTAAAGCAATGTTGTAGTTGTTGACAATATTGCGCCTAAATCATGGTTGAGCTATGATGGATTGCATGCCGAAATTGTCATTGCATTGGCCGTTATTAAAGATAATGAATAAGAACCGTGAATTAAAGGAAAAATATTATTTAATCGTCTTAAGCTAGTGTTCTTTCCTATAAAATACCACAATAAAAGAATTATAGAATTCTTCCTAAATCGGGTTAAATTGCATTAGGTATTTATACTTCAATCACGAGCTCGAAACTTGTCCGTGAACTGGCAAAGATAAATAAAGACGTAAGTCAATAGGTCACCTTAGAACTTGCGGTTTTAGTAAATGATTTTCTATGAATGAGAATTTGGTTGAAACAAATAATTAAGAATTTTAAGTGAGGCAATATTAATATGTGAGACATGAAACAGATTAAAATAATGAATTACTTTCTGTGAACAAAAGGACATGTTTTGTTGCTTCCTCTATAATGACCTTCCCTTCTCTGAGTTATTAAACATAATTTCACATGTGCGGTCGTAAGTCATATGGGTCTGCAGAAATCCTTGATTTCGTTATCATTGCTAGACCATGGGTTGTGAAACTATTATCCTGTGTAATACCTCCCATATAATTTTTAGCATAAATTTAATTTAAAATCACTGCAAAGTTAGCCCCAGATGACGTTTGTTAGCTGGACAATCCTCGGCGAAGAATTGTTGGTAATATCGTTGGTACCACTTACATGAGCTTTTGGCTATAGCTGAGCTTCCACAAATCATTGCCTCTGGTACCACACAAGATAAGGGATTGCTTTACTTTTCTGACTTCAAGCGTGAGTGTCTAAAAAAACTTATTGAAAGCATCATTTAGGTTTCAGATACAAGTAGAAATCTATTCATAACAATGTATCAATGCGTTTTGTAGCAATGCACAATTAGAATAAGTTACACCACAGTACGACGTTTAGCGTTTAAATAATATAGCATACATATATTATTTTATTTATTTATTAACGTCCACTTTTTGCTACTATGACTAATTGGGACGGGTTACCTACAGGTTACCATCCTTTTCTAGCCTGAGTGGGACTAAGGATTTTATTTAATGAGTTCGTCACTAAATAAATTCCTATTTGCCCAGGCGAGAATCGAACTCGCCACTCTAGGTTTTCCTTGTGATGTTAAAGCCTACGCTTTAACTAACCTGAGCCCCTAGCATACATATAAATAATCGAAATAAATTATGTTTTCCGTAGGTGATCAGCACCATTGTAATGCCTTTCAAATAATTGGCTAAAAATATCTAAACGTCAGTGCTTAAATATCCCCTTAGAGAGCAGTAGCTTGCATCACGGCTGCCTGGCGACACTTCAAAGGCACTGAAGGGGCAGCTGTTGCTCTTAAAGTGCACTTAAATAAATAAAATGCATTGCTGAGGAGACCAGGTCTACATTGTGCCTCTAGAATGATTTGTTCCTCTACCACCCAGCTTCCCCGGAAGAATTAAAAATGGAGTAAGATTTATTGAAATGTAAATGGTATTCCATAATACTCCCCTCTCCTCTCACTCTCTTTCTAAAGAATTAATCATTAGTTTTACAAAAAACGCTTATATAACGAGTTTGGTAAGGATCAAACAAAAATTGCGACCGCGTTAACCAACAAATATATATAATAAATGTCTCTCTGTATTTATTTATTGTATATATCGGTCTCAACGATATATAAGCGTTTTTTTTGTGAAACTAATGATTAATTCTTTAGAAAGAGAGTGTGAGGAGAGGAGAGTGTTATGAAATACCTTTTACATTTCTAAAAAACATTACTCAATTTTTAATTAAAATTCTCCAAACAATCATGAGAGCATACTATAAATAATTGTCATGAACCATCGCTTTGTGAATCATCAACTATTCATTGGGTTGTTATAAAAACATTATTTTAAAAGTTCAACAAAAGGAGGTTAATATGGATTAGTCAGGTAACTTTGAAGTGGTGGCTTAATCCATTGAAAACTAATTGGGCTTCATAAAACATAGTTATTTTTAAGTATTATTTTCATAGTTTACATATTTATTAATGACATAGGTAGTATCGATGAACATTTGAAGAAATGTTTTAGAAAATCGCGTCATAAGTAAAACTTCAATAAGGGAAATCTGCTGAAAATACCCAACGGTGTTAACGGTAGTGTGGTTATAATGGTGTTAGAAATACACGGGGGGAGGGTGATGAGCCTGAGGAGGAAGGTAGTTATCGACAGGTTAGCTTACGGATGTGTCAATTACTGGTGGGAGTTTGACGAGCCTGTTTGCCGTTGACAGCTGGCTCACTCGCACTTTAAATTCAAGAGGGCTTCACTTGTATTACTGTCAACTACAGCTGCAGCTAAAAATCAAAACCTCCCATATCTCACTGTTTTATTCATCGCCCTTTTATCTCCAATATAATTCTCATACAGGAGAATTATATTAAATCATATAAATGGCCAATAAACTATTAATGATATTTTAAGAGAGTTTTGGAAAGTTTGCCCAGTTTTCAGTGGGTTTTCTTTAGACAATGGAGCTATTGAGTATGCTTGCATGACAAAATTAGACAAAAGTTCCTTTCAATCTTTACGCATCATGATAAATAATTTCCAAAGATAACATCAGTTTGAATTATATATATATATATATATATATATATATATATATATATATATATATATATATATATATATATATATAGAGAGAGAGAGAGAGAGAGAGAGAGAGAGAGATTAACGGTAAATCCATTCAGTGTATCGGATTTGACGATGATATTACGGGTGTGGCAAAGTTCGAAGTAGAGATGAATAGAATGCTGCTAGTCCTTGAGAACGATCTAGATCTGTTTAAACTCAATGCTCATAAAACAAAAGTTTTGGTTGTAGAGAAGAAAGAAAGCCAAGGATATGTATATATTCGAAACTAGCTCAGATACCCGGCATTTTCGCTCGGGAATTCATTTGAGGCTGAATGTGATGTATTTTTTTTGGCAAGGCTTTATTTTGCACAATATTTTGACATTTACCTGTCCCAGTGTTTAGGGTTAATACCCGTCGTTTCTGTGGATTTGTTAATAATAAAATTAATTTTTGATGTAAGACTTCACTGTCCTCCATATTAGTTCGGTTGAGTCTTTTGAGCCAAATACAATTTTTCACTTCCGCTATAATGTTTAGCGTATATCTCGTTTATAATTCGGTATACGAAAAATGTGTATATAACAAAAAGTTACTCTAAATAGCAAAATAAACAACTTTTGGTTAATGTTTATATTTGCCGATAAACCAATAGGAAACGAAATAAGGCTATTTTTAATTTCTGGCTTCCCTTAAAACCCCCACTCCTGCCCGTCCCTAGAAATGTTGGTATGGCTTCTTATAATGAAACGTTAGTGCTAATAACATACCGAGTTTTATTTATTTCGGTTGGGTCTTTTGTCCCAAATAATATTGTTTGACTCCCGCTATAGTCATAAGCGTATAACTCATTTAAACTTCGGAATACGATGAAAAGTGTTTATGACAAAAGTTAATCTAAATAACAAAATAAACAACTTTTGTTATGTGCATATTTGCGAAAAAATAAAAGTAGGAAAAAAAACCAATATATCAACGATTAATATCACGACTTTTAATTTCAGGCCTCCCTTATAACCCCCACTCCTGTTCGTCTCAGAAAAAATTAATATAGCCTATCTCTCAATGTGGACCAGACTGCTCACGGTGTGCCAATTTAATTTAAAATCGGTTTAGTAGTTTAGGAGTCCATCGCGGACAAACATCGTGACAGGAGATTTATATATATTAAGATTAGAAGCATTTTGCTTTGAAAAAAGTGAGCGAGTTTTGCTACCAAGGGAGCTTCATCAATGATACATAGTAAAGCTGAAGTCGATAGAAGAATAGCACTTGCTAAACAAGCTTTCCTAAGCAAAAAGAAGAATTTAAACTCTTATGCATGTGAGCATGGATACCAACAAAATGTTTGTTGCTAAACCTGTCGTATGGAGAGTACTGTTTTACGAGGCCGAACGTTGGACTCTCGACAAAACGGAATAGTAGGAAGCAATGGAACTCTGGGCCTGGCATATAATCGCCAGATAGACTGTCAGAAGTTAGACTGGAAGAAATACAACATGGAAGTTCTAAATAAGGTAAGTCAGGGCAAAAGTCTTATCAAGGACATGGAAAAAAGGAGAATGAAACTGCTTGGGCTGATCATAATTTACAACGGCTTTAAATATGTTTATATAAAGTTGGGCATAGGGGAAGAGAGAAGAGGAAGAGAAGAGAGAGAGAAGAGAGAGAGAGAGAGAGAAGAGAGAGAGAGAGAGAGAGAGAGAGAGAGAGAGAGAGAGAAGAGAGAGAGAGAGAGAGAGAGATACAGAGTTTTTAGAGAGAGAGAGAGAGCGAGAGATGAGAGAGAGTGAGAGAGAGAGAGAGAAGTGTCGTGAGGGAGGAGAGAGAGTGAGAGAGAGAGAGAGAGAGGAGAGAGTCGAGAGAGAGAGAGAGAGAGTGTACCGAGAGAGAAGTTAGAGAGAGAGAGAGAGAGACGTAAGAGAGAGAGGTGAGAGAGAGAAAGAGTCAGAGAGAGAGAGAGAGAGAGTGAGAGAGAGAGAAGAGAGAGGAGAGAGAGAGAGAGAGAGAGAGAGAGAGAGAGAGAGAGAGAGAGTGGAGAGAGAGGAGAGAGGGAGAGAGAGAGAGAGAGAGAGAGAGAGAGAAGAGAGAGTAGATAGAGAGAGAGAGAGAGAGAGAAGAGATATAGAGAGAGAGAGAGAGAGGAGATTGAGAGAGAGAGAGAGAGAGGAGAGAGAGAGAGAGAGAGAGAGAGAGAGAGAGAGAGAGAGGAGAGAGAGAGAGAGATTTGCAGAGAGAGAGAGAGAGAGAGAGAGAGAGAGAGATAGCTAGAGGGAGAGAGAGAGAGAGTGGAGAGAGAGAGTGGAGAGAGAGAGAGAGAGTGGAGAGAGAGAGAGAGAGAGAGAGAGAGATGAGAGAGAGAGAGTGAGAGAGAGGATGAGAGGAGAGAGAGAGAGAGAGAGGAGAAGAGAGTCACCGAGAGAGAGAGAGAGAGAGAGAGAGAGAGAGAGAGAGAGAGAGATAGAGAGCAGATTTCTTTTGAGAGAGATTTATTAGAGAGAGAGAGATAAAGAGTGAGAGAGAGAGAGAGAGAGAAGAGAGAGAGAGAGATTTCAGAGAGAGCTTCTTTGAGAGAGAGAGAGAGGGAGAGAGAGAGAGAGAGGCGAGAGAGAGAGAGAGAGAGAGAGAGAGAGAGAGATGAGAGAGAGAGATGGAGAGAGAGTGAGAGAGAGAGAGAGAGAGAGAGGAAGATGAGAGAGAGAGAGAGAGAGTGAGAGGAGAGAGAGAGAGAGAGAGAGAGAGACGAGAATAGAGCGAGAGAGACCCAGAGAGAGAGAGAGAGAGAGTGATTCAGCTTTACGTAGAGAAACAGGAGAGAGGAGAGAGAGAGAGAGAGAAGAGAGAGAGAGACAGACAGAGAGACAGAGAAGCAGATTTTTCTCTCTGGAGAGACAGAGTGAGAGACAGATCCATAGACAGACAGACCTTGAGATTACAGACAGACAGAAAGCTCCAATGACAGACAGACAGACAGACAGACAGAGGGATAGACAGACAGACAGACAGACAGACAGACAGACAGACAGAGGGATAGACAGACAGACAGACAGACAGACAGACAGACAGAGTGATAGACAGACAGACAGACAGACAGACAGACAGACAGACAGACAGACAGAACAGTTTTTACAGACAGACAGACTTACAGACTGACAGACAGACAGACAGACAGACAGACAGACAGACAGACAGACAGACAGACAGACAGACAGGCTTTCAGACAGACAGACAGACAGACAGACAGACAGACAGACAGGGACAGAGACAGACATTGAGACAGACAGACAGACAGACAGACATTTGTCAGACAGACAGACAGACAGACAGACAAGACAGGACAGACAGACAGACAGACAGACAGACAGACAGACAGACAGACAGATCAGACAGACAGACAGACAGACAGACAGACAGACAGACAGACGACATGACAGACAGACAGACCAGACAGACAGACAGACAGACCAGACAGACAGACAGACAGACAGACAGACAGACAGACAGACAGACAGACAGACAGACAGGACAGACAGACAGACAGACAGACAGACAGACAGACAGACAGACAGACAGACAGACAGACAGACAGACAGACAGACAGACAGACAGACAGACAGACAGACAGACAGACAGACAGACAGACAGACAGACAGACAGACAGACAGACAGACAGACAGACAGACAGACAGACAGACAGACAGACAGAGATTTGTGAAAAAATAAAAGTAGGATCCTACAAACATAACCTTTATATCAAGATTAAATGTCTGCCTCATTTTTAATGCTTTGATGGCAAGTTTAAGCTTTTATTTATTTCTGGAGGTCCGTAAATGCCAGTTAATGGCGTAATATCCATGGGTTCTGATGTTTTGGTGGTAAAACTTTTTTTCAATAACTGAAAAAATACCAACTTATCCAAAATTCTAAAAGGCATTTAAAACAATTTTTATTAATTATGTATCAATCATTCATAATTCAGTCATATTTACTCATAATATGAGAATTTATGTAAAAAGCACTTTTTGAATCTTATCTGAGAAACGTTACTGTGATCGGACTGTACATTCTTCTTCCTGTGTTGAAGTAACTTGATTTACGTCCACGCCCGTTTTCTCTTCATTGTTGTATTTATTTTAGTTTTTATTGCGTTCTTCAATTTGTTTTAATTGAATGCCAATTTGATGTTATTTCTTCTTTAGCAATTAAGTGCTCATCACTACGATCATGGAGAGGCTATTTCCTGTATTCTACAATTAAATCACCGATAAATATTTAGTTTCGCTCTTGTAGCTCATGAAACTTGTAGAATGTTTATATTTCAATATATTTTTAATGATGAAATTCATTGGTTGTGCTAAAGCTATATGTTGTTGTTTGTATTCTTTAAAAAATTATGAACTTCCATTATCCATTTAACCCTCCGTCGGGCGCGTGATCTCTCAGATACACAGTTTTTAGAGAAATATTTGCCACTCCTCCTAGCAGAGAGTGGTGGTGTAGTGCTTTGAGTTATGTGGTTTAGAGGACCCCCCCTCATGGTCAGTTGTGCCACTGTGTTCCATGGAGTCCTGTGTTTCACCTGGCATTCAGTTTAATTTCCTAGATATCACGCGCCCGATCTCGTAAGTTTTTTTGAAATCTGTATTTCATAAATATATCGTTATATTATAAATTATCGTCCACGGTTTTAATAATAATGAATCTATAACCAACTTGATTATTTCATCTACCAAGCTTCTTTGACTATAATACTTGTCAATTTTGAAAATTATTTACTTCTTTCAAACAAATACTTCCTCTGTTATGGTTTCTAATTACACACTGAACATTTTAGTGCAAAATATATATTAAAAAACTGCATTTCCGTAAAAGTTTGAGGATGATCTCTGAGATACACGCGCCCGAAGACGGAATATTCTTGACGCGCCCGACCGAGGGTTAAGATTAAATGAGTGATTCCTTAAGCTTTTCGTAAAATGCACACTAAGTCATTCATCAAGGTGGAAATCCTTTGTACGCGAGGACAAAAGCAATTTTTCTCTCTGGAAACTTTGTCACTGAGAGAAGGGATCCGTAGCGAATTCTTCCCACCTTCAGATTACTGAAGTTGAAAGCTCCAATGAAGCAAACAGGAGAAATATTTCTTTCTCTTTCTTCTTTTAAGGGATGGAAAATCTCATACTCTTGATTAAAGTTTCCTGAATATCTTAACTGAATGCTCTACTTTTATGTCGAAAAAAATGCCCTAATTTTAACTAATGAAATCATTCAAAAGTTTTTAATCTCTAAAAGAACTCTGATTTGAAAACAGGAAAGTACAAGTCTGTTTTAAATTATTCTGCAGGCTTTCCATTTCTTTCTGTTAATGAATTTTTAGCAGATTTCCCTTTAGTGAAATCAGCTATTGAGGTCGTACTCATGACGCATTTGTCTGTTAACGCTCTAGCGGTCGCAATTTTTGTTTGATCGTTACGAAACTCGATATTTAACCGTTTCATGTAAATAGACAGATCAAGTTCGTTAATGGCTGAAATCGGACTAGAGGGAGGGGGGTTTAGAGGGGGGGATTTTCGAAAATTCAAAATATCTCCGTATTATGCATCGGATCGAAAAATTGTATAGAACCAATCTTATTGCAAATTAAATTTACTATAAATATTGTTATATAAATTTATTCTCTATCTTGAATATTAACCGAGATATTTGCATTTTTATGAAGTCTGTGGTCGGGTATAGTTCGGATTAGGTCGGCCATTTTCGTCATTTCTCGGCTCAGGTGGAAGCTTCTTCTAACCTTACCTGTCGTTTCTAACCTTACCTTACCTTCGTTACTTTGTGAGATTTATGCAAATACGTTCTGTTCATCCGCCCTCCTCCCTTTCTTTAGTTCTTGGACTACTAAAATTTGAGTTATTCAAATATAAATTATTCTTACAATTCAGAAGCCGTTTCAGTTGGTAATTTATTTTAATTAACTGAAAGATTTCTCATTACCTAATCACGGTGGTATTGTGTTATCAGTATGCAGATTTCTCTATTGTAAAACTTCACAGGGGAAATCTGCTTAGTTTACGCAGCCCCTGCGTGACGGACTTTTTTTGTTTACTTCGGTGTAAGACTACAGGATCTTTTTAAAAGATGCATGATTTTATCATTATATAGATCAGTAATCTATATCCTTGAAAATACATATATTTTCCACTTGGACAAAACCACCTCAAAGAAACAATATTAGAGCTTCTAATTTGCTTTCAATACATGTTAAAAACTTTGAAGATAAGTCTCAATTGAGTTAGTGCGTTGGCCCAAATCTCTAGAGTGGCGGGTTCGATTCCCGCCATGGGCAGTATACATTTAGTTAGTGACGGACTCACTAAACAAACTCCTTGAGCCCACCCTGACTAAAAAAGGGTGGAAACCTGTAGATAACCCGTCCCAATTAGCCTAGTAGGGTAAAGTGGACATAAATAATAATAAACAAACAAAACATCAATTGAAGCTGAGAATGCTAAATAAATATTATAAATTTCTTAATTTGTACGCTCTGAAAATAAGTAAAATTCTTCTTTTTCATCAAATATCTTTTAGCAGATCAGCTATATAATCTGGAAATCAGCTATTGAGGTTGTACTCTGACGGAATTTTCGACATTCTTCTTCAAATGTCCATCGATCATACTTAGTAGATGACGAAAATGAGGTTTTTTTTTCAAAACTATGTATATATCCATATATATATATATATATTATATATAATATATATATATATAAAATTGTAACCTCTGTCTGTACATTGTTTTTTTCCCGCGAAATTTCACGATAACTTTTCGTTTCACATGTCATATAGACACCATAACTCTCATTTCGTTTCTTTGGTGTCTGTTTGTTTGCTGTTTGTTTGTTTGTTTATTTGTTTGTTTGTTGACAAACCAGATTTTCACGCATAAACGGCTGAACCTCAATTTTATGAAACTTGGTATGTATATTACTACTAACCCAACTTAGACTTTAGGCTATATTAAAATTCCTCTGAGACGAATGATGTGGGGGTTATAAGGGAAGCCAGAAATGATAGAAAATAGCGATATTTCGTTTCCTATGTAGTTTTTCGGCAAAATATGAACATAAGCAAAAGTTGTTTATTTTGTTATTTAGAGTAACTGTTGTTATATACACTTTTTTCGTATACCGAAATATAAACGAGATATACGCTAAAACCTGACAGCGGAGTGATACAATTTTATTTGGGACAAAAGACCCAACCGAAAAAATATCGAAACTCGGTATGTGTATCCGAAACACTTAGCTTTCATGATAACCAACTACGGTATACACCAACATTTTAGGAACGGGCAGGAGTGGGGGGTTGTAAGGGAGGCCTAAATTTAAAAATAGCGGTATTTCGATTTCTGTTCATTTTTCGGCAAATATGAACATAAACAAGAGTTGTTTTATTTTGTTATTTAGAGTAACTGTTGATTACACTTTTCTTTCGTATACGAAATATAAACGAGATATACGCCTAAAAAACCTACAGCGGAAGTGAACAATTATTTTATTTGGGAACAAAGCTACCCAACGAAATTAAAAATAAACTCGGTATGTAGTATAAACCACTTACGCTAAATCATGATGAACAAGTTACACCAACATTTCTAGGAACGGGCAGGAGTGGGGGTTGTAAGGGAGGCCTAAATTTAAAAATAGCGGTATTTCGATTTCTGTTCATTTTTCGGCAAATATGAACATAACAAGAGTTGTTTATTTTGTTATTTAGAGTAACTGTTGTTATATACACTTTTTTCGTATACCGAAATATAAACGAGATATACGCTAAAACCTACAGCGGAAGTGAACAATTTTATTTGGGACAAAAGACCCAACATCGAAATAGCACATTAAAAAACTCGGTATGTGTATTAACATCTTACGGCTTTCATGATAACAAGTTACACCAACATTTCTAGAACGGGCAGGACAGTGGGGGTTGTAAGGGAGGCCTAAATTTAAAAAATGGTGTATTTCGATTTTCTGTTCAGTTTTCGGCAAATATGGGGAACATAACAAGAGTTGTTTTACTTTGTTATTTAGAGTAACTGTTGTTATATACACTTTTTTCGTTATTCCGAAATATAAACGAGATATACGCTAAAACCTACAGCGGAAGTGAACAATTTTATTTGGGAAAAAAGACCCAACCGAAATAAATAAAACTCGGTATGTGTATTAACACTTACGCTTTCATGATAACAAGTTACACCAACATTTCTAGGAACTTAAAGGCAGGAGTGGGGGTTGTAAGGGAGGCCTAAATTTAAAAAAGCGGTCTATTTCGATTTCTGTTCATTTTTCGGCAAATATGAACATAACAAGAGTTGTTTATTTTTTGATTTAGAGTAACTTTTGTCATATAAACTTTTTTCTACCACATGTATACCGAATTTCTAAACGAGATATACGCTAAAACCTACAGATTCAAGTGAACAATTTTATTTGGGACAAAAGACCCAACCGAAATAAATAACAAACTCGGTATGTGTATTAAACACTAACGCTTTTCACTAATACAAGTTATACCAACATTTCTAGGAACGGGCAGGAGTGGGGGTTGTAAGGGAGGCCTAAATTTAAAAATAGCGGTATTTCGATTTCTGTTCATTTTTCGGCAAATATGAACATAACAAGAGTTGTTTATTTTGTTATTTAGAGTAACTTTTGTCATATAAACTTTTTTCGTATACCGAATTATAAACGAGATATACACTAAAACTAAAGTAATTTGCGTAGAAATATTGATATGCTCAACAATTCTGTCCAACATGAATTACCAGGTACCTCACCTGGAAAAATTAATTCAAATCTATGTTAATATTTTGTCCTTAATAGCTGAAATCTAATGCATATAATACACAGGAGACGGGAAATATGACCCAATTTGGAGGACAATGAAGTCTTACAAAAAAAAAAAAAAACGACGGTATGAACCCTAAACGCTGGACGGGGAAATGACAAATATTCTGAAACAGTAAAGCCTTGCCAAAAAAATACCATCACCATTCAGCCTCAAATGAATTCCCAGGCGAAGCCGGGTATCTGAGCTAGTATATATATATATTTGTCTGTTACCGCTCTCGCGGTCGCAATTTTTGTTTGATCGTTACGAAACTCGAAATTTAGTCGTTTTGTGTACAAAGAAAGATCAAGTTCGTTGACGGCTGAAATCGGACCCCAGCTGGGAGGGGGGGTTTATAGGGGAGGATTTCGAAAATTCGAAATATCTCCGTTATACTATACGTCGGATCGAAAAATTGTATATAATCAATCTTATTGCAAATTACATTTACTATAAATATTGTTCAATACATATTTTCCGTATAATGAGCATTAACCGGGATATTTTGTATTTTTTGTAATGAGTTCCGCTTTCAGTAAACCCCCACTCCTACTAGGGACATATGAATAATAAGCTGATATCTCGTGAACCACCTCATTATTAGGTTAAATACAAAATATTGTTTTCAACAAAGCTTTATTTTACGAGGTACAAACAAATACGTTATGTTGACCCCCCCCCCTTTTTTTTAGACTACAGACAAAAATCTGAGTGATTGAGATAGATAATTATTTTTTTTTGATTCATTTCAAATTACTCCACTTACTATAGTAATAAGTTTTCCAATAAAATTAATATTTATATCAGATATATTTCTTTCATTGTTTGTTTTTCCGGTCTATCTATCGATACTGCGCTACAAGGTTGGCTAACCTGTTTGTTTTACACACCCAAGCCGTTTTACGTTGTAGGGGACTATTAACTTATATTGTAAATTCACAGAAAGATTTCTCATTGCCGTTTGTAATTATTCACTAGATATTCACGGAAGTGTTACCTGTATGTATAATTTATCTATCGTAAACCTTCGCTGGCTAACCTCACTTGTTCCTTAAATCATGTGAACATCTCATAACCGTCTGAATCGTGAACTTTTTGCACGCCCCTTTCTGTTTTCTTCCCGGATTCCTAAATTTGGAATGGTTGTGATTAAAATTATTCTGGTTTATTATTAATTACAGTACTAGATATAATAAATAGTTATGAATAAAATTTATAACATATTCAAATATATTTCCGTAATTGCTTTTATTTCCGGTAAAAGCTGGCTAACCTGATTGTTTATAACTCAGACTCTTTGCTACCAGGAAGGTTCTTATTAATATTCACAGCAGTATTAAGTCTTACGAATAATAGATATTCTGTGGTACTATTAGGTGCTGGTGTAATAAGTGTTCAGAGCGCTGCTATTATTAAAGGTAAGTCCATCTTTTGTGTTCTTGTTGTTTTTTTGAGATTGAATTGTTTTTAATTTAATCTCGGAGCCTAACGGACGAGAGTTACTTTCTCGCCAAAGGCTAGTTTGGCCGTTTCCTTGACTGGCTCGGCTCTCTTGAAATTTCTCTATTGTAAAACTTCACGTGGGAAATCTGCTTAGATTACGCAGCCCCTGCGTGACGGACTTTTTTCTTATGTTGTCCTAAATGCTTCCTGGTCAACTTCCAACCTCATCATTGGCTTTAATATTCACTAAAGAGGTGCTCTCATCATCACTCATGGGTTTTATTGAAGTACGTGGCCTGCCAATGACTGTACAATACTTAAAAAACTACGAGCACTTCTTTAGTGAGATGATCTGAAGAAGTGGCAATTTTACCACGGAACGTGTAGTAGACCATAAAGTAAAGAGATATTAAAAAGAAAAATTTATTTTTCTTGACTGACCCTACCAAGAAATTAAGAAGATGTTATAGTTGGATCAAAAATAGCTAGTAGACAAAAAATATAATAAATTGGTACTATTGTCATACCTCTCGGTGGAGACCGTCGTCACTGGCTGATGGTTGAGTACCGCTGGCAAGCGCTTTCGATGTGATGGCATCATCTTCAAGCCTGTCAATAGTTGTACTGAGTTGGATGTCTTTCAGTCAGTGGGTTTAAAGCTTTGTTCACCGTATTAGTTGCTTAAACAACTAATATTATTGTATACAATAATGTAAACAACTAATTCGGTGAACAGAGCATAAAACCCACTGACTGACGGACAACCAACTCAGTGCAACTATTGACACGCTTGAAGATGATGCCATCGCATCGAAAGCGCTTGCCAGCGGTACTCAACCATCAGCCAGTGACGACGGTCTCTACCGAGAGGTATGACAATGGTATCATTTATATTGGTGGTTCTAACCCTTTATTTGAATTAATAACTAGGTCTTCATATTTGAGATACCTTAGATATGATTTTGATGTTGTTTGTTTTTCCTTTCCTAAGACATTGAGTGCTAAAGTATTTATAAAAATGAAAAGGGGAGGGGAGAGGCAACTGAAATTTGAGCACTTGATAGAAACGTATAACTCCCGGTTAACGAAGTAAACATGCAAAAGCATTAGCTATAATTTTAAAGGTAAGGATGGTTATAGTCCCGTCATTGCCACTTTCTGTCCGGACGCATGCTCTCACAATTTTATTTCTTTTTGAAGGAGCAGTAGGGCGAGCTAGAAAAAGTTATGCCGCGTGCCCACTGTAACAAATCTTTGAAATCTCTTCGGTAAGCAATTAGTTTTATACTTTCGAAATATGAACGAGAAGAATTTAAATTTTTTTGCTCCTATTTTTGATGACGTTGAATATTATGTTTTCAAAATCACAGACATAAAATCATATATTGAATCAACAATGTTTAGTTTAGTTAATAAGGATAAGACGGGAACTATTTTGATTCCATGATGTTTTCTATGATTTCTTAAGTATATTATTCTAAGCTGACTATGAAGGGAAATGGAATGGAATTAGGGGCATCTGTCTCATTTTATTAAGTAAACTTTTTTAGCAGATTTCCCTTAAAGGAAATCAGCTATTGAGGTCGTACTCATCCGTGTGTATATATATATATATAAATATATTATTCTCGAAGCCGTTTCAGTTGGAAACGGTTAGTTGGGGCTAGCACTACCTTAGTCAATTTTGTTTCTTCCAAAAGTTGGGTCCAATATCACTGAATAGATTTTTAGTCACCTCAGCGTGTATAAAGGAATCTCTGCTAATTCGAGAGAGTAATGCCACATACTTTTCGACCGTTTGTCCTGTAACCTGAGAATAGTTAGCTAGAGTTTATTTGGCTCATAAATATGCTTGTTGAAAACTGGATTACTCCGGGCAGCAAACTCCCAACTCACGGATCCAGAAACAATGCAAAGAGCATCCTTTGTCCGCAGGTACAATGAAAATCAAACTCACTTATGCTCCTTCCAGTTCTAAACTCTAAACTAGTTCCCTCGCTTAGGTCTTCCAATCTTTCGGAGTTAAGGCCCAGAGTTGGTTGTACTACAATAAATTAACCTGATTATTAAACTGATTTGCATGCGATTTATTTGTTTTATAGCTCTTTGCCTAAATAAACTTGTGTTCCAAAGTGGTTTCCCTGAGGTTGGTCAAATTTTGCATATCTGACAGTGTATTTTTTCAATTACATGAGGATAATTTTAGCAGATTTTCCTTAAGGGAAATCAGCTACTAAGGTCGTACTCATGACGTTATTTTCGAAAAATGTCTTCAAATGTCCATCGATTCAACCTAGGAGATGACTAAAATGATGTCCATTCATAATGCAAAAATTGCGACCGCTAGAGCGTTAACTGACAAATGTATACACACACACACACACACACTGACATTTGTCAGTTAACACTCTAGCGGTCGCATTTTTTGGTTTATCGTTACTAAACTTATATTTAAACGTTTTATGTCAAAAGAAAGATCAAGTTCGTTAATGGCTGAAATCGAACCAGTGAGAAGGGGGGTTTAGAAGGGAAGATTTTCGAAAATTCAAAATATCTCCGTAACTATACGTCGGATCGAAAAAATGTATTAAACCAATCTTCCTGTAAATGTAATTATCAATAAATTTTGTTATGTACGTTTTTGCTCTATCTTGATTATTAGCCAAGATATTTGCATTTATTTAGTTTTCGGTCTTCAGTAAACCCCCACTCCTACTCATGCCATATTGACAATAAGCTGTTATATTATGAATCAAGTTATTTTTAGCCTAAACACCAAATATGGTTCTATGGGCGCGCACGCGGAGAAGTCTGCTTAGTTTACGCAGCGCCTGCGTGACGGATTTTTTTTTTCTAAGGTTGATTGACGTTCAGTTTGTAGATTCGATAGCTTTACTACAAATATTTTTCATGAGCGGATTTGCGAAGGCCAGGAGTCCAGATTAGGAGCTCCATATTCACTGATGACAGCTAATTGTCTAAGATCGCGTAGAGGATTCTGGTATTATGGTAAATAAATAAGTAAATGACAACATAGCAATGTTGATGGGGAGAAAGTGTTTAACTATGAACATATTTCTGGCAGAACGCTGGAAATTGAAAATATGTTGAAGCTGAAGTTTCCCGATACATATACGTTTCAAGCGTTTGCATGATTGAATATAGATTGCTCCATTAAGACGGCGCTGTGTCGCTGATTGAAGACATCTTCCACGTATAGGAATTTATGTATTATGCATTCTAATTACGGCTAAGACTGTCAAAATTGATTATTCTACCAGGTAGAGACAATCTACAAAGGTAATTGTGTATCTCTGAGTTTGTTGTTCCATGTTGTTTGTTTCATTAACATATCGCCGATAATGCCAAGCACGTGCTGTAGAGTATTATTATTATTTTCGATATATTTCGATGGTTTTACTATGATCTTAATTCATGGACTCTAGGGGGGCGTGGGATCATCATCACCTACTCTATTATTAAAAAATAAGACATGTGGTACCAGTACTAATCTTAAATACTTTTATACAAATTGCAATATTATTCTGGTTGAATTACTCTTCTATAAAAATAAATTTTTATAAAATAAAATTTAATAACTATCGTTTAACATGGGACGGGACTCCGAGATAAAGGTTTTTTATTCTCCTAGAATATCTATTCTTAGTTTGGGCATGTAACAGTTTTTAATAAAGTAAATTATAGCTTCCTTTGTCTTATGGTCTTAAGTTAACTTGGGGGCTCAGGTTAGCCATGTGAGTCAAAGCGTTGACCTTAATCTCACATGGTAAACCTAGAGTGGCGAGTTCGATTCTCGCCTGGGGTGGTTAGGGTAAAGGAAATTATTTAGTTACGAAATTCATTAAATAACATCCTTAGTCCCACCCTGGCTAGAAAAGGGTGGTAACCAGTAGATAACCCGTCCCAATTAGCCTGAGTTGCAAAAAGTGGACGATAATAAATAATAATAATAATAATAATAATTATGTCAACTTAAATGTTCCCTAGGAGATATCGAATATGTGGTATATATATATATATATACCATGTGTGTGTGTGTGTGTGTGTGTGTGTGTAATTACACACCAGAATTAAGCTTTATGTATGTGTTTCCTGTTAAACATAAAATCGAGTTCATTAATGACCATAATCGTATCAGTGTGAGTGAGGGCGAGGGAGAGGATAAAATAAAAGATCTCCCTTATTATGAGTTGAATCGCAAACCAGTTTGTATTTAACACTTTTTCTCCACCTGAAATATTAACGGAGTCATTGATTTTTATATTTTTTTCCGGTCTTCAGTATACCTCCCTCTACTATTAATCTTTTAAAAACATTGTCTTAATTTAAGCCTGAATAACGCTTTTCTATTCATCGAATTTTTAGTATTTGTGAAGCAAGTATAATTTTGTGGTGCAACGCCAAGAAGGAACTTACAGTTCTCTGGAGCCATGCATTACTGCAATATCAATGTCAAATGCGACATTTAACCGTTTCATGTAAAACTAAATAATAACAGTAGTTAATGACCAAAATTGGACTAGGAGGAGTAGACTGTTAGAAAGCGATGTAATCGACTTATTAGGAATATATCCGTTATTATTACAGGACCAAAAAATGTAAATGTTGTTAATATTTCAAAGTACTGCAATTATAGTTCCTGCAACTTGACTATTAATTGTGTTATGTCTTTTTGTACTTGTGAAGCTCTCATTCCTATCACGCAAATTTCCCCTCTTTCATTCATTTTTTGTTACATATAGCTCTTAAAAAAAGGAGATTAGAATGTCGAGATAACTTCATTTTTACTTCTTTGACACACTGCAACGTCATCATTTCCTCATTTTTGTACTTGAAAAATCTGCTTTGTTTACGCATACATTGTGTGACAGTTTTTTTGTTTTGAAATTAGTAGTTTTTGTTTTCTTTAATGTTATAAGTAAACAGATAGTTTGACAAAACTAGATTTTTCCATAGTTCTGTAATGAATTTGACATTTCATTACATAAACCCATCATAAATGACCATATATTTTATATTCTGAATAATACCAGCACAGAGCACATTAAGATTATTATTTATGAATACTTAAATGTATAGTTTTTACCTTTAAATAAGAGTTATATCCAATTTGGAGTTATGTCACCATGTGCTCTATCTAGTGTTTTAGTAGATAACACCGATGGATTTTTATTACAACATTCACAGCTCTTAACGTTGATACACTAATTAATATTACTGACGAATTTCGATAATAATTTCCAGTTAAATACACTTTTTGAGCATATTTTGATCGGCAGGATCGAAGGGCAACATCGGCTTAGCCCTATAAAATGCCCCAGTCGCAAAGGATTGAAGACAGTCATATCTCAGATTCTCTTGAGGGAGAACGCTTGTCGGTGAGATCTTAATCTTTCAGCTTTGCTCCGGCCTGCCGTAGCCAGAACACTTCTCGCTTGCACTATCTCTCACGGCAGAGACTGAACTAGTAAAACAGCTAGGTGCTTTAATTTGTAATATAATACAAGTAGAGTTTTAATAATATAATGGGGGAGATTGTCCCCCATTATATTATTAAAGGTACCTCTTTATTTTCATTTTATATTTATTATTGGTAAAAATTTAATTATAAATAAATTTATAAATATTTAAATTTTGGCTAGAGCCGATTGTTGGTGAACCCTTCCTAAATTCTTGTTAGTGGTTTGGTTGTGGGATTTATCATTTCTTACAGCTTGCACTGCCTGCAGCCAGATCGCAACAGTTCTTATTACGTTTAGTAGGAAGAACGACTGAAATTTCAAATCAAAGTTATACATTTTAAAGAGTGCTATGGTTATCATCAAGAATACTGGCATTGCTGAGAAAATATTAATTAATATGTTGATAATACTATTTTTATAGGATTTAATACAAAAAATGAAAGAAAAAACATATTAATTTTAACTGAATTGGTCATGATATCGTAAAAAGCTAGCTCATATGAAATGTAAAGAATCGTTAATGCTTTTTGAACGAATGTGAAAAAACAAACAAAAAAACCATTATACAAAAAAAAAATCAAAACCTGGAAATATTAAAGGGAACAGAATTTACAGAAAGGCAAAGAGGCACTGAAAAGGTTCTGTTCTCATGTAAATAGGAGTCGAAAGGGTAGAGCGAATAAATTAACATTTATTTTTGGGGAGGAGAAATAATAAAATATACATCTCCTCGCCTCATGCTATGCCTCAACTCAGGGTGGCATCTTCTTTCATTCATATATGGACTTTAAACCAAAATATGTAAGCTCTTACGCCTTTTCGCTTTTGAAAATCCCGGTTTGCGGGCTTTTGTTCTTTGTTGAAAAGCTCTAACTTTTTATTTATCTGATCGTTTTAAGCATTATGAATATGACATTTATCTAAATATAATCATGAAATGTTTAATGTAAATTCGTAATGATCATAGTAAAGTTACTCACTCCTTTACTTTAAAAATAAAAAAATGAAATATTTTTCTTCTTTTACGTTTTTATATTTATTACTCCCTGCAGCTCCTCCGGTAGTCCCTTTGATTTTGGTTTTTTAAAAAAATTTAATTGAACTATTCTCTTTTTAATATTTATTCTATTTTATACTTCTTAACTGTAAATATTCATTTTTATTATTTATTTATTTTAAAAATTTATTGAAATTTTGTATATATTCTACTAGTAAGTTTTTAATTTTAATTTTAATCTGTAAAAATAGTTTTCTTATTTCTGTAAATATTCACTGGGGCACTAATTTATATTCTTAAAGTTTTATGTTTAAACACTAATTCATGGCCATCAATATGTACATATATTTCTTATTTTTTTAATTAAATGACATATTATACAACGGTTTTATGGTAAATGTTTGCCACCAGGGCACTGATGATGGAGCGTATGCTCTGAAAGCGAATAAACACCAGTGAAGGGACGAGGCGTTTTTTCTTACCGGGGTTAAAAATGTAAGTGTATCTTGTTATGCCACAATGATTTTACGTCCATTGCAAACATTCTTTAATTAAATAAACTTATAGTACACTGTAAGTATATATTTAAAAAACATTAGTAATGAGTCGTTGAATAAGGTGTAATAACCTATTTAAATTAGGTTAGAAACAAGCCTTTCATCTTTTTCAGATAAGGGGAAGTGTAAAATGAAATGTTTAGTTGAATATATTGAAAGAATGTAAATGAAGTAAATGGACTATACAGATAAAAGTGGCTAATTTATTACTAACTGAGTGAGGGTGGCTACAGGGAAACTCTCTTATCTAACCTTTTGACATAAATATTCTTTAACTCTGGATTGTTTTTGAAAAAGGGGAGCTGAAATGTGTGCAAAGATAAAATGATCGTGAGGCGATCTTGAGGTGATGTATAACTGAGGCAGAATGGTCTTCCAGGAAAGGTTCCGGTGTAAGGGCAATGTTCAAATATAATGCAATCCTTGTCCTTTAACCTTTTTGCTAGGAATCTTAGGATATAGCCGTATGACTAAGTGGCCATGTGGGTGGCTTTTCTTAAGCGGGGGAGGAAGAGAGGCAGGCCCACGCAGGATTACCCGAGGTGGTGGAAACACAAACTTAGCTCAACAAACATACTATCAATGATAGTATGTTACCTTTAAGAAATCGTAAATTGCTTCCTGTTGTATATTTTAATGCTAAATAAATGATTGAAGTGAGATTTTGAGTATTTTTAATCTTTTACATTATATAACAAGATTACCTCTCTTTTATAAACCCTCGTCAAATCAACATTATGCTAAAACGTATGGAGTTAAAAACATTTGAATTCCATTTAAACAATTATACAAATACAAATAGTAAATTAAAAGACCCAATAAAGCTGCCCAATCAGTCAGCATATCCAAAATCGTCTGTGGTGAATGTGGGGCGTTTTATGTGGGTATAACTTCAAGAAAATTAAAGAAAAGGTGCCAGGATCATTTGTCTAGGATGGGTTCAATGTTCTCCAGCATTTGAGAAAAGAAAAACTCGAAAATGCCCTACACGAAGTAGCTCTTCGGTTATTTGCCAAAATTCAAAACTGGAACCCCTTTACATTGAGCTCGAGAGACGAAGGGGTATCTCCCTAAATGTGCAACTGGAAATGCAAAGTTCTCTCCAGCTGAGTAGGCCTCCCTGTCTCTCTGCTAGTCACCAGTAGTGGCCCCAAAGCCGTACCCCTAGCATGTATTATACAGCAAAGGTAGGATAATAGTTAATTTATAGATAAGGTATTTATGCAATATAGATGTTGTTCAAAATATGTTTATGTTTATTCATGTTTCATTTGATATTAACTATATTTTTAATTAATTAAATTATAATATATTCCTTTTATGTTTGAGTTCGATTTTAATATAAGTTAATTTTTAAGATAGGACTTTTTGTAAGTCTGATGTTAGTACGTAAATAAATTAATTTTTGTTAAAACATTTCAAGTGTAATTATTGGATACATTACATGACCTAAACATGTTTCTTTTTTGTTTGTTAGCACCTTTTTAGTTTGATGGCACGTTAGTGGCCAAATGTCTTGTACCTTAATAAAGAAATTGGTGGGAAGATTTCCGGTTATCATGGCCTGTTTCCCCAAATACAAATACATTTTAAGACTTTAAATATTTGCCTTCAATTTTTCTGATCCTATATTAAATATCGTATCTACATGAGAAGGATTTCCTATAAAAGAGACATATGAATGAGCTTAATGAATGGATTGATGAAATGCAGTAAAATGTGGAGCTTAATGAATGGATTGATGAAATGCAGTAAAATGTGGAGCTTAATGAATGGATTGATGAAATGCAGTAAAATGTGGAGCTTAATGAATGGATTGATGAAATGCAGTAAAATGTGGAGCTTAATGAATGGATTTATGAAATGCAGTAAAATGTGGTGCTTAACGAATGGATTTATGAGATGCAGTAAAATGTGGAGCTTAACGAATGGATTTACGAATTGATATCAATTGCAGTAAAATGTGGAGCTTAACGAATGGATTTAGGAATTGATATCAATTGCAGTAAAATGTGGAGCTTAACGAATGGATTTACGAATTGATATCAATTGCAGTAAAATGTGGAGCTTAACGAATGGATTTATGAAATGCGGTAAAATGTGGAGCTTAATGAATGGATTGATGAAATGCAGTAAAATGTGGAGCTTAACGAATGGATTTACGAATTGATATCAATTGCAGTAAAATGTGGAGCTTAACGAATGGATTTACGAATTGATATCAATTGCAGTAAAATGTGGAGCTTAACGAATGGATTTAGGAATTGATATCAATTGCAGTAAAATGTGGAGCTTAACGAATGGATTTAGGAATTGATATCAATTGCAGTAAAATGTGGAGCTTAACGAATGGATTTAGGAATTGATATCAATTGCAGTAAAATGTGGAGCTTAACGAATGGATTTAGGAATTGATATCAATTGCAGTAAAATGTGGAGCTTAACGAATGGATTTACGAATTGATATCAATTGCAGTAAAATGTGGAGCTTAACGAATGGATTTACGAATTGATATCAATTGCAGTAAAATGTGGAGCTTAACGTAAGGAATTATGAAGTAAATTGAGCTGCAGTTAAATTTGGAGCTTAACGAATTGATTTATGAAGTAACTGAATTGCAATAAAATTTGGAGCTTAACAAATGAATTTATGAATTGCAGTAAAAAATGGAGCTTGGTGAATTTTCATAAAGAATTATTTTTTACTTGTCCCAGTTCTATCCACCTTGGTGGCATACATTATACAGATTTAGATGTGAGTCAATAGATCATTTTATAACTTTTACGTAAAGAATACACGATTTTAAATTGAAAATAATTCACCAAATAAACACAACTATACACCGTGGATGCTAACAATGAATGTCAGATTCCTTTTCGGTCATCATGTCAACTCACGTTTAAAACATATGTCAGAAAAATGTGAAGGTATCATTTTGGCAAAATTAAAATTTGTGTTTCTGATCACCTTTGGAAGGTTGAGGATCTCGAAGGAGCCAGTTGTTGTCCGTTGTGGATTGTCAGTGTTATGATCGCCACTCTACTAGGTAGATCCTTGAAGAACTGACACTAAGTAAACTCAGTTGCCAATTTCCTAGTTTTACTCGTAAGGCAATATACTTATCAAACATATCACTTAATTCACGGAGGAATCCAAGAAATATGTAAAGCCAGGTAGAGTTTGAGGGGGCTCAGCAGCTACCTGTTGCGGAAGGCAGAAAATATGAAATATATTTAGGAAAGGAATTTCTGGTATTAGACTTTCTGGATGGAAGAACGTCTTCACTTCTGTCACTGGCTTATAACATGGACTTAATATCCTGTCGTTCGTCCTTTTACATTTTGCCGCTTAAGTCTGAAAGGAAAGGCATGCAATATTTCGCTCTCTATACAGCATGAAACAACATACAATAAAAGAGTTTGGGAGAGGAAGGAGAAGATGTTATCATATTTTCATGGTCTAATAAAACACATTTAAGTGTTATGCTTTTATTTTCTTCAGATGAACATCTAAGATGGTTTTGATTTTACCCTTTTAGACTTAGGCCATTAACTTGTTTAGTTGTGTTTTATGAATCCAACGTATGCACAGTAATAAAATAAATCTAAGAATGTTTATATGTCAAATAGTCTAACAGTTAATAAATATTACAACTCTCTATAATATCTAGGTTTAGAGTAAAATAAATTAGTTTTTGTATTAAATTGTAAACATTAATAAAAGTTTAATGAGCGTTTACTATTCAATTATTTATATGTGGACTGTTGCAATCGGTAATTTTCGGAGTAGAACAATTTCTGTGTACGGCCAAACTGAAAATTAATATAAGCCAACTATTCCAATCTAGAACACTATCAAGGATTGTGAATTTTTTTTTCATTTTCTTGTTCAGGTAAACAGTATAATGTCCACACATTCTAGTAGTTGTCTATTTTTTTTAAATCTATCTTTCATAAAAATAATCTGGAAACCTAATATTCAAGAGGTAATCATGCTACTAGTGAGATTTATGACAAAATACATAGAGGATATTACTTAACAATGATTAATATTAATCAAATTTCTAATAAAACTAAAATGACATCTTTGGAATCTAAACGTCTCATGTAAAATTATCATTTGTGCGTGTGTGTGTTTTGCAACTTGAGTGAATCAGACTAGTTGAAGTGTTCAATAATAAGGATAAAAGTCGAATTGCTAAAGATCAAGTACTTTAATAGACTAGAAGCGGGAAGAGAAAATGTTAAGTTACATTTCCAAACACTACCGTAAAAATAAAAAAATAAAAATTCATTTCCAATTGAATAGGAAATGTAATGTCCTGCAACTATTGTTTCATACCTTCTTCATTTCGCTTGAGTTTTAACAGAGCTATGTGTATTCTTAAGATTTTACGTTCTTAACTCTAAAATGTTAATTCGATCTAAACAATACTCGATATTTTACTGTTTTATTAACACTAAAGATCACATCCCAAAGAGATGTGCTGGATATTGTGAGGAAACACAAAAGCAGGTCTTACTTCACCAATCAATTTATTTATCAGCGACTGAGCACTTTCAGAGCAAGAGCTCCAACATCAGTGGCATGTAAACACAAACAATATAAAATACTCAACAAGTTGAAAATTATATATTCAACAATTTTCATTAATCTACAAAAATTTTAAAAGCAGTCAACAAGGAAAAAAAATGTCAATATAATAAAAAGATATAAGAAACTAACATTTTGCCTATTAGCAGATTTCCCTAAAGCAATTGAGGTCGTACTTATTGCACGATTTCTTCAAGATCAATAGTCTGTCATGCCCGCGCGAGGGGAAATCCAGGTTAGATTATGCAGCCTCTGCGTGACTAATTTTTTTTAGATAAGATTCTGTCTAAAGGAAAATTAAAGATCAGAATATTTGTCGTTATATTTGTGCCATTCTCTTACATGAAAAATCTGGTTAATTTATTGCGTGAGTAACAATGTTGGAATTTGGACTTCTTTCTGTTCCCGTTCCCACTCAGCATGAGTCAATAGTGTAACTTCTTAATTGCAAGATTGGCTTTTACCCAAAACTTTGGCCAACATGGAAGATATGGTCATATTATTACATCTTCCATCAAACAACTTTAACTCATTTACTATCCAAAGTATTATCATCAACAATTAAAATTGACCTCGGATACAATTCAGTATATGAGACATTTTTAATTTAAGTTCCTTCTGGTTGACTCTGAAACCTACTTTTCCCCATCTCATAAACAGCTTCATCTAATTTTCTTGGCTTTAGAGGGAGAGCGTGATCTGAATAATGTTTAGGCCCCGGCCTCAGTGCCCATTAAATTGGCGTGCCTATTTCTCCATGGCCCTATTCCACGCAATTAAGTGTAAAGTATGTGGAGTGAAAAATATATATCTGCTACAAAGCAGCAACCGACTTGGATATTTAGGTTTTTAATTTATAGATGCAGAATTCTCTGTTGGAACCTTTAATCTTGTCAGATTCATTGAAACTAAGTCACTAGGTAGGTACAAGGTACTGAGCCAGAACCCGTTCTTTATTTCAAAGTAAACAGTATAACATAGTCTAAAAGAGATCTTACTCGTTGGATTGTACTACTGGCCTTAAATGAGGACAATATCATTAAGTTAATATAAATCAAACTAAATAGAAATAAGAACGGCACGAAAAACAGGAATGATAATAATAATAGCAGAACTAATACAAAAAAAGAAAGATAACACAACATAATGCGTTCATGGAGATCAAAAGTTCAAACAATAATATGAAAAAGTAAAACAACTAAAAATTCAATTATTTATCATAAATAGTTGAACCAATAAATAACTGTAGGATTCCACAGTCGGATTTCGTGGTGTGCTGTCCCCGAAAGAGTTTTTTAAAATTTCTTTTAGCATCTGGCTTAATTAAAATATTCAAATTTGTGTACAACAGTATTCAGTTCGCCTTGACAAAGGTAATAAATTTTACCGAAATGTCGGCAACCTGAAGTAGTTTCATTTTGACTTACGTGAACATCAACCTCATAAATAAGGATAGCTCTAACGGCTGTCGTCATCAAGGATATCCATATAATCTTTTAAATGATTGAAATGACAGAAAAAATGTAGAAACAGTTTAAAGAATTGATATTTAATTAGTTATTAAACGTAGCAAACTCAATTTTCAGTATATTTTCTACCACCTTTGACAATAGGGATTTCCCATATAAAATTATATCACAATTCTAAATTAATTTTTGAGGAAAATTTAGTATGAAAAGGTTTTATGGGAAAGTCCTATGCGGGGATGTAAGGGATGTCAATGAAATATCACAAATATCACCGCTCCCATGCATATGGTTGAAAATATAATAAAACATAATATGAAGGGCATACAAATTTTGCTCTGTATCTTAAATAGCTAAGATGAAATTCAATAATTTGTATTTTCGTCCCTCTCTAAGTCCTCCAAGTAATATCATCAAGTATTATTCATGGTAAACGAACTCGGATATGAATATTATATATGCGAGTTTCATATCTAACCGGTGTTAGTAGTTGTATCACACACACACACACACACACACACACACACACACACACACACACACACACACACACACACACACACACACACACACACACACACACACACACACACACACGCGCGCGCGCGCAAACAA
This sequence comes from Riptortus pedestris, assembly GCA_019009955.1. Lineage (NCBI taxonomy): Eukaryota > Metazoa > Arthropoda > Insecta > Hemiptera > Alydidae > Riptortus > Riptortus pedestris. The sequence goes on from CM032229.1 coordinate 54,877,317, forward strand.
ACACAAAATGTAGCATTTACATTATTAGCTTTTACTCACAGAAAGAATTTGTTGGATTAGAACTCCATTCAAGTTTCAAACATATTCGTTGAGTTAATTTTCCTCAATATTAACTCATGAGTTAAGACTATATTTGGAGAGTTGATAACTTGATACGAGGCTCCATTATTATCACATTAGCGTATTTGAAGACAGAGAGCTCTGTGATACGTGCTCCGTGTATAATATTACTTGCTGAAGAGACTTTGAGCTGAGTTAGACGTAAGTGCTTACCCAAGATGTATTCCAAAAGTTTGGTATTTTATTTCCTCCTTTAATATAGCCTAAATAATCCACTTTATTTAAGCGTTTTGTCGTGTTTAAATTGTAACTGTAAAAACCTGTTGAATTTTTTTTAGGATCAACTAATGGACTTTAGTCATTCTAATGGATCTACCATGTATTATTTATTATCTCTCATTTTTTAACGAACTTATCAGGATTGCCATGTACACTAATTTGTCATTTCACATAATGTTTTCATGTTTCGAACCACACGATAGCTGAGAGGTTTTAGTAGCTCGCTAAACACAACCTGAAACGTAAACAAGCAGGTGTGCCAACTTCTCAAATGAAAGAAAAACAATTACGGAAATATATTTGAATATAACATATTAATTTTATTTAAAACTATTTACTATATCTAGTACTGTAATTTACAATGGATCAGAATAATTTTTATCTAAATCAATCAAGTTTTAGTTGTCCAAGATCTTAAGAGGGGGGGGGCCGATAAATTATTTGCATTTATCTCGTATAATAAAGGTCTCTTGAAAACAATTTATGGCATTTAAGCTTCGAATAATATGATTTCTTACATAACAGTAGAGTATTGTTTATGTAACATGAGTAGAAGTGGGGGTTTGCTGAAGGCTGAAAATTGAAAAATACAAATATCTCGGTTAATATTCAAGATAGAGAATAAATATATAGAGCAATATTTATAGTAAATGTAATTTTCAATAAGATTGGGTCTATACAATTTTTTGATCCAACGGAGATACTTCGAATTTTCGAAAATCACCCTCTAAACCCCCCCCTCCCACTGGCTCGATTTCAGCCATTAATGAACTTGATCTGTATTTTTACTTGAAACGTTTAAATATCGAGTTTGGTAACGATCAAACACAAATTGGGACCGCTAGAGCTTTAACAGACATATATATATTTGTCTGTCATTTTCGTCATCTCCTGGGTAGGATCGATGGACATTTGAAGAAGTTTTTCGAAAATCGCGTAATGAGTACGACCTCAATAGCTGATTTCCATTAAGGAAAATCTGCTAACACATTTTAAAAATCTGTTCCATGATGTGTTATGGTCGAAGGATTTTAATTGACTTTTGAATTTGTTAGTAAACTATTACAGGGTAGTACGAGGTTTATTGTTCTAAAGGTAAAATTGTACTCTCCAAAGGCATTTTAAGAAGTGCAAATTCAACCTAAAATATATCACTAGACGCTCTCCAACTCATTTAGAACCATATGATATATCGCTTCTTCATATACCTTGATTCGGTATTAACGTGGTATCTGGTAGCTTGTGTTGGTTGCTAATTTTGTGTGTATCCTATACATGGAGTATAAGAAGACCAATTTACGGAGGAAGGCTAGAGTAACAAGGATGAAATATAATCTGTAGAGATAGAGCCTGTTCCTAGCCTTGTGTAACCTAACCACATAGAAGGGGGTCTTCTCTTCTAAACTAACACTATCAGCACCAAGTTACATTTTACCCGACAGGAATTTTCATTAGACTCTGCCATTTATTAATCCAGTAATATTCACAATGAGGTGAAACACTCTTCAAAACATTAATTAAAAATCAATACTACAATCCTGGCAAGGGAACAGCAAATAACTGAATGTCTGATAATGTAAATACCTCTTGCATTAACTGACTTAATGGTTTGGAAAACGTATAGAGTAATTCAAAGGTATTTTTGTGTCCTTTGATGAATAACGTGACCAGCTGTATTATATTCCAGTTATTGTCATACAGATGATCACGGATAGCCGTAATAAGTATGTGTCACTGCATGATTATCTACAAATACATGTTTATAAAAACAAAAAAAGTCCGTCACGCAGGGGCTGCGTAAACTAAGCAGATTTCCCACGTGAAGTTTTACAATAGAGAAATCTGCCTAATAACAGCTGTAGTAGTAAGTAACCTCTAAACCTATTCACGAGGGACGAATAGTTACAGAAACGGCCACCAGAGCTCTCGGCGGAAAGGCCGAACATAGCCGACCACACGCAGAATACAAATACAAATATCTCGGTTAATATTCAAGATACAGAATAAATGTATAGAACACTATTTATAGTAAATTGAATTTGCAATACGATTCATTCTATACAATTTTTCGATCCGACGCATAATAACGGAGATATTTCGACTTTTCGAAAATCCTCCCCTCTAAACCCCCCCCTCCCACTGGTCCGATTTCAGCCATTAACGAACTTGATCTTCCTTTTTACATAAAACGATTAAATTACCAAGTTTGGTAATGATAAAACAAAAATTGCGACCGCGAGAGCGGTAACAGACAACTATATATATATATATATATATATATATATATATATATATATATATATATACAGTTTTGAACGGACTTCATTTTCGTCATCTACTAGGTAGGATCGATGGACATTTGAAGAAAAATGTCGAAAATTCCGTCATGAGTACAACCTCAATAGCTGATTTCCCTTAAGGGAAATCTGCTAAAAGACAGTTCGTCAAGCAGGTGCTTTGTAAACTAACCAGATTTACCAACGGCTGGAATTGCATGAGGTGATGTCATCTCATATTCGATTCTTTTTTTCCAGTACATAAGAAACCTTTGTAAATACGTTTCAGTTTTGAGTTGGACATGAAATTCTAAAATGTGATTATAAGATGCTAAAATGTGAAAGTTGCTTAAGTAGGAGGAGAGGTTAACTGAAAACAAAAAAAGAGATAACTCTTAATATTCAAATTAGCGGGGAAAAAATGTATATAACGACCATTGTAGAAAATTAAAAACAACATGATTGGTAAAATTATATTTTTCCTATTCGATTCATGAGAGTCGGAGTTTTGATTTCACCTATCATCCCTTAGGTAATATCGATTAATATTTTAGAAATTGCTTAATGAATTTAGCGTCAATAGCAGATTTCTCTAGAAGTGAATATGGCAATAGTCTTATTTGTTATTATTAATTTATTTATAGTACAAAAAATCAATTCATTTAGAAATTTCATACTATAGCATCATAGGACCAAAAAACTACAAGAACTTTAATTAAAAAGACATAAACTAATAAGCTCAGTATACTTGTTTAATGCATTTTTCGATTTTCCTGGGCAATAGGATTGTATTTAGTGAAGAACTCATTAAATAAAATCTTTAGTCCCATCCTCGCTAGAAAAAGGTGGTAACGTACAGATACTCCGTCCCAATTAGGCATTGTAGCAAAAAGTGGACGGTACTAAGTAATAACAATAGTAATAATGCAGTTTTTAGAAGTCAACATATGTTAATTAAACTTATTATTCAACAACATTCTAATTTTTGACAAAGCAATTAATATATTTTAAAAAAAAGCATTCATGGTTCTCTTTATCCATTTTATTGCTAGATTACATTAGTAAAATAAGGTAACTTCAATTAAAACAAAGGTATTAATAACCTATAAGAGTCTGTAGCTTATTTCGCCTTGCCAGTATCCACTGGGTCCTGGCAGTAGAAGGGTTGGAAAGCACTTGAGTAGTTATTACACACTATCAAGAATCTTGGGAATATGTAGCATTATCAGAGAGAAAGGGAATTATGGTCGCAGAAGACCCTGGGAAAATGCTAGAGAGCAATATTCCAAAACAACTTTTAGTATTGTGATTGAGAGCAAGTAGTCTTAACAACGCCGGATTTAGAGACAAAAATAGATCTTAATGTGATTGAAATTCTTGTTCTCTTTCGAATGTTCGATATCCTTGACTAGAGTAATTGAACTAGAGCCGATGGAAGAGAACTACTTTTCCCAAACAGTTGGCCGATCAATTGATTAAGAAACTTCTGTGTTTTTATTCCACCATCGCATTCGAGATTCGTACACTTTCACAAAACATTACAATCTACATCAGTTTCGACAACTTAAAACTTATTAATTATTCCCCATTACTTTTAGACAAATTAGGCTTATCACTAGTTTATAATAAAACATAGGAATGAATGAAAGTTGGAGAAAAAAAAAAAATTATTCCTCTTTAATTTTGATTATTCTTCGTTAATTTTATTCTTTATACATTTACTTTTTGGTTATTTTTGAATGTATTTTCATCATGTTATTATTATAACACTATTAGATAAGGCTGGGCGTTTCAAAAAAAATATATGTATTACAAAAGTATTATTTTTGGATTTTGCTGGTCTATTGGAGATAAAAATACAAAGTTTATATTATAGCCACGAGATGTCAGTTGTCTTCTGTTTTACACAGAAATTCTTTTGCGTTCTCTAGTTTGCAAAGAGAAATTCAGTGATTTTGGCTGAAAAACGTTTCAGGTTGAGGTACGAAATTGATTCTCCAAATGAGTCGAAATACACATGGTATCAACAGTTTCTAGATACAGTATGTGTATGTAAAGGAAAGAGTCCTGGCTACTCTCGTGTTCCTGAAGAAAATGTTGCACCAATTAAAACTGATTTTAAGTCATACATATGACGACTACCAAGCACAACTGCCGTCTAATGGCTATAAAATAAGCTATACTATGTATTCGTTTCTCCAATAGCCGAGCCGAGGCGCAGCGATCTGTGGTTTGGATAAAATATTGCTTTGTAATGCGCATATTTTTTTTGAAACACCCTGTACCTAGTCACAAAGGACCTTCAGTTGGTGTGATTACAATTTGGATGGAATATCTACTGTGGACGAAGATAGGAAAAGTGATCCAATTTTATTTGATGTAATTTTGTTAAATGCAACCATTTGGTTTTAGTTGTACAAAGTAATACTTTTTTTTCATTTTTTTTCTAATAGAAATATTGGCTTTGAAATACATTTTCTATTTGCCATTTTCAAGCCTTAAGAGTTAGAGACTGAATGCGGCATTTTGACTCTTTGTAAAGAGAAAAGAAAAATAGGGCTCCGCTTCTTTTTACTAAATATTTAAATGATGCTTATTATTTAGTATTCTTCTACTCCACTCCAACTTTCTGCTCCGTCTGTCACTTCACCAAAATCTGAAAAGCAAATTCTCGGTAGCTTTTATTACTATTTTAGGCTACTCACCTACTCTACTGTTAAACTGGTAGATGGCAGTCCAGGGAATGTCATGCGAAGAGAGTTAACCATATTGCTTAGTTTGCTTAATGACACAATGGTAGCGTTTACCCAAGTAATGCATCTAAAATAGTTGGAATTTAGTTTCAGGGGAAAAAAGTAAAAAAATGTGTCTTAACCAAAAACGAAAATGGAATTTATTTCTTTTACGCCAAAAATTAAAGTACATGAGGAAAAACGAACTCACAAATTCGAAATAAAAACTAATTTGTGCAAGAAAAAAAAAATCAAGCTCTTAGTTATCGTAATCTGGCGGTAGACTTGAGCTAGGTAATTACCAGCTGCTAGAAAGTAGGCCTCCTGTTTATTATCAGTTTGATAACATCCGTTATCTAATATCTACTTTAGCAGTAAGGGAACAGTTTATCGTGAAATATTTAATGGTCCAGGAGTTAAGCCAGAAGCTCCATTTAAGTCTACTACCTGTCTCTCTCTCTTTCTCTCTCTCTCTCTCTCTCTCTCTCTCTCTCTCTCTCTCTCTCTCTCTCTCTCTCTCTCTCTCTCTCTCTCATTATAGTTACTCGTCCAATATCCCAGCTTAGGATTAACTCGGCTTATTAACCTTTTCCACTCCTATCTTCGGCCGGATTATCTTTCAAATGTTCATTACATTAAAACTTATTGAAATAAATGACTGGATAAATTTTGCAAGAAGCCCGAATTAATTTGTAGGTATTATTATTCAGGCTCAACTTCCAGGAATCTCTTTAAGAAGGAAGACTCGTGAAGTAATTAAAATGGAGTTCTGCTCTGTGACCTGAGATTGGTTTTATTCCCAAGCAAACAAAAAAATACAAGGGCTCATAAAAAAATCTGTCAGTAACCAGATACTTTGAGGTTTCCTTTATCAGCCAGTTCTTCAAATTTTCATTCATTTCTTAAAACGCCCAAATTTATTTATTTCTATCTATGTAGGGAAAAAATGTATATGCTTTAGATATTTTTTTTATTCTTCAAGGAAAGTATATTAAAATGACGTGGAAAGAAAGTTCCAAGAAATCCAACTAAATGCTGGCGGTATCCATCTGTCATGATATACGGCTCTATTCTTTCCTTTGTATAACTTGAAAATTTTACTCTTTCCATATTTCACAAATATTCGAGAATTATTATTTACTTTTTTCTTTCCGACACACTAATCTAATTCATTATGGCAGACCACACTAAAATCAAGCAACAGTTGCAAATTAATCAATACTGCAGGTCAAATGACTGTTCGAGTGGACTACTAATCTTAGTAGTAGATATATTCTCGATTATTTCTGGATTTTTTTATCGAATAAATATACACTATATTCTTTAGGGAATGTCTTTAGTAATAAATTTAAAAAAGACAACTTGAAAAAAGAAAAACAATATTACCCATTGAATTATTAAAATGTCACCTGATCTACTCACTTACTATGATTAGATAAGCTTTTATGCTTTAGATACAAATGGAGTCGACAACTAATATTAAGGAAATGGAATTCATCATAGGCAATATTCGCAATACGGGTACTGAGCTTTGTCCTATAAACGTGTTTGCTTAATAGGTCAATAAGTTTAAAAGCTGTGCTGAAATAGGTAAATTCAAGTTGAAAAAAATTTGAAATAGAGAAAAAAGTCCGACACGCAGGGTCTGCGTTAAATAAACTGATTTCCGACGCGCGTCACGTATTTGCATTTATTTCAAAACCTAAAAGTTCAATGAGAACATTATTTGGTATTTGGGCTTCAAATAATGTGCTTCATAATATAACAGCTTATTGTTAAAATGACATGAGTAGGAGTGGGGGTTTACTGAATGCCGAAAACTAAAAAATGCAAATATCTCTAGTAGTACTAAATATTGATATTAAATGTATATAACAATATTAATAATAAATTTTACTTGCAATAAAATTTGTCTTATTCAATGTTTCAATCCGACGTATAATAATGGAGGTATTTCAAATTTTCGAAATTGTTCCCCTCTTATCCCCCCCATTCCCACTTGTTCGATTTCAGCCATTATCGAACTCAATCTTTAGTGTTGTATGAAATGCTTATATATCGAGTTTGGTTGCGATCAAATGAGAATTGCGACCGCTACAGCTGTAACGGACAAGTATATATATATATATATATATATATATATATATATATATATATATATATATATATATATATATATATATAATTTTGAACGGACCTCATTTTCGTTGTCTCATAGGGTAGGATCGATGGACATTTGAAGAAATGTTTCGAAAATCGCATTATGAGTACGACCTCAATAGCTGGTTTCCCTTAAGGGGCGTCTGCTAAAACATATAAGGGGCTTGACTTCCAGGAAACGGAGTGTATTTCTTACGAAAATGTTTGTAACTAACATGGAAAATGTTACTCGGCGATTCATGTATTTTCAAAATTGTGTATTAATATTAATTAGTGGATTTAGTTCAGTCTATTCTGTGACATTCAAATTAGTAGGCCATTACTCTACCCACAATGTCTCCATTTGGATCAATAAATGAAGTATTTATACTATATTCCAATAAAAATTTGTATATATTCTTCAGATTTTATGACAAAGATCTCCAATAAAATTTCGGTGCAAACTTTATTGCAACTGCCCTACATGTTTCGTGGCTTATTTACTACCCCATCAGGGGCAATCCCTTTTAAAAATAAATATAAAGAATTACTAATAATATAAATTTAACACATCCCTTAATAATTCTTTTGCTATATATTGTAGTAGTAGGTGCCTACATCTATGATATATTTATTAAACTTAATTATAAATTGATATTTAAATTTCTTAAGTACTCGTTTACCTTTTACATTACGTTGTGACTGTCCTCACAGAGGAGGCATATGGTACTGAGAGGTTCCCCAGGTAGGTCAGCTGACTAATAATCGATTATTTACTCCCTTTAATTTTGCACCGGCATAAATGTTTTTTATTGGAGACCCTTGCCATAAAATTTGAAGAATATATAAATAATATTAGGCCCCAAATAAGAAGAAAAAAAATATTGATTGGGATAAATATGATTCCCATCTTCTGCAGCTTTGTTGTCATTGATAGTTGATGAAAGATCTCTGAAGATGGAGCTAGTGCTCTAAAAGTACACGTAGCCACAATAAATATTTTCGTTAAGAAACATTGTAAGTAGTCGAGTCAACCGGATCCAATCTAAATGAGGAAATTTCTCTGAAAAGGAAAACTTAATAAACCTTGCATTTGTGTATGATATTATAGCTACTTTGTGTGAAATACGTAATGCAATGGATTGAAAAAAAATCATTAGGAGTTACAACTGCTAAAAATATATTCATTTTGCTTATGAATTTTGAAAAACCAATATCTCTGCATTGAGACAAAATATAAATCATAAAAATGCACTCATAAAAGATTTCTATGGTATCAAACTTCAGTATGGGATTTGAATTTGGTAATCTACGGGGGAAATAGAAGTTCTAAAAAATAAACTATTATTATTGAAGTAACCCTTACTATAGATTAAGTTACTGTTGATTAAGCCTAAAATAGTGTTTCAGTTAAGAAACCTCTGTCTTCTCTAAGCCTACAGGTTGCAGGTAAGGTGGACATGATGGAGCTTGTCTTAACTGAAGTGATGAGGGTCTAAATCTGTACAAAGTTTGTGACTGATGGACGTAAATGTTAAATTCCAGGTTAAACGAAGTCAACATTTTGACTTAAAGTTCCACACTAAAGTGCATGGAGTTTATTTACGTATGCGCCATATGTTATGAACTTAAAATCTTTGTTACAGCGTAACTTTCCATACTCTCTTTAAAACGTTGTTGTAATTAAAGTTTTGATTAAACCTAAACAGGTGGTTCTTAAAATGCAATGCATTAGAAGACGTGAACTAATGCTCTGCTAATCACGCAGATAATAATTTTATTGTTTTACCCAAATTTTCATCTTGAATAAACTGCACACGCAGTATAGAAAACAGTAGTATTCTATTGATTTCACTCATATATTTTTGCTTTCATCCTTGACTCAAAACTAATTTAGTTTTATATCCAATATTTTCAAACGACGTGCATTAAAAGACTGCATACTCAAGTAAACGATTTGGTTTGTTTTACATTAATACGTTTGACAGGAATAACGAAAATGACCAATACATATACTAAACTGCAATTATTATATGAACACAAACATGACATTGTAATCTTCCTAAAATCTTTGGAGTTGAGCATAAAAGGAATCTTCAAACTTCATTTAATTACCAGTTTTATTCTATTATTTCTATTTAATTTTTAGTTTTAATTATTTTATTGCAATAAATTATTAATTTTATCTATTTATACAACTTTTACTTTTTTAAACCAAAACCGCCGGGTGACTCCCCCCCCCCCCCCGACTATGGGCTTTAACCTGCAGGCACTGATGATGGAGCTGGGTCTTTGAAAGTGCATTTTGCAAAGTAAAGTTTTTTTAGAGGACAAGGCCTTTTTATTGGTCCTGATTAATTGGTTTCTCTACCACCCAGGATTTTAGGAGAGATAAAAACTCTGGAAAATAACTTTAATAACTAACTAATGCCTAAATTGCTTCAAGAATGGTTATGAGAAATGATTCCATAACTATCTATATAGATGTAGGCTCCCTTTTGTAAATAAATTATTAACGGCTATTAAAAGTTCTATTATTATTATTGATCATATACAGAGCCAGAAATTAAATTAATCATTGAACCCAATATAATTATAACTTGTTTTAAGATGATTAGTAAGCCTCTTAAATAATCATTAGGGCAGAAACGGTACAGCCTTACTTAGATTAGGGGTCGGTCAGGAGTTAAGCGGTTGACACTGGGGTTAAATTTACTTACTAATCTCCCAAACCATATCCCACTCTCTCTCTCTCTCTCTCTCTCTCTCTCTCTCTCTCTCTCTCTCTCTCTCTCTCTCTCTCTCTCTCTCTCTCTCTCTCTCTCTCTCTCTCTCTCTCTCTCTCTCTCTCTCTCTCTCTCTCTCCTCTCTCTCTCTCCTCTCTCTCTCCTCTCTCTCTCTCTCTCTCTCTCTCTCTCTCTCTCTCTCTCTCTCTCTCTCTCTCTCTCTCTCTCTCTCTCTCTCTCTCTCTCTCTCTCTCTCTCTCTCTCTCTCTCTCTCTCTCTCTCTCTCTCTCTCTCTCTCTCTCTCTCTCTCTCTCTCTCTCTCTCTCTCCCCCCTCCCTCCCCCTTCCCGAGCATCAATTTTATTTGTAATGATGGTACCAGCCTAACTAAATTTTAAATTCCACCAAAATAATCTCAATTTTTTTAGTAATAAATGTTGTCATTATAAGATGTCAGAGGTGATCCTAACTAACAGAAGAATGAAAAATCGTATTTTCGTAAATACTTAATTTTGATCAGCACAGACTTTTTAGCTGATGATACACTAGTATATTGTATTGAGCAAGTGGTGGTTGGGCATCAAAAAGCGCTCTGTGTTTTTTCTTCTTACTATTTGAATCTTAAAAAACCATATATTGCATATATTTCATTGGCTAAGCAGAAGTCAATGTCACTGGAATAAAGTTTCTTTCTGCAGTCGCTGGGTAAATGTGTTATATATCAATCGAAGTACCTTACTTTGTGAATATTAGCAGATTTCCCTTAAGGGAAATCAGCTATTGAGGTCGTACTCATGACTTGATTTTCAAAAAATTTCTTCAAATGTCCATCGATCCTACCCAGGAGATGACGAAAATGAGGTCCGTTCAAAATTATATATATATATATATATATATATATATATATATATGTCTGTTAACGCTCTAGTGGTCGCAATTTTTGTTTGATCGTTACTAAACTCGATATTTAACTGTTTTATGTAAAAAGACAGATCAAGTACGTTAATGGCTAAAATCGGACTAGTGGGAGAGGGGGTTTAGAGGGGGATTTTCGAAAATATAAAATATCTCCGTTATTATGCATCGGATCGAAAAATTGTATAGAACTCATCTTATGCAAATTAAATTTATCATAAATATTGTTATATACATTTATTTTCTATCTTGAATATTAACGGAGATATTTGAATTTTTATGACTTCTGTGCTCGGGTATAGTTCGGATTAGATCGGCCATTTCCGTCGGCTCAGGTGGGAGGGTTCTTCTAACCTGTCGTTCCTAACCTTACCTTACCTTTGTTACTTTGTGAGATTTATGCAAATACTTTCTGTTCATCCGCCTCCCCCACCCATCTTTATAAAATTTGAGTTATTAAAATATAAATTATTATTCCAATTCAAAAGCCGTTTCAGTTGGGAATTTATTTTAATTAACAGAAAGATTTCTCAATTACCGTTTGTATCTAATCACGGTGGTATTGTGTTACCAGTATGCAGATTTCTCTATTGTAAAACTTCACATGGGAAATCTGCTTAGTTTACGCAGCCCTTGCGTGACGGACTTTTTTTATTATATGACATTACGATAACGATAAAATAAGAATTGAGGCCTCACATCGCGAATGCAACTATATACTACGCAATGTTAAGGTCTGATGATGAACAATAAGTGTTGTTTTGACCCTCTCAAACGTTAGTTTTATTCTAAACGAATACAACTTTTCATGATGTAATGGATTCTTTCAAGTTTCCTTAAGAGAATTCAGTTTTTCAGGTTGCACTTATGACGTATATATATTTGTCTGTTAACGCTCTAGCGGTTACAATTTTGGTTCGGTTTATCAAACTCAGTTTTCAAACCTTTTATGTTAACTATATCTGAGTTAGTCAACGGCTGAAACCGGACCGGGAGAGGGTAGAGAGGATTTTTTTCAAAAATTCAAAATATTTCGGATCGAAAGAACTTTAATAAGTATATTACAATGAAATTTAATATACAAATATTGCTATTATTATTTTTTTTTTGGCTACTAACCCGGATATATAATTGAGTTCTTTAGTTTTCCGTTTCAGTAAACCCTTACTCCTGCTCCATGTCATATTAATAATGTGGTGTCATAATTTAAGTTTTTACAATCTAAACTACAAGACTTTTGTTTTATCAGCACTCGACATTAAGCCATTTCAGGGAAAACTAAAGAATAATTTAGGCTTAAATCGGCCTTGAGGAGGAGGAGGAGGGGAGGGTTAAAGTAATGTAACCTAGTCCCGAAGATTTCCAAACAGGATTTAACACAACACATGGGTTAGAGAAGTTGAAAGAAAAAAGGAAGGCTGCAAGAAATACACTTTGCAGAACAGTGCAGGGATAATGGAACAAAGTAAAGTCAACTACTGAAGCCTGAAGTATGGTTATTTCTAAGGCTCAACTTGTGAAGTGAGATGAAAAAAGTTTTGCCGAAGAGTGTGACGATTATCACAATTCTTCCAAGAAGAAAATTGCCTAGATCTGAAAAATATTTTCCTCCTATCCACATAGTTGTGGCTTGTGGGGTGGACTGAGGAAAATAACTTCAATAATAAAGGTTGCGGTAGATACGCTTTGGAACTAACTTAAATTTCATTTGGGAACTCCCAGAGCCAAAATGAAAACTCTGCTGTTATTATATTTGTTTTAAATGGATGCTCATTATTAAATGGAAAAGATTTACAAGAGACAGAAGGCATCATGAATTAAGATCGGCCTTTGAAATTATCAGACGTAACTCGAGTGACGGAAATACATCTCAGATTGTCCACTTGCTGTTTTGGCAATCAGATGACTTGATCTCTCATCTAGTTTTATTTCTCCCACTGTAACCATCTTCTGAAAAAAAGACAGGAAAGTGAAATATTTAGTGATATATCAGCGTTGGGTGTTTATCACAGCCATTGTAAGATTGTAGGGAAATATTCCAATGACAGATATATATATATATATATATATATATATATATATATATATATATATATATATATATATATATATATATATATATTGTGACGGCGGGTAGAGGATCAGAGTGATCCTTTCCTAGCCCAATCCGTCTCACCATAGGCTGGTGTGTAGAAATTTAAAAAAAAATATGTATATATGTATAATAAAAAAATGCCGGGTTGTTGATAAACATTGAATTATATTGTACTTATTTCGAAAAAATAAGAGTAATGATAAATATATGCTTGTAAATAAATGAAATAAATTAAACTCAACTGAGTTATAAAGGTAATTTAAGAATTAACTGCTAATTCCAAATATTAAAAAAAAAAGGATTATTTGAATAATTGAATGAAATTAAGGTTATTTCATTAAAAGAAGAAAGAAAAAATACATTAAATAACATTCCTAAACGGTCTTGGACCTTGAATAATTTTCCTTCTTTTGGATTATCTAAAATTACTATATATTATGTACATATATAATCTCTAATAACTAATGTTACTATACGAACGAACAATAGAAAGATGATGATCGCCTTGAGCGAGAGTCGATTCACGTCAATGAGGAAGAAGAAACTGACAGTCTGGGCGAAGGCGGATGGACGAATCAGGTACCTGATACCTTATTTAAATGGACTTCCACCATTTTTCTTCCGCGACGGCCGTCCTGGAACTGCTGGGCTCCAAGAAGAATGCTTTGCCCAATTGTAGAATAGCCTTGGGCTTGAAGACGGTTCTTGGAACGGGTGGACGCTGGAGAGTGCTGGAGACTGCAGTTGGCTTGGCCGGTAGAACAACAGACTCTTGACGCACGTCGATTGTCATCAGCTGGCTGCCGATACGTGCCGAGCGATCCCGACTACTGCCGATTACCGCCATTCACTACTTAATAAACTAAACACTTATATTATTTATACATATAACTTACTATTATTATTTAATTAATAAATATAAATTTTTACATAATGTGTTGGCCACAACATTTATGTTTATATATATATATATATATATATATATATATATATAATGTTTTGGAATACATATGGAATATATGTCTTTGAACGTCTGTCATTAGAGTGTAAATGAAGGTGGTTATTGATTTGTTCTTCCGAGTTCAATTAAAATGGAAAGCAAGTGGAGCTGAATAAATATGGACGACACGGCGTCCTGTGTATACAATACCCGCATAACAAAGAGTCCTGGGTTTATAGTCCACCGACGAACGTCATTCAAACAATGCATGCGTGATAGGTGCAAACAAGAAATTCCTCGAGTTTCATTGGTAGTTTGCGAGCTCAATTAAGATTCCAGTAAAACACAAACACATCTGCACCATGCGTTTACAAATACTAAAATATTCGCAGTTTCTAATTGTTCAAACCCTTCGGATCTCAAATTCAACCCCAGCAGTAGAACGAATAGTTATTATTGAATGTTTGAGGACACTCTGAAAAATATTTACATCTCCATTACGTACTTCATAAATTAAACTAATATTTTAATTATTAAATGTTGCGGTTTCCCCATTTAAATCATTTTTAAATATTGTTGCTTCAGTCAATATCTTATATTATTACAAAAAATCCGCCACGCTGGCGACTTTTAGCAGATTTCCCTTAAGGGAAATCAGCTATTGAGGTCGTACTCATGATGCGAGTTTCGAAAAATTTCTTCAAATGTCCATCGATCCTACCCAGGAGATGACGAAAATGAGGTCCGTTCAAAATTTTATATATATATATATATATATATATATATATATATATATATATATTTGTCTGTTAACGCTCTAGCGGTTGCAATTTTTGTTTGATCTTTACCAAACTCGGAATTTAATCGTTTTATGTAAAAGGAAAATGAAGTTCGTTAATGGCTGAAATCGGACCAGTGGGAGGGGGGGGCTTAGAGGGGGGACTTTTGAAAATTCAAAATATCTCCGTTATTATGCGTCGGATCGAAAAATTGTATAGAATAAATCTTATTGAAAATTAAATATACTATAAATATTGTTTTATACATTTATTTTGTATCTTGAATATTAACCGAGATATTTGCATTTTTATTAAATTTGGGCGGATAACAGATTTTTGAATTTCCCGCCAAAAGCTAGTTCGGCCCTTTGCCGTAACTGTTCGGCTCTCGTATGGAGATTTCTCTATTATATAACTTCACGTGGGAAATCTGCTTAGTTTACGCAGCCCCTGCGTGACGGACTGTTTTATAAGCAGGTATCCTTAATTGAAATCAGCTATTATATGAATACATATAAATTTGAACGGCTCTCAGTTTCGTCATCTCCTGTTAGGATCGATGGATATTTGAGAAAAGGTTTTGAAAATTGCGCCATGACTACTGCCTCAATAGCTGATTTCCCTTAAGCTAAATTCGCAAGTACGTTTCATTTGCGGATAGATACATTTGTACGTGCGTTAACCGTCCATGGCGTACCAAAGTTTAAAATGAGGCTCTAAAACTAGAGATGAAAGCCTACAACTTTTTCCTTTGGCCTTTGTTTATTAAATCATCCATTTAGCTATATATGGTGAGGTTGTTTGTTGAGGCTTGTGGTCAATGTTGACGATAGAAGTTTTAGTTAGATTAATATTTTGAGAATTTTATTTTGTCTTCCCCATGACTGCAAACAGGACAGTAAACAACACACACACACTCATTTACACACACGCGCGCAGGGTGTCTCAGATGAACGGGATCAAATGCTTTTTTGGTGGTAATATCTTGCATCCTCAACCTTATTATAATTTTTCTGGGGTTCTATGAATTGGAATTTTGGACGTCTAATGCTTCATCCTTATGTTTTTTTTTGTTCTTTCATTTAAATATCTTTTTAAAAGTGTACTTGCTACATAAAAAAAATTTTAATTTTTTTTTTGGATTCTTCAAATGAGAAATCAATTTTAGAGTATTTTTACAAAAGAAGTAATTGCTTTGGATATCACTGCAAGATCCCTTAAAACAGGTATAGTTATATAAATTTCAAAAAACTTAAAATGTTTTTCAAATATGTCTACAGCTTATTTTGAGGGAGGGTTTTCCACCTTATTGGAGGACGAACCTCTTCAACATACTAATAGAGACCCCTTCAACTACTAAAAGAGACGTAGTCATTTGTACAGACTCATTAAGTTCAATAAAGTCACTTGAAGACATTTACTCCACCAATCCCCTTATTATTGAAATTTTTAACAATATTCATAGACTAAAAAAACACATTACTATTTATTGGTTACCCGGCCCTGTGGGCATATCTCAAAGTGATATAGTAGACAAAGCAGCCAAACAATCAACTTAACTTGAACAAATAGATTTTTTGGACATAACTCACCAAGACGCTTTCTCCCAAATAAGAAAACTCGTAATTAATGACTGGAATAATTTATGGTATAACACTGACAGTAAGCTTATTGAAATCAAATCAAACACGCTCAACTGGACTTCAAGTAATAGACACTCTGGAAGAGAAGAAATTGTACTTACATGCCTATCCACAGGTCACACTAGACTAACACATTCATATCTAATGAGCAGACAAGATGAACCTATATGTCGCTACTGCAACAGAACACTGACTGTAAAACATATACTAACTGACTGAACACAAGTGAAAACGTACACATGACCCACAAATGTAAGCGAACTACTGGCCGACAGTAGCCAATTTATAGATGATGTTTTTAAGTATCTAAGAAATAATGGATTATTTGATGAAATATAAAAGCTATTATCCACAATTATGAAAGTTATATATAGCAAGCATTGTGGAATATAAGTTTTGCCTTCTTCCAGTTTAACTATTTATAGTTTTTCTTTTAGTTTTTTTTTTGTTTTATTTTTGTTTTGTATTTTTCCTCATGTTGTAAATATAGTAACAATTTATATATAGTTTTGTCCATTCTATTTATTTTATACATTTGTAAATGTTAGCTGTGTACAAATTTTAATATTTATTTAATTTTGTGAAATTATATTTTAGCATGTTAAGAATTTTCATTATAGTGGCATGGTTCTATTTATTTTGTACATTTGTAACATTTAGCATTGTAAAATTTTTAATATTTATCTAATTTTGTTAAATTATATTCAAACATGTCAAAAGATGAATCACCATTGTAGCGGCATCTCAAATAAATAATAATAATAATAATAAAAAAAAAAACTTCAACATAGAAGACCAAGGTGGCTGCAACAAGAGGGTACCCAGCATATAATTCGTTGGACGCTAGAAGAGTTGTAGCAGAGGAAAGGTAGCAAGGGCGCAGTGGTCCTTTTCTTAGCAGATTTCCCTAAAGGGAAATCATCTATTGAGATCGTACTCATGACGCGAGTTTCGACAAATTTCTTCAAATGTCCATCGATCCTACCCAGGAGATGACGAAAATGTGGTCCATTCAAAATTATATATATATATATATATATATATATATATATATATCTATATATATATATATATATATATATATATAGATATATATATATATATATATTTGTCTGTTAACGCTCTAGCGGTCGCAATTTTTGTTTGATCGTTACCCAAACTCGGAATTTAATCGTTTTATGTAAAAAGGAAGATCAAGTTCGTTAATGGCTGAAATCAACACCAGTGGGAGGGGGGGTTTTAGAGGGGGGATTTCGAAAAATTCGAAATATCTCCGTTACCATACGTCGGATCAAACAATTGTATAATAGAACCAATCTTATTGCAAATTAAAATTTACTATAAATATTGTTCTATACATTTATTCTGTATCTTTAATATTAACCGAGATATTTGCATTTGTATTGTGAGTGTGGTCGGCTATGTTTCGGGAGTTTTTCCGCCGAGCGCTAGTGTGGTCGTTTTCACTAACTATTCGTCCAAGTGAGAATAGGTTACTACTACTGTTATTATTAGGAAGATGTCTATATTGTAAAACTTCACGTGGGAAATCTGCTTAGTTTACGTAGCCCCTGCGTGACGGGACTTTTTGGGTCTTCTCAACTCCCCCGGTCACAGATGACAGTTATCGCCTCATTTACTCAGGCGAGTACCATAGTATTGGTGGTCTTCTGGATATGTGGGCTTCGTCCTTCATCTCATAGTGCCCCGAGGAGCTCGAACAGGGTGAGTGGTGGTGAGACCTGACGGCTAGGTACCCTCCCGTTCCGTTTCCATTCTCTTGTGGCGTTTACAATAACTCTTTAGTCTTCCCGTTCTCTAGATCTAACTCGACTAGATTTTTATCTGTGGGAAAATTAATGTAAAAGAAAAAAACAACCTAAGAAAACCCATCGGGCAGCCCTGCTCAGCTCAGAGGAAGGTTTGTCGAGTTCTGTAGGAGAATACCAAGTATGGAAATTTCTTATAATCTTCGCAATCTGAGATTACATTTTAAAGTGCATTGTCGCTTAATTAGATATTACTGTAAGAAATTTTAAATTTTTATAACGATATCTTTTTAAGGGCTCTTACAATGTATTTGCTTCTTTTGATTAAGATGATTTTATTGTTTTCCTCTCACTACATTTAACAATGGCAAATTTACAAATCTGTTCCTAAGCACAAAAAAGGTGCTTGTTTTATCTGAGTGTTTGTTTTTATTCTTCGTAACATAACATAAAGTCCTATATTCTATTAATTCACAAAACATCTGTTTTCACTTAACCTATATCTTAACCAAAGAGATATTAAATATAACTTATCAATTCACTCCCTTACAAAATCGAAATGACGATTTTGGTTGTTTTATAACTTTTAGGGAAATTCAAAAGAACGTTATAAAAATAGAAAGCATTGGCAAATCGCAACATTTGCTCGTCATAGTTAAAGAGGAATGCTCTATTGTGAAACTAGAGATGGAGACCTACAACATTTTCCTTTGACGTTTCTTGATTAAATCCGTTTAATTTTATTCTTTTTATCTTGGAGATCCTCTATATATAATTACATTTTATTTCTAGTTCTTTGGGTTGAACGGAGCCCTCTTGAACCTAGTCCGTTATGTTTTTTTATTAACATTTTGCGAACTGTCCACGAAGCGTCTAAAACTTTGTGAAAAAGAGTTCAATCTGAAGAGAATAATGTAGGGACTCTTAATAATTTTCTGGTCATAAAAAACGAAGCTAGAATCCATATTCGTAGACTACACTGATTAAAAAAAATTAAGGTGTGCTTAGGGCACCTATTTTTATTTAGGTTTCTTATTTAAGAAAAGTCTTTTTTTGTTTTTCTTGTATCATTTATTTTAATGGACAAAAAAATACATTTTAAAAATATTGCATTTGGTAATATGAAGTAGGATAAAGGTCTGCTTTAATGTTGTGTTAATTCTTTTATATTAACCTTGAAAGGTACAATGATCTTTCCGCTTGTTGTTTCTTCCTCATTCGTAAAGTATATATATATATATATATATATATATATATATATAAACTAAGGCTAATTGGGATATATATATATAGATATATATATATATATACACTATTATATATATTATTATTATTTATTAACGTCCACTTTTTGCAACTAAGGCTAATTGGGATATATATATATATAATTGATTGGAAGGTTAACAAAATTATCAAAACTAGAAATTGTAACACTTTTTTATGAAATCTGTGCAGAATTAAAATTAAATTCTTTCATTGAAAAATAAAATATATTTACGGAAATACTGGGTTTCAAGTTTCTAGTTGCATCTGCATTCTCTCACAAATGATAAGAAAATTTTGATTTTATGGAAGCCGAGACACCCGGAAGGTTAATGACAAGGAAATGTCGTAGTTGAGACATATAGTAATAATCAGTTCACTAGATCAGGAGGAATATCAAAAGTAGATTCAAAGAAAACTATTGCAAAAATCAATTATTAATTTGCCAAATCACTTCACTACTTAAATATAATATGAAAACAAATTTACAATATGTGTTATCAATGAACTCGATTGTTCTGGCAGATGTGTATCAAGTAAATTAAGAGGGGTAACAATATAATCCCTTTCATACGTTATTTAACCCACATTAATTAACTCAACTTTAGAATTGTAAAGAACTTGTGTTAGAGCAATGTCATCTTTTCACATGACATGACTTCATTTTGTAGATCCTGAAAGTAATAAAAGTTTATTGTCTCAGATGATGGCTGTGAAATTAGTCTGAAAAGGGTTGAGGCTTGGTAGAGTCCTTAATGCCAGCCATTCTATGGAAATTGTCTCTTTCCTAATTTGCTCTTGCAGCACGATGCAATATAGGACGTTCACAATACAAATGTAATTTAAAAATCTTAATATCTCCCACATGTGCTATCTTATTTCGAAGTTTAATTTTTACCTCTACCAAGTTCACTTAATCCATGTTGCATAGCTCTAGTTCAAAATACGAGAACAGAATGTGTATAAATCTTTATTCCATCTTAACTCTACCTCTTTCGCGTTCCTATGAATTCTAGCATTCTCTGGCTAACCTATAATCTTATATCAGAGATCACACCAAACGGATGACTTGTCTTCAAACATGTTAAGACCGAACCTCAAGATCACAAGTCTTTATAAAAATCTGGAAGACATGGGGAATTCAACTCCATTAATACCAAGAATTAGGAAGAACAAATTTCCTCAGAACACGATATTTTGTATGCTAGAACAGACAAAATAAACATATCCGTAATCAAAAAGATAATAATATTTAGAAAATTGGCACAAAAGTGTATACGTGGAGATTATTACGTAGCCAATAATTTTTCCATCTATCGGACATTGATGTTACCATACATTTGGTAGAAATCCTCCATTTGGAGTTGATTCTGATTATCCATCTATTTTAAATAAATAAATTTTACCAAGTAATTTTATACATCGATTCTTTGATACTTCCTTTCCACGGGCAACGTTTACACCAATCACCCATTAACTGCACAAATATTTTTAAAAAATTCACACACTAAGCACTTGCAATTTTAAAATTGCATTAAAATGGCTGATATTAGCAAAAATGCTAGTACTGTAAAATAAAATAAAAATGTTAGTACTGACGTAACTACGCTAAGACCGTCAGGCTTAAACAAGATAGTTCAAACAAAAATACTCGAAGACTAGGAAAAAAAAAAGCTGTTTACTTTCTGACAACAAACTATTGAAAAAAATTCAATGTTATAGGATGGCCAGAGACAATACGCAGATTAAAGAAGAGACCAAGTTGTCCTTACAAGGCGGCGTATTGGATATGCTTACATAATGAACAAAAGAGTCATGTCTTATTACCACTCTGGACAAACATTAAAATACCTGCAAACACAATGCAGATTATGTAATTAAATAAACCAAGTAACTTGAACGAACTGAGGTTCGGGGAAAGTTTCAAAGGGAAGTTTATAATATTTAAAAATATAAAAAAGAATATTTAACTACTAATTTTAATATTTTGTAGGGTGAGTGGGGCTGTGAATTTGCATTTGAGAATTTGACATGTGTTTAAATGTTTATTTTATATTCCCGTTTTCATGAATCTAATTTATTTACCTTTTTTTTTTTTAATTTGTGTTCTGTTTCCTTAGTTTTGTCATGTCGGTGCCAGAAGACCAAGTTCTCAGAACTCGGATAAATACCTCACTGAACCGGCAATCCAATGGAACGCCAACCGACAAGTCCCAAACTTCAGCAAATCTGTAATTTCATAGTCCCTCCTGTATTTATTTGATTACATTCCTTGGGCGGAGTTCATGCTCTAGTCAGAATTTTCTTCGATTACCAAATTCCTTCCTTGACGTCCTTTTTGAGCTTCCGCATTGAGTTAGAAAACATAAACGAGATTCAAAGGCGTTTTCATCTATCCGCAAAATTTTTCTCAGCTTTTAAATTGAATATTTGATAATTCCTGAAATCGAACCAAGAGAGAGATGATTTTTGGACGGCTGAAAATAATAAATATCTCCGTTAAGTTGCGTCATATCGTTATTAACATAGCTCAATTAATAAAATATCGACAAAAAGAAATTCACATTGATTGAGATGATTCCTTCAATTTATATTATTACTTAAATGTATCCATCATTAGAGATATTTGATTTTTTTATTTACTTTATTTCTTCTCTTGCTATTTTTGCAATATGACATAAAACGTTTTTCATGGGACAAATTTAGAATTATCATAATTAACTTTGCCAAAGGTATTTACTGCACAGTTACACCTATAAAATCTACACCACTACGGTTACCTCTCTAAATAATAATTCTACTACCTAAAAAACCCATTCTACGTTGTACATTGGGAACGTTCAACATGATCCCATAGAAAACGTACTTTAAGGATGGCATTAAAATGTCTCTTTGGTATATTCATAATCTGACCTTAAACGTTCTAAAATAAAACATACTTCATCGCTGACAATCTCATATGTCAATATACACAGATGGCTGGAGGCGTGCCAATGAGCTTCTGGCTCAGCTTCTATAATGAATTTTAAATTTTATTGAGCATCAGCGGAATAAGACCGTTAATTTGTCAATAATTAATAATACTTCGCTTTAATAATACGCTCAATTAAATGCCTGTCCACTAACCAATACCGCCTTATCCAATGACTCATTGAGGCTTAGCATTTACAAACTCACACACATTAAGTACTTTTTAGAAATCTAGTGAACGTTCTTCATATGCGAAAAATGACAAATAATAGTATACATTTAGCATTATTAGATGGACATACAAACAACTTTGGCAGACATTGCAACAATAGAATAATCAAAGTAAAAGAAAAGGATGTTGGAATGGATCGTAATTGAGTAAAATCAAGAGAAATTAAAAAAAAAAAAAGACAACCGTTCAATGATTGCAAGCATTATTTAAGAAAATTTATGCTAACTCTCATTTCCTTAAACCAGGTCTATCGACATTTAACTAATTATCACCCATCAGAAAAACCAGACACCTATATCGTACTTGTGTAATACACGAATGCGATCCTGAAGTAAGTTAGATATTACACTTCATTTCAAAAAACGAAATTTTCATAGAATATTTATTTCTTCATACTTGTATTCTGACTCTTTCTGGTGAGGAGAAGTAAAATTGAAGAAACTTATGAGAGAAAACCCAATGAACTAAAGTTCGAATCTCCTACATAATAACAATATAGAATTTAGTAATATTATTTGAAGAAAGCAACAAGTATTTTATTATGAACGCCTTCTTTCAAAAACAACCCCATACAAAATGGACGTGAATATACCCCAATGGCGAAAAAAAACACGAAATAGAATTCATCCTAACACATAGAAATTATAACACAGTAAAGGATATTGAAACCATTTCCGAAGTAAATATTGGGAGAGAGCACAAACCACTAGGAGCATTTCTATCTATACACATTGAATGAAAGGTTCAAACTAAAGCACCAAAAGGCAAAAACGTAACTAAAAGAATGCTGAAAAAACTTAATAATGAGGTCAAAGCTTATAGAAGAAGAATTATCTGATGATCCGGATAAGGACCTTGAGTATATAAGAAAGACTCTGAAAGCTGCAATAGCCGAAGTACACAACTCATCCTCTAAAGAGCAATATAAACCAAATAGTAAACTAATTAATAAATCTGCAATGTTTATTCAGTAGTGGACAGTTATAAGCAGCGTGAGTAGTAATAAGTGGCGGATTTTATTGTAATTAAATTAATACTCATGAATAATAAAATTATCACAAATACTAACGAAAACTGTAGGCTAATGGACCATCTCTCTGTAGAATGTACAGGAAGACCAATCTTAGGCAGTGGCCAGTATGAATAAAAGAAGATGCATGTAACCGGTCGTTTTTAAAAATTAAAATGTTGGTCTTAAGCCTTAAATGGGTTAATGTTAGCCATGTGAGTAAACACATTTTTCCTAATACACCTGTTGACCCCTGAGTTGTAGGTTGGATTTACAACCGCTATAGGAATATATTTAGTGTTTAACTCTCGAAATAAAATCCTTATTCTCAATTTGGTTAGAAAATAATGGGGTCCTAGAGTTTACTTGTCCCAATTATTTTACATTAATTAATAACATAGTATTATTGATCTTTTTCACTTTTATTAATGTCCCCTTTATGTTAACCGGAATGAATTTTGTTTAGTGCTTTTATCACAAAATATATTCCTAATGCTCACGTGGTAACGAATCTCATAACTGTAAAATTGCCATGATCATTGAGCCCCGTCACCTTAGCTCACAAGGCTAAGCTGAGCCCTTTTCGAAATATTAATTTAATTTTATATGGTTGCTTTTAGAGAATGTTTTTAATACTTATATTCTTCTACATACACCTAGAACGCAAATTGCTCCAAAGAAAGAATTAAGTATATAATATATGCCCTCTGCAAACAATACATGAGTTTTCAAACATTCGGTTTTGTAAATCGGAAATCTAAACCGATCCTAAAAAAATCCCAGTTATAAATCTTTTCTGGTGGGTAGGGGTTGATCCAAGAAATATGGCCTACACAGTGCTGGTTTATATTCACGAAGCTACAGCCAGTAGATCGGGAAGGAAAGGGTTTGAGTTAGTGCCACGAATATTTTCCAGAGTTTCCGAGGCTTGGCTAAGAAATACGCAAAATGGCCACCATGAATCACCTGTAGAGAGCACGGCTCACGTGATCGGAGAACTTACTGTTATAACAAATCTCTTCAATCAAATGAATCCCAGTTATTCCTGTTTACAACCAAAATCAATGAATTACATTTTAATATTCCATGCATAACTTTCTGTTCATCTCTTTATTTCTTTAAATTGGAGTCCTTCCATTGAATACGAGAGTAAGCAATCATTCGTCAAATATGAGTTATGGGTTCTAATGCCTCGTAGAATAATTCAAGCTCCTAAAATGCTATATTTTAAGTTAATAATTAAAATAGAACTTCTATCACTGTCCCTATATTACCACCAGGAGGCCAATAGGTCTCTCCCACCATCTTTGAACATTCTCCACTCTTTCAGCAAATGCGTTTCTTCTGGTAGCGAATATTGCCAAGGTCCACAATAGGAGAAATACATTTTTGGGGCTGCTAGGAAATTCTGATTCCACACACTTATCTCATCAATCACAGATCTTTGGTCTCAAATGTCGCTTAAAAAGATACCATAGTGTATGAGGACCTAATAACATTATTTCATAATTACCAACCTAAGCACACTATACGAAAAATGCCTATCGATCATGAGGAGTAATACATATTAAGCGTAGTTTGTAATTGTGCTCTTGAGCAGGAGGTTATGAAAAAGTGATACATGCATAGTTTTAGTTTCATAAAAATGTCAACCAATCTTCTGACATCAATATTAAGTACTCGTCTTGATTCCTATGAAACCAGATTCACCTTTTGAGAATATGTTTATTATTTGTAAAAATAGCAGGGTACGTAACACAGTCAGTGGATACGTTTAGTTTCCTTGTAATCGCCAAGATCGTTTATTTTATAGAAATCACAACAATATTGCCGGTGATATTTTGGTCATGAAATTACTCACTACCGCCAACTTTAAAATGGTGGCTTATAAAAGTACTAGGATAAATGTTAGTTGTGAAGTGTGTATTAGCTGGGCTAGTGGTACTTTAGCTGTATGGTTTTAATGGAGAAGTTTTGAGGTTTATGTAAATTGATTGCCAGCCTCGGTCCAGTGAAGATGCTTTTTGCCAGAATCCCTCACTGATAGCCCCATTTGTTATAGCCTTCCTTTCAACATTCCCTCGTCCTAGTCTAATGCAGTGACAGCACAAATTTTTCTCAACTAAATTATCCCCATAAAAGCTAGTTCAATTAGTTTTATTAGATTTTATCTGGTATCTTTGATCTTATGTTTATTTCTGGGTTATTACTTTTACACATTTTACCTTACTCATGTGGTCTAATAGGACGTAAGACTGTGATCTACACGACAGGATTACTGACTAGAGGCAATCAATTCTTCCCTGTGGCCATCCTGGACCAATCATCATTCTCATTCTTCTAATGTAGGAGGTAAGAACATTCCATGCAAGGATGCAGTTTTCAAGCTTGTCGTAAGTTGTACTGAGAAGTTGGTAGGTTATATCTAGTATTTTTCTTTAGTCCAATGGACGGTTAAGGTCAGCTAAATCCAGATAATGAAATTCATTTTTCAAACTAATGTTGGATTTCCCTTGTTATTTATTTTATTTTCAATATACTCCTTTGAAACTATATGAAATTTATACTGTACTGGATATGAAAATTCTTAGCAGAAGGGCTATTGAGCTGTTTTTATTATCTTTAAGAGTAGTTGTCTTCAAGACTAATTAAAACAGTCCTATTCAGGGCCATAATAGTTAAACCCAACTTCTGAAACCTCAAGATTAATTTTGAGTTTATTACTTCATGTCACAGGGGATTTCAAGGGAAGTGCCAAACGCATCCTGTACTCTATAATACCTATATATACAATAGCATGTTAGGTCTCTATCGGTCGTGAATTTTTTATATTAACCGTGTACGATAAATAAACGATACGTTTAAACCCTAAAATCAAGTTCGTTTACGTTCGTCTATGCAGACATTAGACCAAGAATCCTTGATATGGATCGAAATGTGTTATTCTTCTTATTCTGGACTCAATATTATTTATATATTGTTCAAATATGATTATAAGGGTCTCCAATAAAAAACATTTCTTTCCGGTGCATACTTGAAACTGTCCTACATGTTTTGTGGCTTATTTCCCACCTCTTCAGGGGCTACGTTGCGAATGTCCTAGTTTCAAATACCTTCTCTTTGAGGACAGTCGCGACGTAATATAAAAGGTAATGAGCACTTCAGAAATGGATAGCCCCTGAAGAGGTGGCAAATAAGCCACGAAACATGTAGAGCAGTTTCAATAAAGCTTGCACCGGAAAGAAATGTTTTTTTATTAGAGACTCTTGCCTTTAAATTTGAATAATATAGAAATGTGTTACATAACCAGCCTTCATTAAGTAATGTCCTTCAGCTATAGCTCTACTCAGTTTTGTTCAGCTCGAAAATTACACAATTATTAAGGGATGAAATGAAGAATATAATGTAAGATGACATCACGTGTGAGGCATACCACCAGTCGAGAGGAGCATCTACTAATTTGAAGGTTCTCCTAGGTGGTGGGCTTTAGACTTTTCGAACTCATCATGTGTGCTGTAGTAATCAAATACGATATTTTTGTTTCAAGGTGATGGATATTCTTCGCAAGCCTCTTTGCACCTATTGTTAGTTATTTTCCCCAGTTAAAAAAAAAAAAAAAAAAAATATGTGTTTCTTTTCTCCAATGCAGTTATAAGCACGAACTCCTGCGCTTACTTCTCTAGCCTGCCAAAGCAGCGCATTCGAGAGATTTCCCTCATATCTTGTCCTTCGCCCCTTTCCTTTTCTCTCGCCCTTCAGTACCGTTTCTCCCAGGATAAATGTTCCAGAGGAGCCGAATTTATTAAAATATTTTTTATTTCGCATATGTCTAGTTGACCTTTGTCCATTTCCCTTTATCTGAGGTCAGCAGGACTCATCATATTTTTTATTATTATTTTATTTACCAATTTATGCTTGATCTTATAACTATAGGGTACACATGATTCAATGGAAGTCGTCCATCGAGCGAACCCATGTGAATGGGACCAATTTTACAATTATGAGAATTCTAGTATTATACACATATGTATTTCAGAAGGCAAAGAATGCAAATTGAAAGGCACATATAAGGTAGCCCAGCTGAATGCTTTGGGCACTGTATGGTAGAGATATACAATAGGAAGCCCTAAATGCTCACTAAATATAAGGTTTCTCGAAGCTAGAACTAGGATTCTGGACATTCTACATTATGGTCTAGTAGAAAGATTACGATGCCTGGATATATTAAAAGCTGTAGTCTATTCATTTTATATGGTTATAATGGAGGTAAATGGAACTCCTTCATAATTAATGACGCATTTGGAATGGGTAATATTACAAAATGTCGGAAATCTCAGCCGTTTTTTAGAGTACTTTCTATAATAAACCAGTAATGTAGAGATTGTAATTTAAAAATTATTATAGCATGCCAATAAATAATACCTTATGAGTGATGTAGTATAAATCACACATTTAGTCATGAGACTTATTATTAGAACATAATTCTAATCATGAAGCAGTTTTATAATTTGTAGTTGTAAATAATTCAGAATTATTTCTTTGTTGAGGGCACTACGCTCAAAATCTATATCATCTGGTAAATTTTAAGTTTCTTGATCTTGACTCCTTAGAGGAATTAGAATAGATTTCCCTTAGGGCAAATCAGCCATTGAGGTACTCATAATGGGATTTTCAAAAAAAAAAATTCGTCAGGGGTCAAGGACCTAGGAGATAACGAAAATGAGGTCCGCTCAAAATTGATATATATATATATATATATATATATATATATATATATATATATATGTGTGTGTGTGTGTGTGTGTGTGTCTTTTGACGCTCTAGCTGACGCAATTTTTTTTATCGTTGCCAAACTGGATATTTAATCGTTTTGTGAAAATAAAAGATCAAGTTCGTTAATGGCTGAAATCAGACCAGTGAAAGGGAGGGTTTAGAGGGGAGGATTTTTGAAAATTCGAAATATCTCTGCTACTGTACATCGGATCAAAAAATTATAACCAATCCTATTGCAAATGAAATGTACTATAAATGTCATTATATACATTTATTCTCTATGTTGTATATTAACCAAATATTGTTTCCAAGAAACCTTTATTTTACGAGATGCGGGCAAATATGTTCTGTTGATCCTCCCGCCCTCTTAAGCTTACTAGGATTACTAAAATAAATTTGAGTGATTGAGATAAAAATTAATCCGATACATTATAAATTACAGTACTAGAAATAGTAAATAGTTTTCAATAAAATTTATGTTATATTGAGATACATTTCAGTAATTGTTTTTCATTCCGATATGGGATATCTAAGTCCATTTGTTCAGCCCTGAGAGGTTGGCTTATCTATTTGTTTACAATTCAGATGCTTTCCTTTGGGAGGTTATTGAAATTGACTGGAAGATTTCCCATTACCGTTTGCATTTCTTCATTTAATATTCACGGTGTTATTAATTGATACCTGGGTGTATATTTATCTATTGTAGAACTTTACATACGAAATATGCTTAATTTACGTTCCCCCTGAGTGACGTACTTTATTTACCAAGAGGATATTTTTTCTTGTAATTGTTTTTCTGGGTTTTACGTATTTTTGTCAGTCATTTTTATTTGCCTTTACCACCCAGGGTATTGTATTATTATTTAATTTACATAATGTATTTATTTACAACTAATTTATAACTAGCAGTGCCCATATCTTAGGGTTACAAATTCCAAATGTATTTATAATCGAAAATGACACATCAAATCTGTCATTAATGTCAGGCAATGAAATTTGAACCCCATTATCCATAAACTTATGCTTAAAATTTCAGAAAGTCATCAGGGAATCAAACATTTGCATAGGAGATTGATTGTTATTCTCTGAGGGCGTTTTCTCCTCCACGCCTGAGAAGGAGAGGCCTTGGAGTGTGACAAAGGTCTCGCCTAATCCATATTAACTGTACCGCTGCTTATCAGTCAAACTCCATTCCTTCTGTGTACCTCCTAGATAAACACACCAATATGTCTCTGTACCTATAGCTCTCTCTCCTACAACTGCAATATTTTAAACAGTCACTCACACAGGAGTCGCGTCGACTATGCAGATTTCACACGCGCTGGTATGACACAATATTGGATTTCTTCTCACCGTATATTTTATATTTATAACTTAAAGTCCAATGAGTAGAAGTGGGTGTTTATTGAACACTAAAAACAAGAATGTAAGAAAAACTTGCTTAATATTTGAATTACGAAAACATATGTAGAACAACAATTGTAGAGCATTAAGGATTTAACTTGACAGGTTCTAGAACATTTATTCTATACCATACATAATAACGGAAATATCAATTTTCGAATCTCCACCTCTAACCTCCCAGGCCCGCTTTTAGCCAATAAAAAATATTAACTTTAACTTAGATGACTAAAACGGTAAAATTTCGAGTATAGTATGAATGAAATAAACATTTTTTAGTTGGATCGTAAAATCTTAGTTAATGGCGTCATCACACTACATACGTATCTCACACAGTAAAAGTAAGTCAGTTATAACAGTTATTTTTAAGATAGCATTAGTAAAAGTGCGGGTTCTGAATGCTAAAAAATGAAAATATCTTGGTTAATATTCAAGATAGAGATAGAAATGTAATTAATAAAATTTATAAAACATTACATTTCCACTAGATAATTTTCAGCCATAAACGAATTAGATCTTTAGTTTTCCATAAAATCTTTAAATATCGAGATTGGTAACGGTAAAATAAAATTTTCGACTGCAGTAACAGGCAAAGATATGTATAATTTTGAACGAACCTCATTTCCACCTTCTACTTGGTTGGCTATTAAATAAAATTGTCGAACATTCCTTCACTCTGGATTATGCTGGATGGTAGAGGAACCAATTGATCAGGATCAATAAGAAGGCCAAGTCCTCTACAGTTTTTTAATATAATGCAGAGTGCACTTTCATATATAGTGAAAATATATTGGTACTTATCGTGTTCGTAATAATTGACCAGTGTATAAAGCATTTTTTTTTTTTTTAGTTTTTCAGATTTCCTTAAGGAAACGCAGTTATTTTCGTAAATTTTATTAAAATTATATATAAGTCCATTAGCGCGCTAGGGGTAGTAATTTTATCGATCGTTACCAGACTTGATATTTCGGCGATTTATGTAAAATCTTAAGTTAAGTATAAAGTAAGCGTGTAAGCCTTTTTAAAAAGCACTCTTATTGACAATAACAATTAAAATAATTAAAATGAGAAGAATAAGAGTCTAGAGCTACTAGGGAAATAACAAGGTGTGGAAAAAAGTGATACATTATAAATGAAATAAATGCTGATGATGGTGGTGTCAGCTGAGTGGATATTTCCTAGACGTAACTTTAGATAAGTCCTTTTTTTCACATTATTTTTTCTATAACTCAAATATTAACCGAAATATTCGAATTTATTTAGTTTTCATACCACTCATTTAGGGGTTCCCTTTGAGCACAGGTCCTCCAAAATATCAAGAAGCACTTATTTCAGGCTTAAACTAAACGTTGGACAAGAAGGAAGAGGCTAGGGTTAAAAAAGTAAAACAGAAATATATCTGTTATTTCATTGGATCGAAACATGTAATATTAACAATCTTCAAATTTTTTAATTATTGTTCAAAATTTTTTTTTCTTTAACTGGAATATTATTCTTGATATTATGGTTTTTTTTAAGATTCAGTCCTCTCCAAACATCAAAAGAATCTCATACTATTTTAATTTACAACCTGTGCCACTAAACCCATTTCCAACTTAAATTTCATGTTCTTTTTACAGGAAAAATAGAGAATAGATAGTGCCAGATCAATAGAGTATTTAAGTTTGGAAAATAACCTTAGTAAGCCTTCGTGGCAGACTTTTTTAAATATTTTTATTATTTATATTTTATTGAGTTTTGCTACAAGTAACAAAAAATTGCTAATATTTTATTTTATCAGTAGTTTCCCCTTGAAGTAAGTCAGCTATTGAGGGTGTACTAGTGAAGGAATCAGGATCAATAAGAAGGCCAAGTCCTCTACAGTTTTTTAATATAATGCAGAGTGCACTTTCGGAGTCAACGCTCCATCCTCAGTGCCTGCTGACAAACACAAACCTCGAGTTAATTTAACATTCACAGCATGGCCAAAAGGCAAAATAAACAACAGTCATAAAAAACAAACACAATATAAATAGTAAAAACAATATTAATTCTTAAAACTAGTCAACTAATAAAAATATAAAATCTAATCCTAGTCAACTACTATAAATTAAAGCCAAAACAATCAAACAATTTAATAATAAGTCAAATAATAAAAACAAACAACGGTAAGCATATGTCAAAAACTATAAATAAAATTAAAAACTAAAAAACTACCTAAATTTCAGATTTGTATCACAGTGGGTGAGAACCTCGGAAAAAACTACCCAGAGGAACTGTAAGAAACATCTAAAAAATAAGCAAAAACCCCATACTAATAATAGAGAGAAGATGAAGGAGGTACCTGATTAAAGCTGCGTTGCCTGGACCACGACTGCCGGGCGACTGAGCCTCTGCCCCCGAAGAGAAGACAGGGCCCCGCCACCGACATGTCGCCGCCTTACCGCCTCCTCCTTCTTATTAATATTCCGATCTCCATTCGCCTGTCTGTCCAGCCTTATATGCAGCCCCTCAGCCGTATTTAATCTTTTGCCCTTCTTCTCCTCATACAGCAATTGATACTTTATGGTGGACATGTCATGGCCCTCTAGGAGGCGGTAAGGCTGCGACATGTCGGTGACGGGGCCCTGTCTTCTCTACGGGGCAGAGGTTCAGTCGCCCGGCAGTCGTGGTCCAGGCAACGCAGCTTTAATCAGGTACCTCCTTCATCTACTCTCTATTATTAGTATGGGGTTTTTGTTTATTTTTTAGATGTTTCTTACAGTTCCTCTGGGTAGTTTTTTCCGAGGTTCTCACCCACTGTGATATAAATCTGAAATTTAGGTAGTTTTTTAGTTTTTAATTTTATTTATAGTTTTTGACATATGCTTACCGTTGTTTGTTTTTATTATTTGACTTGTTATTAAATTGTTTGATTGTTTTGGCTTTAATTTATAGTAGTTGACTAGGATTAGATTTTATATTTTTATTAGTTGACTAGTTTTAAGAATTAATATTGTTTTTACTATTTATATTGTGTTTGTTTTTTATGACTGTTGTTTATTTTGCCTTTTGGCCATGCTGTGAATGTTAAATTAACTCGAGGTTTGTGTTTGTCAGCAGGCACTGAGGATGGAGCGTTGACTCCGAAAGTGCACTCTGCATTATATTAAAAAACTGTAGAGGACTTGGCCTTCTTATTGATCCTGATTCCTTCACTAGTACACCCTCAATAGCTGACTTACTTCAAGGGGAAATTACTGATAAAATAAAATATTAGCAATTTTTTGTTACTTGTAACAAAAAATTCAATAAAATATGAATAATAAAAGTATTTAAAAAAGTCTGTCGCGAAGGCTTACTAAGATTATTTCCCTAACTTAGATACTATATTGATCTGGCACTATCTATTCTCCCTTTTTCCTGCAAAAAGAACATGAAATTTAAGTTGGAAATGGGTTTAGTGCCAAAGGTTGTAAATGAAAATAGTATGAGATTCTTCTGAGATTAGGAGAGGACTGAATCTTAAAAAAACCCTAATATCAAGAATAATATTTCAGTTAAACAAAAACATATGTTGAACAATAATTAAAAAATTTGAAGATTGTTAATATTACATGTTTCGATCCAATGAAATAACAGATTTGTTTTTATTTTACTTTTTTAACTCTAGCCTCTTCCTTCTTGTCCAACGTTTAGTTTAAGCCTGAAATAAGAGCTACTTGATATTTTAGAGGACCTGTGCTCAAAGGAAACCCCTAAATGAGTGGTATGAAAACTAAATTAATTCGAATATTTCGGTAATATTTGAGTTATGGAAAAAAAAATGTTAAAAAAGAACATATCTAAAGTTACGCCTAGGAAACGTCCGCCCTGCTGACAACACCACCATCATCAGCATTTATTTCATGCCTTCACTTTTTTTCACACCTTGTTATTTCTTCAGTAGCTGTAGACTCTTATTCTTCTCAATTCTTTTAATTGTTATTGTCAATAAGAGTGCTTTTT
Source organism: Riptortus pedestris (assembly GCA_019009955.1). Lineage (NCBI taxonomy): Eukaryota > Metazoa > Arthropoda > Insecta > Hemiptera > Alydidae > Riptortus > Riptortus pedestris. The sequence goes on from CM032229.1 coordinate 54,911,283, forward strand.
AAAAAGGCTTTCACGCTTACTTTAAACTTAACTAAAGATTTTACAAAAACCGCCGAAATATCAAGTTTGGTATCGATCGATAAAATTAATACCCCTAGCGCTAATGGACACGTAAATAAAATTTACGAAAATAACTGCGTTTCCTTAAGGAAATCTGAAAAACTAAAAAAAAAAAAAATGCTTTATACATTGGTCAATTAATACGAACACGATAAGTACCAATATATTTTATTCAAATTGATCCACGATTTAAGAATATGAATATCGATATACGATTACATTAAAAATTAAGATGTCATTTTAAAATGTGTTATATAATAACGATTTGGAATGTATCGTTGCAAGGATTGACCATCAGAAGACAGGAGGTTCAAAATAAGAAAATGAGCGCCATCACCAGTCCATGATCTTTTCAATTTTTTTTACGAGTAATACATTCTGATGTGTTTTTTTTTTGTAAACGATTTTACTGTTTAAGGACATTTATTAATAATGTACATACGGATACAAGCTCACAATTAAACATTACGGCATGTCAAATGAGGGGATCCTTTAGCTACTTGAGATGCTGCAATAATTCCTTGAAACATTTCCACTAACGGACCGGAGATGTATTATTTTTTTATTATTTTTTTTAGGTTTGAACGTTCAATCAAATGAGTTATTAAGAGACGGCTATGAGTTTTATTTTCCCGATATGTAGTTTACTCCACCACTTAAAACAAAACTGAAATTTATTTATTTCTCGTTGAGCTATGTCAATAGATAAGACTACGGATTTTATTGACTCTGTTCGCCACGACATAAAACCCTAATGCCCTAGCAGGGATCAAAGCTTCGGTTCTTTGTTTATCTACAACTTTTAAAAAAATGGTTTATTTAAATTATCACTTAAAAAAAAGATGTTAGCTGTTAATCATTCCTCTTTGTTTGTAGATAGGATTCTTTTACTCATTAAATTTCATTGTGACGAGAATGAAAGAGTAAAAGAAACAGCCCACGGACAAAGAGAGCAATAAAACCGTGCGTCGAGGCCTGGGATTCATGGAATATTTAGGGGAAGGACAGAGTTGACAGAAGCTATTTGTGTCTAAACAATGGGAACAGGACTTGAAAAGTAGCTAGAATTAAAGCATACAAATTTGATGCAGGTTGACGAAGGGACGGGACACACCTTGTATTAGCTCTAGCACGCAAGGTTTAAGGGCTTGTCTACCCTTTTCATGGTCACTAAATCTCTAAATGTCTCTTTTTATTACTTGCTTTCCACCAAAGGGCAGAGGATGCTGTTTCAGAGTTTTCTCTTTTGGTTGTTTATTACTGCAAAAAATGCATGTTCTGTTTAAACATGACTGTCACAAACAAAAAAAATCTGATAAAATAGTGGAAGTGTTATTAACGTGAACATCTAGAACTTTTGAGTTTTATGGGCTAAAATTTCACATTTATAATAGCACTTGAGTATAATGGGTCTAAACCCTTAGACTCAGGAATTACTGTAATTTTTCAGGTTATTCTCCATACTCACTGATAAGCAAGAGCCTCTGCTAAAGCTGGATTGTAGCAAAAAAAGGGCCTGGATCGACTGGCATCGACTGTATCAAAGCGTTGAAGATGTGACATAGCTCAACTGTATCAAAGATGTTGACGACTTAGCTCCTTCGACAGTATTGTGTCGTGGAAAGTTTTACCGACTTTTTGAAAAATCATTCGTTTATTCAATTATGATTCGCTCATTCATCAAAAGTAACCGAACTGCCCTTTCTTTCCTAAACTAAAACAACGTATAAGCAAAGACAATTACTTTCTTTGTCCTCTTATACGCTTCGTATTTCATTTCTTCTTCTTTTTACATAAAACGATTAAATATTGAGTTTGGTAACGATCAAAAAAAAAAATTTCAACCGCTAGAGCGTTAACAGACAAATATATATATCAACGGAACAGAATATTTATGATTTTTTGAAACTCCGTGTATTTTGCTTGTCTCTTTCTCACTCATTAAAACATATAAAGTTTCAAAATAATTCATGATTTATTTATCGAAGGGGAACTTATTACATTTAACGAAACAGAATAAAAAAGTCCGTCACGCAGGGGCTGCGTAAACTAAGCAGATTTCCCTTGTGAAGTTTTACAATAGAGAAATCTGCCTAATAATAACAGTAGTAGTAAGGAATCTCTAAACTATTCACGAGGGAAGTACAGTTACGGAAACGGCCGCACTAACTCTCAGCGAAGAGTCCCGAACATAGCCGACTCCTGCCGACCACACACACAATACAAATGTAAATATCTCGGTTAATATTCAAGATAGAGAATAAATGTATATAACAATATTTATAGTAAATTTAATTGTCAATAAGATTGATTCTATACGAATTTTTGATCCGACGCATAATAACGGAGATATTTCGAATTTTCAAATATCCCCCCTTTAAACCCCCCCTCCCACTGGTCCGATTTCAGCCATTAACGAACTTGATCTTTCTTTTTACATAAAACGATTAAATATGAACTTTCTTAACGATCAAACAAAAATTGCGACCGCTAGAGCGTTAACAGACATATATATATATATATATATATATATATATATATATATATATATAAATATATAATTTTGAACGGACCTCATTTTTTTCATCTCCGGGGTAAGATCGATGGACATTTGAGGAAATTTTTCAAAACTCGCATCATGAGTACGTCCTCAATAGCTGATTTCTCTTAAGGGAAATCTGCTAAAAAACATTCTATTGCCCGTAATGTTTGTAATACTAATTTGACCTAAAGTTGCCCCTAACGAGAGTATTTTTCACGTTTCCTCTTCTGGGTTAGGTAAAGCAAATAAAATTTGGGACATGAAGAGGAAATAAAGCGTGGGGGTTGAAGGGAATTGGAAAGTAAAGAGGCTTGTGGCTGGCATTGGACGAAAGACAAACTGAAGATAGAGTTGCCACTTAAACAGGCCCGGCGGATGTTGGGACTATTAATTGCTTGGCACCGCCACGATATTAATGCAAAATGTAAATTAGAACAGATGTTGGTTTTGATAGCTACTTGGCATTACATAGAGGTAGGTAGAACACCGCCTCCTGGATTATTTCTCTCAAGTGTTATATCTATACAATTCCAGTAATGGTTATAATATCAATAGGAAAGATAGTATTTTTTTAATACTTGTTATTTTGTATTGGTAGTTATTATAATCAGAGTTTTATAAAGCCTTCAATATCTATCCATTATAAGTATTGTTATAACTGAATCATTTCCCATTGTGTAAATTTAATTCACTTTCAAATTGCATTATTTATTCAATCATCATTTATTTTATACACATTTTAGCAGATTTCCCTTAAGGGAAATCAGTTATTGAGGTCGTACTCATGACGCGATTTTCGAAAAATTTCTTCAAATGTCCATCGATCCTACCATCCATCGGAGATGACGAAAATGAGGTCCGTTCAAAATTATATATATATATATATATATATATATATATATATATATATATATATATATATATATAGATATAGATATATTTGTCTGTTAACCCTCTAGTGGTCGCAATTTTTGTTTGATCGTTACGAAACTCGATATTTAACCGTTTTATGTGAAAAGGCAGATCAAGTTCGTTAATGGCTGAAATCGAACCAGAAGGAGGGGGGGGGTTTCGAGGGGGGGATTTTCGAAAATTCGAGATATCTCGGTTAGTATGCATCAGATCGAAAAAATTGTTTATAACACATCTTATTGCAAATTAAATTTACTATAAATATTGTTATATACGTTTTTTCTCTATCTTGAATATTAACCGAGATATTTGCATTTTTTAGTTTTCAGCAAACCGCCATTTCTACTCATGTTACGTAAACAATACTCTGCTACATAATAAATAACATTATTGGAAGTTTAAATACCAAAAATTGTATTCAAGAGACCTTTATTATACGAGATACATGCAAATATGCCCTGATGACCTCCCCCCCATCTCAAAGTTTTGGACTACTAAAATTTTATTGATTGAGTTAACAATTATTCTGACTCATTATAAATTACACTAGTAGATATAGTAAATAGTTCTCAATAAAATGAATGTGTTATATTCAGATATATTTCAGTAATTGTTGTTCTTTCCGGTCTGAGGCAGGCCGACCCGTTTGTTTACATTTCTAACCTAACGCTTCCTGTCGGCAGGTTATTGAAATTGGATGAAACATTTATTTCTGTTTGTATTTATTCACGGTGTTGTTGTGTTAGCAGTATGCATATTTATCTATCTATCTATTTATTACTAAACTTCACGAGGGAATTCTGCTTAGTTTACGCAGCCCCTGCGTGACGGACTTTTAAATTTCCATGTGAGTTAAAGCGTTAACCTTAATCTCATATGGCAAACCTAGAGTGGCGAGTTCGATTCCTGCCTGGGCAGAGGAATTTATTTAGTGACGAGAATTCATTAAATAAAATAAATTATTTCCACTCTGGCTAGAAAAGGGTGGTAACCTGTAGATAACCCGCCCCAATTAGTCTTAGTCGCAAAAAGTGGGCGTTGATAAATAATTTAATTTTAAATTTCCGCTTTAGATCTTTTTAGGTATGTCATACTCTGTATATGTGAGGGCATCACTGGAAATCAGGCCCCTTGTGGTAGTATCAGCGTGCTCCTTATGGACTTCTAAAATCCATTTATTAATAATTTATTATAAATTTGAATTTCAAAAAACTCTTCTTAATTCTCTTCGCTACTTCCTTACTCGGAATTCCTCTATCTTAGACTGTGATTGGTTTAATTAACTCCAAAGATTCCGTTGATCGCGGTCTGCGATTGCCATGTTTCAGGAATGTGCTCCTCAGAAAGCTTTTCAAACCTTGGCAATTATGTAACAAGCAAGCCTAGCTCATCCATAAGGTGTATATTATTTTTATTTTCTAAATGAAGAAATGTGTTCTTTGAACAATGTGTCTACTATTAACGTCATCTCTGATATATGTATAATCCGCCCAACCATTCAGAATTATTATCTATTTCCCGTCATTTAGAAGGGCTTTTCTTCTACTATTTCTTTAAGGCTTACATATTATAATAAATTTTCTTTTACAGAATCCAAACATTGATATTATATTTGAATTACATTTATTTATTTTATATCTCTCAAATTGAAATTCTCTTCTCCCCTTTCCATATCTGATGTTCAAATATTTAGATTACGATATATGTATGTAGCTGATTCAGATTAACGAATTCCATCCTGGAAGAGCGCTTTTAAGGCAGGAGATCGATTTAGGCTGTCTTAAGATAAAAGCCTTCCCCTGAGTTATTTAACTCCACTCCAAATTTGAAAATATGAAAAATACGAATCTACCATGGTGAAGGTTTATAATAGGCACACACAGTACTTGTTCTGATGGGGCGATTGGTAGTACTGTAGTATTGTGAGATTTCAGACTTCCCAGGTTTGGCAGATTCAAGTACCTGGGAGTGGCAGTAACCCATCTAAGGTTGATATTAAAGTCAGAGAAATCTTAAGGAGCAGATTCTTTTAAGCTCTGTTGTCGGCACTCTATTTTTAAAGTCCCCAGGTAAATGAAAAACTATTAAAAAACCCGCCACACAGGGGCTGCGTAAACTAAGCAGATTTCCAAAGCGAAGGGTTACACTAGATAAATATACATTCTGGTAACACCACCGCGAGTGAATAAATACAAACGGTAATGAGAAATCTTTCAGTTACATGTTAATAACTCTACAACGGAAAGCGTCTGAATTGTATCCAAACAGGCCAGCCAACCTGAATTCTAGACCGGAATATAATGAATGTTATATCTGAATATAACATATTCATTTTATTGAAACCTATTTACTACAGCTAGTGTGTAATTTGTAATGAATCAGAATAATATTAATCTCAATTACTGAAACTTTAGTAATCCATTAACAAAATAAAAGAAGGGGGGGGGGGGTCAACAGAGTAGTACAAAGTAAAAGTTCAATGAAAACAATATACTTTATTTAACCTTGTAATGAAGCGGTTCATGATATAACAGCTTATTATTAATATAACATGATTAGGAGTGGGGGTTTAATGAAAGCGAAAAACTATTAAATCCGAATATCTCGGTTAATATTCACGATTCAGATATATAAATATGTATATAACAAAATTTTTAGATAATTTAATTTGCAATAAGATTGGTCCCTATACAAATATTCGATCCCCCTCTAAACCCTCACCCCAACTAGTCCGATTTCAGCCATGAACGAACTTGATCTTTCTTTTTACATACAGCGATTAAATATGGAGTTTGGTAATGATAAAAAAAATGTCGACTGCTAGAACGTTATAACAGAGAAATATATATATATGTGACATTCTATTTTTGAGGCTGCATCGCTGGGAAGTATCGTCATTGTGAGGATTTCGGCTATCTGCTCCAGCGGTTGGAATTTTTGTTCTGCAAATTTTCGATGGAAATGCGTCCATCTTCGTTAGGCATAAATATGATTAAATAAATCAAATTTATGCCTGACGCAGATGGACGCATTTCCATCGAAAATTTGCAGAACAAAAATTCCAACCGTTGGAGCAGATAGCCGAAATCCTCACAATGTATATATATATATATATATATATATATATATTCCTCTTAAGGAAAATTTGCTAAAAATGCTGATTAAATCAAAATGTTTTGTGTTGTGCGTTACTGTGAGAGGCAGGTAAAATTTTAGTGTCTCTCCAGATTAGAGAGAGATAAGCCCAAAAAATTAAATCTGAAGTCAAGAATGAGCATCAAAAATGAAATTTGAGAAGAAATGGCGAGAAAATGGATTTGTACGATGAAACTGCCGTCATCATTGATATCATGACGTAGGGACTTGAGTGGGTGGGTGGGCCATAACAATTTCCGTTCTATAACATCTCTGTATAAGCCCTATAAAAACATTTCTATAACTGCTATTCGGAGATAATAGCCAGATGACGATAAATGGGGGCTAAACTTAAAGCTGTAAATGCTGTAGAAAATCCCCGAATCCAGCCAGAGAGACAGTGCCGCAGGATACAGCCGTGCCTAATCCTGCCCACATCAATTCCTGTTAAACCTACCCCACTCTATTTACTCCCTGTATCTTGATTACATCCATTTATTAACTAGATATAAATGTCGTCCGAGGCTGCCTCCTATATTCCACCCTTATCACACACATTTCTTATCACTCTCGACCGTAACTCCTTCACCTACTTTTTGTGTATATGTATAAATGTTGAAGTATTTTAGCAGTTTTCCCTTAAGGGAAATCAGCTATTGAGGTTGTACTGATGACGCGATTTTCTAAAACTTTATTCAAATGTCCGTTGATCCTACCTAGTAGAGGACGAAAATGAGGTCCGTTCAAAATGATATACATATATGTCCAGAGGTCGCAATTTCAATTTAATCACTACCAAACTGGATATTTAATCGTTTTATGTAAAAAGAAAGATCAATTTCTTTCACTTCTAAAATCCAAAAATTTGGGGGGGGGCTTAGAGGGTAGGAATTTCGAAAATTTTTAATATCTCCGTTATTATGCGTTGGATTGGAAAAGTATTGTATGGACCGATCTTATTGCAAATTTAATGTTCTATAAATATTTGAATTTTATAGTTCTAGGCCGTCAATAACCCCCCCCCCTCCTTCATACTCATGTCATATTTACAATAAGCTGTTATATTATGAAGCACATTATGTGAAGCATAAATACCAAATATTGCTTTAATTTAACCTTTACTTTTTTAGATAAATTCAAATACGTGGTACACGTGGGGAATCTGCTTAGTTTATGCAGCCCCTGCTTGAATAGTAACAATTTTGTCACATTTAATAACCCCCTTTAGGTCAAGCCTCCATAAATGTAGTTAACCTCTATTAGTTTACCCCTATTAAGCGCGAAGCCCCCTTTTCCTCTTTTTCTTCCATTCTGAATCAAAATTCTAGCGAAAGCTGCTCCATGCTTGTGAGACAATTGACTAATATGTTGGTTTTATTTTTTTTTGTATGCTAAAAAAAATATTAGTTAGAATTCATGAATTCTGTAGTCAACTAATGTATAATGAAATAAATCTGAATCTGTGACAACCTAATAACAGTCTGCATTATCCACAGGCTTTCATAGATTCTAAACTTGTCGGAAAATACACTCTCCTCTTAATCTTATTGTTAGGGCGTGCGGTTAGCCTTTGTCTTAATAACAAGAAAGCATTAGACTGAAATAAAATTAATAAAAAAGATAATTTCCTCACCTTGATTATACCGAAGTATTTACTATTTTTTAGGAAAGATGAGGGTGAATAATACAAGCCACTATTTGAGTTCTCCAAAGAATCAAAATATATTGAATGAGTGATAGCATATACCTAAACTTTATAGTAATGAGCCTTCTGATAGGTTAGATCAAAATGATACTAATTTGAAACAATTTAAACCTGATACAATATGAAACTAGCCTTAAAACTAATGAAACAAACATTAACACTTATTGATAAATATGTGATGAAAACAAAGAAACTTTAACTTTATGAAAAATGGCTGTAAAACATAGACAGAACACAATGGCTACCCTTTGTTTTGTTTGTAAACTTTAGCGGCAAGCCAATACTATATATACACTAGAAAATGATTGAAATGTCCTATATCATGAGTACTCATTTGATTGTTCACGTCTATAATGCTTGCATTATAGTAAAGAAAGAGGTACCTTCGAGAAAAATATACTTTCCATGAGGCGGATTTTCCTTCCAGTGTTATTTGTGTTCCAAATCAGATTCCTTCTTCTAACGGGCAGAATGTTAGCGGAGGCCTCTATCTTCGATGCGGGGATCCTTTCTGAATACAAGAGCTGCGGGAGCCGAACAATGTTCACCTTTTTGCGGAGCAGAACACAAGCATCAACCTACACATGGGACAATAGAATCAACAATGGCTGCTTAGCCATAAAGCGAGCGCTGCATCCTGTACGATAGCGCTGCAGTTTCCGCTCTTGGCCACCGCCTACGGCGACCTCCGGATGTACGGCCAGTTAGTGAACTAAGTAAGCGCGGAAGTAGACGACTGAACACTTATAATTGTTCAAAACACAACGTTTATGATCGTTCAACTCGTTAATTTTTTACAAATTCAACCATCATTGACCCAAACGAGAATCCTAAGCTCTACATTTCTTTTATTGGGCTTTATTATTATTATTATTTATTAACGTCCACTTTTTCCCATTCAGGCTAATTGGGACGGGTTATCTACAGGTTAACACCCTTTTCTAGCCAGGGTTGGATTTTAGGATGTTATTTAATAAATTTCGTCACTAAATAATTTCCTTTGCCCAGGCGAGAATCGAACTCGCCACTCTAGGTTTACCATATGAGATAAAGGTCAACGCTTAAACTCGCATGGCTAACCTGAGCCCCTGGGCTTTTTTGATAATATGTTCACACGTGCTTCTTATTACTAAATTTAATAGTTCACCGGAAAAAGGCGGGATTTATTCTGAATTTCAAGACTACCCAAAAAAGAACCCATTAAAGGTGGCCCCTAACTAAGGGGGATTAATAATTGAAAAGACCTCCATTCAGAAGAAGTGGCTTTCAAGAGACTTTTAACTTGTGAATGGACTAGCCCAAGTCACCGTAATCGTTCTTAATCACTTTTTAATAGTTCCCTCTCTACATCAATCTCTCTCTCTCTCTCTCTCTCTCTCTCTCTCTCTCTCTCTCTCTCTCTCTCTCTCTCTCTCTCTCACTCACTCTCTCTCCCTCTCTCCCCCTCTCTCTATTCATTCAAACCAGCACCAATTGAACCACCTTAGAGTAATTTCCTTTAAAACCAATTAAAAATTCCTTTTTCCAGCCATGAATGATTTTTTCCCCGACAATTAGTTGGTTGGTTCGATTTTGATAGTTGCTAATAAATAGTTTGAATGTATAGGAAGGATCCTATTCCATCAAATAAGCAAAACCCCGTACATAACGTGAGGTGTATTAGTAGTAATAGTTAACGAAAAAATAAAATGTTGGCAAGCCAAATCAATTTCATAGTTCCTTTAGAAAATAAATTATTAATACGGATAACTCCACAGGTTCTTTCTGAGCTTCTCCTTATCTGTATTCTCCTTTTTTTAGCAGATTTCCCTTAAGGGAAATCAGCTATTGAGGTTGTACTCATGATGCGATTTTCGAAATTTTTCTTCAAATGTCCATCGATCCTACCCAGGAGATGACGAAAATGAGGTCCGTTCAAAACTGTATATATATATATCTATATATCTATCTATCTATCTATCTATCTATATATTTGTCTGTTACCGCTCTAGCGGTCGCAATTTTTGTTTGATCGTTACCAAACTCGATATTTAGTCGTTTTATGTAAAAAGAAAGATCAAGTTCGTTAATGGCTGAAATCGGACCAGTGGGAGGGGGGGTTTAAAGGGGAGGATTTTCGAAAATTCGAAATATCTCCGTTACTATACGTCGGATCGAAAAATTGTACAGAATCAATCTTATTGAAAATTAAAGTTACTATAAATATTGTTATATACATTTATTCCCTATCGTGAATATTAACCGAGATATTTGCATTTTTATGAAATTTGATAACGGATTTTTGAATTTCCCGCGAAAAGCTAGTACGGCCCTTTGCCGTAACCGTTTGGCTCTCCTATGGAGATTTCTCTATTGTATAACTTCACTTGGGAAATCTGCTTAGTTTACGCAGCCCTGCGTGACGGACTTTCTTGAATTATACAAGCTACAGTGCTTAAAAAATATGGATTCTAAAAGATATTGAATCCCCTTCATTGAATAACAAGCATTTATAACTATAAAAGGAACATTATAAATCGAGAAGTGGTTTTTATTTGGCCTTGCCACTCAGATTCGATGTGAATTACGTAACTTCCAAATAACTAGTTCTTCTTAAATATTGCCTTCACTGGTATTCTGGGTTGCATTTCTCGAACATGGAGGGAGTCAAAGCGAGGAAAAGAAAAATATTTATGTAGAAATGTAAAAATTTTTACTCTGAGAAATTCTGGAAAAACATTTGGTGAACAGCATTTTCCAGTAATAGGCTTGTGGGTCGGTGTCCGAGGAATGGTCTCGAGGCGTGCCCAGAAATGTTTTGACGAGGCGGGAATAGTTAAGAAAGGTCTTCAAACCTTGGGATACTTTAGGGATTATTTCCCACCATATATTTTAACTTTAAATTGTCTAGATCGACGAATCTTGTTATTTTAATAATAAAAAATAACATAAGTTGTTATCTTCTTGTTAAAATATATTAGTCATTTATCTGACTATATACAATATGTATTGTTTTACTTTTATTGGTATTGTCTTGTTGATTGAACTTAGTTGTTGGGTGCTTTAGCATCTCAATATAATTGTGCACCCACACAAACTGTATATTTGCATACAAGAAAGTGACATCTTCAACCTACATTCAAAATTACATTAGACTTCTATCAGTTAACATGAATCGAGTGTCATTGATATTCCACTCTTTAGTAAATTAATTTATGGATAATCTTTTTATACACTTAGATACTATTGAAGGTCAACGACAGAGAAATGCCGATGTATTAAAGTAGACATGATTCCTGAAGGTTCTTCCTGAACGGCACTCATTGGCCAAGAGTTAGCCAATATGCGAGAGATATAGAGAGTGATAGTGGGAACATAGAGCTGAAAGAACCCTTATTAGGAAAGATATTACAGTAAAAGGGAACATGTCGTAAAAGTGAAGACTCGCATTTAGCGGACCTTAACACCTCTCTACTGCTACTGTCCCAAGTTGCTCGGATTACTGGACTCCTGCCAAAGCTCTTTCTTTCCTCTCAAAAGGCCCGACACTTTCTATCGAAGTCTCTGACCTTTCACTGACCTCAAAGTCGATAATGAAATTTATCTCAGACCTCCAAAGGCTTGATTCATCAGTCTCTTACAAATCTTCAATTATGTTCCGGGAGGGTAATTTTTTTTCTTCATCGAATCTTCGAAAATAGAATTCGAAGTTATTGTTTTTGGTGTACACTCCACCTTAGTCAGTTGATGGAATATCTATTAACATATCCTCAGTCTAAATATAAACCCCTTTAACTAGTCTTAGTTTTCTGTAGACTTATGTTTACTATGGTTAGGGTAACGCTATTATTGTATAAAGTGAGATATTTAATATAAAACCGACTATAATTTTTGTAAATGGTTCTAATAAACATATTTAGCTTTTACATATGCATTCACAATCACACACACACACACACACACACACACACACACACACACACACAGCGGAAGGTTTTTGATACTTTTGCCCATATGAAAATATTTTTTATGTGCATTAATGATTAGTTATTCATTTTAATACTTTTAAATTTAACGATTGGGTTTCATAAACTCGTTTTTATAATTTATTACTCGTCATAGGTATTAATTATCTGGTTATTTTGCAAGAAATGTTTTTTTTTTTCTCTCTTTCGCTGATTATTCGTGTTCTGTCTTTTTGTATTTTCTGTTCCCTTTTTCCTGTTTTGATTGTTGGTGTTTAATTAGTTTTTGTTACTTTTTTTTAATATTTTCTTTTTATTTCTGTTTTTTTTTTTTATGGAGCAATATAACCTATCTGCAGCAGTAAATATAAAAACCATTTTTTAGAGGTGAAATTAAAACTTTTATAAAAGATAATTAATCAGAGGAATCAGCTGAGCAGAAGTAATACTGTCTGTAGTGAGAATCAATCCGTTAATTTTATTTTGTAATCTCAGGTTTAAGAATATCAAGAAGGTATTCTCCAGATTTGGCGGCATAAAGAAGATTTACAGTTTCTTGTTGGTTTACTCATATCAATTCGAAAAATGATAAGCTTAGCAGGAAACAAGTACATAGTAGTAAGTCGTAGCCTTTACTTGGAAAACAGATTAGTGAGGAATACGGAAGTAGACGGATACCCTTAAAATAAAGTTGGAACGTTTGAGGTAATGTCCATAGATTCTTAATAACCTCAGATGAATTAGAAAAGGAATTTATATAGGACGGAAAATCATAATAAAAGAGCCACACTCAAACACACACACACACAGACACACACACACATATATATATATATATATATATATATATATATATATATATATATATATATATATATATACTAGCTAAAGTACCCGGCTTCGCCCTGGAAACCATTTGAGGCTGAATTTTGATATCTTTTTTGGTAAGGCTTCAATTTGTAGAACTACACTTCCATTGTGGGCGTATTGTTTTCCCCTAAGGTCTGATAGGGGACAGAGAATAGAAATTTCAGTTTTGAAAAATAAATGAAAATGAGTTCCCAATCAATCCCTCTCCACTGTTAGTCAAACCTTCAATAATGCAAATCATAATCAAGGGTAGCATTTATTACAATTAAATATCATGTATAATGTACATATTCCCCGTTAAAAACCAAAACGAGTACACTTCGTGAGCTTAGTTATACATAATAGTAAATGTGAGTTGAAAGCAAATACATTTCACAGGAAATAAGTTAACATAATTAACTGTGCTCGACAATTTCCGCACCCGCTTGAGTGTTATCAACATTACTTAACATAAATTATTTATTCAAAAACTTAAAAAATTCTAATTTTCTAGTAATATATACCTGGTGAAAAGAAATAACACATATTAGTTTAAAAACATAACATAATTTGCCTATATTATAAACACTTAAATGAGTGCTAATAAAAATGTTGACTCCCACTATAGTTTTTAGAGTATATCATGTATACTTCGTTGCACGACAAAACTGGATATAACAAAAGTTACTCTAAATTACAAAATAAATACCTTCTGATAAAGGCATGTTTTTTGAAAAACTAATGGGGCTCGAAGTACATCGATATTTCATATAATGTCTCCCTTACAACTCCGACTTCTTTTCTAAAAAATGTTCATATAGCTATTAATCAAGGAAGATCTAGTAATGACTCACATAAATAGTTCGTCGAGTTTTAGTCATTTGTCCCCAATAACATTATTGACTCCCTCTATAGTTTTTAGCTTGTATTTCATTTATAATTCTTTATACGGCAAAAGTGTATATAAAAATGTTACTGTAAAAATCAAAATAAACAACTTTTGATACGTGCACATTTGTTAAAAAAACAAAAAAAAACAATAGAAAATGAAATAGCGAGATTTTTCATTTCAGAACTCATTTATAACCTCAACGTCTGTTTGTACCTAGAAATTTTAAAATAGCTTATAACCAGAAAGGTGTTAATACTAAATTACATATAGAACCCTTAAAATTATGCCCTTAAAAATTGTTGACTCTCTCTTTAGTTATAAGTATATATCTCGTTTAAACTTTGTTATTTGACATAAGTATAAATTTTCCAGATATCTGTGGCATGTGAAACGAAAAAGTATAGTGGAATTTCTAGAACAAAAATCAATGTACAGACAAAGGTTACTATTATATATATATATATATATATATATATATATATATATATATATATAATATCAAAAATAAATTAGTATGACATTCACATAACAAAGGGCTGTTTATGAGGATTGTCGGCATTAGAGGGACCTCAACTACACAGAGACATGACAGGGAGAATTAGTCTTGTCAAGACAGAACTAAACACACATCAAAGTCTGACAAAGCTGTGCATAACATACACATGCTCTAGACAGGGGGAACATATATACAGAGGGCCTTCACTGGACAATATTATACACGAAATGGCTTCACTGCCATCCAGCACAAACTCGGTATTGGGATTTTCATTTTGCAGAAGGGAAAATATTTCCAAATGCACTGATGTTCCTTGGACATAAACGTTATAAATCCAAGCACTAGGATTTTCAGCATATTACCGAATCAGGGTGCATTAGTATTAGCATTTGACTCAGATCGATATGAAGAGGTTAGAAAACTTATTTGGAGATATAATCATATTTGAAAAACCAAAATGAACCTGGAAATTTTAAATAATAAAAGTCCGTTCCCTCCACAAGTTTAATAATAGATACATACTTGTAACACACCACCGTGAATATTACGTGAATAAATACAAACGGCAATGAGAAATCTTTTCTCTCACGACGGGATGCGTTTGAAGTGTAAACAAACAGGTATCAATTAACAACACCGTGAATATTAAGTGAATAAATGCTAACGGTAATGGGAAATCTTCCAGTCAATTTTAATAACCTCCCAACGGAAAGCATCTGAATTGTAAACAAATAGATAAGCCAACATCTCAGGGCTGAACAAATGGATATAAATATTCTACACCGGAAAGAAAAACTATTACAGTAGTATATCAGAATATAACATTAATTTTATTGAAAATATTTACTATATCTAGTACTGTAATATATAATGAATAAGAATAATTTTTATATCAAACAATCAAGTTTTAGTAGTCCAAGAACTGATAAGGGGGGGGGGCAGAACACATTTACATGTATCTTGTATAATAAAGGTCTTTTGAAAACTATATTGGGTATTTAAGCTTCGAATAACGTTGGTTATTATATTACAGAGTATTGTTTATGTAACATGAGTTGAAGTGGAGGTTTGCTAAAGGCTGAAATACAAATATCTCGGTTAATATTCAAGATAGAGAATACGTTTATATAACAATATTTATAGTATGTTTAATTTACAATAACATTGACTCCATACAATATTTCGATCCAACGTATAATAACTGAGATATTTTGAATGTTCGAAATTCCCCCTCTGTAAACAGCCCCTAACTTTCAGCTATTAACAAACTCGATCATTCTTGAACAAAAAACGATTAAATATTGACTTTTGTAACGATCAAACAAAAATTGCGACCGCTAGAGCGTTAACAGACAAATATATATATATATATATATATATATATATAGCTATGAAAACTAAAACCATAAGACAAATCACCTAAGGAAATCGTACTCAAGACGCGATTTTATAAGTACGACCTCAATAGCTGATTACCCTTAAGGGTTTAGTTTTCATAGCATTTGGTTCCTGATAGCTGTAGCAATGATAATCACGAAGAGAAGAAGAATGAAAGTCACTCAGGTTGGAATTATTTAGAAACTAATTGACCTAAATGTATTATCTTCAAAGCTCTTCTACAACTTCGAAAAACACATTACTATTCTATTAAAGAAATGCTTCCTAAAGTTCTGGAGGAGGTCTGATCCGATAATTACGAAGTTTGTTGATTCGAAGATTAAATTTTGTTTGAAGTACTCTTTAATTGTTCTGCTTGTTTTTACTTTAGTTTGGCCTAAATCAGAAATTCCTGGAGGGCTGATCCTGAACAAATAGAAAGCCCATGATCTTATTAGGAACTCCGTTAGATCAATAAGAACAGAGCTCCTTGTGGAATATCAGTGATGAGAGTTGCTCTCAAGATCTAAAAGCTTTTAAACAGCCAAGTTTGTCGGTCTTGAAGTCCTGAGTGACGTGCCTAACATCACAAGTAAGAAGTTTACACCCATTTGTCGGTCTTCTCCTTAACGACCCGTAAGGTCATTAACAATCCAGTTTATTGTTAATAACTCATTCATTCAGTAAGGCAAACAACTACGAAAACGGCAATTTAACTAAGAAATAACAATCCCAATCTATTATGATTATTATTCTTCATTTCTAAATCTTCTTAGGGAATAGTAAATAATTATTGTGATTCATCTTGTTATTTTATAATTTATATTGTTACGTACTAATTACAAAACTAATAAACATTGTTTATTAGAGCTCTTTTGGATTGCAAAATTAAACACACAAGCTTTAGAGTTTTTATCACTGCACTACACATTTGGTAAATTATTCTTAACTACTACTCACAGTGTGCACTGGTAATTTCACTTCTTATTTGCACAGTGCAATAATTCATGATCAAGCGAATCACTCAAGATCACAAAACGCGGCACTGCACTGATCTTCACAAAAAAACACTGTACTGCACTGAAACTGAAATGCACAGATCACTAAAGCTTCACTGAACGCACTGTTCACTAAAGCTGTACTTTTTCAGTTTTCGCGACAATATTTTTTTATTCTATAATTTATTTTGCATAAAACACTACTAATGTGGGAAATGAAGAAAAAACTTGTATTATCATGTTATGGATTTTGCACGATCCCAGTTTAGAGGGTTTGCTGCTACAGTAAATAAAAAATGTACTACTCCAAAAGATAGAAATAATTAATAATCATTTATTAACTAACCACGATTGTAAAGTCTATATTATATAGCATATCACTCTAATCGTACATCTAATATATTCCTAACTTCTATCTAATCAATTCCTACAAATTACGCTTCGTTCACTTCTACCACATCTCGACACCCATATTTCATATAATAGCTCATTAAAAATATTGAACTAGCAATTACATACATGACACATAAATAGTATCATTTAAGAGCTATTATTCGGATGTGTGGATATATACTGTGAGTTAGAAAGTATGGTATGCGATTAAAGTCCAATAAAGTAATTGTAACTGTAAACCAATTTCTTCCATATCAAATGGAATTAACACATGAAAAAATTATAGCCATAATTAACGATACAATTTAAATAAGTCACAGAATTTTTTGTGTTGCCATAACTCCTTCTGACTTAAAAATATTCTAACGGACTACTCAAAAATGTAAATAAATATAAATAAATCAAAGCTGACGGAATTCAAAAATTCGAATTGAATGAAATTGAATTCGTTTCTGAGTAACGAGATTAGCACCATACAAAGAGCAAAGTTCAAAAATCAATCCATTGTGAGTGGTAGCATCATTTCAAAACCAAAAGTAAAACTCTAAACATAATTTAAAAATTGATTTTATGAAAACTGTTATTTTGAAACACTGGCTAACAAGAACTATAAAAATAGCAAACAATCATTGATCAAGGAATAGATCTTGATAATGATAAAAAAAATCTAAAAATATAGAGAAATTAAAGAGGCACATAGCAGTAAAACACGAACCTTTCGATAGTAATAAAAAGATACATAGAAGCTACGCTAAAACCCTTGACTCAGGGAACAGCCATAATTATGACCAATTTAAAAAAAAATTCAAAACACTTACCTTGATGATAAACACCTAATCTTGTTAAACATATTGTTTCCATAAATTATAAACTAATTTTTGAGATAAAATGGACATTATCAAAGTTATTCGTATCCAATAAAATGAAATTAATCTTTAAAACCCTTTAACAAATAATGAAGTAATTAAAATGTTTATATTCATAATTTTCTATTTAGGAAAATATATAAATATTCTATTCAGGTTAAATTTTTTTTATTTATAGAATTTAATCTACAGCTGTTTTATTTTTTCGTATTCTGAATCCTGAATTAGTTAGTGTTGAGTTTTAGAAGGTTGAGTTAATAATGTATATTTCATTTTAGGAGAGTGAATTGGGGGTAAGTATTTGTGGGAGAGCTGTGGCTTGTAGTTCTGAGGATCTGAGTGAACTGGCCCGTCGTTAATCCCAGATAGAGCCAACTCTACTATTCCAACTCAGAACACGTCAGCTGCTCAGCTACCGTCAACAACATTGGCAGGACTTTTAGTATTTTCGATTAAGCTCAAGAACTCGAGAGTTCTAAATAATTTCGAATGTAATTAGAATAAGTGAAATGGTTATTTTAAACCCATTTGGTCTGGCAAAGTCTTCAAGCTACTAGAGCTTGATGTGACATAGGAATCCCCCAATAGAATTCAGAAACGTTTTGTTTATGTATAAATGGAAATGGACACAGTCATACATGTGTAGGATGAAAACAAGAATAATTAAAAATAATTCTCCGCCAACAAATATAAAATCCCATGGCGTATGTCAAACAGAAAAAAATTGTAAAACACATAACACTATCTAAATTCAAAACAAAATGTTTGATAAGAAAACTTAAACTATATTACAAGGGTATTTCCAAGCCGGAAGGAGGGGTTGGTTTCCACCCCATTGTACATTTTTTATAAAGTGCACTGTACATATAAAGTACTTTGTAGAGGACAAGGCCTTTTTACTGATCCTGTTCAAAACATAAATTCATCAATATTCAAAATCATTGGAAGGTTACATATTTTTTGTTGAAAATATGAATATAATAAACTGTTTTTTAGAATATAATATAAAATATTTCCATACATCATTGTATAAAAAGAGAATGCCCAATCACTATTGATTTGTATTATTTAGTATTGATAAATGAGTCCTTCAAGCCTTTATATATCGATGAAACTTTATGTATCGGAATAGGAATTTTAATTCTTCAACGACGAGTACCTTATATATTCTAAACATTAAGAATTCGTTCAATAGACACAGAGATTACACTAGAATCATTTAGTGAGTTTTTGAACGTATTAGAAAACATTAGTTATTTATTAACGCTCACATTGTCTTATCTACAAAGTCTAATCGGAAGGAAGATTAGCTATTTGATGAAAATGAAAAAATAAATTATTGTCTTGAATAAAGAATTTAATATTTGTATTCACACGGGATTCGAAGCATCAACGACAGGTAACACATCTGGTGTAACAACAGTCCGCCCAAACGCAATCATTATGTTTACGTTCGTTGCAGGAGAATGGTTTATTTATTTCAATTAATTCAATTTTAATGGGAAAATGCTAAAGTTATAAAATTTAATAATAATTATAATTGTTATTAATACAAGCAATGGTCCCTTACTTATAATAAGAAACTTTCACTTGAAGCTTCACTATTAATAAATTAACAAAAATGAGTACTACCTCAAATTCAGTTTGTCAACCTTTAAATCATCACTACTTCATAATATGAAGGAGATATTTGTCATGCGTTTATGGATAATTTAGTGCTTAAATTAAATCCAATTTATGCATTCTCGCTACAGGTAACAAATTTTATTTAAACACATCAGTTATACGCTATAATAATGCCGCTTATAATGCCAATGTGTGAAAGAAAATAGAGTCATTATCAATATCACAGCGGCTCAGGTTAGCCATGCGAGTTAAAGCGTTGACCTTTATCTCACATGGCAAACCTAGAGTGGCGAGTTCGATTCTCGCCTGGGCAAAGGAAATTATTTAGAGACGAAATTCATTACACATCCTAAAATCCCACTCTGGCTAGAAAAGCGTGGTAACCTGTAGATAACCCGTCCCGATTAGCCTAAGTTGCAAAAAGTGGACGTTAATTAATCATAAAAATTATCAATATCACACACAAAACCCCATAACATACAACCGTGCACGTACAGTCTAAATAAAAAAAGATCTTATAAGATGATTAGACTGAATTACAAATATATATATATATGAATCAGGTTAAAAATTGTAAGGAGCCATAAAAGTGTTTCTGATTAACCTGAATTACATATAATAAATAACACCTAAGAGGGAGGAAGACGTGTCAACTAACATGCACCTTCCTTTTAGATGTGAACATCTTAAAAGAAGGAGGTGCAGCAGAGAGAGACTGATAGTAAATGCAATGCGATAAGAACTGCAATTCTAGGCTAGCAGCCATTGCTGCATCTATTTAGATTCCCTCCTGGATAGGGGACCTTATCTAACTTTATTTCCTGGGGCTCGATTCTACCCTGCCTTTCCCTCTCTGCATTCTAGGATAGTCAGTAGTCTACATTTATTTCCTAAAATCTGAATTTATGATCTACATTATGCTTATATTCCCTGCTCTAGACTACAACTCGCTTTCATTATACGACATATGTATATTCCTTACACCTTATCTTCAACTTTCTATATTCTTAACCTACATACAGACTTCAACGTATATGGGATCCTGCAGTATATGGAACATGTGATGAGTTTCTACTGAGTCTGTATGCAATGCAGAATGTTTGAGACCTTGAACGCTGGCCACACATTCAGATAACTGGAGAATAGTAGTAGATAACTTATGTTGTCAAATGCTTGGCCCTTTGCATTCACTGCATCAGCTGTCGCTTAGTGCAACTTCTTCACTCAAGGTTTTACTGTATACGGCAAGATGTATATATGTATTAGCTAGTCTCTACTACTAACATTAATATTTATGATATTTTTATGGTGAAATGTCAAGCCATAAATGATGGTTTTATTGTTATTTTATTTATTATCTCATGCACTTATTTTAATGCATATTCATTGTGAGTATCAACTCAGGTAAAAATATTTGAAATCACAATTTTCCTCACAGTTTCAGAAAACGAACAACTTTTGTAAAGTCCTAGAAACAAAAATATGGACAATGCCATTCTGCACATTGACACCTTGTGAATTCAGACATAAACCCTCTTTCATAAGACCTGAACTCACATTGATTTTTTTTTTTTTTTGTCAGGGCATGTTTCGATTTCTAAACGTTGAGTTTTTAGTATACTTAATGTCTGTTTTTGTTTTTTTTTTATTTAAGATGTTTCTCTTCATACAACATATGTACATAAGAGTTTTATTCTTAATCAGTAACATACTGATTTTCCTTTTTCATGAAATAATCGACGGTACTCTTAACTAAATGACGACAATTGTATAAAGCTCCAATAAATAGTAGCCAGTAAGCTTCTTTTTTCAGATTCACTATTGCCCATAGCGTTAAATGTTGTTATATTTGAGTGTGTATTTTAAATATGGTACTGGATTTAAAGTCTTGGATTTTTTAATCACTCGTTCGTAGGCCTTGATAAAGGAAATAAATGTTATGAGTGTCGGAGAAATGTGATTTCAAGTAGTTTTACCTCAATTAACCGATGCCGAAACAGATGATTTATTATATTCATAAAACGATTTCGTTTGTTCTAGAAAGTTAACTCAAGCAACACTAGAGTCTCCAGATGGAAAGATGGTTGAGCCCTTACTAACATTTGGTTGAAAATAACTTTTGGAAAACATAAATCAGCAGGTTGGTAAAACCATACATACATAATGTTTATCAACCTAGAATGGAATTATTTTAAAATATTTTGGGAAAGGAGGAGATGCCTCACAAAGTGTTGGTTATAAAAAAATTGTATGAGCGCGGGACGAGCCAGGTCCTATTCCGGCTTAGTCAGCAAACGAAATTTTTGCTCGATTGCCATGCACGCCATCTCAGTAAGTTGTTTGTCTTCTGCGTTGATTATGAAATTGTTGTAATAATTGTTTGTGAAGGAACACATTAGGAAGTGTAGGACTCCACTCTTTTTTTTAAAAAAAAAAACTTTATTCAACGACAAAAGTGGCAGACAATTGCAATACCAATATCAATCATCCCAGTGTCATCGTAAAAATACCCTTCAACTCTTACAGAAATAACTAATAGTTTTTAATCCATTTATGGACAAATTTATATAGTAAAAATAGTATAATCGAGAATAAATCGAATGCTTGATATAATCCCTGGTTTAGGGAACCTCCTTGGAGTACCTACACAGTAGTGATCTCATCTCACCATATATTTTCTTTTACTAATGAAAAATCCAACTTGTAGATGAGGAGGCTTACTGAAGTTTGAATGAAAAAAAAAAACAACTACATTAATATTTGAGTTGAAAAAAAAAACGTAATAAAGTATAAAACCACAATTTTAAACCATTAATAACTTAGCAGGGTTGGCTCTAAAACATTTTTCAACCCGACTCATAATAACGGAGATATTTTGAATTTTCTACATTTCCCTGCCAACCCCCTCCCACATATATATATATAAAATTGTAACCTCTGTCTGTACATTGATTTTTTTCACGAAATTTCACGATAACTTTTCGTTTCAACTGTATTTTGTTTCTTTCGTGTCTGTTTGTTTGTTTATTTGTTTGTTTGTTACCTTTTCACGCATAAACAGCTGAACCGAAGTTTATGAAACTTGGTATGAATATTACTACTAACCGAACTTAGACTTTAGGCTATATTAATATTCTCTAAGACGAACAGGAGTAGGGGTTATAAGCGAGACCTGAAATTAAAAATAGCGATATTTCGTTTCCTATTGCTTTTTCAGCAAATATGCACATAACAAAAGTTGTTTATTTTTTAATTTAGAGTTACTTTTGTTATATGCACTTTTGCCGTATACGGAAGTATAAATGAGTTATATGCTATAAACTAAAGCGGGAGTCCACAATTTTATTTGGCACTAAAGACTCAACCGAATTAAACCAAACTCGGTATGTGAATTAGTACTAACGCCTTCATTATAACAAGCCATAACCACATTTCTAGGGAAGGGCAGGAGTGGGGGTTATAAGGGAGGCCTAAAATTAAAAGTAGAGATATTTCGTTTCCTATTGCTTTTTCAGCAAATATGCACATAACAGAAGTTGTATATTTTGTTATTTAGCGAAATTTGCTCATCAATTCTTTGGAACTACTAGGAACCTCACCGGGAAAAATTAATTCAAATGAATGTTAATATTTTGTGCTTAATAATTCAAATCTATGCATAATGCACAGAAAACAGGAAATATGACAATATGGAGGACAGTGAAGTCTTACATAAAAAATAATTTTAATATTAACAAATCCACAGAAACGACGGGTATTTACACTAAACACTGGGACGGGTAAATGTCAAAATATTGTGCAAAGTAAAGCCTTGCCAAAAAAATACCATCACCATTCAGCCTCAAATGAATTCCCGAGCGAAGCCGGGTATCTGAGCTAGTATATATATATATATATATATATATATATATATATATATATATATATAGAGAGAGAGAGAGAGAGAGAGAGAGAGAGATTGTTTTAAACGTTTCCTCATTTTTGTCATTTCCTCTGAAGAATCGATGAAGTTTAAAGTACTTCTTTTAAGAAACGCAATATGAGTAAAACCTCAGAAGCGGATTTCCCTTGAGGGAAATAACTTATTGAATTTGAATAATGACTTAGAGTTAACTTTGTTTTTCTATTGACTCTTAATATTGGTTTACTAATTTTAATATACGAAATATTTTGCTTACATTTAAATAAATTTGTACTGCCTTCCAGCCCTCCCCTTACTGTAGCCCTTATATTTCATCCTTATTGAATTGTTTACGGCCATTCCAGCTTTGAGGCTATTACACCTTCCCTTTCCCTGCCGTTATTGAAATAGTCGAAATTGAAATTTGATTAAAAATAAATAGAATGTCTGCTAGTGGCTCTTCCTTTCAGGAGTTAATATTCAATTACTTCACGCCTTTCGAACCAATCCGGTATCCTGAACAGAAATATCCTCCAAGTTTCCTTATTGGTATCCGAAATCCTATTATTTACCAGTATCGCCCTTTCTCAATTGTGAAATAACGTTTTTCGTATTAATTTAATTTAATTTGCGTAGGCGAAATATATTAAATTTCCTCATCAATAAGTAAACCAATTTCCTCATAATAAGTAAGTATTCCTAGGCATTAATTGACGTAGAAGAATTATTTTTAAAATTTTCTCAAGTTAGCCATTGGTTTTAATTGACGTATAGAACCGGCTAAAGAAGTAACCAACGAGTCCAAAGGCTGTGCTAACATTTACGATTACCATTCGCATCTTTATTTAGAACTACAATGAAGTGAGTGCTCTGAAGGAGAATGCTAATGGTGCCAAAAAATAAAAGTCCGTCACGCAGGGGCTGCGTAAACTAAGCAGATTTCCCACGTGAAGTTTTACAATAGAGAAATTTCAGAATAGAGAGTCAAACAGTTACGGGAACGGCCCGAACTAGCTCTAAACGGAAACTCACGACTAGACCCGAAGTTAGCCGATCTCATCTCAGAAGCTGAAAACAGACAAATGCAAATATCTCGGTTAATATTCAAGATACAGAACAAATGTATATAACATTATTTATAGTAAATGTAATTTTCAATAAGATTGATTCTATATAAATTTTCGATCCGACGTATAGTAAAGGAGATATTTCGAATTTTCGAAAATCCTCCCCTCTAAACCCCCCCTCCCACTGGTCCGATTTTAGCCAATAACGTACTTGATCTTTATTTTTGCATAAAACGTTTAAATATCGAGTTTGGTAACTATCAAACGAAAATTGCGACCGCTAGAGCGTTAACACACAAATATATATATATATATATATATATATATATATATATATATATATATATAATTTTGAACGGACCTCATTTTCGTCATCTCCTGGGTAGGATTGATGGACATTTGAAGAAATTTTTCGAAACTCGCGTCATGAGTACGACCTCAATAGCTGATTTCCCTTAATGTAAATCTGCTAATAGCGCCAAAATAAACTCATTTTTTTTCTGATTGTATCAATATTGTTCAAGCCTGTATAGCCACCGGAGGTGCGACGATAATTTTGAGATTGAATAAACTACGTGACGGACTTTTTTTATTATTATTATTTATTAAGGGGGCCCAGGTTAGCCATGTGAGTTAAATCATTGCCTTTAAGCTCACATTGTAAACCTAGAGTGGTGAGTTCGATTCCCGTCTGGACAAAGGAATTTATTTAATGACGGAATTCATTAAATAAAAAACTGGGTGGAGTTGCCACCCAGACTAAAAAAGGGCGGTCACCTGTAAATAACCCGTCCCAATTAGCCTTAGTTTCAAGAAAGTGGACGTTAATAAATAATTTAATTTTTTTTATTTATTAACATCCACTTTTGACAACTAAGGCTAATTGGAACGGGTTATCTAGAGGTTACCATCCTTTTCTAGCCAGGGTAGGACATAGGATGTTATTTAATTAATGCCGTCTGATTTAATTTAATGAAAATGTGAATTAAAATCAGCTGGTTCCTTATGGGAATAATTAACCAAATAAATATTGTGTGGCATATGTAAATCACTGAAGATGAGGGAGAGTATTCAAAAATAAAAAAATAGAATAGACAAAATAGTTAACACATATGAGATAAATATAACCAGGTTAAATGAAAACATCTACCCAAAAATGTTTTAGTAGTAGGTGTAGCTGGAAGCAGTTTACTGGTTTCCTGAAAGTAATGACTATTTTAGATAGGGCGCCGGCTAGAGACACACTAATCGAAGGTATATTTGCTGCCTGCGACTGGAATCTCTATATCTCTGCCTTCGGAAGTACCCTTCTACACTCCTGACTATATCTTATAATGGATATTAACATCTTACTGATTGTTGTATAAATCACAATGAATAAGTCTGCATAACCTTTTAAAATATTTAGGTTAACTTCTCAACTTCCCAACTCCTCATTTATTTTTTTATTTACTAAGGATCAATTCTTTAATCTATTCAAATTAGAAAATTGTCCTCTTCCAGCAATTCTCCTGGAACCTTTAAAAGGGTTTGTAAAGAGACAAGACAACGGAGCACTTTGTGGAATACTTATAAATAAGTGTCAGGCAACAGACCGGTTATAGTTAATTACGAGTTAATTGGAGATTCATATTAATTTTTATTTAAAACAATATTTAATAACAATAACGGTTAATCAAATAATAACAATAATGACAGTTAAAAAAATGAAATTTTTAGTATTTTCAAAAGACTTGCATTGTAATAAAATGAAAATGGTGTAAGGAACTGATTCAATTCTCACCAAAGATATAATTCGAAAGGGAAACGTGTTAATGGTGCAACGAACAAAAGTAAGGGAACAATAATTAGTCCTCTCTTCATAAAATTAGATCTTATTAATAAAATGAAATTTGAATTTAAGATTTCATTGCGGCGTCTAGTTATTGCCTACCAATTAAAAGCATAATGGGCGAATAATCACACACGTACAACTTTATCTGCAAAGTGTTTCCTAACTAATTATTCTCTGAAGCGGCTCTTAAGCCAGAAGGTTGAGTAAGCGATTGTTGATTTGCTAAGTAACATTATACTCGGCAAGGAGCTTTTAGAGAAGCAAAACACGTTGAGTATTTGACTAAAAGGTTAATGGTAAGATTTAGTTTCATTAACGAATTACTTTCAGCAAGATCTATTCATTAGTTAATTATTAAATACTTATATAAAAAAGAAAGCAAAAAATTATATATATGAGTATATATATATATAAAGAGAGAGAGATAATTATATAATTTTGTATATTTTACTTAAAACTCCTTACAATAAGTATGACTTATATAATTTCAGTAATCTAGAAAATTAAGGCTGTTAATCAATATCTGTTGTGGACAATACATGACTTACTTTTACTCCTATTTAATTAAATTGAATATATATTGCTGGCCTTCTACGCACAATCTATCCGTTCACTATCTACGGTATAAACAATTTCATATAACATAATTTATAATTTTTTTTTCATTATAGATCCTTTATTATCTTCAGTATCACCTCCTGTTATTGGAAAATATTTAAGTATTTACAGAAGACCACCTCCTCATATTTTATTTTGATAGGAAAAATAAATTAATGAAAAAGAAAAAATAATTTAATTTATGCCCCGAAAGTAAATATTTAATTCGTTCTATGATTTATTGGAAGGGCGTTAAACATTCTTTCACTACAATTTTTTATTTTTGATATTCTTTCGGCGCTCCTTGATCTTCTAGCCACCTCTATTTCTAGCCACGCTGACGAAGAGATTAGTGTAATGTTTTGAAAAACGATGACATCGCCAATGGCCTATTTCAAATACTTCGTAGCAACAGGAACTTCTTTTAACGACCAGTTCACTGAAATCGACCAAAGAATTACTAGTGCTAACCTTCTCCAATTCTCGAGTCTTAAGTTGAAGGAAGGCCTCACGAGAAATTAAGGGCCTATAACTCCATTATTAAACGTGTACTTATGTATCGTTGACGAAGTACCCTGGAAACAAAGGTTGAGAGGTTTGAGCGTAATGTTCTTATACCCATAATATGCCCAAAGTGGATGTTAGGATTTTACAAGACAATAGAGTCGATTGAATCTGAAACAAAACCATCGATTTCACATGATATGAATGCTAAGAGGTTACAATGGGCGGGGCATTTGGCAAGACGAGACTCAACTGACTCCCCGTGCAAGCATGAATGCAAGAGTGATGGGTACCCGGCCACGAGGGAGACCGAAGATGAGATGGGTTGACAGAGTGAAAAAGGGCGCTATGGAGATCCACCTGTGGCTTGAAAAGCAGTCGCCCAGAGGAGGAGACTTGTAATGGCGGCTAAACATCTCCAAGGTCTGTAACACCACCGAAAAAAAAGTCCGTCACGCAGGGGCTGCGTAAACTAAGCAGATTTCCCACGCGAAGGTTTACAATAGATAAATATACATACTGGTAAAACAACCGTGAATGCTCAGTAAATGTACAATACACAGCTGAACTGTAAACAAACCGGCAAGCCAACCTCGTAGCGCTGCATAGATAGACAGGAAAGACAAACAATTAATGAAATATCATATTAATTTTATTGAAAACAATTTACTAAAGCTAGTGGGGTAATTTGTAATGAATCAGAATCAGTTTTATTTCAATCACTCAAATTTTAGTAATCCAAAAACAAAAGAAGAGTGGACGGGGGGTCAACAGAACGTATTTGCAAATATCTAACAAAGTAATAGTTCAATGAAAAGAATTCAATTAATATATTTTATTATATAACAGAGCATTGTTTATTTAACACTAGTAGAAGTGGGGGTTTACTAAAGGCTGTAAACTGAAAAATGCAAATATCTCGGTTAATATTTAAGATAGAGAATACATGTATATAACATTATTTATAGTGCATTTAATTTCAATAAGGTACCTTAATTTTAATTTTCAATACCTTAAGGGAAATCTGCTAAAATGTAGTGACCATTGCTTCTAGGTGGCCCCTTCAGGGCAAGTAGGAAATTATAGAATTATATTTCATAGTATATTTATATTCAATTAAAATTTATGTTCAAAAACTGGGTTAAAGAGCAATTTTCATTTAATAGCCACTACTTTGAGTAGTAAAATAAAAATAAAAAAATAATTGGAATTTTCTAAGGCACAAAAAGAACTCTCTAACACCATTAAAAGAATCATTAATCTTTATTTTCTAGGGAACAATCTTTCTTTAGGTTAATTAAAGCATATGGATGGGATTTCTTTTCTTTCTTCTTTAGTTATTTTCTATAACTTCTTTTTTTCCCATTAAATAAAATTCATGGACGCGCCATGGCTAGAAAAGAG
Source organism: Riptortus pedestris (assembly GCA_019009955.1). Taxonomy (NCBI): domain Eukaryota; kingdom Metazoa; phylum Arthropoda; class Insecta; order Hemiptera; family Alydidae; genus Riptortus; species Riptortus pedestris. Next base: position 54,940,385 of record CM032229.1, read on the forward strand.
TGGTAACCAGTACATAATCCATACCTATTAGCTATAGCAGCAAAATGTGGACGTTAATTAATAATAACAATATCATCTTTTCCTACGGGTGGGATCAAAAATATTTTTCAGATGTAAATATCCAAAGCACATTTAAATTATTAAGCTAATGCAAATATTAATTCCACTTAGTTCTATGGAAGTTATGGTTAAATGGTATTATTTAGACTAGGCTTTTCGTTATTGGAAGATACACACTTTCGTTTAAACCCATTCAACAAATTTTCATGTTAACTTCATCAATTATTATTTCAATAATAATAATGGCTCTGATTTATTGGACGCATTTATTATTTAGACCTATAACTTTAGTGAATCCAAAAGTATTTAATGACACACTAAATAAACTCATTAGTTTACACTGTCAAGAATAAAAGTCCGTCACGCAGGGGCTGCGTAAACTAAGCAGATTTCCCACGTGAAGTTTTACAATAGAGAAATCTGCCTAATAACAACTGAAGTAGTAAGAAACCTCTAAACCTATTCACGAGGGACGATTAGTTACGGAAACGGCCGCCAGAGCTCTCGGCGGAAAGTCCGAGCATTACCGACCACACGTAGAACACAAATGCAAATATCTTGGTTAATATTCAAGAAAGGGAATAAATGTATATAACAATATTTATAGTACATTTAATTTGCAATAAGATTCACTCTGTGCAATTTTTCGATACGACGTACAGTAACGGAGATATTTCGAATTTTCTAAAATCCACCCCTCTAAACCCCACCCCCTCCTCCCACTGGTCCGATTTCCGACGTTAACGAACTTGATCTTTCTTTTTACATAAAACGACGAAATATCGAGTTTGCTAACGATCAACCAAAAATTGCGAAAAATATATACAGTATATATATGGTAACAGACAAATATATATATATATATACAGTTTTGAACTGACCTCATTTTCGTCATCTACTAGGTAGGATTCCCCTTAAGGGAAATCTGCTAAAAACGTCGGTAATAACGAGTAGATAATCGGTTCCAAATAACTACAGTACCTTAATGGGTTCGTTAACATAAAGTTACACTGAACTATTATATTTTTAAAATAATTAATTAAGTTATAATAATACATATATATATCACTATTAGCAAATTTCCCTTAAGGGAATTTTTCTTCAAATGCCCATTGATCATACCTGGTAAATGACGAAAAAGAGGTCCGTTCAAAACTTCGTTTGATATATATATATATATATATATATATATATATATATATATATATATATATATTTGTCTGTTACCGTTTGATATATATATATATATATATATATATATATATATTTGTCTGTTACCGCTCTAGCGGTCGCAATTTTCGTTTGAACGGTACCAAACTCGATATTTAGTCGTTTTATGTAAAAAGAAAGAACAAGTTCGTTAACGGCTGAAATCGGACCAGTAGGAGGGGGAGTTTAGAAGGGAGGATTTTTGAAAATTCGAAATATCTCCGTTACTATACGTCGGATCGAAAAATTGTACAGAATCAATCTTATTGCAAATTAAATTTACTATAAATATTGTTCTATACATTTATTCTGTATCTTGAATATTAACCGAGATATTTGCATTTGTATTCTGTGTGTTGTCGCCAGGATTCGGCTGTTCGGACTTTCCGCCGAGAGCTCTGGCGGCCGTTTCCTTAACTATTCGTCCCTCTTGAATAGGTTTAGAGGTACTACTACTAGTACAGTTGTTATTAGGCAGATTTCTCTATTTTAAAACTTCACGTGGAAAATCTGCTTAGTTTACGCAGCCCCTGCGTGACAGACTTTTATTTTAATACTGGAATATGTGATAAATTTAGCAGAGGTATAATGCAATAACGAACAGCATGGCCTAACCTCTCCAAAATCCCTCTTGTTCCTGCAATGTCGTATGCCAGGCCTTGGCTCTTCATCTGTTGTTAAGCTAATGAATTTCATTTTAGTTCCCTTCCTTGAATATTTATTGATTTTTTCCTAATTTTTGAATTATTTAATGAGGTCGTTAACATTGCGTAATGTTACAAATATCGTAGTAATTCAGTTCCAAAATGAAGAGTGATTATGCCATAAATATGTTATTTTTATAATTTTTTTTTATCGTATTTTTATTTACATATCCTTGAAGGGTGTAAAGCAAATAAAATAGTTCCTAATGCTTTTCTAGGTGCTCACTATTTGTTGTTTTTCAACAGTTGCTTTAAAACATTATTCCTCCATCGTATGTTTCTGTTTTCAGCAAAACATTATACAATTTACTAGGGCCATTCTCCAAAAACGCATTGTTCTGCGAAACTACTGCTACAGAAATGGGTTTTCTTTTTGACTCTCCCCCCCCATCCTTAACAATAAACAAAAATACTTTCTTCGTTACTTGTAATAGTGTTTTATCCGATAGTGGATAAATTTTAGAAAAAAATCTTTTATTGGGATTACTCAAATTTTGAATAAACCTGTGTGTATATATATAACCTAAAATAAAATGACGCTGATTAGGTAATTTACGTTATACGCTAATTTTGCATATGTTTTCAAGAATAAAAAGTCCGCCAAGTTGGGGCTGAGTAAACTAAACAGATTACCAACATGAGGTTTTACAATAGATAAATCTACATACTTCTAACACTTAACACCACCGTGAATATTAAGTGAATAAATACAAACGGAAATGAGAAATCATTTAATCAATTTTAACTTTCCCAACGGAAAGCGTCGTGGAGTTGCAACGAAACTGGTCAGCCAACCTCTCAGAGCTGAACATGTAGATACAAATATTCTTCACCGGAAAGAAAAACAATTACTGAAATATATATGAATATAACATATGAAACTTATTGACACATAACATAACTTATAATACAGCAATTTATAATGAATCGGAACAATGTTTAACTCAATCACTCAAATTTTAGTAATCCAAAACTGAAGACGGGGGAAATAGCGATCACCAGAATTTATATGCATGTATCTCGTATATATAATAAAGGTCTCTTGAAAACAATATTTCATATTTAAGCTTAGAATAAAGTGATTTATTATAAAACAGAGTATTGTTTATGTGACATGAACTGGAGTGGGGGTTTTTTGAAGGCTGAAAAAAAAAAACAATTATCTTGGTTAATAATAAAGATAAGGAATGAATGTATATAACGATACTTATAGTACATTCAATTTGCAATAAGATTGAAGTTATAAAAGTTTTCAAGTCAACGAATAATAACGTGGATATTTCGTCCTTTCAAAATTCTCCTCCTAAACCTCCCCCCTTCCACTGGTCCTACTTCGGCCATTAACGAACTTAACCTTCCTTTTTACATAAAAGGATTAAATATCGGTTTGGGTAATGAAAAAACCAAATCGAACGCTAGAGCGTTTACAGACATATATATATATATATATATATATATATATATATATGTGTGTGTGTGTGTGTGTGTGTGTAATTTTGATGGGACTTCATTTTTGTCATTTCCTAAGTAGGATCGATGGAAATTTGAAGAATTGTTTTGAAAATCGCGTCATGAGTACAACCTTAGTAGCTGATTTCCTTTAAGAGAAATCCGCTAAAATTAAAGTCTACACAATATTTGGATGAGATTTCTCTATTGCAAAGGCATCAATTCTTCCTGAAATGGTTTAGAATTCATAGCCCATTGAATGCAAGATGAGGCTTAGAGGGAAGAGACCAACAGAATAAGAAAGTTGATTAGGAGTGGTGGCTGCTGTCCGGTAATAACCTGCTCGATTTGCATAGAACACGGGTAGAGGGCGCTAGTAGGCCTAATATACAATCCTCCGGAAACTGCCGAATGTTCCCGAGCCATCTCTACCTGTCTGAGAGGGTCAACAATACCCCATGGAAATTCAAATATCCCCTTGCCCTCTCTCATAGAGCAAACAGATCAACTGGCAGGCAAACTTCCAATGTCCACTTTTAGCTTTGCTTTTATTAGTTTTCCTCCAGACAAAGTGGAAAGTTGGTAATTGATTTCAGTTTTCTTATTCCTTATTGTTGACTGCTATTTCAGACTTTTCTTTACTCCTATTCAGCCTGTTTGTGAAAAAGTTTTTTTGTAGCTTCACAAACAGAATTAAATGACCTCTTAATACCATACATATTAATAATCTTTATATAGACGGCCTCCTGTTCCAGCTCCATCATTACCAGTGCTTAGAAGGGTTAACTGATTATTTAACTTCCCCCTCAGATATAGCTATTTTATGATATATAATTAATACATGTGTATGGCAATATGTATAAGTACACTCGTAGTAATATTCCTAAGTAATAAAAGAGCAGGAAGCCGCAATCATTAAATTTTTATTCCCTTTGAATTAATTAAGGCTTAAAAAATTACTTGAATTATATTGATTCTCTTAAAATATATATTTGTAAATAAATAATAAATAAATCTCATACTTTGTAAAAACCATAAAATGGAGACAAAACAGTTAATTAATTAAAATTAAGTCGGAATTTTAGAAATGGGGTACAATTCAATTTATATTTTACTAGGAAATTAATTATAAATTTTTTTGTCAGAGTTTGCCGGTGTTTTTTTTTTCTCCTCATAGTAACCCTATGAGGAGTTATTTATTTGAACACATGTTCCATTAGCTATATGGAATATTACATGTTTGATTACGGTTAATAGTTATTTATTATACAAGTGACGAAAGTAGATCATTTTACAACTCGAGTGAAACGTTTACCCTCACGAGCGAAGCGAGTGTGGTAATTTCACGAGAGTTGTAAATTCTACTTTCGTCACGAGTGTAATATTAATTTGTTTCTGTAATCGTGTAATACATGATCAGATCTAACCAGAATATGAACAAAATAAGGATGTTGTGAAGATTATGGTATGTTGTTGGTAGGTTATAAGCATGGTTGTGAAAGGTTATAAGCATAGTTATAAAACAACTAGTGATGATTGTGAAGTAGTTCAGTTATAAACAAGTGCAGGTTATAAACAAGGAAGGAAATTATTATTATATTTAAATTTTAAAATATATTGATTATATATTATATAATATTGTTATATTATATTTCCACCAATAATTCATTCACATTTCAATTTATTTTGTTAAAATAAATTCTTACAATGTTAAGAAACATTTAAAAGCACTTAATTTCCAACTTCAAATTATTTTTTAATTTATACTTATTACTAATTTAGAAGGCAATTCACTTTCTTCACTCTATTGCAAAATGTTTCACTTTCTTCACTCATTTCAGTTCAGTAATGTTACCATTATTCAACAATTACCGAAAAATACATTTTTGTTTTACATTGTAGCACATTATATACACGTCAATCAACTATCTACTGAAAAACTGATATAAAAAAAAGTAATAATAAAATAAAATATTAAAGTAGGTAAGATAATTACAAATAAAATTAATAAATAAAATAAGAACAAAAAAAAATAAACAACAAATCAATTAAAGTTAAACTCAACCGATGTTTAATTTGCGAGTCTATGTAAGGTAAATATATTGAATTATAATTCCCATTCTTCACAATCAACTTTACATTCTAAAGTATTTTTGATACATCCATATCTATACTTTTAATAAACTTCATAAGTTCTTTATTATATTTGTTAAATATTATAAGAGGTGGCTCTCGCCATTTTCCTCTTTTTAAATTATGTCCATTATTAAATTGGATCTATTTTGATTAATTGTTGAACAGTCATAAAGTATTCGTAAAAACGATTGTGTTGTCTGTGAGTCGCAAGTACATTTGTCATTGTCTTGAATTTTAAATCTTGTTAAATAATGTCCTGTCTGTCCATGTTCCGTTACTAATTGTTTGCATTTGTGATGGTGACTCTTAATTCTATTGCAGTTGTTGTGAGTTATATTTGGTATGTATTGATGTAAGCTTGTTACATGTTGTCCACTCTCTGTTCCACTTATGTATTGCGTCGGTACTGTTTGTGATGAACCCTATGAAGTTGATATAAAAAAGCAAAACAAAAAAAAAAAAAAGAAAAGAAAAATAGAAAAAAAAAGAAATTACCATTTTCGACAATTCCAAACATGATGTTCATAAACACATATCGATTAATCATAATACTATTCGATACCCGTGCTCGTAGATTATTGAATAACGCATCGATAGTCGAATTGAATTTAAACCCAAATTATGAATTATTATGACTTCTAGTGCGACCCTCTTTCCCCAAAGTACCCCGCAATTTGAGCGACCTAACAATAACAGAAAGTTTTTAGTGAAAGATAAGGAAATATTGTCTTTCATCCGCTTTCCGTCCATTACTGAGCCAGATAACTTAAGCAAGCCCAAAGTTTCCTAATGATTAAGAGCCTTATACTGAGTTAGAGAAGGTCTAAATTATTTCATAGTTATGAAATCAAGATTTCCCTGGAGTTTTCAACCCTCCTTGTTATCAAATGACTCTCTTAGACTTTCTCCATTTCTCTTAAATATTTGTTCTAAAACGTTTTCTTTTTGTTAACTCAAATTAGTACATTACCTGTTATCATTTTTCTATTTCGTTGATGCTGACATATTTTACTGAGCTTAAAATTATCGTTCAAAAATAATTGACCTTGACAAAATTTATGTAGGAAATAAAGAAAAGTCCACCACGCAGGGACTGCGTTAAATAAGATTTCCCAGGTGGGTAACGTATTTGCATTTTTCTTACAAAGTTCAATGAGAACAATATTTGGTATTTACTCTTCAAATAAAGTGTTTCATACAATAACAGCTTATTATTAACACGATATTTGCTGTTGTTATTTGGCAATACTAGCCCTATATGCGGCACATGCCCCCGGAGGCATGCCCGGTAGTATTCGTCTTAGGCGGTACTTGCCCCCGGGGGCATGCAAACTTTTTTTTGTAATCAGTTTTTTAACAATACCTAATAGTCGATGGAAAAGAGATAATTTTAGGTTTTGTTGCTGAATCATTGCAACTAACATCAGTAAATTGACAGTAAAAGCAGGAAGAGGATCAAGTAATATTATCATAAAAAAATCTATAATTAAAAAAAAAAGTAATTTGACATATGTTATCAAAATTAAGATCTGAATAAGTAAAGAACTTATAAAGTACAACAAATAAAAACATAATAATATAAAAAAGGAGTTCAGTATTTTATATATATATATATATATATATATATATATATATATATATAAACATATACATATATAGTTCAAATTCTGCGAACATGAATTTTTCTTGAATAACATAATAAGAAGTCTAATTATTATGATGTCTATTGAAACATTCCAAGCAAAACCCTGGATTATTGGTGCATGTGTCACAAAAACTAATAACACGGCGAACTTTTTTCGTGGCCTCCTTGCTGGACATGCATTTTCGTAATTTTTGATAGCACCCAATGCAAACTCTTCTTTTTTTCCTTCCAGGCCCATCCGGTTTAATAAATGTGGGATCATACATTACATTGGATGGTCTAATAAATCTTCGGGGGTTAATTGATGTAGGTAAAGTTATGTCATTAACACTACTGTAAGTAATTAAATTTGCAGCTAAGGCTCGCTTAAATTCTGTAATTCCCAATTTATTGGAGGACCGTAAATTATATATTATCCAAGAATTAGCCACACCAGTGCCAAACAGCACCTCAAACATTACCTTGCGATACCTTTTTATAGACTTTCGTACTGGCGTATGGTACGAAGCCATCTGATCACTGAAGTCGACGCGGAGGGGGTGCCTGCCTCCGGGGGCATGAACAGCACTGGATAAAAGCAGTTATGTATTCAGTGCGGCACATGCCCCCGGAGGTATGTATGAAAAAATACGTAATTTCTTGATCATATTACACAAATCAAACAACCTAATGGCTACTTTAGTCATATGAATCATTATTATTCATAAAAACAAAAAAAATATCCGCCGTACTGAGGTAATGATGTACTGAAACCGCACGCACGTTGGGAGCGGTGCATTCCCCCGGGGGCATACACAGCATCTAACGTGTTAATATGACATGAGTAAGTGTGAGAGTATACTGAAGGCCGAAAACTAAAAAATGCAAATATCCCGGTTAATAATCAAGATAGTGCAAAAGATTTACATAACAACATTTATAGAAAATTGCATTTTCATTAAGATTGGTTGACAAGTTTTTGATCCAACGTGTAATAACGGAGATATTAAGAATTTTCTAACTTCCCTCTCTCTTCTCACTGGTCGAATTTCAGCCATTAACGAACTCAATCTTTATCTTTACATAAAACGTTTAAATATCTTGCATATTAACCGAGATATTTGCAATTTTATGAAATCGCGGTGGATAACGGATGAGAGTGAATTTCCCGCCAACAGCTAGGACGGCCGTTTTCTTAACTCGTCGGCTCTCGTGAAATTTCTCTATTGTAAAATTACAAGTGGGAAATCTGCTTAGTTTACGCAGCCCCTGCGTGACGGACTTTTTATTCTGTATCTTAAATTCTTCTCCTGCTCATGTCAGAATAGCAACATGCTGTAATATCATGAACCACTTTATTCAAATCTTAAATAACAAATAATGTTTTCAAGAGACCTTTACTACGCATGACGTCATCAATTGAGATTTTAAGTCCTTGCTTAGAAAATACTTATTTAATCTGTACTTTACTCGATATTTAACCCTTTTAGCCAACACTAAAGAACATATTTGTTATTGGGAGATATCGGACTTGGAATAGTGGTGGTATAAAGGTAAAAGGGGGAGGAAGGGATAATTCGAAAATTCAAACTATTTCCGCTAATATGAGTCGGATCGTAAAATGTTATAGAACCAATGTTAAGCTATTGATGATCTACAATTTTATTTTAGGAAATATGCGGTGATAGGAGATGACAAGTGTGTTATACTGACACGTGAGAAATCTGCTTAGTTTACGCACGTTTTATTGGTTACTTTGACATTAAAGAATGAAAAATATTTGAATATTTGGTCCAGGAAAGCTATAATAGAACATTATAGCGTGGTTGAACAATAGCTAACTTCCAAATTAATATATTACATTTATTATTCGTAAAAAAGATAGATGGGTAGTAATTAGATTACTTTCTTATGCTTTTAATATTATTACTCATATCATTATAATGTTAATTAAAAATAGTTTGAATGTCCATATTTGAGTAACTTTATTAGTTTATGGGAGTAATTTTGAAAATAAAATATGAGATTATGTAATCAACTGGAGGGAACGAATTTTAGTGAAGGATTGCTGTGAGTACAATTTGATTTGAAGGATGTGTGCTGAAGTAAGGTGAGGACCTAGTTGTATATAGGTATAGGATGTATAAATCGTTCTATAAAGATCTGTATTCTTAAAAATGTCGAAGTTGTTTTCCTTATTTTCCAACACATTATACGTTATAAAAGAAATTTTAGTCTCTTTTAATTTTCAATATGACCAATAATTTCATTAGCACGAGGTCATAAAGAAAAAAATGATAATAGTAGAATAATTGCTTAACTAAAGTAAGTCATTCGGGAGTACACGTATGCAAGTAGGAAAACATCTTAGAAACTTCTACAAGAACTTATGAATAACGAGGAGCATTGCTCTAACTACTTTAAGAAACTTTCTTCTTAAGTATTTACATTTAACTCTTCAATTTATCACATTAGCACCTCAGTGAATTGAATTTCTGTACAAATTTACTTGCCCTTTGCCAAGGAAGAGAAAGAAAAACAATTAGCCTTAAAAGAGTTTGCAAAGACAGCAGGAAACGACTGCTAAAGTATATGATAATTTTATAAGGGTTATTCTTTCATTTTAAGAAACTTTTGTTTAACAGGGAGTCCAAGTCCAGACTAATTTAAAGACAACATATATTATTTTCCTCATGCTAAGTTGCCTTTTTCCTTTTAGAAATATCTTGGAGATAGTTAGTAACTTCTTCACCGTCTAACCCGTTGTAATTTAAATTTGTTCGTGTTAAATTATGACAGAACAAGACTTGGTTTTCTTAGGATATTGTATAAGGTAAGTACATTGTAATAATTTGCTTCATAAACAATTATGATAATAGGAGATTAGTTTAAGTTTAAATAAATTAAATTAAATAAAAATTATTAAAAAGGTTAACAGAGTTATGTTTATTTTTAGTTTTCATTTAATTCCCACTTCAACTTGCGGTAGTTTCATTCAAAGAGGCATCGATAAATATTTTATTAAATAATCTTTTCTGTTTATGTAGGTCTCTTGTTTCAGGAGAAATACAGAATGAAACGTGAAATAACGTTAACATTACGTCATTGCAACCGGATAGAGATCTGCTCAGTTCTCACTACACGTGCGTGGAAGACTATTGTCTTATTGAGTTAAATTCATTTTCTATTCTAGCGATAATTCATTTTTTATTTATTATACTTCTTATAGAAGCATAATTCTTATAAGCTATAGCTATTCTACGTTTTGTCTTGATACAATCTATATAAGCATACTTGTGAATATTGATATGTATAATTTATTCGTGAAACTTGACCATTCCTTTTCTTGTATATAACAAAAATTGGATCCTCATCGTAAGGAAATCCTCAACTTCGGTGAGTGCTGATGAAATATGGATTAATAACGACAAATAACTATGCACTAGATTAATAAGGACTTTAGATTGCTCAATCCCATTATAATTTATTCTAGCAACATTCCCATAATGCAAATCTGAGAATTGATATTCTAAAGAAATGTTAAGACTTGATTCCAAATAATATACAAAGGTGATAAGCCATCTGCAAATGCTCTCTCCCAAAGCAACATTGTAAAGTTGAATAAAGTATTTCGAATTAAATTTCAGCTGAGAAGAAAAGTTTTTAAATTTAAGAAAAGTATCTTTAATGAAAATTAAAGTGTCAGAATAATAGGGAGCAAGTTGTCTCTAGGAAACAATTGTCAATGTAGAGCAATTCAAACCCTTCCATAGACTCTTCTATATGCAAATCTAGACTAGAATTCAATTATTTAAATTAGAAAATCATTTCACCCCTTACCCAGTGAACCAGCCATTCTTCGAAAATATATTCGCTTCCCGACATTACCACTCTTTAATGTAAAGTCTTAATTTTTTTAGTTAAAAGTATATGTAAAAAAATTTGCTTATTGCTTTACGAAATGCAATAAAAACATTGTTGACATCGGTAAAGGAGTGGGGATTGGGTGGGTAAGAATAACAAAAATTCAAAAACCTCTGTTACATTGGGTAGGATCGAAAAATAATATATAATCAATGTTTCGAATCATTTAAAGTCCAACAGTTGTTATTTCATACATTGTTTCTCTGATTTGAATATTGAGGGAGTTTTTGTGTTTTCAGTCTTCATTTAACCCCCACTCCTGGGATTTCATGTTTCAGCAAATGTATCACCAATCATCTCATGCCAATTTTAAAATGGGGTTTAATAGGCTTCAAATTACTCAAAAAATATAAAATTGAATTTTATATGACAAAATCAGCGTGCATTCCACTTCACAAAAATTACAATGTAATAAGCTGCAGTTTCTCAAACCGTCTTCAGAGAAAAAAACAAACTTCTTCAAGTGCCTACATTTAGTCACACACTGATGTAAAGTGGCAGCTGATTCACAGCATTGCTTTGAACAAAACGATGGAATAATGCAAGTTTGAACATGTTTTGACAGGATAGGAAGGCATGACATTGTAGAACAACATGTTTTGAAAGAAAAGTTTAATTTTCATCCACTCATGCTATCATCATCATTTCATTTATATATATTTATATATAAATGGAATAAACTACTTGTGTCGTTAAAGAAAAAACATACACTCAGCAGACTTAAGGAAACTAGATGTGAAAGAAAGAATCAGACGACAGGTACAGAATCAGCAAAGAAAATAGTATAAAACCACCAAACAACGTCTCTAGAACAACAACTTTGTTGACCAGTGAAATCTATACCTTGTTAAATCTTATTTTTTAATTTATTTATTTTTTTAAAATATAATTTGGGATATTAAATAGAGCTAACAGTTACACACATACTTACCGAGTTTAGAAGGTACGAGAACATCAAAACGTCCCTTGGTATGTCTGAAGTACTATCTGAAATACTAGGGGACGATAGCCACTCAATAGAAAATATGATTAATTTCTTAAAAATCATAATTTGTAATGTCGAAAATGAGGTCCCTTCAAAACCATATATATATATATATATATATATATATATATATATATATATATATATATATATATGTTAATGCTCTAGAGGTCGTAATTTTTGCTTAATCGGTACCAAACTCGATATTTAATCATTTTATGTAAAACGAGAAATATCAAGTTCGTTAATCGCAGAAATCGGACCATTAGGCTGAGGGTGTTTAGAGGGGGGAATTTCGAAAATTCAAATTACCTCCGTTACTATAAGTCGGATCGAAATATTGTATAGAACCAATCTTATTGCAAATTGAATGATCCAAAAATTGTATTCTCTTACAATTATTCTTAGTTTCTGTTTCATGAGTATTTACCGAGCCATTTGGATTTTATAGTTTTCGGCTTTCCGTAAACCCCCAATTCTACTCATGTGATAATAATAAGTTGTTATCCTGAATCTCTTCATTCCAAGGTTAAAAACCAAATATTGTGTTCATTGAACCTTTATTTTGTGATATATCTGCAAATACGTTCTGTTAGCCTCCCCCTTTTTTTTTTCTTTGTTTACCAAAATTTGAATGATTTAGATAAAAAATATTTTGATTTATTATAAATGACAGCACTAGCTATAGTAAATAGTTTTCACTAAAATTAATATTTTATGTTCAGATATATTTCAGTAATTGTTTTTCTTTTCGGTCTAGATTATTTCTATCTATCTATTCAGCTCTGAGATATAGGCTGACCTGTTTGTTTACAATTCGGACGCTTTCCGCTTTAGAGGCTATTAACATGTAGATTGACTGAAAGATTTTTTCATTACCGTTTGTATTTATTCACTTAATATTCATGGTGGTGTAAACAGTAAACCTTCACTTGGGAAATCTTCGTAATTTATGCAGCACCAGCGTGACGGACTTGTTTTTCTCATGCTAGATTTTTAGGATTATATTGAATTAATAAGAAGGGAATAATTTTGACTCTTCATTTCTAGGGAAATTATGAATGCTTTAAGTATGAATTAATAATAATTATTAATTAAAATAATGCCTGTATTCTTAGCATTGTAAATACCAAGGAGAGTGAAACATTTTCTTTAAAACAATAGTGTTGGTGAGACCTGAAGATCTTTTTTATTGCATTAGATACATTAGATGCGTTATAGTTGTAAATTGTACGAAACATTATTTCTTAAGTTCAAAATGTGTTTCGGTATTTGACAGTCGATGTTTGTTACTAAGTTTATATTCATGAATAGATATCACATAGAGACTCTATAGAAGGGAACTGTCAGGAATCAGAGCAGGGAAGTCCCGAGAAACTGACAAAGAGATATGCAATACATACAACCTATCACTTTTACATATACATACATAATTCATGGTGGGAGTAGATATACATTAGTGATTATACTCCCGAGCTTTGTGTCACGATATGAATCAGGTATCAAACGTCCATAGTACGCTTATATCTTATTTACAGTAGTTATTCATTACTATTTTAAACTAGTAGTAGAAGAAAAAAGTCCGTCACGCAGGGGGTGCGTAAACTAAGCAGATTTCCCGAGTGAAGTTTAACAATAGATAAATCTACACACCCGTTAATACAACACCACCGTGAATATTAAGTGAATAAATACAAACGATAATAAGAAACCTTCTGACGGGAAACATCTGTAATGTAAACAAGCAGTTCTAACTTCCTTCTAGAAAGAAAAACAATTACTGTAATATATCAGAATATAACGTATTAACTCGATTAAAAACTATTTACTATATATACTACTGAAATTTATATTGAATCGAAATAATTTTTATCTCAATCAATCGAATTTAAGGAGTCTAAAAACTTAAGAAGGGTCAACAGAACATATTTACATGTATCTCGTATAATAAATGCCTTTTTAAAACAATATTTGGTATTTAAGCTTCGAATCATGTGGTTTATTACATAATCGAGTATTGAGTAGAAGCGGGGGTTTGCTGAAGGCTGAAAACTGAAAAATGCAAATAACTCGGTTCATATTCAAGATACGGAATGAATGTATATAACAATATTTATATCACATTTAATTTGCTATAAGATTGATTTTATACATTATTTTGATCCGACGTATAGTAACGGAGATATTTCGAATTTTCGAAATTCTCCCCCACTAAACACTGTTTTCTGTTTACATACAACGACTAAATATCGAGTTTGGTAACGATTCAATAATAATTGCGATCGCTAGAGCGGTAACAGACAAATATATATATATATCTTGATTTTCCCTTTCATCTTCTACCTCAATAGAGATAAATGTTGGTAAATCCCACAGCTAATATAATATGAAATCTTCAGTGGAAAGTGAGCCGATTCCTTTATTTTGTTCGGTTATTGAGAATCAGTAAAAACCTGCTTTTCAAATGGCTAAATTTATTCTGCTCATATATGATTTCTCTTTCTTGCTGGGGGTGAATTGAAATACTCTGAAAAATACTCGCAGGTCTAGGACGGGTGAAGACACAGTTTCTCTGCACTTCCACTTCACCTAGTAAATGTGTTAATAACGCTGAAAATAAAGAAATTCTCGTGAAAATGTACTGTTATTAGCGATATAAAGTTCATTTTTTGGTCAATGCTCATTATTCAGGGATTGACATGAAATATTTGTTGTTATATATGAATTCCCGCTAAAGGCACATTAAATTTATGCTCAAAGTTGTGCATGACAAATCTAATGATCCTAGATTTAGCAAATAACACAGTGAAGTAAACATACAACTAGTCACGTTAACGTTGCTTTATAAGCCGACTGTTAGCCAGAACTATGATCTCACTTTTAGATTGTAGACGTACTGAATTGCTGTTACGCAAGATCCAGTGGTTCTGATAATATGGAAAAAAAACCTAAAAAGGGGCTGCGTTAACTAAATAGATTTCCCACGTGTGTGTCACGTATTTTCATTTACCTCAAAACCTTAAATTTAAAAGAAAACAATTTGGGTATTTAGGCTTCAAATAAAGTTCTTCATAATATAACAGATATTTGTAAGTATAACATGGGTAGGCGGGGTTAACTGACGGCCGAAAGCTAAAACATATAAATATCTTGGTTAATAGTCAAGATAGTGCAAAAAACGTACATAACTTTTTAAGAACAGTACATTTGCAATAAGCTTAACTCTATACACATTTCCGATTCGACGGAACGGAGAAATTAATTAAATTTTCCGATTCCCCCTCCCACTGTTCGGATTTCAGCCGAACTTGATCTTCATTTTTACACAAAAGAGAGTTTATTGAGTTTTGTAACGCTCAAAAATAAAATGCGAGCGCTAGACCGTTTATATACATTTATATAATTTTCAACAGACCTCATTTTTGTCATCTCCTAGGTAGGATTGCTGGGCATATGAAGAAATTTTTCGAGAATTCCATCTTCTAAGGGAAATCTGCTAAAAAGACAGTAAAAGTTTATTTTCAGCCGAATCATGATAGGGGAGTCGGTACAGTGTATCAACCTGCAAAACATGAATATTTTGTGTTAATTAGTTTCTCTCTATGGCGTGACGTCACTTGCACACAAACATTGAATCTGCATTTATTATGGAAACATAAATAGAAAACGTATACCTAGCTACGACCTGTTTGTAGTTTGATGGGAGTATTTTATAACTATCAAATAGGATTGGCCACGAAAGCGGTAACATAAGAAGGCGTGTTATTTCTCAAAATACTTTGGGAAGTTTAATAACTAACAACGAGTCCGATCTAGTAGTGGAAAGAAAAGGTATTTTCTATTTACATCAGCAAAAGTCACAATCTTATTATCTTAACTACACTGCATTTTAGCAGATTTCCTTTAAGGGAAATCAGCTATTGACGTCGTTCGAAACCTTTCTCAAATATCCTCAACCCTATCCAGAAGACAACAAAAATAAGTTCCGTTCAATATATATATATATATATATATATATATATATATATATATATATATATATATATCTATATATATATGCCTGTTAGCGCTCAAGCATTCGCAATGTTTGTTGTATCGTTAACAAAGTCTGAATTTAATCGTTTTATGTAAAAAGGAAGATCATGTTCGTTAATGGCTGAAATCGGACCAGTAGGATGGGGAGGGGGGTTTAGAGGGGGAATTTCGAAATATCTCCGTTGTTGTGCGTCGGATCGAAAATTTGCATAAAATAAATCTTATTGGCCAATGCAATGTTCTTTAAATGTTGTTATGTACGTTTTTTTCATTATCTTGATTATTAACCGGGATATTTGCAATTTTTTAGTTTTCTGCCTTCCTATTGTCATAATAGCAATAACTTGTTATATTATGAAACACATTCTTTGAAGCCTAAATATCGAATAATGTTCTGAGTGAACTTTTAAGAGTTGAGATAAATGCAAATACGTGACGCACGTGGGAAATATGCTTAGTTAACGCATCCCCTGAGTGACGGAATTTTTAACATCTACCAGAAACAGTTAATATCGTTTCAAGACTAAAAGGCCAACTCCTGATTTTCAAAATATGAAATCTACTTAATGTTTTAATCTATTTGTGGACCTACTATTTAACGCCTATATGTAAATATAAATTATCTATATACATATATATAAAAATGAATGTTTGTTTGTATGTTCTTTATAGAATCGTAAACAGCTAAACCGAATTTTATGAAACATGGTATGTATATTACTACTAAAACAAGTTAGGTTTCTGGCTATATTAATATTCTCTGAGACGAACAGGAGTGGGGGTTATAAAGTGTGGGAAGGCCTGAAATTAAAAATAGCGATATTTTGTCTCCTATTGGTTTTTTGGCAAATATGCACATAACAAAAGTTGTTTGTTTTGTTATTTAGAGTAACTTTTGGAATATACATTTTTGTTGAATACCGAAGTACATATGAGTTAGTTATACGCTAAAACAATAGTGGGAGTCAACAATTTTATGTGGCACAAAAGACTTAAGGGCACTAAACGAAACTCCTTATGTGATTAGGTATTAATACCTCCCTGATTATAAGCTATTTTAAAATTTCGAGGTAGAAACAGGTGTGGGGGTTGTAAGGAGGTCTGAAATTAAAAATAGCGATATTTTGTGGTTTTTCGGCAATTACGCATATAACAAAAGGTGTGTATTTTGTTATTTAATGTAACTCCGAACGAAATATAAATGAGGTATACACGAAAAACTATAGAAACGGTCAACAATGTTATAGGACACGAAAGACTAAATCGGAATCAACAAAGCTCCGTATTTTTTACTATAAGTAAGTATATTAACAATTTTAGGAACAAACAGGAGTGGGGGTTGTTATGGAGGCATGAAATGAAAAATTGTCATATTTCGTTTCCTATTGTTTTTTTGGCGAACGTGCACATGGCAAAAGATGTTTAAGTTGATATTTAGAGTAACTTTTATTATATACATCTTTATTGTAATTTAGTATTTTAGTTGGTGGCGTAGCAACGCGCGTTGGGTACAGCTAGTCATATATAAATTATGTTTCGCTAAATAGGTTATAAACGGATTTTCCCAGTGGTAGTGAGATTTGAGCCTTGAGGAAATCGAACATGATTTAGACTACAGGTTATCAATAGTTCCTGAGTTGTGTTGAGATAGGAAAGTTTCAGAATACCGAAAACGTTGGAGTTGAGTCGGATAGCTAGGGGTTGTAAGAGGAGTTAATCCTCATCAGATACCGAGTGCGTGCCATAGACAAATTGACATAACCAGAGGTGGGGGACAGCAGTAATTTATTCCTGCCCCGCTGCGCACGTACACATCATTTATCCACGACAATATAATCCACAGTTTGGGATCCAGCTAAGCCTAGGATGCTTTTCAACAATAAATTAACTGTTAAATGTTCTATTTTTGACCCCAATATTGTTATTAAATAATGTGGACATATTTCACCATAAAGTTATAGGAATATAATAATATATAACATAACGGATTTAGTTTAGTAGTTCACAATTGGGGGGAAAAAAATTATATTTTAAGCCAAGGTGAGAAAGGTAACAAAAGGAATATATTTATGTTACAAAATAAAAATAAAACCGCCAAAATCATTTACTACATTTTTATTGCATCAACGATTGACAATGACGTTACGTCATCTCAATTCCAATATGTTTCACAATATAAAACCACCTATACTATACTCATAAATAAATATCCAGTAAGAGTTATTGACGGTCCGGGTTTTAGCAGATCTCCCTTAAGGAAAATCAGCTATTGAGGTCGTACTCATGATGCGATTTTGGAAAAAAAAATTTCAAATGTCCATCGATGCTACCCAGGAGATGACGAAAATGAGGTCCGTTCAAAATTATATATATATTTTATATATATATATATATATATATATATATATATATATATATATATATGCATGTTAACGCTCTAGTGGTCGCAATATTTGTTTGATCGTTACCAAACTTGATATTTAATCGTTTTATGTAAAAATAAAGGCCAACCTTTTCCAGCATGCGTCCTAGCTTCCCGGAAAATTTACCTAGGTATGGGATGCTGAGTTGGCCCACAGGATTACGAGTCTCTCTCTCGCCTTCTTTCAATTCATATTGGACCATCTTTGCGAATCGGCGCTCCATGACTTTATCCACCATTCTCTCATCGTACCCATTGGCTGTTGCGATTAGTTTTATGTACTTAAACTCGTTTTGAAAATCTTCTTCTGCCAACGGGATACTCAGGAGTCGGTTTATCAAGAACGTGATGCCTGAAGTTTTATATTGAGGATGGTGGTACGAATCAGAAGGGATCATGATGACAGTGGCGGTAGGCTTCCTATAAATGTTGAAGGAGTGAGACGGCCCTTTCCTTGAAATAACCAAATCTAGGAAACTCAACTTCCCCTCATTCTCCATCTCCAAAGTAAACTTTAACTGTCTATGGCAACTGTTGACGTAGTCCATAAGAGCCCTCATATCATTCTCAGCCACCGGATAACTTATGATGATGTCCTCAACATAACGCCCCCAGAAATTGATATGATTTCGGTATGGGTTGCGATTAGACATCAAATATTTGCATTCCAAATAATCCATAAACAACTCCGCAGCTAGCGGGCTAATCGCAGATCCCATCACAAGGCCGTTTTCCAGGGCATAAAAACATGAAGAAAGCTAAGGAGCAGATTAAAAAAGCACCTTTCCACCAAGTCATCGGAGGTACGTAAACATATGATAAATGAAGGCCATGAAACAAATGCCGTTGAGTTCGAGGTGCTCGACCACCTTGGCAAAGGGAAGACAATGGATCTAGTAGAACAGTTATGGATCAGGATGGACATGCTGGAGGATAAGAATATTAATATTAGGGGCGAGGGTGGCGTGCTCAGGCATGTTCCGTCCTCTGCAGAAGCTGCCCTGGCCCGAGTAGGCTCCCAGTCTCGCCGGAGATGTCGGCTCAATAGGGATCAACTCTAGGTCAGTTCCTCTCCATCTCCTAGTTATTCTGTTATTTGTTGCTTTTAATATTTATTTGTAACGTTATAGTCATAAGTGTTGCATTGCGTTTTATATATTTGTTTGTTTTTAATTTTTTAATATTCGACTACCTTTGTTGACTTTTACATTTATTTATTCATATATATTACTTGTTTTTGAAAGTATAAATGTTGTGTCACAGAGCACTGATGATGGGACGGTTCGCCCCGAAAGTACTTTGCCTGTAATAAAAGAAGTATTAAGAGTTTAGGTGTTGGACCTTTTTGATCCTTCCGTTGACGATGAACCTCCACCAGCCAGCACAAATCCAGAGTATAAATATTGTCTTACCACTTTTTCTCTATCTTGAATATTAACCGAGATATTTTCATTTTTATGAAGTGTGTGTGCGGCTGTGTCCTAAGTTTCCGGATTAGTTCGCCCGTTTCAGTAACTGTTCGGCACTGGTGTAACCTAACCTTCCTTGTCCTGACCTTTTAATTTGTGAAATATATGCAAATACGTTCTGTTGGTGCCCTATTTGTTTACAATTCATAAGCCGTTTCTGTTGGGAGCTTATTAAAATTAACTGAGCGATTTCTCATCACCGTTTGTATTTTCTCACCGGTGGTGTAAATTGTTATCAGTATGCAGATTTCTCTATTGTAAAACTTCACTTGGGAAATCTGCTTAGTTTACGCAACCTCTGCGTGACGGACTTTTATTTCATCCAGTCAACATGTAAACCGTGCTTAGACTCTCGAATCTCTTTCTCCTCAGCTAAATTTCAACATTATATTAAATATTTTGCATAAGTGGAGCTGGTGGCCCACAATGATAAGTACTGTGAGTGTGCAGATGTAAATCTCTAACATACTTCCAGTTTTCGGAACTCATGGGTTCAAGTCTGGTTTAGTTCTGGAGGAACTGGAATCTTCCAATAATCACAGTATATTCTTTAATATTACTATTCCACAATAGCATAAACTAGATGGTAAAACCTCGATATCATAGTTGATCACTAAATCTGGAGCAGTAGTCTCTGAAAATAATTATTTTATAGAGGAATATGTCTATCTGTGTAGGTGGGCTCGGCTGAGATTTATTCCGTGATTAATATTTTGCTTATTTTTAGTCTTTAAATATAATTTTTATTATATTCTCTCCTTGAAAAAATTTGACGGGGAAAGAAAAAGGCTGCCAGCAATATTAAATGAAGCAATATTTCAGAGCGAGAGAGCACTTCAGCTAAAGAATGAAAATTGTCTAATTGGCTCAATTATTTTTACAATTTGCAAACGTCAAGGCGGAACAGAATAAAAAAAAGTGTATAATGTCGAGGGGTAGCTGTGATTCCAATTTAAATTGGAATAACACATGAATAATCATGAGAGTGCAGAGATTAGTAAAAGAGGAGTTCAGAAGCCAACTTTATTCTTTTCCTGTCCATTCTTCCTAACTCTATATTAATTCCTAACTTTTTAGCAAGTTAAATCTCTAAGAGAACTCTTCAGAATTATAATGAACAACGAAATATTATAATACCAATCATTCCTAACTGTTGACATAATTTCAACAAAACTTTAACGAAAAATTAATAAAAATAATTCCGTAATGAATCAAGAATGGTGTCAATTTAAACAAATATTACAGTAACCTATTTAATTTATTTTATATAGTTCCCTTAGGAAAAATCAGCTATTGTGATTACTCAATAAACAAATATTAAAAAGTCCGTCACGCAGGGGCTGCGTAAACTAAGCAGATTTCCCATGTGACGTTTTTCAGTAGATAAATCTTATCTCCAAACTTATTCAAGAGGGACGAATAGTTATGGAAACGGCCGCCAGAGCTCTCGGCGGAATTTCCCGAACATAGCCGACACCTGCCGACCACATACATAATACAAATGCAAATATCTCGGTTAATATTCAGGATACAGAATATATTTATAGTAAATTTAATTTGCAATAAGTAAATACAAACGGTAATGAGAAATCTTTCAGTTAATTTTCATAAACTCCCAACTGAAACGGCTTCTGAATTGTAAGAATAATTTATATTTTAATAACTCAAATTTTAGTAGTCCAAGAACTAAAGAAGGGAGGGGGCGGATGAACAGAACGTATTTGGATAAATCTCACAAAGTAAGGAAGGAAAGGTAAGGTTAGAAACGACAGGTTAGGTTAGAAGCTTCCGCCTGAGCCGAGACTTACTAAAACGGCCGAACTAACTCGAACAACACTCGACCACAGACTTCATAAAAATGCAAATATCTCGGTTAATATTCAAGATAGAGAATAAGTGTATATAAAAATATTTATAGTAAATTTAATTTGCAATAAGATTGGTTCTACACACTTTTTCGATCCGATGCATAATAACGGAGATATTTCGAATTTTCGAAAACCCCTCTCTCTAGTACGATTTCAGTCATTAACGAACTTGATCTGTCGTTTTACATAAAACGGTTAAATATCGAGTTACGTAACGATCAAACAAAAATTGCGACCGCTAGAGCGTTAACAGACAAATATATATATATATATATATATATATATATATATATATATATATATATATATATATATATATATATATATATATATATATATATATATATATATATATATATAATTTTGAACGGACCTCATTTTTGTCATCTCCTGGGTAGGATCGATGGACATTTGAAGAAATTTTTCGAAATTCGCGTCATGAGTACGACCTCAATAGCTGATTTCCCTTGAGGGAAATCTGCTAAAATGTTTCTTAAATGCCCGATGATCCATTCAAGAATACGAAAATAAATTCCATTTTTGTGAATGTATGTGGCAGTACGTGTGTGCACGTTCGTTCTTGTATGCTAGTCTGTGTATATTTTCCTCTTAATGGTTGAGTACTTTATCGTCACAAACTTAATATTTAACATTTTTGGTAGAAAGATCAACTAAATGCTTTAAATACCGAATTCAAAATAGATGGATCAAATATTTAGAGACGCATGTGTCTACTCGGTCAAAATGTAGGGTTTTTTTTATTTTTTTATAAGCATTTTTATTAAACACAAACCCTTTGATCACCTATGGATTTTATGTTTCGCATGTATTTAACTTTCATATTTCTCTGTTTTCAGAAATAAAAAATGTTACCATTCAACGCAGGTTTTGAGAACATTTCTTCGTGGAAATTAGTCGAAGCACCCGCAATTTGCTTACAGAATGTGTCTAGCTATACGAAATGTTATACCTCTTAGGAGTTAATTTATAGTGTTTGTGTGTGTTTTGCGCTTCATTATAATTATATATATATATATATATATATATATATATATATACACATATAATTATTTAAAAATGTAGCCATATAAAATTATTATTATCTTGTTTCGACACATTAAGGATCACTAGAAAAACTTTATATATATTTATACATTCTTGTGATTTTTGATCACCAGTTGAAAATATATAAAGGCAATTCATTTAGAACAAGCAACCAGCTACATCAACTTGTGTAATTTTTACTATATTACTATATGTAGAATTTCATTTTGCGTTTCAAGTTCTTCATCTCCCTTGAATAGGAGTTGAAACGTTTGAATCACGAAAGGGAATTCTTATTATATTATATAACAAGCTGATCTAACTGGGTACTTGTTCATTACATCTGAATGGTTAAATTTTTAATAAAAATTAATACATAATCTTTTTATATAATAACGACCCATTATATTTCATTATCTATGAAATGTGAAATATAATTTCTTACAAGCTCAAGTAATTAGATTTATGTTCTTTAACCAGAAATCATCCCATGAGTAGTTCAACAAATAAAGAAAGAAAAATGGCTGAATATGCTATATGACCCCCACACATGATTCCTTGTGACGGTCATTAGACGCCCGGAGCTATTGCTAAACCCCTGACGAGCTATTGCTAAACCCCAGAAAGCTATTGCTGAACCCCGGACGAGCTAATGCTAAACCCCGGACGAGCTAATGCTAAACCCCAGACGAGCTATTGGTATGCCATGGGACAAACTATGCTAAACCCGGGACGAGCTATTGCTAAGCCCTGTCTGAGCTATTGCTAAACCCCGGACGAGCTATTGCTAAACCCCGGACGAGCTATTGCTAAACCCCAGACAAGCTATTGCTATGCCATGGGACAAACTATGCTAAACCCGGGACGAGCTATTGCTAAGCCCTGTCTGAGCTAATGCTAAACCCCAGACGAGCTATTGCTAAACCCCAGACGAGCTATTGCTATGCCATGGGACAAACTATGCTAAACCCGGGACGAGCTATTGCTAAGCCCTGTCTGAGCTATTGCTAAACCCCGGACGAGCTATTGCTAAACCCCGGACGAGCTATTGCTAAACCCCAGACGATCTATTGCTATGCCATGGGACAAAGTATGCTAAACCCGGGACGAGCTATTGCTAAGCCCTGTCTGAGCTATTGCTAAACCCCGGACGAGCTTAATGCCATTACTGGGCCACCGATAAGGACCACTGAAATATCATATAAACCTAATTATTATACATCTTTTTAAATTTGTCTAAATACCTTCCCGATGGAACGGTTTTAACATGTGAAATTTTTACTTATAATACCTATAATAAATAGGAGTTAATTTTTACAAAAGTTTAACGTTCCTTATTATGTCTGTGATAAGTAGATAAAAAAAATGCATACTCTCTTTGGGAGCAGGTAGTGAGTGTAAGAGACGGAAGTTTTAGTGTCTTTTCTGAACAGAATTGAGTAGGGCTGTGTCATCGGGTTTCATTATAAGTTCGACTTTCCCATCCACCTCATTTCCTCAGGAATTAATTCAAACCAGTTTTCCGGTTGATGCGTACGTTGATCTTCTTAGGGAATCAGGAAATTGGGGAAAAGTTCCCCCGAGTTAGGCTCCGGAAAATTGTGGAGTGTAATATTTCAAAACTTTATAAATAAAATTTGTTAGCATTAAGCTGCGCCCTCCCCACTTCCACAACTGTTCTTTAATTACTGCTGACGATCCTGAGGTTTATCGATTGTATGAGAGCTTTAGGAACATAGAGGACACTTATCAGTCAACTATCAAGGATTAGGATTTGGTAATCTCAGTTTCTAGGTTATAAGAGTCCTTTTAAAACAGCTAAAATATAGTTCAACTTACGAGGTCTAGAAGACAGTAAACGATCGGAATTTATTTCGGAAGTATTAGTATTACTTAGATATGAAACTTCATAATTGCATTTTTTTTAAAACACGTGATTCTCTATGAAGTTATGGTAGATGAATTAATTTCATCATGGTGAAAAAAAAATGGATACTTGTAACATTACTGCTTTTATTAGGAAAGTACATTCGTTCATTTTTTCAGTGCTGAATCCTTTTTCATTTTTACAACCTTCCATGACAAAATTATAACTTCAATTAGTCTTCCGGATGCTGCAAGTTTAATTTCTGTTTTATAAAACTAATTAAAATTTCAGGGGTGAAAAATAAAATCAACGCGTTCCTCGTAATTTTTCGTTAAAACTTGTTTTAACAAAGATATGGTCTGACGTCAAAGTAAACCCACACTCCTAGTTAAAAATTAAAATGTATATGGGTATATATATTGCAGCCAGGAATAGTTGTCTCGATGACTTTGAGCCATTTTTAAGTGGTTGAGTAATTACAGGAGAGGAAGGATAGATCAGAATTATAATCTTTGATGGTAATGTTCTAAGAATGATATAACAAGTGATAACAATTTACTCCTGGCAGTAATTATTTATTTCTCATCTCAAAGCTGGTTTCTGGGGGTGGAAGTGAATTTGTAAAATTGCAAAATTATTTCTTTATTTAGTCGTTTTAACCGTACTGTACTTTGCGTTCTTCATTAGTATTTTTTTCAGACTGTTTGAAATAAAATACCTGCTCCTGGCAATGTGTTTTATTAAACCATCAAAGCGTATTCGGAATACTCACTCCATGAACAGTGCCATGAGCACTAAAAGCTGACGGAAATCATGACGTATCATGGTGAGCCAATGTTCTGAAAGTGCTTTTACTTCTTATTAAGACACACTGTCAAGAAAAGCCCTTTTTTATTTACTTGTAAGAAGTAAAGCAATTACTGATTTCTCGGAAATCTCGGTTGTTTGCCATTCTCTGGCGACTCTTAAGCAACTGGTATTTGAATGTTCTACAGTCGAGTTGTGCAGCTGCTTTTTGGGGGGAAGGGGAATAAAGACGATGAAAATAAAAAATACAAATTTCTTCTTTCTGAAAACTGTAATGAGTTACCACCGACGAAGTTTAAAAGAACGTAAAAGTTATTGCATTTAATTATTAATTAATTGTGTTATTGTATTTCTAATACATACGGAAAAATTTACAATATTTTATTTTCGATCTCTAATAAACCTTTTCTGTCCAAAAGGGAGGCTGACAACTAGACTAGATTCAAAATTCCCAAATAAGAAATTTCAACGTTCGAATTATATTAATTATTCGTATATACGAATTGAACTCACAAAGAAATTAGTCAACAGTCAAGTGCAAAGTGTTACTCAAAAAAATTTTGTAATTTAATATAACAGGGATGCAAGAAAGTCATGTGGTACCCACAACAGTTTTTTTTTATCCAATCTGATAAAGTTCTCTTGATATTGATCGCTCGAAAATAGATAAATAAGTACAGGTATTTGTTGTAATGTTGGAATTATGTATGAGGCCAAACATTTTTGTGTTTAATGATCAAATCAGAAAAAAAAAACCATAGAATCTATGTGTCATTGAATTTTAGATCACTGCTCGTTATTGGGGTATATATTTCTCTTGAGAGTTGTTCCCGTCGGGTCATCTCGTTGGAGAGAATTGAAGGAAAAGTTTTGATGACCGTCTAGAACTAACTGATTGGTTTTCTCTCGGCTCCAATATTTCCACTACTCATCCTCTCACCCTCAACCACAAACGGAAAAATTCTAAATCACAGTACGAATGATGCATTAATATCCTCTTGAGTTTATTTCATTAAAAAAAAAATAATAACCTAAAACGTATATGACGTGGGTGATATGTATACTAAGAAGATACGGTAAAAATAGTAAGATGTACTTTAATTGTCTGTTTGGCCCTTTGTAAGAACTCAATCCAAACAACACGAAATATAAGCTGGCCATGAAATGTTTAGTGAAAATCATATGAAAAGGAAAAATGCAAATGATTCCAAATACAAATAATATTTGAGTTTTTGTAAATCGCGTCATGAGTACATCTTCAATAGCTGATTTTCCTAAAAAGAATCTGTTAGTGTTAATTTTATTGTAATTTTCTCTTGGAGGTGTTCAAAAATTGTTAAAGCTCAAAAGATAGTCAACAATTATTAATTACCGATTCCTAAGCTAATATAAATGTAAAATATTTTAGCACACTGCTTATTCTATCACTAAAAATGACAATGTACGATTATAATTTTGGGATTATAAAAATTCTCTCTGTTCGTTATTTTAACTAAATTTTTTAGAATTACGCAAGTGAGACCACATTACATGAACTAGTGACCAATTACATTAAGTATATCAACCCCGCTAATTAATTTTGATGAACAAAAAATATAAATTACTTCTTACGACGTGTAATCAAAAGAAGCTAACAACATATTTACTGGGTATAGGCTATATAAAATAAATCCATTAGTTTTATTGGAAAAATGTATTTGATGTCGTCCCATTACATCTGAAACCCCTCCCCCTCACACAAACACAAACACACACACAGAGAGACAGACACATACACTGCTCTACAGTGCTGAACTAATAACTTTTAATTAAATAACCCACTACTTCATATGCTTCGGGAGTGAGTATGAGAGAATATATATACTGGGCATTATTAAAGTTAGTTTATTCAATGTTTGAAAAGGTCTGTTGTACTGACAGCTATGGACTCCCCGTTTCTCTGACTAACTATATTTCTCGTTTCTACTCTCTAATTAATATTCAATTATTTTTTTAATTTTCAGTTTGCGAGTGACTGTTACAAAACTTGAAAATGGAGTAACTTATTTATATTCTATATTAATTCCATAAAACTAATCCTTTGAATCATATTATAATTGATTGTCCTTGCACCCATCCACTGCCTGATTTAGAGAACCAGAGTTTTATAAGGTTTATAGAAAAATTACATTGTCAGGTCTATATAACATTTATTTATTTTGTATACATAGCTTTGATCTAGTACTATAAAAATGAAGGTATATATTCATTCATGAGAAAATGGATAAATACAAATAACGTACTAGAGATTTTGACTGATCAATTGCAATAAATATTTTTTTATATATCGGCGATACATCAAAGTTGATCTGTCCGTTATACCTATCAAACGCCATAAAAAAAAGCAAGTTACTAAGGTAAAATGGGAAGAAACTAAATGAAAAATTTAACAGAAACACAATGGAAAAATTAACAAACTGATTACTACTCAACAGATGAGTGTTTGTGGAGTTAGTTGTATTCGATTTTTGAGTCTATGTTCGTGTTAGCAGAATTCTCAACGGGGAAATCAGCTAATTGCGCTATGGATATCGTAAAATGTTATCGTAATTGCAATATTAAGAGAGTTATTTTCATTTCTTTTTGTTTTTAACTATCAGAAAATCCCCACTACTAAAGGTTAAGATTAACCTAATATATAGTGACACCTCTTATACTAAGCTTTAGTACCAAATATTGTTTTCAACGGGTCTTTATTAGATGAGATTCATGCAAATACGTTATGTTGTTGTTATTTATTAAGGTCCACATTTTGCTACTAGTGTGGCATCATCAAATGAGATTTTTCGTTGTATGTTTAAACAATTTTTATTTGTCATAGTCTATATTTAACTGTTATATGAAACTCGAAAGATTATACTTCTTAATGGCTGAAAAAGAATAAAGAATAGAAGAGGGTGGTTTAGGGGGGATTCAAAATATCTCCGTTTTTATGAGTTAAGATGAAAAATGTTATAGAACTAACCTTGGTAAACTATTGATGCTCTACAATTGTTATTCAATACATTTTTTTTTCTAATTCAAACATTAAGTTATTCATTTCACCAGTTATTCGTAATTTATAGTTTTCTAGTCTTCTTATCGATTTTTCATTAAAAATCTAGAATATATGGTGAGACGAGATCCTCTTTTGTGTCATACCAACACGAGGGAAATATGCTTACCTCGGTGTACCAGACTATTTTTTAATATATTGAGGAATTGCTCCAATGTGTGGGCTGCCACCTGTCAATAGCTACACATCTACTTTGTGAGATATATGCAATTATTCATTGTAAATTACAGTACTTGATATAGTACATAGTTTGCAATAAAGATAAAATGTTATATTCAGATATCTTTAAGTAACTGTGTTTCTTTCCGGTGATGAATATTCTATCTATCTGTTCAGCTCTACGTGGTTAACAGACCTGTTTGTTTAAAATTCAGAAGCCGTTTCCGTAGGGAGCGTATTAAAATGAACTGAAAGATTTCACATTACCGTTTGTATTTACTCACGGTGGTGTTAGTGTTACAAGTATGCAGATTTATCTATTGTAAAATTCCACGTGGGAAATCTGCTTAGTTTACGCAGCCCTTGCGTGACGGCCTTTTTTCATATTTTAATAAACAGGTTTCAGTGGGTTCAGTAGCTATTTATTGGTTTATTCATTATGCTCGGGTATGAAGAATATTTTTCTTCCCGAGCAAGCCAATTTATTAATTAGAAATTCCACCTTGACTAGTCAAGTGTCAATACTTTTGAGATGTAAATAAAGTGAGTGCAACTGAGTTGGGGAGAGTGAGCCCTTTGGTCGTATTAGCTTGATGGATTTATCTTTGAAGTGCCTTGATGTTAGAAGGTCCTTTGAGGTTCGTTCGCCCCAACCGAGCCTGCCACTGATATGAGGGGTCAGGGTTTTTATACACCAACTTAGTTTTAATTTAAGATCAAAGAGTAGCTTATGATACGATTGATTCCTCTGAGAAAATACAAAAAGAGAAGGAGAGAAAAAAAAGCTACCCTCAAATATTTTTTATAAAAGAAGCACAAATTAATATTCTGATTATTTAAGAGAAAACTATAATTACGTCTGAATAGCCACAAACAGAATTTATAAATAGTGAATTTCTTTTAATTTTTACAATATTTGTAAATTGTAGGTAGACTAGGAGTTAAATTTGTTCTACAGCTTACCACTTGACTCATAACTGTAAATGAAATGAAACAAGTACATGTCAAATGGAAGTTTGTTATCTTCAATCTTTTTCAAAATTATACCTCTAATCGTTCTCATGGCTCTGCATCGTGTGACAATTTAGGAACTGTTTACAATAATTAAGAGATTAGGTTGAGCTTGCTTGAGAAATACACGAATTTAAACAGACTAGAGCAAGAATATTTAATAATTTCATTACTTGTTGTATTAATTTTTTAGCAGATTTCCCTTAAGGGAAATCAGCTATTGAGGTCGTACTCATGACGCGATTTTCAAAAATTTTCTTCAAATGTCCATCGATCCTACCCAGGAGATGACGAAAATAAGGTCCGTTCAAAATTATATACATATATATATATATTTGTCTGTTAACGCTCTAGCGGTCGCAATTTTTGTTTGATCGTTACCAAACTCGATATTTAGTCGTTTTATGCAAAAAGACAGATCAAGTTCGTTAATGGCTGAAATCGGACCAGTGGGAGGGAGGGTTTAAAGGGGGGATTTTCGAAAATTCAAAATATCTCCGTTACCATACGTCGGAACAAAAACTTGTATAGAATCAATAATATTGTAAATTAAATTTACTATAAATATTGTTCTATGCATTTATTCTCTATCTTGAATATTAACCGAGATATTTGCATTTTTATTAAATTTGGACCGGTAACGGAAGACTGAATTTCCCGCCAAAAGCTAGTTCGGCCCTTTGCCGTAACTGTTTGGCTCTCGTATGGAGATTTCTCTATTGTATAACTTCACGTGGGAAATCTGCTTAGTTTACGCAGCCCCTGTGTGACGGACTTTTTTGTTCTAAATGTCCAAACGTCATTCCACCATATATAGTTGACATAAGAGAAGGTGCCCAACTGATACCAATATAGAAATGCCAAAGCACCATAGAAAGAAAATTATGTTTTCTTAATAAATTGTAATATTTTCCTTAAGTTTAATAAAGTTATAACCAGCTACTGTAGCTCCTGAAATTGCCACATAATCTCTGAAAAAAAATAAGGGAAATCTGCTAACAACCCACATTTGATATTTTTCTACAATCAGCAGTTTAATTCAGGAAAAATAGTGACCTTCATTTAAGAAGAATCCTCATTAACATGAGAGAGTCAGTTTTTGATGAGATTATGGAAACATTATCAACTACTTTATACATTTCATTGATAGCAGTGAATTATATTACATTTTATGTCACTGGATTTCCGAAAAATCCTAAGATATTTTCAGAACATTTCTTCTTGTCCAACGATCTTACGTATTAGATGAAGATGATGAAGTGCGTTGAAATTTATAAGCATGAGAGACTGTTTATCAGCAAGGTCCTTCGGCTATGTTGTTCTAGTCATTGGATTTGATGTACTTACTCCTCTTTTGTTAGAAGTGTAGTTATTGAAATGTAATTTACTTATTTATCGAAGAAATATCTTCATTAGTTAATAAAAATCTAATTATAAAATTTTAAACCAATGAATTCCACCCTTAATACTGTTAAGGTCTTCGGGTCTTGACCGTGTCTTCATTTTGGTTGCCAACGTTTCGCTAGACATGCTTCTAGCTTCCTCAGGGCTATCTCTGAGACTGAAGAGTTGTATGTTCATCTCTGGTATATATTTGAGTCTTATCCGGTTTCCTTGGGCGGAGTCTTCCCTTCCAGGTGTTTACGGATACTTGGTCCGGTGGTCGTTCATCGCCTATACTGTCGTTTTCGTTTCTTATTCGAGGTCTCTGTGGAATGACTGGCTTCCAGAGTTTGCTGAGTCTGTATCCATTCTCTCTGTTGAAGTTGTTTGGGCATTTCGCTATTTCTATAGCTTCTCGAACCAGTCTTTCTTGGTATCGGTCCACCTTTGCCAGTACCTTGACTTCATCGAATTTAATGTTGTGGTTGGTTTCCCAGAAATGTTCCGCTATTGCTGATTCTTCTGTCCGAAACTTTTTTAAACTCTTGATATGCTCGGCGACCCTGGTGTTTATCAATCTGCCGGTCTGGCCAATGTATTCTGAGCCGCAAGAACATGGTATGCTGTATATTCCCGGGATTTTTGTGTGGAGTTTATCTTTGCAGCTGGGTAACATCTGTGCTATTTTCCTATCAGTGCCAAATGCTGTTTCTATGCCTTGGTTCTTGAGTATCCTAGAGATCTTCTTTGTTGTACCTTTAACAAAAGGTATTACAGCTGTTTTCCGGAGTTCCTCTTCATTTGATCTTGTCTTCTTTTCTTTTTGAATTGATTTCTGATTGGCATGGATTTCTGACGTTGGCAACCAAAATGAAGACACGGTCAAGACCCGAAGACCTTAACAGTATTAATGACCATGACCGTGGAAGTCTACAAGTATATTTGAATTCCACCCTGTTCAAGTTCTGTATTATATACGCCAAAAAAATTAGCATACATAAAACATAACTGTATTCATGAATAGTACATTTTACATACATAAATACTTAAAACATTCAATGGTAAATACAATCTATACGCCAAAGTGAGTATTCAGTGTTAAATTTATTTCTTACTAAGTTTATTAATTTTTTCAAATATTGTATAGTTCAGTGCAAAACATCTGTTTTGTACATCAAATTTGGATAAAGGAAATACATTTTTATCAAGTATCCCAAATATTGCCTTTTCAATTCATTTCTATAGGATGAAAACCAGTAAAGCTTTCACGTAAATTGTGAGTAATTATGGCAAACATTCATCATATAGTATATATATATATATATAGTTATATATATATATATATATATATATACACTCACACACAGACACATATATTGTCTGTAACCACTCTAGCAGTCATAATTTTTCATTCATCGTTTCGAAACCAGATATTTAGGTTTTTCAAGTATAACTAAACATTAAATACCATATTGGGGGGAGGGAGTAGAGAGAGAGAGGGTAAAATAAAATCCGAAATTCTGTGATTACGTGACGATTAAAAATATTACATTACCAATCTTGTTTAAAATTTAACTTTCTAAAATTGTTGTCCAACTATTGTTTCTCTAGTACTAATATTAGCTGAGATATTTCTATTTTTTTGCTTATTAAACCCTCACTCCTTATCTAACATTACCTAAAAAATCACTGCTAAAAGTAGATTTCACCACACACAAAGTAGGTAAAAAACCAATTTATGCATACTCGAAATTTAATTTGAACCTGATGAGTAGTGGCAAATTGTTACGTTTATTACAAAAATATTAAACGTTGTTTATTAAAGTTCTTTAGGATTGCAAAAAAAGCACACAAGCTTTAGAGTAATAGAGTACACTGCACTGATCTTCACATAAAATATTGTACCGCACTGAATGTAAAATGCACTGTTCATTGAGCTGCACTAAACGCACTATTATTCACTCGAATAGAACAAACTAAACTTTCGAGCGAGCTGGGCCGCTTTTATAGACGGGCGGAAAGCTCAAAGGATATATGGCCTATATCCAGACGGGTGTCGCCGAGAAAATTTTATGGCGCCAACGGTCCTGGTCCTTACATCGGTCGGGTCCTTTTATCTACATCGTACTTCTTAAATACGAGATTATATCTATGTACTTTTTCATGTACGTAATTTTCACAACAATATTTTGAGTTGAAATGAATAAAAATGTATTACATACTAAATATCCGATAAGAACAAATTTGGTAATAATGCTTTCATAAAAGTTAGGTGAGAGGTTTATGGAAAACTTAAAACTAAGTAATTATATATATATATATATATATATATATATATATATATATATATATATATGTATATGTATATATAATTATAAAGTCAGGAGCGGTAATAATTTCTAAATAGATTGGTTATAATAACACACTTATTATTATTATTATTTATTATCGTTCATTGCAACTCAGGCTAATTGGGAAGGGTTATCCTACAGTTTACCACCCTCTTCTAGCCAGGGTGGGACTTCGGATTTTACTTAATTAATTCCGTCACTAAATAAATTCCTATTGCCCAGGCGTGAATCGAACTCGCCGCTCTAGGTTTACCATGTGATATTAAGGTCAACGCTTTAAATCACAAGGCTAACCTGAGCCCCTAATAACATACTTATAATAACACAGATAATGCTTATTTGATATTCATTTAAATCGACTATATTAATAAACATCTCATTTCCAGCTCAAATTTTCAGTCCGGTTTTTATAGGGCTTCTTATTAAGGGTCGGACTGCGTACTGACTTATTTTTCCTTTATTAAAAAAACCGTTTCTACATAAAGTTTCCTTTATTTTTTCCACATGGTTCATGAATAAAGACTGCAGAGTTTAACAAGATGTTCAGCAGAAAGACGAGTGTGGGTGGAATCTCATCAGAGGGAATCCTTCTCCACCCATTTCCTCTTCCGAATGTAAATACCATTTCAATTACGGAGCAAGTTTATCAAAGCAGACAAGTACACAGTTGGTCAGTGGTTGATTCAGTCTTTGATAATAGGATATGAATTATCAATCTTCATAATATCAAAGCTTTCTTTGAGTTTCCACTCTCATATACATATATATTTTCATCTCCCGGGCAGGATCGGTGGAAATTTGAAGAAAGTTTTTGAAAATTAAATTATGAGTGCAACTTGAATAGCTGATTTTTCTTAAGTGAAATCTGAAAAAAAGAAAAGAATTTCTTTTCTCTAAAGAAAAAGAAAGAAGAACGTCAAGAGAGAAATACAGATGTTAATATAGAGAATATTACTGTTACATATATTAATTAAATACTTCTTGCAAGCACTCAAAGATGGAGATGTCAAGTGTCTGATTTCCACAGAGGACATAATTTGTAGTCAGTGTTTCTTTATCTCAGTCTAAATTCTATAGTATATTTTTTACATAACGCAAACTTTGAATCCCCGCAACGTCCTTACTGATGTCCCTTTCTTAAATACCTACCATTAAAAACGCGTTATTTATTAAAATCCTCTTAGTGTTATTACGGCTAATTGGGACGGATTAGGTACAAGTTACCACCCTTTTCTAGCCGGGGTAGGCCTAAGGATTTTATTTAATGAGTTCGCCACTAAATAAACTCCTACTTCCCAGAGGGGAATCGGATGCGTCAATCTAGTTTTAGGCAGGATGTTTTGAATCACATGGCTAACCTGAGCTCCCGAAAGAAGAATATTGACTGTATGATCACCTTGTGACGTTCTGCAAAGATTAAAGAATGCCTATTTGCTTTTTTATCGATTTCGGACATTAGCCTGTTTTGGCTAGAGTACTTTTTTTTCTCTCCATATGATTCATTTTTACTCAATTGTTTATAAACTAGTAAACGAGGTGAGCGGTTATTGCAATATTTGGGTGGCTTAAGTCTTGACTTCATAGTATCTAATTGATTTGCATAATAATAATAATAATATGCAGTATAACATTCTATCATCCTTAAAACCTGAATATCCTATCAAATACTTTGTGAATACAATTAATTTCAATGTCTTAGTCTATAAGAGACATGAACCTAGAAATACTGCATACCCCGCTTCTGTTTCTACTCAAAGTGAGGGATATTTATATTTCGTACATTTTGTTAACTATCTTCCAGTGTGGCCAAAGCTACTTCTCTGACCTGCTACAAAGACCGGGGAAGTAAATACACAAACTTCGATGCTAATGTCGTCCGAATCTTTTGCCCAGTACAACATATTACACAGGTCACTTCCTATACGCTTCTTTTAACCTACTCCTACAAAGAATATCTCTATAATTTTTGACAATTTTTATAAATTGGGTATTGTTAACCAAAAGAATTGTTTATGATTGCTCAAAGAAATGGCTCTAGGCTCCTTTCAGAACCTCATTCACTACTTCAGTATTGTTCTGGCTTCTACACTATATCTTTATCATACAGTCCACCACTCTTAAACTATTTTACTAAAAAGTATTTTTTCTGTAATCGTTGAATAATGGTAACATTAACAAACTGAAATGAGTGAAACATTTTGCAATAGATTGAAGAAAGTAATCACTTTCTTCACAAGTGAAGAAAGTGAATTGCCTTCTTAATTAGTAATAAGTATAAATTAAAAAATAATTTGAAGTTGGAAATTAAATGCTTTTAAATGTTTCTTAACATTGTAAGAATTTATTTTAACAAAATAAATTGAAATGTGAATGAATTATTGGTGGAAATAATCAATATATTTTAAAATTTAAATATAATAATAATTACCTTCCTTGTTTATAACCTGCACTTTTATATAACTGCACTACTTCACAATCATCACTAGTTGATTTATAACTATGCTTATAACCTTTCACAACCATGCTTATAACCTACCAACAACATACCATAATCTTCACAACATCCTAATTTTGTTCATATTCTGGTTAGATCTGATCTGATGTACTACACGATTACAGAAAAAATTTAATATTACACTCGTGACAAAAGTAGAATTTACAACTCTCGTTCACTTACCACGAATATTTGCATAATTAGTGTTTGACAGCACATAATGAAGCAACACTGCCAGCAAACTGATGATACTCAAACTAAGATCAAACACATAAAAATTATTTTGAAAAACGAGGAAACCTTGATTAGGAAAAATATTAACAGGTACAGAGTTAGCCACTGAATAAATGATTAGGAAAAACATTAACAGGTACAGAGTACAAGCTGTATTAGAAAAGTGGCTCAGCGAAACGTATTATGACCAATATTTTTTCCTATTCTCTGTGGAAAATACGAAACCCTGTAACACAGAATTAATCTGAACAATAACAAATGCTTTTGACAAGGGGAGCATGATTTATTTATATTATCTAACCACTGGTAAAAGATAAACATAAATTCACAGAGCATTTCAGTATTTTTCCACCCTTTTAAGCTTAGTAAAGTATTAAATTATCGCTGTTTACATAATTGAAACGTAATTATAAAGAAAAATCTTCCCCTGATAAAATCATTCAAATAAATATTAATGTTTCTCCCTTTTTATGTTATTGTTCCGTTTTACACTCAAAATATTTGTTCAGGTTGCTTAATACTTCATATTGATTTACTTTCGGATTTTCAAATGCCTCACGGAGCATACTCATTTAAATCTTTTATAAATAAACATCAGTATTCGAGGACTTTTTTTTTTCCACAATGGACAAATAATGCAAATGACAATTGAAATCGACCAAAAAAATAGAGTTTCTTCAACAACACGACAAAAAAAGGCACGTGTACGGGCTGTCACTAAATCAGACCACCAGCAGCAGAGATGTACAGCCTGAGGAAGGTAGCCGAAGAACGAAAATTTGTCTTTTAAGTGTGACAAGGAGAGGGTTATGTAATGAGAAGCACGATCATGACCTGTTATTATTTTATGTTTTTTGATGATACCAAAGAATATTATTTCAAAAAAGTAAACAGCTACTTGCAGCATTCCCCAAGGTCCAATAGTAGGTCCACTACTATTTTTAACACAACTTTCCAACTAATCTGAAACCCACAGAATATAAATATATAAAGAAACTAATGGACATATCAAGAATTGTTTTATAGAAAAGAAGAAAAATTTGATATTCTATTGTGTCTTTAAAATTTAATGGATATGAGTAATTTCATGTAATAGAATTACTCAATGATAGAGACGCATCAATAGTCACACACAGACACACCCATCAATGAGTGGGATTAGATGACGTTTGCAATGTTTCAATTATCTTAGACAAGAACAAATCCAATTTCGTTTGTACTTTTTACACCTTGAAACATCTATAAAATGAACTATATTTTTTCGAGTTGTGAATTTTAAAATATTTTCCCAGAAGAAAACAAAAATAGGAATAAATGTTTAGGGACCTCTTCTAATTTATTCAATTGCCGGTTTTATTCGGCCATACAAGAGGCAGTGCAGAACGGAGGTCATGGAGAATTCAGCCAAGCACTAGCCAGGGATTCGGAGGTTCCAGTCACGAGATGTGGCTACCAATGAATTAGTAATTAAGGAAAGGTTAGCCGGGCGTTCTTCAGTTCGTTTTATCCTTTATTTACCTCCTTGCCAGCCTCACTGGCGAGTGTTGAAAAATGCACACGTTATACTCCAACGCCTTCCAGTATAGTCAATAAGTCAAGGCCTTCCAGTTTGGTCAAGAACATACAGAACAGTCAGTAGGTCATTGTGAAAAATGGCTATCTTTTAACAGTTCGAAGTTTGTGCATATGTACAACGTTAGTACGTGGGCTATTGCAAATAAGTAGTTATGTGAATGGAATGGCCTTCGAGATAACTGCCATCGACTTTACGCCCAAGAGCGGGATGAATTGCTAAAAAAAAAAAAAAAAAAAAAAAAAAATCGCTAAATTTCTTTTCGCCACTTCATTTCTGGGTCCTGCATATGTGAAAGAGAAAAATTGAGTGATATAGATAGATTGGGAGAGAGAGAAAGAGAGAGAGAGAGAGAGAGAGAGAGAGAGAGAGAGAGAGAGAGAGAGAGAGAGAGAGAGAGAGAGAGAGAGAGAGAGAGAGAGAGAGAGAGAGAGAGAGAGAGAGAGAGAGAAAGGGACTGTGAATGTGTGTGTGTTTGCGTTTGTGTACGTAGGGTCGCTGCCCTTAATATACCCCTAAATATTTAGGTGGATTTTGGACCCTGCCGCTACTTATCTTTTAGTAAAACAAGGTATGTGTAAAAACATTAGCAGAAACAATGTTTTTAAGCAATGATTATGCACGAAAAAGGACATAATGGTTAAATAATGAGAATTTCAATTACTTAAGTAAACACACACATATATGTGTGTTTA
This sequence comes from Riptortus pedestris, assembly GCA_019009955.1. Taxonomy (NCBI): domain Eukaryota; kingdom Metazoa; phylum Arthropoda; class Insecta; order Hemiptera; family Alydidae; genus Riptortus; species Riptortus pedestris. Next base: position 54,978,982 of record CM032229.1, read on the forward strand.
TAAATATGTATATATATATATATATATATATATATATATATATATAAATAATTACTGGTATAGATATATTTTTTTAGAAAGATTTATTGTTATTTATGAACGTCCTCTTTGTGATACTAAGGCTAACTGGGATGGTTTATTTGCAGGTAACCACCCTTTTCTGGCCAAGGTGGGACTAAGGATTTTAATTAATGACTTCACCAGTAAATAAATTTCTGTTGTAGTGGCGAGAATTGAACTCGCCACTCTAGGTTTACCATGTAAGATTAATACCAACGAGATTAGCTCACATGGCTAAACTGAGGGCCTTTAGAAAGATTTGCTTTGCTTCAGAAATGGTTTAATAGAAAACATACGAAAGTTTTTATATGCGTCAGATAAAGTACGTCTACCATTCTTCAGTATATACATTTAACTAAGTGATATCTCTCCGTAACTATTTTTGCTTGAGTGAATCAGTTTTTCCATATAGGGCTTCCATTTCTAAATTCTTTGTAGATAGTTGGTCTTTTACCCCCAAATTTTCCTTGCCCAAGCCTTTCCTGTTATCATTACATGAATTTACAGGTTTTTTTATTTTTTTTCACGGCAACAAAGCGTTTCGATACAAAAATGTATTATTCTTTTCCACAGTCTTTATCAAAATTATTATGGTGAATTTAAATTATATTTTAAGAGGGTTGCAATAAAATGGGTGCATTCATTATTTATTATAAATTAATCCACAATTCAGTGATTCTACAATGGATCCCTTAATCAAGAGTTGTCTATTCCACGAATAACCCAAGTCCAAATGCTGGGAGCAGCTTATTTAACTGAAATATTACCTTTTTTTATTTATTCCGGACTCGTAACTGAGTACGAGAGCTGAGTAAAGTATTTCTTATCCCTTTACACCTTCCTGTATACTAAGACTCTCAGTAATATACATCTATGGTTGTTTAATTTGTTCCTGCCTATCTTGGATAATTAAGACGTACGTGGAATATTTGAAGACTGACACAGGTATAGCCAGTGAAGAGATCCCATCCTGAAATATATATTACAGCCAAGGTAAGCAGCTGTACTTAGCTTCATAAAATATTAAATCCTACTAATGCTCTTCCTCTCACTCATCATTCTCTTATACTTTGTAAGGAGTAAGGATTTACCCATATTAAATATCAAAAGCAGTAGACGTTGAATGGTGGTCAGAATCATGGATTTCATAGTAAGAAAACTGTGTCCAATTTTCAAAGTATTTGCACTATTTGCATTCATATAAATATAGTCATATTATCGAAAGTAGTTTTAGTGGTATTTATTTATGAAAAGCATCTGAGTTATTGGAGAGTGAAATTTGATTCTCAAACCCCTGAAAGCACTTGTGTTGTTTTATGGTTTAATTTAAATCCAATGATGACTCCGAATAGGGCACACAAGATTTACGCATGGTTATCTTATGGCAAGAGATCAACCAACGATATGTAGGAAGTGTAAGATAGACTTGACTATCTACCACATATTAATGGAATGTCATACGTATACAAATACTTGAAACGAATGCAATATCTCCAATATATATATATATTTTTTTTCTTTTATTTCAAAATCCATTCCTTTTCCCGTAGACTTGTTTCAAACATAATTTTGTTGGCGACAACTTTTATGTTGCAACATTTTTCAATAAAGCGTGCCAATTCTGAAATAAAGATTTCTGCATTTTACGGCTAAAGGATGCTTTAAATCGGAAAAATTTCCGAAATAAACTCGTCTTAGAATTTAATTTTCTGCAAGGATTAAAAGTATGGCATTCCATTGGAAATTCTAAAGTGATGGTCGCTGGAGAAGTACTGACAACTGATGAATAATAAGAGTACTTTTATTAATTTAATTTGAAGCGAATTTATTCTGTTAAAATCATGAGATATGCTTGTCTCTCAGTTGAAGATAATTAATATTCAATTTTTCGTAGGTGAAATTTATCGTTTGAAAAATAAGCTCCTTATCTGTTTATTTATAATATAATCCAATGAAATAAGAATAACACTATTTTTTTTATTGCTAAACAGAATTAGGGGGGGTGTGGGGAACTGAACAATGAGATGGTAGGTGAGTTGGCAGGGTGGTAAGCTGTAGAAAACCCGTCTCAATTAGCCTTAGTAGCAAGCAGTGGATGTTAATAAATAAATTAATTTAATACAGTAATATATATTCATTTCCTGCTTTCTATAAAAAAGCCCATTACATAACTCAACAGATTGGTGTTTTAAAATAATCGAATTTTATAAAATATTTAAATTATTTAGAAAATCAACAACTTACCATTTTATGTAGAAGAAAAAAGCATTTTTAGCAATACGCATTTCTATGAAATCTAATCTCAGACCAACTCTAACTGGAATATTAAAAATCAATCGTGTACTAATTAAGGCTTGGTTGATTGAACAGTCAGGCATACAACGTCCCAGGCGGTTTCATTGAAAACAGAATAATCTTTCAGAGAGAAAAATGTCAGGCTCAAAAGGATATTCGTTTGAAAATATTTACTTCCGATAGTCCAGTCAGAAAGATTTTTTTTAACCAATGTATACAGTATTTCATTGCTTGTTTTACAATATTGCTCAACTAGAAATCTATTGTCGGCATTTAATGTTCATATGCAACCTTAATTTTAATGTTAATGTGAACAAATATTGAATTACATTTGAAGGGGTTTTATGTCGGGCATTACTCACTACTTGATTAAAGATTTCTTTTTTTTTTACTTAGACCTACTTGACGGTCACTTGTTTTATTATTAAGTTTGACTAATTAAAAAAGTTAAAATATGCAATTTTAATGCATAGCGGTTAATATCATGACATTAGTAGTTTTTATGCACCACAGATAAATGAAGAACATTATTTCAAAACTTTACCTAGATACATTATTGCAGATATTCTCAGGATACTCCCATCATTTATCATTCCATAAACGAATAAAATTCACTACCATGGATACAATAAAAGACCGTTACGCCTGCGCTGCGTACACTTAGCACCATGACAGATTTTCCATTTTGAGCATATTTCTCTTTAAGGGAAATCAACAAATGAGGATGTACTCGTTACATGATTTTCAAACATTTTTTTGAAGAACTTCTTCAAATTGATCCTACCCAGGAGATGGCGATAATGAGGTCAGTTCAAAATTATATATATACTAGCTCAGATACCCAGCTTCGCTCGGGAATTCATTTGAGGCTGAATGGTGATTTATTTTTTTGGCAAGGCTTTACTTTGCACAATATTTTGACATTTACCCGTCCCAGTGTTTGGGGTTAATACCCGTCGTTTCTGTGGTTTTGTTAATAATAAAATTATTTTTTTATGTAAGACTTCACTGTCCTCCATATTGTCATATTTCCCGTTTCCTGTGCATTATGCATAGATTTGAATTATTAAGGACAAAATATTAACATACATTTGAATTAATTTTTCCCGGTGAGGTACCTGGTAGTTCATATTGAAAACAATTGTTGAGCAAATTTCTCTAAATAACAAAATAAACAACTTTTGTTATGTGCATAATTGCCGAAAATGCAATAGGAAACGAAATATCGCTATTTTTAATTTCAGGCCTCCCTTATAACCCCCACTCCTGTTCGTCTCAGAAAATTTTAGTATAGCCTAAAGTTTAAGTTGGGCTAGTAGTAATATACATACAATGTTTCATAAAATTCGGTTTAGCCGTTTATGCACGAAAAGGTAACAAACAAACAAGGTGTCTATGACATGTGAAACGAAAAGTTATCGTGAAATTTCGCGAAAAAAAAATCAATGTACAGACAGAGGTTACAATTTTATATATATATATATATATATATATATATATATATATATATATATATATATACATACATACATACATATATACGTGTGTGTTTTGTGTTTTCTAACTAAGATCAGAGCAACAAACATTTGACTTTATAACAATAAAATAATTCACGTTTCATATATACGTATATAAGCAAAACTCTGTGCAGAGGAGTGTTTTCGCAAGTAATTTAATTCAGTAAAGGCCTCGATTCTCGCCTGGGCAATAGGAATTTAATTAGTAACGAACTGATTGAATAAAGTCCAATATATATATATATATATATATATATATATATATATATATATGTGTGTGTGTGTGTGTAAAAAGAAACAAATTATTTTATTGGAATAAAGTAAAATTTTTGTGGCTTTGGTGTTACTTAGAATAATAATATTTATGAGCTACATTTACATATTTCTATTCTATACTGGGGATGGCAATCTCAATGTCCAGCCCAAAAGCTGGCATTGTTACTTCCTCTATGGCATCTCTAGCTTGAATCGGTTATTGGGAGCATATATTATTGGGGGATGCTTGGCTTTTCCGATAGAGAAGTTTTCCCAGCTACTCCAGTCTGAACTCGGTGATCTCCGCAAATGTCTGTCTCAAGCATTTACTGCTCTTCGTACCTGAAAATACTCTCTTCTCTTCCAGCTTTCTAACTTCATGAGTTTTTTTTTAAAAAGTATTTTTTCTTTCTTTTTTATTTTTTTTAGCTTTTCCCGGTGTCTACATTACATCCTTTGAATATATTCCAGATAGCCTCTTTCTTCTATATAATAGCCTTCTTACATTCATATTCAAACATTGGATTTTCTGCTACAGTTAATTGCCTCACCTGCCAAATATTTAATAACATTTTTCAGTCCCCCCCCCCCCAATTCTCTTTACCTCAAAAAACAGTGCTATCCATATTGCACCGTTGCCTGTAGTATATTATAAATAGGCAGCTAAGGAGTTTATTTTTCAAACAAAAATAATCAAACTGAATTGAACCTACGAAAAATTAAATATTTATTATCTTTAACTGATTTAGACTTTATCATTTCTTATTAATTTTGTTTGTAATTACCAAACTTATTTTAATATTGTATTTTTTTTTTTATTTCTTGAATATAATATTTGAGTAGACGGTTGATAAACAAATATATATTGTAAAATAATGATGTATTTAAACATAATAATACATGCAATATGCCATGTGGCAATGGAACATGTATTCAAATGAATAACCCCTCACAGGGTTACTATGAGGAGAAAAAAGAAAAAAAAACTGATTTAGACATGCATATGTCATGTTCTTAATAGCAAGTTTTAGAGAATAAAATTTTTAGTATTATAGCTAATTTCTTTTGCCATTATAGCAAATTGCGATGTGTTATATACAAGTTACCATCGTTTTCTAGGCCAGGTGTGACTACGAATTTTATTTAATGAGTTTCTCAATAAATGTATTCCTGTTGCCTAGGCGGGAGTTGAACTCGCCTCTCTAGGTTTACAAAGTCAGAAAAAAGCCAAAGCTTTAAATAACATGGCTAACCTGAATACCCCCCCCAAATAAAATAAAACATTAGCAATATTTTTAATATAATATTAATAAAACATGAGCACTACGTCAATAGTTAATTTATTTAGTAATAAAGAAAACTTGCTAATGAGTTTAAGTAAATGTGTGGGTTTGTAATAAAACTTTATTGCTTGCTTTGGAAATTGATTTTAATAATTTTGAATAAACACTGATCGATAATTGCCATTTTGAGTATTTTATAAACTTTGACACTATTTCTAAGGATAGATGTAGCTCTGAGGATTGTTGGTATTAGTTGTATCTGTGCTTCTAACATGTTGTATTCAATTAAAAAAAAAAAGACATAATTTATTGAGAGGTTCGCTAATCACTTTCAATAATCACTGTTATCCTCTCTAATCCATTGTTAATCGTTTCATTAATCACTTCCCTCTGTATATAGTCTATAGAATAAATTGTTGGTACACCCTGGAAGTGTTGTTTAGTGCAAATTGTGTTATCCTGTAGATTTATAAAAGGCCTTGCGGCTGTCAGATTTCCCTGATAAATCTCCTCCATTAACCCCTGCCTGGTGGTAATATGGTTTCTCTTCATTCCTACAACAATATAATAAAGATGTGAATCCCTTCCTTCCCTGAATTATTATGTCACAGTTATTTAACCAACTTCATTTTAATTTAAATATTTTAGAATAGAAATTAATTACAACTTGGAATTTTAAGCTCGTACTTATAATCTATAGCTTTAAACTCAGCAATACTTTAAAATTGAACTCGGGGAGTTGTACCCAAGTAGTTAAATCAAACATGTTGTGGGTAAGAGACTTCCTCTTAAGCTGAGCTGCGGCCCTACAATGCTTACAGCAATTTTTCTCTATATAATCAACAATTTTTTGCTTTTTCAGGTCACGTGACTTGGGTTTGTTTTTGCGGGAAAGAAGTAAATGGTACTTAATAATGGGCAAGTACTATCAATTATTATTGTTTATTATTATTTACGTCCACTTTATGCTACTATGGCTAATCTGGACGTTTTATCTACAGGTTACCACCCTTTTCTAGCCAGGGTGGGTCCAAGGAGTTTATTTAATGAGTCCGTCACTAAATCAACTTCTACTGCCCAGAGCGGGAATAGAACTCGCCACTCTAGGTCTACCTCGCGAGATTAGGACCAACGCCTTAACTCGCACGGCCAACCTGAGCCCACTCTATCAATTATTATTATTTACATTGTGCACATAGTTTTTAATAATGAAGAAGCATTGAGTAGAATTTGATTTTCTTTGAATTATTTATTTATCTTATATGATCCATTTATATTCTGGTCGAAGCCAATAAACGAAGGTACAGAACAATTCCTTCTCTGACATCTGCCTAATAACAATGATGTTCTTCTAATCTCTTGGGTCAAACCACTCTGGTACCTGCAAAATAAGTAACTTACATAGGTAAAATGATGTACAGTAAATAAAACAATATTACTCTTTTCTATTAGTTTTAACTGATAACAGTTTTACACATTCAGCACTAACATAGCAGCCAAGTTCGTCTGGCAAGGTAATGTTTTCACTTTTTTTTTATGAAATTATTTGAGACAGTTTTTTTTTATGAAATTATTTGGTACATTTTTCTCTTTGAGCAAGATTCGAAAGAGTATATATTTTAATTTTTTTTTTTAATATTTTAATCTATTTTAATTTTTACTGTTTTATAGAATAGCATTTTTGATTTGATAGTATATATGTTTTAAAGCATACAGAATGGATATTTGCCATTTTTTGTATTAATGTGTTAAAAGTTTTTAAAGGTTGTGGAAATTTCTTGTGAGGGTGTGCCCCCTCTTCAGTACCAAGCTAAAAATGGTCTCTGTTGACGCGTACTCTAAGCCCATTATTAAAAATTACCCTTTTTTTTCCTTTGAGCACGTCAGTTTAGAACTGATGAAAGGTCCCATGTAGAAATGTAAACCACCAAGAGTTTTTTTCTGCACTGTATTAACATTAGTATTTGTTCATCGGAAATAAAATTAATGTGTCACAGACCATTTTCTCGATGAAGTAGGATTTGAAAATGAAATTTAACTTGTCTATTAATTACATTTGTTCTATAAAAATATCATCAAGTAATAACTTTTCATCTATCATTGTGGATGCATGCTTTAATATTACCAAGCACACCCTGTGTTTTCACTTTGAACGGTTTTATAATTTACATCTTATTATTTTAAACTAATAAGATTCAATTTTCTCTCTTGAATATGGATGAAAGGAACTACACGTACCTAGTAAACATTACTGAAACTACAGTCGGCGATTAAATATTTAAACGGGACAAGGAGGGTCTAGAGTCTGTATGCTAATGTATATTTGCCAGGGGTCAGGCCTCGTACAATGCGGGACTCGGGATATTTGATGAGTATTGCGGCCAGCTTGAGGAAAGCTGAGTGCCAGAGAGACATGAAATGCTCAAACCAAGTTGAACCCCCATTCTAGAGATTCTGTAATTAACTTTAAGCCATAGATTCGTTTTCCATAATCAACTGCCTTCTTATTGCCTATTCTATTATAATTGTGTCAGCAGTAATACAGCTTTGAATCATCATCATAGATTGCTTACAGGCAGGGAATGACTATATAATCAGATAAATACATGATCAAAATCGACTAAGGGAGTGGGGTTAAGAGGGATGGGGTGGAAATAAACAATAGAATATTCTCCCGTTTTTTATTAATCACGAAAAGATCTATAACTTATGTTCTATAACATTCCCGTTACTTTGGAACGGAAATATCGTATATGACTTTATGTGCAACCAGAAATTTAATTGAATCAGAGTACAAGGGAATCTTTTGGTGTCACTTAAGTTTTGTTTTTGTTTTCATTTCAATTTCTAATAATAATGTACTTTAGTTATTATTTTAAGAGGCCAAATTATTCGATATTCATGGTAGAAATGTTTATTACAATATAAATTCATTCTGCATTCCTGATATTTTTTGACTGTTGAGTCACTAATCAGGACTCAGCCCAAGTTGTAAAATATTTTGCAAATGAGGTCCGAAAGGTAGCATTATCACATTGACTTCTTCCTTGGCTGTGATATTGCCCTGATTTATTGTGCATTAGCTTTCACGAACTTGCCCAAGCTTATTGACTTAGAGTTTTTTAAAAGTACAACAATGGTACGTGCCGTACAGTGGTACGGGTGGTTAGTACTAAAATACTTGTCATTCTTATAAAAAGTTGGTAAACTTAACACAACTAAAGAAGGGTGTTAGAGAAAAAGAAGCCGGGTATCTGAGCTAGTCTATTTATAATTTTACTATTTAATTTATTTTCTGATTTCAATTCGGGAATTAAATCTATAAATATTGTAGTACTAATAATTATTTCATTTTTTGTACATTCTATCATATTATGATATTAATAATTTTGTTCATCAAAGAATGAACATGACAACGTAAACCGTAGTGAAAATTAAACAGACCATGAACTTGACAATGTAAAATATATGGTTATGATGAACTTTATTTCCTCTGATTCCAGATGTATATAAGTCAATAATATGTAGTTAATTAGTTATAAATATGTTCACAATAATTTTTTATTGAATTAACAACTACCTCATGATATTTTCCCTAGATACTCAAAAGATAATAATGGCACTGCAGAAAAGGAATTTAGAAAGTTTCTAAACCAAGAAAAACTTGCAGCAAACAATTCTAATAAAGTCTGAGAATATGCATAATGAATAATGAACTTGAGCTAGTTTCCACACCAAGTACTTCTCACAACAATTAGTCTGCAAGCTAAACTACTATTTCATATGAGCAAAACGCTCCACCTCAAATGAGTAAAACCAAGGAACCACTAGTTTCTTTGACGGTAGCATCAATCACAGGCTGCTTCAACAGATATATAACTACTCATATAACTTTTCAACTCAGTTCAGCCCAAGTTCGCGCTTTATTCACTTCAAATCAGAAACTTAATGATTCTTAATGATAAACCCTACAGGGGATCAATTTTCCTATTTCTAATTAGTTTCACAATAAGTTTTACCTTCTATCTTCAAATTTCTCTGATGTGAATATATATGTATCCTCTGTTCAATAAGATATTTTAATAACTCAGGATATAAATATTTTTAAATTCATTATTTCCGCTTACGCCTTCCTGGTCCTTTCATTGGCTCCACTTGTCAGTACACGTAAAACAAAAGAGGGAAAATAATGGCATAAGCTTATTTAGTGAGCACATTTAATGTTTCCTAAATTGCAATGTTCAAGTTATATCATACTCTATGCCACTTACATCCTCGAAATATTTCTATAACTTGACGAAATATAATAAATGTACATTAGAAAAGATTAAAGTAGAAATTCAATAAAACGAGAGATAGTCACAGGAATTATGCTTGCTATTTACTAGATGACCATAACATCATCATTAAATACAAAATAATCTGGCCTTATAAAAAAAAGTACTTAAATATTATATTACTTTTGAAGTTTAGCACCTGAAGTGTTAAGACAGATAACTTATTAATACAATTCAGCTTCATTACTTGCAATGGTTTCCTAATAGTGGTGTTATAATGATAACAGATAACTCGGGGCAACAGGAAAGAAGGTCTTTAGCTATTTGTTAGACACTGGTTGGGGCATTGATCACTTTGTGGCTGGCAGGCTATAGGGTCCTAATCGTCCATAAATAAAGTTTCAAGAGGCAGAAGGGATATTAAGACTTCTACATCCTCTCCATTATTCTCTTCTATAGACCTTGCCTCTTCTAGAAAGAATTTTTAAAGTTAAGAACCTAACTAGGACCATGTCTTTCTTAAAATGGTGTACATAAATTTCCTTTTAATATCTGGAACGAGTTAAGTTTTATAAAAATAGATTAGACACTAAAGAATCCCGATTATTAAATGGAAATCTCTCCCCCTTTAGTTCTCATTTTTATCTGTTGACAAAAATTAGTTTTATGTAAAATTACTTGTTTAATTTTATCCTGAGAGGATGGCATTAATGACGTAATAAATTGTTTTTGAATTGTTTTTATGCATAAAGCCAAGAAAGGAAAAGAGTTTCATAAAAATATATGAAATACTTTCTATAGAGTACATTCAATATTGAAATATAAGATAAGGAAAACAGGAATCTCCATCTTATATAAAAGAATGATATTAAAAATACTGAAGGGACAGTCTATTGAATAGAAATATTAATTATGGAATACAAAAATTCTTTCAGAAAAAGTCTAATAATTCTGATTAAAAATTCAACTTATGTTTGTGTTAGTTATTTAATGAATATATTTTAGCTTCTCTCAATTTTTCGGCAATTACACATTAAACAAAATGAAGGGAATATTTTATATATATCATTTTTCTCAGTGTGTACTTCTCTGTATGAAGTAAAGAAGAATTTCAATAGTGAATATTTTCGGTTTCTGAAGATTTCTACAGAACTCGTGACTCGAGTAATATTGAAATTTCAAATTTAGAGCCGCTGAACCGTTTAGTTCTGTACCTAATAGAAATCGAATAAAGGGGAGTAGGATTTCGAGTGTGGGGTGGAATTAAAGGATAGAATGTTCTCCCATATTTTGTTAATCACGAAAAGATCTATAACTTATGTTCTATGACATTTTCCATATCTTATAGAAATATCTTAAAGTGCAACCAAAACTAGCCATGTGAGTTAAAGCGTTGACCTTTATCTCATATAGTAAAACTTGAGTGGCGAGTTGGATTCTCGCCTGGGCAAAGGAAATTATTTAGTGGCGAAATTCATTAAATAACATCCTAAAACCCACCCTGGCTAGAAAAGGGTGGTAACATGTAGATAACCCGTCCCAATTAGCCTTAGTTGCAAAAATTGGACGTTAATGAATAATAATAATAAAAGTGCAACCAAACATTATTTGATTAGGAGTACAAAGGAATCTTCTCGTGTCACTTCAGTTTTTTTTTGTTTTGTTTTTTTTTCATTTTAATTTCAACATTTAAATGAGGGATATAATAATGTACTTTAGTTATTATTTTAATAGGCCAAATTTTCATTTTAGAAACTTTTATTACAATATAAATTCATTCTGCATTCCAGTTATTTATTGACTCCTGAGTCACTAATCAGGACTCAGCCTGAGTTGTAAAATAGTTTACAAAGGGGTCCGAAGGGTTGCGTATATTTTTATTCTGGAGTACTCTACATAGCCTTATATATTTATTTTATTAAAACACACTTTAAGCCGATTTGAGTTATCTACTACCTACTTGACTGGTTATCTACAAATGGACATAAAGGAAGTGATAACTGCAAATTCGTGTATTGATTTAGATAGTACTTTCGGGTATCATCGCCATGGAAATCAGGGCTGAGCACAACTGCCTTAATGCACTCCTCACCTCATATCCAGGAGTTTTGGTATCTGTTATCACAACTTTATTACCAGGAATCCACCACCACTGCCTCCAATAGGTTGTCTTCATGTTTCAAAGATTTTCTACCTAAACTGAAACTAATGATTTTATTTGATAAGTCCATCAAGTATTCAAATCCTGTGTGTCTGATTGGTATGAAATCAGCGATTTATCGAAATCGAAGTGTGTTAAGAACACGCTTAGCAATGACATAGGGACCAAAATTCTGGACATCAAACTTTTTAAGTAAGAATTGAGACCTTTTGAAACGATCTCTGAAAGTATTTTGATAACTTTTAACCATATTTGTCAGGCAACACATAATAAATAATTGGGCAATTGGGAGAAGATGTAATGGTTGAAAAAATAAATAACCCCTTGTAGTATTGGGATATATCCCCTTGCAAATCGGTCCATCATGAAACTGTGAATGGCCTTCCAGAGAATAATAATTTTCAGTTTCATTTTGCACATTTTTTCTCATCGATTCGGAGCAGCAGCCAATAAATAATCCTAAGTGTGGTTTGGAAACGACTATTTGGAGGACGATTTATCATTCTCACTCACCTGTTGTACTTATACGCAGACCATTAAATATTGAGTTGGGAAATGGAGATTGAAAACCAGGAAATTTTAAACGAAATTCAATTTAATTTTGCCCCTAAAATTAATATAATTCGCGAACAAATGTATCGATTTTTTTCGACTGCTGGAAAAATAAAAACTACTGAAGAACGAAATAGTCAGTGGTAACTGTTTCTTTGAGACTTCAATAAACTTTATATTGCTTAAACTGCGAATTATCCAAATCAAAATTAATTTATTTCCTAGTTTTCATAAAATTTTGACCTAAATATCATTTAAAGAAAAGCACTACCTGACGGACATTATAATTTTTTGTTTACTTGTAATTCTTAATCACAACATAAAAATGCATGCCCTCATTCATATTGGTGCATTATCAGGGCCACAGCAAGGCCATTACATGTATACAAGATTATATAATTATAGTTGTTAAGCTGCTTTCATAAAAAGTCTTGAGAAGGAAATTTTTCTACATGTTTTACGACAGATGTCCTTTACAGAGGTTGTATTCATGACGCAATTTTCAAAATCAATTCTCAAATGTCCATCGATACTTCCTAGTAGTTGATGAAAATGAGGTCTGTTCAAAATATTATATATACACACACATATATATAATTCTAAAGTTTCAAGATACTTTTTAGTTTTACATGACATTGACACGATATTTGAAATTTGTTTCTTTGGTATCCGTTTTTAGATAACTTTTCACGCCTAAACTACTGAATTGAACTAAATTAAATTCGGTTTTGTGAATTAGCATTAATGTGTTCATGATTATAAGCTGTATCAACATCATTTATCAATATGATGGATTTCACATTAGGTCATCTATCATTACATCTTATTTTTTACAACTTATTAAGATAATTTTCTAAACTTGTCTATTTTTTTAGCTCTCGGTTTTTTTTCTTTCTTTACAGTTCATAGTTCCTAAGCCTCACTAAAAACGTGCCTTGTTTTACTTTCTTCACAAAATTGTTGGATTTCATTAATGTACATATTTATAGCTAGTATACTTTAATGATTCGATTTTTATAAGAACCTGAGATACGAGAAAGAATCATAAAGATGAGTCGAAAATAAACATCTACTTTGAAAATCCTCGGATGCTAGCAAAATAAATAATTTCACAATGACTGAAATTCTTGGTTCTCTCAGGACTCCTCTTTGCCAGAAAGTCTTCGGTAAATTATCCATCTATTCCCAATAAATTCATTTAAAAGGAACACTTTCGTTGTCGAGGGTGCCAGGTGTTAATTAATTAATAGATTTTAGGAAAATTATCATGAAAGTAAGTTAGGTAGGGAATACTTTATTCAATCAGGGTGGTCATACATTGGATTGAAGAAACTGTTATTTATTCATGGATTCAGACAGCACTCTGGTATTTGAATGTAGTAGAATAATTTAGACCTGAAAAAAGAGAGAATTTTCTAAAACGGAAAATGGAATCCTAAGTGGCTGCTGAAAATTCCTGGTAGCTTGATAATTGGACCTTCTTCAAGAGAAACGCATTAAAAAATCACGCGGAAATATATTATTGTGCATTCATTCCAAAAGCTTTCATTAAACTTGTCTCTATTTCTGTTTTAGGAAACTCTTAATTGAGCAAGATGGCTATTTTTAGTTCATTAACACTCATTTAGACCTGTTGTACAATTTTATCATCCATTGCCCTGAATAAAATAGAAGAGTATATTTAGATTCTTTAAATTTATTTCTACATATTCTACTTGGATGGTATAGGCGGATCCACAAGATTTATATTTCGAATTCACTGTTGTTTATAATAATATCTCCCAGGGATATATATGTGTGTGTGTGTGTGTGAGTGAGTGTGTGTGTGTGTGTGTGTGTGTGTGTGTGTGTGTGTGAGTGTGTGTGTGTGTTTGTGTGTGTGTGTGTGTTTGTATTGTCAGAACAATTGAAAAGACTATTGAACAAATCATCTATTTTTGTACACTTATTACACAGTTACGAAACAAAGTTAAACCAAATCTCATGTCACGGTTTTCTTAAAATACATGTTTTATACTTATTGTATGACATGTGAACATAATAAACGCCCTTTGAGAATAGGTAGAGTGAATAGGAAAAGGCAAAAAATAATACATACATTCTCACCAATATGTATCTATATATATATAAAATTGTAACCTCTGTCAGTACATTGATTTTTTTCGCGAAATTTCACGATAACTTTTCGTTTCACATGTCATAGACACCATAACTACATTTTGTTTCTTTCGTGTCTGTTTGTTTATTTGTTTGTTTGTTTGTTACCTTTTCACGCATAAACAACTGAACCGAATTTTATGAAACTTGGTATGTATATTACTACTAGCCCAACTTAGACTTTAGGCTATATCAATATTCTCTGAACGAACAGGAGTGGGGGTTGTAGGAAAGGCCTGAATTTAAAAATAGCGATATTTCGTTTCCTATTGGTTAATCGGCAAATATGCACATAACTAATGTTGTTTATTTTGTTATTTAGAGTAACTTTTGTATATACACTTTTTTCGTATACCGAATTATAAACGAGATATAGACTAAAACCTATAGCGAAAGTGAAACATTTTATTTGGCTCAAAAAACTCAAACTAAAACTCGGTATGTGTATTAGCACTAACGCCTTCATTATAATAAGCCGTACCAACGTTTCTAGGGACGGGCAGGAGAGGGGGTTATAAGGGAGGCCTGAAATTAAAAATAGCGAATAAAATAATAAATAATAAAAAAATAAACATTTTATTTGGCTCAAAAAACTCAAACTAAAACTCGGTATGTGTATTAGCACTAACGATTTCCTTATAATAAGCCATACTAACATTTCTAAGGACGGGCAGGAGTGGGGGTTATAAGGGAGGCCTGAAATTAAAAATAGCGAAATTTCGTTTCCTATGGCCTTTTCAGCAAATATGCACATAACAAAAGTTGTTTATTTTGTTATTTAGAGCAACTTTTGTTATATGCACTTTTGCCGTATACGGAAGCATAAATGAGTTATACGCTATAAACTAAAGCGGGAGTCCACAATTTTATTTGGCACTAAAGACTCAACCGAATTATACCAAACTCGGTATGTGAATTAGTACTAACACCTTCATTATAATAAGCTATACTAACATTTCTAGGGACGGGAAGGAGTGGGGGTTATAAAGAAGGCCTGAAATTAATAATAGTGATATTTCGTTTCCTATTTCATTTTCGGCAAATATGCCCATAACAAAAGTTGTTTATTTTGTTATTTAGAGAAATTTGCTCAACACTTCTTTTCAATATGAACTTCCAGGTACCTCACCTGAAAAAATTAATTCAAATGTATGTAAATATTTTCTCCTCAATAATTCAAATCTATGCATAATGCACAGGAGACGGGAAATATGACAATATGCAGGACAGTGAAGTCTTACATAAAAAAATAATTTTATTATTAACAAATGCCAACAACGGGTATTAACCCTAAACACTGGAACGGGTAAATGTCAAAATATTGTGCAATGTAAAGCCTTGCCAAAAATATACCATCACCATTCAGCCTCAAATGAATTCCCGAGCGAAGCCGGGTATCTGAGCTAGTATATATATAAAATTGTAACCTCTGTCTGTACATTGATTTTTTTCGCGAATTTTCACTATAACTTTTCGTTTCACATGTCATAGACACCATAACTGCATTTTGTTTCTTTCGTGTATGTTTGTTTGTTTGTTTGTTTGTTACCTTTTTACGCATAAACTGCTGAATCGAATTTTATGAAACTTGCTATGTATATTACTACTAACCCAACTTAGACTTTAGGCTATATCAATATTCTCTGAGACGAACAGGAGTGGGGGTTGTAGGGAAGGCCTGAAATTAAAAATAGCTATATTTCGTTTCCTATTGGTTTATCGGCAAATATGCACATAACAAATGCTGTTTATTTTGTTATTTAGAGTAATTTTTGTATATACACTTTTTTCGTATACCGAATTATAAACGAGATATAGACTAAAACCTATAGCGAAAGTGAAACATTTTATTTGGCTCAAAAAACTCAAACTAAAACTCGGTATGTGTATTAGCACTAACGCCTTCATTATAATAAGCCGTACCAACGTTTCTAGGGACGGGCAGGAGAGGGGATTATAAGGGAGGCCTGAAATTAAAAACAGCGATATTTCGTTTCCTATTAGATTTTCGGCAAATACGCACATGACAAAAGTTATTTATTTTATTATTTAGAGTAACTTTTCCTATATACACTTTCGTCGTATACCGAAGTATAAATGAGTTATACGCTCAAATTTATAGCGTGAGTCAACAATTTTATTTGGTACAAAAGACTCAACGGAACTAAATAAAATTCGGTACGTGTATTAGCACTAACGCCTTCATTATAACAAGCCATACCAACATTTCTAGGGATGGGCAGGAGTGTGGGTTGTAAGGGAGGCCTGAAATTAAAAATAGCGATATTTCGTTTCCTATTGGATTTTCGGGAAATGTGCATATAACAAAAGTTATTTATTGTGTTATTTAAAGTAACTTTTGTTATATTTACTTTTGTTTTATAACAAAGTGTAAAAGAGAAATACACCAAAAACTAAAACGGGAGCCAACTATTTTATTGGGCACTAACGCTTGAACCGAACTTAACAAAACCCGGTATGTGAATTAGCATTAATTCTTCCATGATTATAAGCTATATTAAAATTTGTAGGTTCGAATGGGAGTGGGGGTTTTAGCGGTTATGACGCAACTAAAACAGCTGTCACCACTGGGCTTTGGTCCTCATCAAGGGAAAGGAACTTTTATTCATTCATGGTTTGGAAGATAGAATACTTTCTACGATTATGAATTACATGGTCCATTACGTTATAAAAAAAAGGGAAAAAAACTACATGCACAGGAAATGGGAAATATAAAATTGTTGAGGACAGTGAAGTCTTAAATAACAAATAATTTTATTATTAACAAATCCACAGCAGCGACGGGTATAAATTCTAAACACTGGGACGGGGAAATGTCAAAATATTGTGGAAAGTAAAGCCTCGCCAAAAAAATACCATCTTCATTCAGCCTCAAATGAATTCCCGGGCGAAGCCGGGTACCTTGGCTAGTATATATATATGAGGCTCAGGTTGGTCTTACGTGTTATGATGTTGGTCTTAATCTAAATTGGTAGTAAACCTAGAATGGTGAGTTCGATTCCCACCTGGGCAATAGTAATTTCTTTAGTGACGAACTCATTCAATAAAATCCTTAGTCCCACACTTGCTAGAAAAAGGTAGTAAACTTTAGATATCCCTTCCTAATTAGCCGTAGTACCAATATATGGACGTTAATGAATAATAATATTTATATTCAAAGCGGTAAGAGAAATATATATTCGTATTAACCGGTGTTCTTTGCAGAGGCTCAAACAGGTTTTCCCGAACTTGGGTATTTTTTTCAACTGCAAACGGTTTAGATGTTCCGTCCAGACTTCTCTGCATGTGTGCTATCCTTAATAATATGTTTTAACATATTTACTTCTAAATTACATTTCCCTCTTGCTTGTTATAAGATATTGTAGGAATAATTACAACTCACCAGCTAGGGAGAGGAGTGCGAGGGTCAAGTTGAGGTACCTCCAGCCCATACTACCGGGTCTCCATTGCGAACACGTCCTGAAACAGGTGTCAGTATGAAAAATATGTCATCAACACCATAGTCATATGTTATGAGTTAGTACATGATTTTCCATGTCATTAATAGCTAATTGAACTCTTGAGTTTTTTATTGGAATAATAATATTCTTTGCAGAGTATTTTTCTATCCAGAATAATAGCTTTTTACGTAATAATGTTACTGATAGTGAGTGGCTCATAAGTTTTCTTTTTCGGTCTTCCTTTTTTATGCATAACATATTGTATGTCCTTTTAGAACACAAGGTACTACAACCGACATCCGTCACCTCCATTCACGTCTGTCAGAATGAGGTCTTCCGCTCGGCAAAAAGCACCACGAGCTTTACTGCAGTATCGGCATTTTTGATATTAGGTGTTGCATCATTGTAACCTAAAGGAAGTTTCACGTAACTGGATGAAAGGGAGGTGTGACTTGATCATTTTTGGAGTGAGATAGATGAGACAACAACATTGTCTACCTCCGATAATACTGCGAGTATCCTACTGCGTCTTTTGCTGGTGTTGGGGAGATGTAGAAAATTGATGTCCAGTGGTTATCCGAACATATGGAACGTAGCTTTCAGGGTGTTAATAAATTTGATATCTCATGTAAAATTGCCATATAACTTTAAGCAGATGTTTTAAACCCCATATCTTTTAAAAAATTGCTACGTCTTATATGGATCATATAGTTTTCAAGAAGAACCATATTACCTTGTATGATGTATCTAGTTCTCTAGTCCCTTTAAAAAATTCAGCCCAATATAGGTTCTTACCCAGGCCAACCCCTGTGATTAGTATATCTATTGATGTATTCCAACAATTAACCTTTCAATAATGAAGTCATAAATATATGAATGTGGAATTTCTTTATCTAATTCCATGATAAAATTCTTGGTCATAAATGTCATTGCAAATAGATGGTTAACGACCTGATTAAAATCGTTTCGGCTTGAAACATAAATGTGTTACCACTGGATTGCGACAGGCGAGCAGTATAAATGTGTAATGCCGAATTAATGTACCTTCCTGAGGAGCAATTCTGATTTCTTCGGGGCCTAATAAAATTGATTGATTTCGATTATATTAATAAAATATATTTCAGTGCGTTTCACAAAACGATGTCTTATTTCACAACAGTAGGAGAAATAATTAGATCTAACTGAGTCTGGGATGACAATAAACTGATCAAAAGTTTGGAATAAATACAAATATATTAGCTTTTGTGAGCATATGAGTAGCGTGTTGAATAATGCAATGACTTACCAATATTTGTTTTTTTTAAATTTATTTATTAACGTCCACTTTTTGCTACTAAGTCTAATTGGGACGGGATGACTATAGGTTACCACCCTTTTCTAGCCAGGGTGACCAAGGATTTTATTTAATGAATTCGTCACTATATAAATTCTTATTTGCCAAGGCGGGAATCGAACTTGCCTCTCTAGGTTTGCCATGTTATATTGAACGTTTTAACTCTCATGACTAACCTGAGCCCCAGATAATTTACCAATAGAAGTGAAGGCTAAAATGAAATATATATTTATCATTAAGACAACTCCTAAGCAGTTTCTTAATCTTTAGGAACTCCTTAATTTTTCTGTGGAATTAGAACTTTAAATGGTTGACTACCAATTGTAAAATTAGCTTATAGTGCAGAAAGATTTTTAACCAAAATGTACGTCTTCATAAGTTTAAAATCGCACTGCGCAGCACCAGTAACTGCATTGAGAATAAATTCATTTTGTCATTGATGCAAGCCCTCATTGATTTATTTTGAAGGAATTCCATCTATCCGGGAAACATATATCAGACTCTAAAATGACTCAATACCGTGGAATGTACTCATGTGGCGCATATGCCATCAATAGGAATCTATTGGCTATCTGGCAATATACGAGATTATGAGTTGAAGCCAACCAAATTAGTCTCATTTTAGGGTTGAATTCCGAAATGGATTTTGGGAGAGGAATTTTACTGTGATGGGATTTCACCTGGTAATCAGCTGTCTTGGAATTGCATAAGCAATAATGGATGGATGTAATGCATTAGTCTATGCTATTCAGGCGATTAATTGGGATTGCACTGGTATTATAGGTAATCCATCAGAGTAATTACTCACAGCTGCTTAGCGCTAAACCATATGGCTCCTAGTGACGTTTCTGAAGAAACTATAGCGCACTCACCTGCAATCGAAATTATTTAATAAATAAATAAAGTTATTAACACTTTTATTCTAAAAGGACGTGGCATGATTTACCTTTGTATTATATACCTTACATTAGATCATTTCTACTAGTTATGAATATTGCACCCTAAGGTTACAGCCCCATAATCCTATTGGTACTATAAACCGCAGACTGAAACAAGCATAGCGTATGCTGGCAATGCACTGATCATGGTTAGTAATATCAGAAGAGTTCGCAGCGGGGCAGAGAAAAATCTAGGGCTTAGATACACCCTAACAAAAGGGCTTAACAATAGATACGCCCATGTAAATTGTAACTTAACAGCTGATAAATGCTATAATGGTAGAAGGGACCACATGATTCCATGGCCCTGAATAAAGCTTTCTTCTATTAGTTTCTCTATATGAAACTAATATCAACAGTTGAATCCAGCCTTTCACCATCGAACCCGAAAAGTACTGTTGATCTGGGTGAGGGTAGCCCAAAGAAAACTATTTGGATCATAGAGAGCACTAAAGTCTAGCTTGGATCAAAATCAACGCTAAATTACTCAATTATTTGGAGGTTGGGAACTGATACATTGCTTAAACGTTGCACACTACACCAGGTGAGTTAAGGCAGAGGGGTAGGCCCTGTCAGAGATGGTATGATTACCTGTGGGAGGGTTTACCGCTCTAAGCCTCCAAAATATGAATATTAGCTAGATGTTAGCAGAGGACCTAGGCTGTACAAGGGGCGTGGCTGGCTTGGAAGTAAGTCAGTACATTCCCATTATCTGAAAAACAATTGTTATTCAACAGAAGATGTCGACAATATAGATATATTTCTAATAGATAATTTATTAGTTTCAGATATCCACAGGTATATTCTATTTATTTATTAAATATTTTTAATATGAGCTTTCTTTGGTCCATTGTAACTCTGTGGTTTCGTGTTTTAGTTGTTGCACCTCGTTTTACGATTTTATGTTTTGCTTGTTTCCATGTTATGCCTTTTTTTTTCCTCATCTGCAAAACTCCAAACAGTTATTTTAACAAAAAGCATTTAATATGCAGGGTAGGGCGTGGTAGAGAAAAGATCGGTGCTTGAAACGTGGAGACGTCGTGTGGAGTAGTTATGCAATAGTTACTCCAAGATATACATATACAAATGCTAGCTAGCTAAAGTACCCGGCGATGCTCGGGATATCTTAATAATAAAAGTAATAGTCATGTAAGGATTCACTATCCACAATATTTTTATATTACTGGCCTGTGGTGTATGCATGTTTTTTCAAAACATAATTCAGAAACATGAATTGTATTCTGTATCCCGAAACGGGTCCAAAGCACAACTATGGCAGCTAGTACCTAATAACTATTATTAATAATACCCTTTTGTATGTCTGAAAAGTAAACTTTATATTCATACACAGTATTTTCAGTGAAGTATATTTTCTTAACGGAGCAGTGTTAATAAGCAGCAGAAATAAGTGGTTACACCTCCCTAGCAATTTCACTCCAACTACCTTCAACATTTAAAATTATTTATTTATGATAATTAAACAAATTCACATTCCTGAGAATAATACTACATTGCCGAAAGTATAAGCATCAAGTAGTATCTAAACATAGACCATTTGATTTCGGCAGAGGAGCGGCAGACCTGATGGGACAAGGAAGGTAGGCTCAGTTTAGGCCAACCCACCACTCATTTAGGATCTCAATTCTGTATACATTAAATTATATTAACAAATCTGATTACATTATCTTATCAATGCTAAAACTATTTGTTCAAATAATTTTCATTTTTAATTAGACAAAGTATTAAATACATTTATGAAGAAACTGACATTTCTCATTGATTAATGTTTTGGAGAAGAGAAGGGGTGGGGGCAGTATTCTTTACTCTTCGTGGTGTTATAAAAATAACATAGGTTTAAGTTATTAAAGATTAAATATTAACAAAGATTTGAATTAATTTAAGAGGGTGGTTTACCAGGTAGTTCATATATTAGATAGAATTATTGAATATATCAATATTCCTATGCAAATTAATTTCTTTATAAGAAATCATATATTTGTTGCACGGAATAGTATACAAAAAAAAATTACACTAAAATACAAAATGAACAACTTTTGTAATATGCACGTTTGCCGAAGTTCAATAGAAAATGAAATTTCACTTCAGGTCTCTCTTATAACCCTTGTTCGTACCTGCAAATATTAATATAGCTTATAATCATGGAAGAGTAAATGCTAATTCACATACCGAGTTTTGTTAAGTTTGGTTCAATCCTTAGTGCCCAAAAATGTTGTTGACTCCCATTTTATTGTTTAGTGCTTATCTCGTTTATACTTTTTCATACAATAAAAGTTACTCTAAATAACAAAATAAATAAATTTTGGGCGGAAAAGCAAATAGGAAATGAAATATTTTTAATTTCAGTCGTCACTTATAACCCACACTCCTGTTCGTCTCTAATTAATTAAATACACCAGAGAAAGAACCGTGTGATTGGGGAGTGCGGAGGAGTTCAAAGAAGTGCCGCTAATTGGTCGCGTCCTTACTAGTCCCTTCTAGTCCTTCTTGGAAAAGCCTCGGTCTCACCCTGCTCCTCTATTTAAGCCTGTACAGCTCAACCTAGTGGAGCCGGTAGAATCTAATTAGGGACTTTCAGGAACTTCTGGACCTTTCTTCCTCTAGCCCCTTCTACAGGCATATATATGAGACCCGCCAGTACCCCGAGTTCAGTTTATGGTCAGATGTCTTGATGGTCACATCAGTGCTCCAGTGCGACTTAGTGCAGTGCGGTAAAGTGTTTTTATAAGAAGAACAGTGTTGTGCCGTGACTGTAAGTAGCAGTTTAGTGCCGTGTTTAAGACAGTGCAGAGCCGCAAAGTAAAGTACAGTGCAGTGCCGTCTTTTTGTGAATTTCAGTGACCGTTATTGAATTATTGGACTGTGTAATCTGAAGAACAGTGACACTATCAGTGTAATACTGTGAGTAGTAATAATTAACCAAGAGTATTGTGCATTGTGAAATAAATCGTGCAGTGAAAAACTGTGAAACTTGTGTGTGTTTAATTTTTCAATCCAAAAGAACTCTTATTAACAACGTTTATTACTGGTTTTGTAATAAAACGTAACAATATATATGTATGTATATATATATATATATATATATATATATATATATATAATGTATATTTTGATTGGCCCCCAAGAGAGAAGCACTTGATGATCCCTCCAAGAGTAGAACAGTAAAAGCCGTGCTCGAATAAGGGTCGTCTTCCCAATTAGTTGGCCCTTGAAGCACACTGAGGTAAAAGATTAATAGTGCTAAATCTAGTCATTACCGGAGAAGGTTCAAGAAGCAACTGAATTTACACCATTAATATTCAAGCTAGAGAAATATATATAGAACAGAAAATATAGCGTATGGTTTTCCACTATAAACTTGGTTGAATAAAATGTGTGGGTAATACTGAATGAAAATAAAGGATATTTATGAGGCACAATAACTGGTTGTTCATGTTTCTCTTCCGTAGCCCTGAAATTTCCAGGATTAATTTTGACCAATAACGAACGAGTTGAAATGACACTTTTGGTAACGATGTGACAAAAATTACACCTTCAAGTATTAATAGAAACGTATGTGTATACAAGGACACACACCTGGAAGGACGACACTGTGAGGTCCATGATCAAGCGTACCAAATAATGAGAGCGTACTAAATTATTTTATTTAGTGACGGACTCATTAAATAAACCCCGGCCCACCCTGGCTAGAAAAGGGTGGTAACCTGTAGATAACCCGTCCCAATTAGCCATAGTAGCATAAAGTGGACGTAAATAATAATAATAAACAGGAAAAAAGTCCGTCACGCAGGGGCTGCGTAAACTAAGTAGAGTTCCCACGTGAAGTTATACAATAGAGATATCTGCCTAATAATAACAGTACTAGGAAGGTATACTCTAGACCTATTTACGAGGGACAAATAGTTACAGAAACGGCCGCACTAGCTCTCGGCGGATAGTGCCGAACAGAGCCGACTCCTGCCGACCATATACACAATACAAATGCAAATATCTCGGTTAATATTCAATATACAAAATAAATGTATAGACAAATATTTATAGTACATTTAATTTGCATCAAGATCGATTCTTTACAATTTTTCGATCCGACGCATAATGACGGAGATATTTCGAATTTTCGAAAATCCCCCCTCTAACCCCCCCCCCTCCCACTGGTCCGATTTCAGCCATTAACGAACTTCATCTTTCTTTTTACATAAAACGATTAAATTTCGAGTTTGGTAACGATCAAACAAAAATTGCGACCGCTAGAGCGTTAACAGACACATATATATATATATATATATATATATATATATATATATATATATATATATTTATATATATAATTTTGAACGGACCTCATTTTCGTCATCTCGATCATCATCGATGGACATTTGAAGAAATTTTTCGAAAATCGCGTCATGAGTACGACCTCAATAGCTGATTTCCCTTAAGGGAAATCTGCTAAAACAAATTATCTGAAAATTATCTTAGTGACTGATAAATAATAATGACAATGGGGGTAAATATAACACTCATTCTTTACTTTTACATTAACAGACTTGAAATAAATCATTGTCAATTTTCAACTCTGAATCAATTACGTCATTGATCCCTCAAAATGTCTCATTGTTTTAATTGCAGAATTGTTAAAATTTGATTTCTTATCTGTTAAATACGAAATACAATCACGTCATTATTATGCATTAAGGCTTTGTGATATTATTAAGCAATAATACTCAATTAGACATAAAATTACAGGTACTGTTCTGTAACAGCAACATGTAAATAATAAATGCTATTCTTGCAATTGATTTGCTAATTGGCCACAGTGCCTTATGGGAACAAATTAAAAAGGAAATAATCAAGATTAAAATGTTAGAGAAACAACTTTAGACAGACACAACAATAACACAGTTAGAATTTAATTGCTTCCTTCAGGGTTAAGCAAACCAGCATGAGAGTCTGCCGAGAAGTTAGTTGAAGACCTCTTCCGTTTATGCACGATTCACAACTTTGTTAGGACACTCCAACTTCGCAGACTGCAAGCCAAGTCGTGCCAGAAATAATGCAAATATATATACATTATTAAATGACTAGTAACTTTGCTTCCTTGGAAAATTCAAATATATGCTACAACTCATAAAAGGAAATGTATTTATTACGATATATGGAACATTAAGTCATTTTAAAAAAAAATAAAAAAACATTTCTTGTTAGTCTTATGAATAGCTTGGGAGTTCGTCCATAATTATTATACGTTTTCATAATTGTGATTGTTTGCCTGGTATTTTATGCAATAGTGGAGGGGAAGCTCTATTAAAAACTCTTATTACCACAGACAATTTCTTTTAGTTTTCTGTACGAAATGAAACAGACGAAGAAATTCGGGATAAAGTTTATGATGAGAAAAACGACGGAAAGTGACGGAAGGAGAACGGAAAAAAAGAACGTTAGGAGAAAGAAAAATTCTTAATGATCCTTTATATTTTTGTCTGGTTCCGGATGGTTGCGGGGTGGGGCTAAACGGCAGTTATGATTATGGAAGCCCATCAGATATTCTATTATACTTGGCCGGGATAAAACAATCCCTGGAAGCGGTGAGGAAATCCAGATGCTCCCTCCATTTTAAACATATTCATGCGTTTCCTCCTGATCCCTGAGTTTGGGATCCCTCTCGAATTCATGAATAGGCTATAACCTGTCTTTGGGGAATATATATATATATATTGACATCGCATATTTCAAGGAAAAAACATATAGGCTCAAAAATATGGGGTTCTAAAGAATTATACCTACAGACTTTCCTTGTATTTATAATATAATAAATATTATGAAGAAAAAAAAGCTACTTATCGGTTTACACAACACTATATTATTTAAAATAACACTTTTATTTTATAACACAATTTAGAATTTGTTTGAATGAAAAAATGTAATTTTAAATTAGAGTTAGCCAAAACTGGACGATGCTGAGGAGTATCTGCATAAAACGGTGGACCCCAGCCGTCGTCTGCCACATGAACTCTGCAAGGTAGCTGTAATAATAAACGGTGAACCTGTGGTAATAACAAACACCAAATGGTGTTCATAAACACCAAGTGGTGTTAGTAAACGATCGCTCGTTTTCTGATAAGAAAAGAAACAGAATGTCTAACATAACCTAGTCAAGTATGAATAACACCGAATAGTGAAAAGTTGTTTTGATCCAGGATATATTTTACCTGTAAATATTGAGGGGCCTCCCGTTAATAATTTTTTATAGGATGCTAATAATTTATTTTCGTTATATACCTGTTGTGCAAATTAGTAACACATTAACCATTTCAGTAAGAAAACTGATTAATTTACACCAGTTAAAGAAAGTACTCATTCATTCAGATATCACTCTTATCCCAACTTAAAAATACAGTCCACTACCTCTGGGAGAAAGACAATATCCTAGCCTGAGCCCACACATATTAATACATTATGGATAAAAATGTTATTCAATAACGTCTTCTTTGTGTTATTAAGGCTAATTAGAACAAAAAAAATTGTAGGAACCAAAAAATCGTAAATCTTATTATCTATTAATGTCCACTATATAATATAATATATATATATTTTTTAAATAAAACTAAGACTGGCTACAAAAATGTGTAGTTCAGAATCTACTTAGTTTTATATTGAATAACATTATTGTAGCTATGGTATCTATTCATTTTTCCTTCTGTCAGAGTCGGCATACATTTTTGAGGGGTAAACATTTATTGATCTCCAGAAAATTTACAACCTTTGTTGTTTTTACACTATTATTATTATTATATACTAGTATTTCAATTATGAATATGTATTAGCATATTCACACATGAAAGCTGGGTTTTTTAAACGTTGAGAAAATGTTGTTCTGTATTCGGTACTTTACTAAACAAAAAAAAAACAGCCATGCCAGGAGTTCTTTCGATGTTATAATACTGAATTTTAAATAAGCTTTATCCATAGAAATAAAAGGAGTCATTTTGGCATTTTTATTTGCGTTTAGGAAATGCAAAGTCTAGAAGTGCTTAGGAAATAATATCTCGTTTAATATCTACGTACTCAGTTATAAAATGTCATGGACTGTTATATAAAGACACGGAAAAAACGTTTATGCTATTCCTTTTTTCATCTAGGAAAATAAAGAGAAGCATTGAAGTGCATTGTGAAAATGGGATTATCATAGATTTGATAAAATGAAAATTTTCTTATTTAGAGAATATGGAAGTAGCTCTAGTTTCATATTTTCTTTATATAAAAAGGAAGACATAAAATACGTCCGTAATCTAAGAGATATTTGCTGAAAGGAAAACTAGTAGAATGTCGCCAGTAATGCATAAATAAAATTAAAAATGATTCATTGTTTCAGGATTTTAAACTTTAAGTGTTGAAATATGTGTGTGAAGAAGTCCTTTTGGGAGAGTGAGAGTGAGTGTCTATTGCAAGAACCTGGCATTTGGTAATACACTAAATATAAAAGACTTTTGATGACGTTGGATGTAATTAATATTCCTTGTTAAAACAGAACAAGACCTATAATTACATTCTGTTGATTATAACTAGATTATTTATTCAAAGAGCTACCAACTTGTTATTAAAATAACTCGAGAATCAGAGAGGTGAGTTGTTAGCAGTTTCAATATCGCTGACTTGAAGAGAAGCGAGCAGTTATTGAATACGAGGAACAAGAGACGGGCCTTTAGAATTCAGGTTGTCAGTTACGGTAGCCATGTTCTGCTCTCAGACCTCAGAGGCCAGTCCTGTAGGCAATGGCGCCCATCCATTTACACCTTTGCCCCAATTTTCGTCTCACAATTTCAACTTGAGTCGAAGGTATTGTTTGTTACAAGACCGCAAAATTAAATTGAGATAGCTAATAGTAATAGTTTTTGTGTAATAGAAGTTTCAAAAATATTTAACATGCGTGTTAAAGTAATTGTATAATTTTTCATGTTCGAACCAAAACTTTTATGATAAGCTGCCATCTATACCTCCTTTGAAGAAAGACTTCTTGGTAAACTTAGTGGTATGAGTTGTGGGCATTTTCCTCGTTCTAAACTCATAGTATCATCCTAGCTAGAAAAAAGTGGTAACCTGGAGATAAACCACCCCTTAAAATGGATTTTATAATATAAATATATTTTATTCATATAGATGGCTGAGATACAGAGAGCTGAAAGTCTAAATTTTACTAAATGAAGTTTTCCCCAGGGGAAAATACATACAACATTCAGAGATAGAAATAACTTGTATTTTATTAAAATGTAACTTTTTATATGAGTTTTATTATTAAAACATCAAAAGTAAATCTAGTCAATAAACTACTCAAATGACTAAAATACGCTTTCGGACAATTAATATTTTATATGTTCATAACTAAATAAAATTATTGAAATAAGTAATTCACTCTAATGATTACATTCCTTGTAAGATCGGGGCATCTCCCATAATTTTAGCAGTTTTCCCCTAAGGAAAATACATACAACATACAGAGATGGAAATAACTTGTACTTTATTAAAAGGGAACTTTTTTATGTAGGCTATTGAAATAGGTCAATGAAGTCACTCTAAATGGTTACTGGAGTTATCTATATCAAACGCAAAACCTTTTTATTATTCAAAAGGTGCTATTTTGTTTTACACTATATGTGTAGCCCTATATGACTACCAAATCTAATGGAGACATGAGTACATGCACACTGAGTGCAGTGTGTTTGAGTGTAATCATCGTTTCGTCCAGTGTGTTGTGAGAGTTTGTGCAGTAAGTGAAATGTGTTATGGGTGTCATATACAGTGAGTTTAGTGTATTGTGGCTGTTATATACAGTGAGTTTAGTGAATTGTGGCTGTTACATACAGTGAGTTTAGTGTATTGTGGCTGTTATATACAGTGAGTTTAGTGTATTGTAGCTGTTATATACAGTGAGTTTAGTGTATTGTGGCAGTTATATACAGTGAGTGCAGTGTATTGTGGCTGTTATATACAGTGAGTGCAGTGTATTGTGGCTGTTATATACAGTGAGTGCAGTGTATTGTGGTTGTTAAATACAGTGAGTTTAGTGAATTGTGGCTGTTAAATACAGTGAGTTTAGTGTATTGTGGCTGTTATATACAGTGGTTTAGTGTATTGTGGCTGTTATATACAGTGAGTTTAGTGTATTGTGGCAGTTATATACAGTGAGTTTAGTGTATTGTGGCTGTTATATAAGTGAGTGCAGTGTATTGTGGCTGTTATATACAGTGACTGCAGTGTATTGTGGCTGTTATATACAGTGAGTTTAGTGTATTGTGGTTGTTATATACAGTGAGCTTAGTGTATTGTGGCTGTTATATACAGTGAGTGCAGTATATTGTAGCTCTTATATACAGTGACTGTAGTGTATTGTGGCTGTTATATACAGTCAGTGCAGTATATTGTAGCTTTTATATACAGTGACTGCAGTGTATTGTGGCTGTTATATACAGTGAGTGCAGTATATTGTAGATTTTATATACAGTGACTGCAGTGTATTGTGGCTGTTATATAAGTGAGTGCAGTGTATTGTGGCTGTTATATACAGTGACTGCAGTGTATTGTGGCTGTTATATACAGTGAGTGCAGTGTATTGTAGCTTTTATATACAGTGACTGCAGTGTATTGTGGCTGTTATATATTGTGAGTGCAGTGTATCGTGACTGTTATACACAGTGATTGAAGTGTGTTGTGAGAGTTATATGCATTGAGTGCAGTGTATTATGAATGTTATTTACAGTGAGTGCAGTGAGTTATTAGTGCTATGTACACTGAGTGGTATGTTGTTAGCGTTTAATACATTGTGATGTGAGTGTTTACTATAAGTGAGTTGCTATAAGATGTGCCTGGTATATACAAGGGGTGGTGTACTGTGAATGTAACGTACAGTGAGACCAGTGTATTGGGTAATGTTGGAGGCTTGATAATATATTTTAGCTACCATTATTAGTGCTATGTTCAGTGTGTAGTTTGTTGTTAATGTAAAATGCATTGTGTTGTGAGTGTTAACTGCAGTGAGTGCAGTTGTTATT
Source organism: Riptortus pedestris (assembly GCA_019009955.1). NCBI lineage: Eukaryota > Metazoa > Arthropoda > Insecta > Hemiptera > Alydidae > Riptortus > Riptortus pedestris. The sequence continues at coordinate 55,009,332 of CM032229.1, forward strand.
AGTACTATGTACAGTGAGTGGTGTGTAGTTAGCGTTAATTCATTAAGATGTGAGTGTTATGTACAGTGAGTGGAGTGTGTTGAGTAATGTTGGACGATTGATAATATATTTTAGCTACCATTATTAGTGCAATGTAGAGTGAGTGGTGTGTTGTAAACGTTAAGTGCATTATTTTGTGAGTGTACTCTACACTGAGTGCAGTATGATGTAAGTGTTCTGTACAGTGTGTGAAGTGTAATGTAAAGTGAGTCAAGTGTGTTGTGAGTGTTATGTGCAGTGAGTGGAGTGTTTTATGAATGTTATTTACAGTGAGTGGAGTGTGCTGAGTTATGTTGAACTCTTGATAATATATTTTAGTTACGATTATGAGTATTGCTATGTACAGTGAGTGACATGTTGTTAGTGTTTAATACATTGTGTTGTGAGTATTATTTACACTAACTGGAGGGTGTTGAGTAAGGATTGACTCTCGATAATATATTTTAGCTACGTTTTCTCGTTTGTGTCAATTAACGTTTTTTCGCCCCTACGCTATTACACTCAATATGGAGTATCGTAACGATCAAACAGAAATTATGGCTGCTGGGATCGCTAAAAAATACACAAAAAGATATTCACCTCATTTTTTTTTTTGATCTCCTAAGTAGGAATGATGGATTATTTAAGATAATTAAGACAAGAATTCATCCTCAGTACCTGATTTCCCGTTGGGAAAATTTACAAAATGAAAAGCAATTGTTCTAGGTGACCCATAAATTAAATGTTGGAATGAGTGTAATATTAAACACTTTAATTATTCTTTCATCAAATCTAAAAGGCAAAAATTTTAATAAATAAATTAAATGAAAGAAAATTCTAACCTTTCCTAACGCTGACTAGTCTGACTGCGCTATTTAATTATAGTTAATCTGCAACTAATCCCATTAGTATTTCTTCTCCTTTGGCTAAAATTAGAGCCAAGAGAGGGATAATTTAGTAAGTTACACACGGCTGCTTGCATTCAAACAAATTACTGTTCGGAGGAATACAAGGAGATAATTGAGTTCAAATTCAGAGCTTTATTAAAGTGGAATTTAACTCTGAGAGAGAGAGAGAGAGAGAGAGAGAGAGAGAGAGAGAGAGAGAGAGAGAGAGAGAGAGAGAGAGAGAGAGAGAGAGAGAGAGAGAGAGAGAGAGAGAGAGTAATTGTAGGCTCGTATCAAATGCTGTGGCGATATGAAACAGTTCTAAATCCAGCCATCTGGGAAGCTCGGCCATGACGAAGGGATGACAGAAACTCTGTGGCCTGACGCTTGGATAACCGTCAAAGCATTCTCGCTCAAAGGTCTCTAATTCAGAGCTGAACACGATACTGAAATCCTAGCAGCCTAGCATTTATCTTATACCCTTGACGCATAGTTTGCTCCAAATGGCTTTTCTATACCACATTCAGATTAGATTAACTTCAATCAGACATACATTAGCGTCCTACATTAATAAAGTTAATGAAAAAGAATATTAGGGAAAATATGCGATTTCACGTCAGAACAAATAGTATTTGTAACAGCTAAATAAATAAAACCTTTCACAACATTGGATACAAAACTAAGCTCATACTGCAATTCTGGAGGGAGAGGTGGGAGGTGGTTCAGTTATTACAAAGTTCAAATCTCATCACTTCCCAATACATTTCGGATATAAACTTCGGATCAACCTCTGTTTGGATATATAAAACCAATTTATTGTAAAAATAATTATTTATTTGATTAACTTCGGTGTATCAGTGAACTACTCTATTTTGCTTTTGTGACAAAGAATTAAAATAATAAACTAAGGAGCGGAAAAGCCAAAGTAATTCCAAAAAAAAAGGCAAAAACAAAAATAAAAAAGTTAATTTCGAGTTATGAAAGAAGAAAAAATAGAAGAAGAAGGTTGTTATAATCAACATGAAATAATTATTTATTATACAAGTGACGAAAGTAGATCATTTTACAACTCGAGTGAAACGTTTACCCACACGAGCGAAGCGAGTGTGGTAATTTCACAAGAGTTGTAAATTTTACTTTCGTCACGAGTGTAATATTAAATTTTTTCTGTATCCGTGTAATACATGATCAGATCTAAACAGAATATGAACAAAATTAGGATGTTGTGAAGATTATGGTATGTTGTTGGTACATTATAAGCATGGTTGTGAAAGGTTATAAGCATAGTTATAAAACAACTAGTGATGATTGTGAAGTAGTACAGTTATAAACAAGTGCAGGTTATAAACAAGGAAGGTAATTATTATTATATTTAAATTTTAAAATATATTGATTATTTCCACCAATAATTCATTCACATTTCAATTTATTTTGTTAAAATAAATTCTTACAATGTTAAGAAACATTTAAAAGCATTTAATTTCCAACTTCAAATTATTTTTTAATTTATACTTATTACTAATTAAGAAGGCAATTCACTTTCTTCACTTGTGAAGAAAGTGCTTACTTTCTTCAATGTATTGCAAAATGTTTCACTTTCTTCATTCATTTCAGTTTAGTAATGTTACCATTATTCAACGATTACAGAAAAAAAAACTTTATGTACTGTAAAACAGTGATTTGACTAACGCAAATATATAACAAAAAACACATATACACAAAATGAATATATTTTACTTCTGATTTCCGTGTAATTAATTATATTTCTCCTAGAGTGACCAATTCGATTCTCGCTTGGGCAATAGGAGTTTACATACTGACGAACTCATCAAATAAAATCCTTAGTCCCAAACTGGCTAAAAAAGGGTGGTAAATTGTAGAGAACCAGTCCCGATTACCCATTGTAGGGAAAAGTGGACGTTAATTAATAATAATTATATTTTTGAAAACTATTAATTATTCGTAAATGTTTGAAGCCGGCCTAGCATGTGTTAATAAATAATTATAAACTGAGCTCTCTTTAAATTTTAAAATCCACAGGTTAGACTTGCGGGTTAAGGTGTTGATATTAATTTATTTGGTAAACCTAGAGGTTTAGAGCACCCAAAATAAACCCATTGGTCCCACTCCACCTAGAAACTAGAAAAAGATTGGACACCTGTAGCAAAAGTGGATGATATTAAATGACATATTTAAAAGGAAAAAAACAACCAGTCCTTTAAACAAGATAATTAAACACCACCTGAAGAGATATATTACTGACTGCAGAAGAATATGATTTATATACCCCATATGTGTCCATCAAAACGACATCCACAGACAATTTAATCAGATAACACGTTTCAGGGCAGCCTAAGGATTGACATTCTAAAATAATGTAATTAAATGTATAATTTATAAATAAGCCAAGTATTTTACAGTATGATTAAACACACGTCCTACCAAATGAAATATCATAATTTCACTACTGTGATTTAGTATTTGAGAATCGTAGATTATATTATCTTAGGAGTTTTATTATTAAAACATCAAATGTAACTTTAGTGAAAACACTCTTCACATGACTAAAACACGCTAAATAATAAATATTTTATATGTTCATAATAAAATAAAATAATTGAAATAAGTAGTTCATTCTAAGGATTATATTCCTTGTACTTCCTGGACATCTAGCATAATTTTAGCAGTTTTCCCCTAAGAAAAATCGGCTATTGAGATTTGACACTATACGATTTTCGAAAATTTGTGTCATTCACCCAACCTAGGAGGATATATTTGCCTCCTTAGGTTGATTTACATTCTCGTGCTCTTAAGTCTTCATTTTTGTTTGATCTTCACCAAGCTCACTACCTATGCGTTCCATGTAAAAGAAAAAAATATCAAATTCAATGAAATGGGAATAGGATAAGGGATATTAACTAAGATATTTGCATCTTTTTGTTCTCACTTTTCATTTAAGCCTCTACTACTACTCTTATCTATAGCAGGAAACGTTATAATTGAACATTTAATACAGTATTGTGTTCATCGGACAAAAAAGAGAGGAATTATAGGGGGTGGGGGTTTAAAAACACACGTTCACAGCATCTCCGACATTATTTGTTGGATTCGCATTATTCCCAAATTGATTAGACGAGCAGACTTCACTTTCGTTCACGTCAATAAAATTACTTTGATTTTTATTTATTTACTTATTTTTTTAATGCCACTCCAAGGTTGTAAACTTAAACTACTATATTATACGATATGAATGTTCATTGGATGCGATGGGTGGCACATGTGGCAAGAAGTAACCCAAATGAAGTCCACAAGCAAGGCAATGAATACCCCAAAGGAGGCCGAAGATAAAGTGAGTTAAAAGAGTATTGAAAGACGCTACTAATTATACTTTGTGTCGGCCGGTAATGGTGGCTAATGATATTAAATGCATAATGAACCAAAAAATGTAATCAATTTTTATAAGATTAGTCATCTCGTGTCTAATTTACTGTAATAAAAAAAACCGGTTTTTTTCTTAATGAACAATAGAAAAAAACCTGCGTGGTTCATCAAAACATGGGAAATTAATGAAAAAGTAAATTAACATATAAAAAGAGGAATAGTGTTTAATTTAAATAAAAGGGAATAAATTTTATAATTCCTTGGCCAATGTGCTGTGAAATTAAAACTTGTATTGTTCATATTTAGATATTTTAATTAAAGATGGAGAAATGGTTCTTGAGGGAAGTAGTGAATACAAAGGAGAGAGGGGATAACAGGGAAGAAGGTAATATTCTGTTTAGGGCTCGCATGTCCTCTTCCTTCCGTGGATATTACCTGTTGAAATTTATTATTTGGGCCCCTGTTAGGGGTGAATGGTCTCCTCGTTTGTCAACTTCAGCCCCGTTCCAGAACCCACCTTAACCCATGTTCTTGTCCCTACTCCTCCCTTCACTAAGAAATACATCTCTGAAAATAGAGTACGCTCACGATGAGCATTTCGATGTATCCTCATGTCAAATGGGAATATGCTCCAGATCTATGACTACTAAACATCTTTCCATAGCAATAATAACAAAATAAATTAATCATTTTAAAAACCCTTATATATGTTCTAAAATCATACGTTTTCAACCTCAATAGACCACCTATAATCGTCTGATTTTACTATCAGTAACTGAGTATTTATTTCAAATTCTGTTTGACATTGGCTTCTTAGTCCGAGAGAAATAAAAAATGATGGTGAGATGAGTTTACCTGTGTATCATACCAGCAAATGAGGAATCTGCTAGTTTACACCGACCCTGGGTGACGCATTTTTAATTTTTACTCCATACCGATCGATGTCTGAAAAATAAAAAGTCCGTCACGCAGGGGCTGCGTAAACTAAGCAGATTTCCCACGTGAAGTTTTACAGTAGAGAAATCTGCCCAATAACAACTGTAGTAGTAAGGGATCTCTAAACCTATTCACGAGGGACGAACAGTTACGGAAACGGCCGCCAGAGCTCTCGGCAGAAAGTCCTGAACATAGCCGACTACTGCCGACCACACACCAAATACAAATGCAAATATCTCGGTTAATATTCAAGATACAGAATAAATGTATAGAATAATATTTATAGTATTTATATTTGCTAATTGGCCACAGTGCCTTATGGGAACAAATTGATTAAAAAGTCCGTCACGCAGGGGCTGCGTAAATTAAGCAGATTTCCCACGTGAAGCTATACAATAGAGAAATCTCTATACGAGAGCCGTCTCTCTATACGTTCGTTATCGGCCCACATTTATTAAAAATACAAATATCTCGGTTAATATTCAAGATAGAGAATAAATGTATAGAACTATATTTATAGTGAATTTAATTTGTAATAAGATTAATTCTATACAATTTTTCGATCCGACGCATAATAACGGAGATATTTTGAATTTTCAAAAATCCCCCTCTAAACCCCCCTCCCACTGGTCCGATTTCAGCCATTAACGAACTTCCTTTTTACATAAAGCAATTAAATTCCAAGTTTGGTAACGATCAAACAAATATATATATATATATATATATATATATATATATATATATATATATAGTCTATGTATAGTTTTAGATCGACCTCATTTTTGTCATCTCCTATGTACGGGTAAGATCGAAGGACAATTATGGACATTTTTCGAAACTCGCGTCATGAGTAGGACCTCAATAGCTGATTTCCCTTAAGGGAAATCTGCTAAAACTGGTTCTTCGCTTTAATAATTATTTTATTTCTTTTCATATTATACTAAGAGAAATCATTCATTTGAATACATGTTTTACTGTCACATGTATACTACATCATTAAATAAAATCCTTAATAGCGCAATGACTAGAAAATGATGGCGACCTATAAATACCCCTATTATTATTAGCCTTATTAGCATAAAGTGGCTTTGATAAATAATAAACTTTAATGTTATATTATTCACAATAATAACAATTAAACTTCATTAAAAAAAAAGAAATAATAAATTAAGTAAGTACAAAATAAAATAAATGAAATAAGAAAGACAATGATAATTGAATAATGTTTTATTTAACACATACATTCTGGGCTTCGGCTCAACTATATTTGCGAGTAAAGCAAATAATATTGTACCATAATGTAACTCAAATACTAACCTAGATAATTTCCTTGTTTAGTTTAAAGTTTTCTGAAAACAATATTTCCAATAAAGTGATCTTCACATCGAGCACCTGAGCTACTAAATATTCCAGCCTAAATATCAAGTCCTCTTTACACAGGATTCTTACTTTAGGAAAAATAGAGAACAGCACTCTCGATGAGGACGTGATTTTTAGAAAATCACGTCAAAGATTCCATACATGAAATATAAATTTTAAAAATCTTCCATTTACAAAGCTATTAATGAAGTAAAACCGTCAACTTTCTACAATTAAGTCACCTTATATTTGAAATTGAAAACTGCAATTTCCTCAAGAATTTATAACGAGGTGAATTTCAGCCAGTAAAGAACTTGAAGACTAACTGTAAGAGTGCGAAACTTAGGAATGTGTTTCATAAATCAAGGTAAACAAACCGCTGGAAGCTGCTTAAACTTTTCATATCTGCTCCCGAACTTAGTCAAATATTCCAATAAAGGTTTATATCCTCCAAGACTTTTTCATTTCCAGGATATTTCCGTTAATAATTGAGATCGGCATTTCTTATTTATTTTTCGTTTCTGTTACCTTTTTATAAAGACAGATCTGTAGATATGTTTTCCGATGAAAAATCCGTTATTCAGTGTTTGCGTGAAATAAGCACGTGTTTCAAATGTCGATGTGAGTCATGGAGGTTAGATCACTTCCCATTCTCAATTTCTCCTTTAGTGAGAGCCTTTTTTAAGAAAGACTTAAAATTTAGCAGCGCATTAGAGGATTATTAATATAATAGTCTTGAATCGTATAATTAAAAGCAATGTTTACCAAAAGCTGAAATAGAGATAGTAATTAGTAAAAAATATATTATACAAAAATGATAAAGCATTAATTTATAAAAAATAACAATATTTGTTACACTAGTGGCCTTCGTCAGCATATGTACATTATTATTATTATTTATTAACGTCCACTTTTTGCAACTCAGGCTAATTGGGACGGATTATCTACAGGTTACCACCCTTTTCTAGCCAGAGTGGGAATTTAGGATGATATTTAATGAATTTCGTCACTAAATAATTTCGCCACTCTAGGTTTTCCATGTGAGATAAAGGTCAATGCTTTAACTCGCATGGCTAACCTGTGGCTCATATGTATCTTATACATTTTCTCTTAACCTTTTCTCTATCGATTTCAGGAATTAACAAACAATCTTTAGTTTCTTTTTTGACGATCACACAAAAGTTGCTTCCGCCCTAGAGCAACAAAAAACCTAGGAAATGGCCTGTTGAGGAACAAAAATTGTTTCAATTTGTATCAAAGAATGAAAGAAAAAATTGTATTATAATGGAAAAGTTTAGATCTTATTATGGATGATATTACACATTGTAAATATTTCCATTTTGTTTTGTTTTTTAAATAATTTATATATTATTTATTATTTTACATTTGTTAATGGGAAATATTTTTAGAAATTACAGCTATATGTTATGAAACATGTATGAAATTTGAAAAACATTTTAATTCGAGCTCATTTTTTCATCCCCTAAATAGAATGGATGGTTGTTGAATTGTTTTTATTTATTTATGAAAACATCATTTTGAGCCCAACCTCTAGAGCTGTGAACCGAGAACAACATATCCCCTCTGTATTAAGTAATAGATATTATCCTATCTATATATTTTTCTTTTTCCCTCAATCACTTGAAATATTCCAGCTATCAACTATTACGAATGTCTGTTTTAAATAAAATATCAGATAGAGAAGGTCTCTTGTTAAGACTTTCAGGTCCTGAATGAGTACCCGAATGTTTATAATTCTAAAATCTGAATTTTGTTGCAGCTTTGAGGATGGTGTGTCGAATCCAATACGGAACCTTGAAACATTTCATTCCAATTTCAACTGCTCCAGATTTTATTGATAACTAATCCAAATTTTAAATCCACTCATTCACAGGCTACGAATAAATATATTATGCAATGATTGCAATAGTTTTTTTTAGTTTAATTAATTTGGCTAAAATTATGGAGATCATACCTCCAAAAACGTCAGTAGCACAAATAATTTGAAAAAAAAAATCCCTAATTTCTAGAGTCCTTCCAAATATATGTCTGTACTTATTTAAGTACTTCATAATCAAAAGCTTTAATTTTTACACAACTGTTAAACAGACTTTGAAGTTTTGGTATTAACATAGATCACTATTATTACCCTATTCAATGGTCGGTAGCTACGATCTTCAAATGCCGAACTAGTGAAATAAAATTTATTTTCGTTACGTGTTCCGAACACCATGGAATTCATCGGACATTCATGTGGTTCCCTTTAACAAAGCTCTTATATGTTAACCACAATCGAATTATTTTCTACTAGGCTTGTCACCAGTCGTTGATGTATTGAAATATAAATGATTCCCAATGGAAATTTGAAGTTTGAAAACCCAAAATCAACCCGTTATATTCATCAATCATCATTCATTCTGTAACATAAACAGTAAAAGTGTTGTCATTCATTTTCTTTACCCGAGATTTAAGCAGCTAGACGAATTTATGATTAGAATAGCTGTTTGCTAGAAATTAATTGATATAGTAATGTTTTCCCTTTCGAAATACAAATATCGGATAATCAAAAGCACTAAATAATCAACTTATTGCATTCAAATCATATTATTTATAGTTTAATGCACGAAGACTGAGACGAATATTGACGAATTTATTGTTGTCCTTGGAATCAAATAAATCAAGGTTCTCGTTAAAATAAAATGATTAGATCATCTTACCATCGGGAGACAAAAAATGATACAATTTTACTCAGGAATCCAGTTGCAATACCATAGAAGAATGTATGTATGTATGTATACCCCAAGTCAAGAATATTTAGATGCTTCCTTACCCGTCTTTGTCGGTTAAAATAAAAATGTTTTCCCGTAGAAACCTAATTAAGGTTAATCCCATCCCAACTACTATCATTGTTAGCTGAGCATAAATCTAGCCCACTTTGACGTTATCCCTTATACATATTAAACAAATTCGAAATTCTATCTAAGAAAGTCTCTTTGAACACTAATAAATACTACTTAGTGACCGGAAGTCAAAATTAGAAAGTGCATAAAACTAAATAATGCTTCAGGTCCTTAATTATATTCTAAAAACTATTTATTCAAGTATGTATTAACAAATATAAATAGTGAGGTCGAAGTAAACCCACTCCAGGTGATTTATGTCAAAGAATCAAATTATTCATATTAAAGATACTCATTCACTTAATACTTATTAAGACAATTTCCCAATTCTATTCAGGCATTTTAGTGAAATAGATAAACTCTTTGACACATGGAAGATGAAAGTCAAAATTTCAAAAATCTTTATTGTAAACCCAATTTACTGTTTAAGATTTTTCGATAAAACCAATACTAACAAAGATATTGATTAATATGTATTTTCTTGTCAAAATAACCCCCCCTTCGTAGTGAAAAATTTGGATTATAATATAGCATATGTTGTCCCTTGGCATAATTGACTCACAAATGTACAAATCCATGGAAATCTTCCCAGCTATCATTGAGTTACAACCAGTCGAAAGACATACAAAAAGAAAATTAGACAATACTTGATTTTTATTTATTCAGATACGTATTTGTGCATAGCAATCTAAATCATGATTAGTGTATAGTATAGCAAAGATAAGTACTTATAACATTATGTTGTCAGTACTTTTATTATATTAATTTCGACTGGCCAATGGAAGTCTTGAAAAAGTTTTTTTTCCCTCAAAGGTACTAAAAAATCTTTTATCATTAGTTTAAATTTTTTAGGGGAAGAGGTATGCTGTTTATAACTTACTTTAACAGACTATATGTGAGTATAGAAATTAAGGATGGGTTGCATCATTTTACAAATAATTATTTTTTTTTTTTTTATAAATCAAAGCTATTCAACTTTAAATAAAATCTCTTTTGAATAAGCCTTCATCGTTAAAGTTGCTCTCAATCACCAAAGGCACAATCTGAAGATATTATTTCTACCTCGTTGGAAGTGTCGATCTGAGAGAGCCCACCTAGTAAGAAAGTGAAGCTGCCCCAATATTTCAAAGGGAAGAAAAGCGGCCTGCCACTCGATAATATGCAAATCATCGTCACTCGAGGCAGAATCCATTATCATCCTAAACTACGAAAACCTCGAAGAGAGCTGACGTTCATGAAGAAAAAGGTGGGGAGGACCTGAATCATCAAACCCCCATTCATCATTCATTTCACAATTTTCAACACATTTCAGTGTTATTTTAGAAAGGCGCTGCCTTACAACTCAGAGGTAAGGAGAAAAAATAAATGTGATGTTCAACTTCAAGAATGATTTATAACCTGAATAATTATAGTGATAACTATAAATGATTGTCTTCACGTCAGTCAACATTAACTATATTTTTTGGAAAAACTTCTTTTTCATTGCCGCCATGGTAGCATAACTACCATACATCTATAGTACATTTTCGTGCATCTCATTGTATCTGTTTCTTCATTTTATATTTGTTTGTAAATCATTGGACAAGGTATCCACCAGTAAGCCCATATACATTATAGTTTAACAGTAATCCGCACATGACATCATTTGTCCCTTACCAGTTTTAACTCATTTAAGGTTCGTTCCATCGGCAGTACCTGAGCGCTTGAAACACTTTACCATGCAGGCCAAAAATATCGAGTTAAATTGGTCCACAAAGGCCTATTTCTATGACATTGGATCATTATAATATATGTTTACACACACACACATATATATATATATATATATATATATATATATATATATATATATGTGTGTGTGTGTGTGTGTGTGTGTGTGTGTGTGTGTGTGTGTGTGTGTGTGTGTGTGTGTGTGTGAAAGAGAGAGAGGGCTCAAAAGAAAAATAGGAAGGAAAAATTGAAAGTCCACGAACACTTGGACTAAGTAGTACTAAACACGTGGACTAAAAAAGCCCGCCTAGCAGGGGTGGTGTAATCTCAGCAGATTTCACACTCTCTGGGACACACAGCTGATCAATCTCACTTATTGTTGAAAATTAGATGTCGGAGTCTCGTAAAGGCTGAAACCAAGAAAGGAAGAATAACTCAGTTAATATTTGAAGTTTAGTTCCACAACGTTTTCCAATTCACCTTATAGTAACGGAAATATTTCGAATTTTCGAATCACCTTCCCCTGAAACGAATAGCGATGTGTAGTATAGATCATAATATAACATAAAATCTTAATTGATAACGTCACTCACTAAATATTTGAATGTATCTCACACGGCAAAAGTTCAATGAAAACAATATTTGTCATTTAAGTTTCGAATAACGTGCTTTATGACATAACAGCTTATTATGGGTAGGAGTGGGAGTCGAATAATTACTGAAAACTATAAAATGCAAATCCAAAATAACAACAGGATTTCTAGGAAATTAAATTTCCAGTAAGATTGCTTCTATAAAGTTTTTCTATCCGACGACGTATAATAACGGAGATATTTTGAGTTTTCGAAATTCCTTACTATAGCCCCCCTATAGCCTTGGGCTTCAATTTCAGCCTTTAAGAAACATGATCTTTAATTGAAACGTTTAATCATCGAGTTTGGTCATGATCAAACACACATTGGGATCGCTACACCTGTACAGACAGACACACACAGATATATGACCTAATTTTCATCATCGTTTTATGAAATGTTTTAAAAATCATGGGTTCCACCTTAATAGCTGATTTCCAATAAGGGGAATTTGATAATAAGAACATCTGAAAAAATTGTGAAAAATTCCATAACGACTGGTCAGACAATATAAAATAGTTAATAGTTGTTTTAATTCAATAGGTAGAATGTTCAACTCCCTAACTGCTGCAAATTAGAAAGAATGCCGATGAGCGTCAGTTATATATGCAGACAGTTTGAGTGTGCAAACATGAATTGTACTATGAACTGGAATAAATCTATTAAACACACTTTTTAGAAACTCGTGAATCCAGGATTCATTTTGTCAGACCCAGTAATTTTCAAAGTGGAAGAAGTTAGAAAAAAAATGTTATTTATTGACGTCCACTTTGGGCTAGGCGTGAGGAGGATTCTCCCGGTTACTATACTTTTCTACCCAGGATTTTATTTAACTGCATTCGTAACGAAATGAGATCCAATTGCCTACACGGGAATCAAATCCTTGACCAACTTTATTAAGACCGACACCTTATCTCCGCTAGCAAGCTTGAGCTCCAAAGTAATTTCATACTTTCCTCTAGAAGGTGAGATAGTTCAAATCAATTGGCATTCTTTAAATACACATATTAATTCCTTTGGAAAGTGATCGGTAAATGAAATCTCATTATAAACTAAATCAAAAAATTACATTAACGCTATCGCTAGACTAGAGATGTTTTAGAATTACTTCGGTTTAGGAAAAAATATATAACCATATTAAAGGATGGTCTAAACTTCTTAGTTTGGAACAAGATGGGTTGACAGAAGGCGGGAGGAGAGAGGGAGACGATGAGAGCGGAGTGTGAGAAAGGGAGAGGCGGTGGAAGATTGAGGCAATAAATAACTACAATTAGTCATAAAGTTAAGTCTTAAGGCTGATTTATATTTACTCTTTAATTATGGAATAAATAATATGGTATGCAAATTAGAGTGTATTAGCATTAAGATGTTATAACTTCAAAATTATTTACGAAAAATATTATAACAGTATATTACATTACTATACTCACTCTAAACTGGGGCTGTGACATCCCAATGTTGGGCGCACTAAAACATCAGTTTTTAAAAATTTACTCTTCTCTCCAAATAATAATTACGTTTGACCTCTCCCCTGACGTTTTTAATTTAGTTGATTTGAAAGGACGAACTAGTTTGGCATGTATGAATGAATGATTATTTTATTTTACAATAAACGATATTTTCTATATATTCAATTTTCTAACTCCAGACATAAAAATAGTATTTAATTCTTTTATGCATTAGAGCTATATTTTCATTATATATGGCTTTGGATCTCTGACGTATACTTCTATCATCAAATTAAATATTTTATCAAGCGTCTCCAAAACTGCTCGTATTTGATTGAACAGAATCGCAAAATATCTTCCATTATTAAAATTCTTTCTATTCTTCAACACCATTGAAATCCGCAGTAAAATAGTTAACTTGATAATATAAATATTCGTCAGTGGTCCAAGACCAAACACAATGGACATTTTTATGTCTAGAGCTAGAAAATTTAAAATATCTTTATTAATTGTAAAATGAAATAATAAAAAATAAACGGGTAAAGATAAATAAAACCGTTTAAAAATAATATTTAAATACCTGCGTTATTATTGATAATTGTTATATACTTATGTATTCAATTAATAATATATTCCTTTTATAGCATTAAATATTACCTTATACCAATTATATTTTTGACAGAAAGCATTCGAATTTTTAAATGTATGGAACATGCTAAAAATTTAATTCCAATATTTAAAAAAAAAAAAAAAACTTTTTATTTATTTATTAATATTAAATAAATGCCCTAGAAGTAAAAAATAAAAAAAAAATCCAAAAAAAAAAGTCGCTCCCGGCGAGATTCGATCTCTAGATTTTTTTTTAAAAAAAGAAAGCACTATAAACTGTGCCACGGGGACTTTTTTAAGGACAAAACAAGTTTGGGAACAACTCAAGACGGCCAGGCAAACTTTAACATTTGTTTAGACGAACGCGTGAGAAGTGTGTTCTCTGGCTTTAACAGAATTTGTTTTTCATTAGGTACTAAACACCAAAATCTTTTCGTTCAAATCGGTGGGGGGAAGGTCATGCTTTCCCCTTGTGAGTTCAAATAAATTAGAATTTATACTTTTGGATTTTAATTTAAATAAGAAATACGAGAAAATGAAATCGAAATTTATAGAATTGCAAAATATTTTACTATAATATGTAGCACAATATTATAGTACATAGTATAAATAATCATATATATATATATATATATACACTTTAATGCTCTATTTACGTAATTGTAGAGTAATGGATAGTACTCTCCATTTAATAGTTTCCTGACCTTGTTTTCTTCCCAAACGAATCTCCTCTGAATTCCGGGAGGATAGGGCAGACGTTAATGAAGTGAAGAACATTTTCCACCTCAGCAACCATATATTAGCGTCATCCAAGCAGTGATCCAGAAGATTCAGTGTTTCTGGTTTGGTCTCATCACAGAACTCATATAAATAATATTATCATCCTCGAAATATGAATGCTGTTTTGATTCAAGTTTAATATGAAAAATGAAATTGGGCCTTCCCAAACGCAATATTTTCTGATTGTGTTATTTATTCGACTAATTTTAAAAGCTATTAGAGATAGGGGGCGATGATACGTTGCATTGAAAGCGCTCTTCCGTTTCAATAAAAAGTTGTAATGTGGAAATTTGTCGATTTTTCTTCTACCTGAATTATAATTGATTTCCACTAAACAGAATATCAACGAGCAATATTTTCTTTTCCAACTTTGACACTACACTATCAAGGCTGCCCTTTCGTTGTGGTTCCTGTGTGCTCAGGAAACCGTAAATATTCATTTCTACCTTGTGGATGAATTCATCGTTGTCATTGAACCACGCATATTTCTGAGAGATAATTTCCTGCGTCAATTGCTTAGTCAATCTTGTGTTTGGCGAATTGAGAACCATACAGATATAGTGGATATAGTAGTGTTCCAACAGGAGTGCATAGTTGGTAGGTAAAATCGTTTTAGGCTATTTCGCTTCTCTGCACCTGTTCTACCTTGTCATACTGCTTTCCTCCTCCCCAAATCTGAGCTCATAACTCAGAACGGTTATAGTAACCATGTGCTGTTTTAAACAGCCATCACTGCAGATATCTTCTGGTTAAATAGTTATGAAGAGCATGTGGTGGTGTTATGTCCAAGTATTTGTCTACACTAGTATATTACGTACTACCTCAATCTCGGCATTTATGTCCAAATCTCATTACTAGTAGGACGCCTGCCATTCTGAAAAAACATGATTTTTCAAGATTAACAGTAAATTTCCACAAGTCACAATAATTTGAGAGCTTGTTAACCATAATCTGTAGTAATGGCTTATCTTGACTTAAAAACACAATGGCATCTGCATATACAACAATTTCATCAACTGTCCACGTACTGTAAAGTCCGGAAGGTCAAGTATGTACAAAATACAGATTTGGCATATTAATAGAAAGGTATCAAAATGATAAAATATAAATTAAAAAGAGCCGCTTCTGTAAAGAGACCCTAAATTAAAAGAGGTTTTATATCTATTAAACTTTATAGGTTTTTAATTGTATTGAAGAGACATAAAAATAGATAGATGGAGTATAGAAAGGAGAAGACAGAAAGTGTGTCAGAGTGAGAGGGAGGGAGAGAGAGAGAGAGAGAGAGAGAGAGAGAGAGAGAGAGAGAGAGAGAGAGAGAGAGAGAGAGAGAGAGAGAGAGAGAGAGAGAGAGAGAGAGAGAGAGAGAGAGAGAGAGAGAGAGAGAGAGAGAGAGAGAGAGAGAGAGCCAGACAGACAGACCTAGAAGCACACACACCCGCATCTGCAAACATGCAGTGACGGCGTGCTTGGTGTAATTAAGGTGGCCGGCGAGTACTAGCGAAAGGGAAAGGAGACTGAGGAATGGTGACCGATTGACCGACCGTAGCGTGGTAGGTGGAGTTATGGATTGCGTACGATACCTGGGAGGTTGCCATAGCTACCGCGCTAGGTCACAGGTGGGTGCACCTCCCCCTCAACCACCCTCCATCATCTGTCATCTATACAACTATTTATCTCTATTTCAAACCTGGACCAATTATTTTATTCGCCATATATACACATTAGCTCTAACGGTTTTCACCCATATATTTTAAATTATTAAACTGTTCAAACGAGAAGTACTGAAGGATGAATGCTTCTGGTATCCTCTCAACTTCTGGGTTTAATGCGAATATATTGGTGAAATTGCTTTATCTCGCAGTATAGAAATATTTATAGTAGCCCATTAAATTGTTTATACTTCCTGTAATTGGTGATTCAAAAAATAAATGGTTCCACAAGAGACAGTTTCTTAATATTCCCCCTATATTTTTACTGTGGTACTTTTATATGATTTATTTTATACATCTCTGATAGCTACCATACATGAGACAGGTGGCTTGGCAACATATACTTGTTAGGTAGAATGGTTTGGGATTTAGAGAATTCAGTACGTATGATGAGTGAAATTTGGAGAATCATCTCAAAAATCATATATCTGCATTCTTGTTGGAAATGCAATTGCTTGAAACCTGCAGTTGTGGGGGTCCTATATAACGGGATGGTGAATAGGATGAGGTCCTTCTGATGTATTGTTATTGAGACGAAATACCACTTTTGTAATAATAAATACTCCATAGAACTTTTATTAACATTTGCTCATTCTTTATATAACATAAGAGATATTACATAACATCCTTTAATAGTATTTACTATTGAGTTAGAGAATCAATTGGCATCAGCCATTGCAATTCTTTACCTCAGATTATTGTTACTTCTTTATATACACCAGAGCGTTCGAAATTTAAGGAAAACCTAAGTATCTTAAAAAATTAGATATTTTGGAATAAAGAAAAATTGAAATTCCTTTTCAAACGAAGCTTTAATGCAACAATCAATGGTACATACAAAAAAAACAACGATTAGACTTAATACTAAAATGTTTTAAACAAAATTATTTAAACATCATAAATCAGAAGAACTCCTCATGAAACGATAGGAAGCAACTGAAAAGTTCTTCAGTTAATATGCCGTTTGAGAATTTAGACAAGCTCATTGAAGGAATATGAAGGAAAGAATGGGAGTGCTATTTGATAATAAAGTATAATTTGATTTTTATTTTTTATTTTTAATTTTTCCGATAATATTATTTGATGTAATATCCTTGTAAAACTATTTGAGTTTTTTTTTAATTTATTCCAAAGTATTTTTT
The DNA here is from genome assembly GCA_019009955.1 of Riptortus pedestris. Lineage (NCBI taxonomy): Eukaryota > Metazoa > Arthropoda > Insecta > Hemiptera > Alydidae > Riptortus > Riptortus pedestris. The sequence goes on from CM032229.1 coordinate 55,026,843, forward strand.
TTTTTTAAAAAACATTATTTGGTCCTATACTCAGGACTGTTCAAAGGGTCTCAATTTTTTCTATGGTGTAGGTATAGCCGGACTTTGTTTTTTTTCTCCTGATAGGACGTTGTACAATGAAAGTTTTTACTGAATCTGATGAACACCGTTTAATGAATTAAAGCATTTGCCATTACGGTAGATGTAGTTTTAAAGAAAGGTGTAACAATTTACAAAAGGAAACTTTACTAGAGCCATGAATGGCCGACCTACAATGGGGTCATTAGTATGATCTATTCTTGGACCCATTACCCATCCCGGATACTTTCAAAAAGTACCATCCATTGTGTATATATTTACACAAAAGGGTCTCACATAAACCCAGGAAAAAAAATTCAGACGAGGCTTGTTTTATAAAAAGTCACTACTCGCTATTAAAAAAAAAAATCTGCAATGTAGGAAACTTTAGAAAAATGTACGGAATAATGAACAAGCAGATATATCTTTACAGGAGAGCCATAACACGTAACAGTGGAGAGCCAAGGGTAGCAGATTAGGAAGACAAATAGGGGGAGTAACACGCAATCTTACGATGAGAACAAATTAATTTAAAAGAAAAAAAAATAACATGGGGCTTGAGATAAGTGTATGAGATAGACCGTTAGCTGAAGGGCCGCCATGGGTTAGGGGATGTGGAAGTCAGGAAATATATTGCAGGTCCGAACCATCTCTTATATTGCTTTACTGGGAGGGCTTAACCCGCCTACATCATCATCATCAACTATATACTATCGTAAAAGACTCATAATCTCAATCGTATATTAGCTGTTGAGTTCAGACAGCTAGCGATATTTCATATATGTTTCTATAGTTTCATAAAATAACTCCAATTCCATTTACCGTGTAGAAGAATTGTCATGAAAATAAATAAATGTACAGAGTTATTTATAGTTAAGGCTCACACGCCGAGATATTGTCAATGGAAGGGATCGGCTGTAAAAGGAGAAGCGTTCTTCATAAATTATTATTAAATACAAATTTGGTGATAAACGATCTAATTTTCGAGGGAAATGTCTATGCCAAAATAAGAATAAAAATTTGATTTAATGACACAACTTTCGTCTCCCTAATTGATTGATATGTATCGTTAAAGATAAGACAGTCAATTTCAATAGACATTACTGTGTTTAATTTAATAAATCCCAAGTGACAAAAATAGTGTCTAGAAACATTTTGCTAACTCTTTCATTTCAAACATAGTTGAATATAAAAAGTATTGGGTTTGTTACCACCAGTATTTTATTAAATACAACTTCCAAATCTCTCTCGTTGATGCCGACTTAACTGTTTGCTCGTCGAGTGACAAGCATTTAGATTCGCAAAGTACCTTTTGAAGACAGTAGAACAACTTCAGAAAACTTGTCATTAGCATCAAACGAGTCAGTCAGTGTAGTTTGGGATTTTGCCCTCTCAACTTACTCGTCTGAACATGTTGAAATTTCATATTTTGGGTTTGGAGTGTAGTCTATTATGGGATTTTGCCCTCTCCACTTACTCGTGTGAATATGTTGAAATTTCATATTTTGGGTTTGGAGTGTAGTCTAGTTTGGGATTTTGCCCTCTCCACTTACTCGTGTGAATATGTTGAAATTTCATATTTTGGGTTTGGAGTGTAGTCTAGTTTGGGATTTTGCCCTCTCCACTTACTCGTGTGAATATGTTGAAATTTCATATTTTGGGTTTGGAGTGTAGTCTAGTTTGGGATTTTGCCCTCTCCACTTACTCGTGTGAATATGTTGAAATTTCATATTTTGGGTTTGGAGTGTAGTCTAGTTTGGGATTTTGCCCTCTCCACTTACTCGTGTGAATATGTTGAAATTTCATATTTTGGGTTTGGAGTGTAGTCTAGTTTGGGATTTTGCCCTCTCCACTTACTCGTGTGAATATGTTGAAATTTCATATTTTGGGTTTGGAGTGTAGTCTAGTTTGGGATTTTGCCCTTTTCGCCTACTCGTGTGAATATGTTGAAATTTCATATTTTGGGTTTGGAGTGTAGTCTAGTTGGGGAACTTCCATTTTGATCAAAATGGGTTAAGAGAGAAGGGGTGCAGGATTTAGAGGTGACAGAAAATAAAATGTTTCCGTATGTATGAGAAATAAAATCATTTGTGATGGAGCTTTTTGTTTGTCATTGAAAGATCTATAAATTATGTTTTTAGGCATTTTTGGGACTTTTGCATTGGGGCGAAGACATCACATAACACTTTCAAATATTTTGTTTATTTGATTTAATTTTTAAATTTTTGATATACATATTTAAAATTGCGCTATCAATTCAACCTCAATAGCTTATTTTCCTTGAAGTATATCTGGAAAAAGACGAGCCCAGGAACTTATTGGTAGTGAAAACATTTGCTAAGACCTTACTGCTAAGCTATACGAGTATAGTATGATTGCTTTATTTCCCAATGAAACACTATTATTACTATAATACATCTTTTATAATTGCTTACAATATTTTGGTATTGTCTTACATACTTTTGAGTAAAACTTTAAACTGGTGAACTAAGAATTGCATTTCGATTCACTTTGTGTGTCACTTCTCCTTACTTTATACAAATAGCTGAAAAGGATCGATAAATTTAAAAAAAGGAAAAGAAATAATACATATTAATAAATACAATGCTTGATGTGAAGTTACAATACACTGCCAGAAGTGTATTCAGGTAGAGTTAGGAACCCCATTTCCTCAAAAATTGTGTTGTACAAAGTACTTGAGTCAAAAGCTTTTATATAGAAAACCATCTATCTGGTCGGGCTGACTCAACTCCATTCCCCATCTTGTTAAGGTCCTATTATTGTTTGGTCTCTCCCATTTTCTCTTCCAATGTACACAACACTCTCGTCTTGAGGATCCATTTTGTGCTACAGAGTCAGTCACTTCATAGTAGCTTCCTTTTTTAGTTTGAAATATTGATCGTATTGTCTGTTTGTTGTTATTTTTAATTACTTACACACTAAATCCCTAATAAATTGCTAATTGTCAGTTATTATTAATGACTAGAGATAAAACTTTTTTTTATTTTTTTTGTGAAATTGAATTTGATTATTTATTCTGCATATCTTCTTAAATCTTTTATCTTTATATTAATCATTATTGATATTATATATCTTTTCTGCAGATAATAATATATTTTACTGTTAATTTTCAGTATAAGTATTGTTTTCGTTATTTATTAATGCTCTCGACACTGTTCAGCCCCATTCATATCCTTCTTAGAGTGATTTCTCCTTAAGTGCACTGTTTCAGTAATAATGGACTTTCAAGGGGAGAACTGTAAATATTTTTATTCTATTTAACTTCATAACTAATGCAAGTGTTGCCAAATTGCTGGTAATATTACTCACCTGATTCGCGGTTCTTACATCCTCACCAGCATTGACATTGTTTAACGCGTACTTAAAACAGTCTTTCACGCAGAAGCAGCGTAAAATAAGCAGATTTCTGAAGTGCTAGAGCAAAACATTAGTAATGCCATACTACCGAATATTTTTTATTTCTAACACAAAATTCGATGAGTAATAGAGGGGGTTTAAGTTGGCTGAAATAAAAAAAAACAAACAAATACTTATGATTTGCTTAATATTTTTGAGCTACAAGCAAATATATAGAACAGCAATTTTAGATCACCAAGAGTTTAACATTGGTTCTATGACATTTTTCGATCCAGCTCATAGTAAGAGAGATATTTTGAATTTTAGAATCCCCCTGTCTAACCCTCCCCCTCTATTTCATACATTGTATTGAATGAAAAAGTAAAATTTCGAGTATTGTATATATGAAATGAACATTTTTGAGACAAGTCCGTAAAATCTTAACAAGTCTGTTAGCAAAAGGTCAAAAATGAAGAAAAAACCTCAAATTATTATTAAAGGATCTTTATTTCTGTACTAGTTCCGAGTCCATCTGACGCCTCGTTATATTTAAATATAATACTACGAGGTTACTACAATTTCAACTACACTGTTATATACCTTCCACATGCCGTACCAGGCGGAGAATGGCTTACAAAGTGTGGCTGGCCAGGTCAGCTGATTTAAATCGATACGTCACGAACTAAAAATATTGGATTTCTCTTATGAAATGTAGTCTAAATAGTAAACAAGAACCATTTCTTTAATTAATTTCATTTTTTTTTATTGAATCGAACAATTTTTGTCTCTGTTTTCTTGTTGATACTTTTTTTTCTATTTTTCATAATATACATATTCATTTTAGCAGATTTCCCTTAAGGAAAATCAGCTATTGAGGTTGTACTCATGACGGAATTTTCGAAATTTTTCTTCAAATGTCCATCGATCCTACCTAGTAGATGACGAAAATGAGATTCGTTCAAAACTGTGTGTGTGTATATATATATATATATATATATATTTGTATGTTACCGCTCTAGCGGTCGCAATTTTTGTTTGATCGTTACCAAACTCGATATTTAGTCGTTTCATGTAAAAAGAAAGATCAAGTTCGTTAACGGCTGAAATTGGACCAGTGGGAGGAAGGGGGGGTTTAGAGGGGAGGATTTTCGAAAATTCAAAATATTTCCGTTACTATACGTCGGATCGAAAAATTGTACAGAATCAATCTTATTGCAAATTAAATTTAGTAAAAATATTGTTATATACATGTATTCTCTATCTTGAATATTAACCGAGATATTTGCATTTTTATTAAATCTGGGCGGCTAACGAACGGGTGACTCCCGCCAAAAGCTAGTTCGGCCGTTTCCTTAACTGCTCGACTCTCGTGAAATTTTTCTATTGTAAAACTTCACGTGGGAAATCTCCTTAGTTTACGCAGCCCCTGCGTGACGGACTTTTATATTTTCTCTTAATTATATTTCTTTCTTATTCTAGTGCACTTACGTTTTCAAAATCAAAATTATGAGTGTATTTACTAGCAAGGTGTGCTAAAGACGTTTTATTGTCCTTATTATCAGCGTTTATCACGTGGTGTTTGATTCTTCTTTAGAGGAATTGTGATGGTCACCCCCCCCCCCAAATTAATGGGAAATTTGTTTAGTTTTCTAGCCTCTTCGAGTCGGATATTTTGGAGTATAATAAGCAGTTTTATTGTCACTCAGCTAAATTATAAGAAAAAATGTATTAACTACTTGCAAATCGTTTGGGATTTTTTTTTATTGTATCTCTGAGAGTATTTACTATGATTGCGCCACTTAATGTCGAGATTTTTCAATATATTCTGCTGTAATTATTACATTATAAGCCTTTGGACTACTAACCTAGTAGCCTTGGAAATGAAGTCGATAAATCTGTAAAACACAATGGCAAGAAGTAGTAGTTTTGTTCGCTGATCGTATCCTTTGTCCGCCTATCTCCACACAATACATGTTTTCCTCGGGCTTGTCGAACCATCTGCCCATTTGATATTTCCTTCCTTATTGTGATGACCTTAATCTATATAAAAGTCTTAACGGTTATATCTATCAACATATTGAATATGTTAATACCAATTTTGTATACCAATAAATAATAATTTGTGTTAATCAACGAGCTATTAAATAATACAGTTACGTTTATTACAAAACCAGTAATAAACGTTGTTTATTAGAGTTCTTTTGGACTGCCAAATTAAACACACACAAGCTTCAGAGTGCACTACACACTTGTTTTATTATTCTTAATTACTACTCAGAGTATGCACTGATAGCTTCACTGTTCTTCTTATTACACAGTCCAATAATTCACTCACGATCACTGAAGTTCACAAAAACACGGCACCGCACTGATCTTCACATAAAACACTTTACCACACTGCAACTAAGTCACACTGAACGCACTGATGATAACTTGAAGACAGCTGAGAACAAACTAACTAGACTCACTGACGGAAAACATCAAAGCGGAATTGTCTGGACGCTTCTAGATCTGGACTGGTATTGCCGAGGACGAGTGGGAACATATAGCGGCACCTTTGATCTTCGTCGTACTTTCCAAATACGTGACTATCTCTGTTTAATTTTTCATTTATTTAATTTTTGCAACAATACTTTTAACTTTTTATTTCGTCATCATGAATGAATTAGTTTCATTCATGAATTAAACCACAATTTAGAACCTAAGGGAAATCAGCAATTATGTTCGTACTCATGACGCGAGATTTTCGAAACTTTTCTCCAAATTTCAATCTATCCAATCTATGAGAAGGTAAAAATAAGGTACCGATTTCGATATTTAAACGTTTTATGTAAAAATAAAGATCAAGATCGTTAACAGCTGAAGTCGAACTAGTGTGTGTGGGGGGGGGGTTTAGAGGGAAGAACTCTGAAGTTTCAAAATATATCCTTTGTTATAGTCGGATCGAAAAATTGCATAAAACAATCTTATTTGAAATTTAATTGTTTTCTGTATTTCGAATACGGAGATAATTGCATTTTTTTAAATTTTCAGCGTTCAGTAAACCCCTACTTTTAGTCATCGAACGTTATCATTAGACAATTATTTCTGATTAATGAACAATGAACTTAATGATGAATTTTATAATCTCGTATACGTCAATGGCCATTTTAAATTCTTCATATAAAACTAACATGAAACTGATAGAACTTAAAAAAAAAACTAAAAAAAAAAAAAAAAACTAAAAAAAATACAAAACTAACAAATCAGTTTTAAATGACGTCCCTAGTCATTTTTACTTACATTCATTTTTTTATATTTTTAAAATTCTTATCCATTTTTGAGGATTGATGGATCATCAGTAGAATTTTGCTTAGAACACCCTTTACCCTGAGTAATTTATACAAGAAATAAATTGTTTCTCATACATTAAAATTTATGTTGAGATTGCTACTTATTTATTTTGGTAGCTACGCAATAGCCTCACGATGGCGATTGGACACCGCCTCATAAGAGCCTCAACTTGAAACCTGGTAGCAGTACAATTAAATAAACTTCAGTGAGGAATGCCTGGCCTCAAACTCGGTACACAACTCAAACAGGGACCTCTAATATGCAGGTAAAACCGCTGCACTACACCTGAGATAATTATGGAATTAGTGTGAGATATAAGAACTACAAAGAAATTAGTAAGTACTCAGAATAAAACATTCTTATTTTAGATTTAGGTATAGGTTTCTAACCTATGGTACTTCCTTAAGATTCCTTAAAATATGGAACAAATGTTGGAATATTTAGGGTAAAATATTATTAAAAGGATAAGAACAAATAATACTTAGAGTGATTACTTGACTCTGTTCAATGTTGATTTTCGTATTTCAATATTTATACTGAGTGTATTTACTACGTACATTTTCCAGATGTAATGCGTACCCCCTTTTTCATTCTACTTAACTGACTTCAATCCATTTAAGGAAGACTATTTCCCTACTTAATTGCTCTGTTTTATTGTAAATATCCATATGTCAATGCACAACGTTTACTGATGGCATACTTTAAATATTAATACGTTTCAAGATATATTAATATGAATCAAACAAATAAAATGCATTTAATTACTATTAAAGGGCATTTAAGTATTGAGAACTTGAATGAGCCATGATCAAGAAAAATTTTGTATTGCAGCTTATGCAGCTTTGTACAGTAGATTATGAGCTACTTTTAGTGTATAAAGCGAACAAGAGATATCATGATTACATCCCCCATGGAATAAACAGTAGATTATGAGTAACTATTAGCCTATTAAGCGAACATGAGATATTATGATTACACCCCCTAAGGAATAAACAGTAGATTATGAGCTACTATTAGTCTATAAAGCGAACAAGAGATATTATGATTACACCCCCTAAGGAATAAACAGTAGATTATGAGCTACTATTAGTCTATAAAGCGAACAAGAGATATTATGATTACACCCCCTAAGGAGTTAACAGTAGATTATGAGCTACTATTAGTCTATAAAGCGAACAAGAGATATTATGATTACACCCCCTAAGGAGTTAACAGTAGATTATGAGCTACTATTAGTCTATAAAGCGAACAAGAGATATTATGATTACATTCCCAAAGGAATAAACAGTCGATTATGAGCTACTATTAGACTATTAAGTGAACAAGAGATATCATGTTTACATCCACTAAGGAATAAGCAGTCGATTATGAGATACTATTAGTCTATAAAACGAACAAGAGATATCATGATTACACCCCCTAAGGAATAAACAGTCCATTATGAGATACTATTAGTCTATAAAGCGAACAAGAGATATCATGATTACACCCCCTAAGGAATAAACAATCGATTATGAGCTACTATTAGACTATTAAGTGAACAAGAGATATCATGTTTACATCCACTAAGGAATAAGCAGTCGATTATGTGCGACAATTAGTCAATTAAGTGAACATGAGATATCACGATTACACCCCCTAAAGAATAAACAGTAGATAATAAGCTACAATTAGTCTATTAAGCGAACAAGAGATATCATGATTACACCCCCTAAGGAATAAACAGTCCATTATGAGATACTATTAGTCTATAAAACGAACAAGAGATATCATGATTACACCCCCTAAGGAATAAACAGTCCATTATGAGATACTATTAGTCTATAAAACGAACAAGAGATATCATGATTACACCCCCTAAGGAATAAACAGTAGATAATAAGCTACAATTAGTCTATTAAGCGAACAAGAGAGGTCATGTACATACTATAAGGAATAAACAGTCCATTATGAGATACTATTAGTCTATAAAACGAACAAGAGATATCATGATTACACCCCCTAAGGAATAAACAATAGATTATGAGCTACTAATAGTCAATTAAGTGAACATGAGATATCACGATTACACCCCCTAAGGAATAAGCAGTCGATTATGAGCTACTATTAGTCTATAAACGTGAACAAGAGATATCATGATTACACCCCCTAAGGAATAAAACAGTAGATTATGAGCTACTAATAGTCAATTAAGTGAACATGAGATATCACGATTACACCCCCTAAGGAATAAACAATAGATTGTGATCTACTAATAGTCTATAAAGCGAACAAGATATATCATGTTTACATCCCCTAAGGAATAAGCAGTCGATTATGTGTGACTATTAGTCAATTGAGTGAACATGAGATATCACGATTACACCCCCTAAGGAATAAAAAGTAGATTATGAGAGCTACTATTAGTCAATTAAGCGAACATGAGATATCATGATTACACCCCCTAAGGAATAAAACAGTAGGATTATGAGCTACTATTAGTCTATAAAGCGAAACAAGAGATATCATGATTACATCCTCTATGGAATAAACAGTCAATTATGAACCACTATTACTCTTTAAAGCATGCTTCTACGAATCCTTTTGAAATATATATATATTTATTTATCTTGGTTCGTATGGGTGGCAGAATTGTACATTCTTTAGGAGTTAACGTAATCATTGGGCGTACCATAAAAAATCCCCAGAATCTGATTAAAAATTATTAGTAAAAAGGTACTAGCTGGATTTTGTAAAATGGTGTGTTTTTATTCATTGTATTATTTATTATAGGGATTCAGTTGTTATTAAAATGTAAAAGTTATTATATTACGAGAAAATTTATCTATATCGACCCTTTGAAATTTAACCTGCAACCCTAAAACAATATTTGTTAATGGCATTTTCTATACATAAAAAAGAAATATTTCTTGCTTAGAAGAACTGTTACATGCCAAAACTAGTTAATTATATATTAACTCCAATATCTTTATTCAGGAATTTGAGAGATGAAATTAAATAACTAATTCAAATATATGAAGGAAAACCCTCTCACTCATTTAGCGTGGTTCTAGCGTTAATAATTATGTTTGCTCCGGAGTGATGCCTTGTTCAACATGAATAGGAGGCTTTAGTGGGTTATAGCTAGAGGTATCCCAGAGGGACTAGCCAGAGGGAGGGATTTGCTTCCTATTGCAAGATTCAGACACCAGATGGCGTAGATGGATGATGATTTCCCTGCACTTGAGCCTAACTTCATGAATGCATAAAGACACTTCAACTTCCCCATTACTGAGCTCAGCCCGCTCTACATTGCTAATATTCAACCCTCAATATTTCACATCATCCACTATCAAGTATTATGTGTGTGAATAAAAAAATGTGAAAACCCCCAATCCAATTTATTATTTATACTTATTCTCGGAAATCCTACAGAAATATATATGAAATTTAATAATAAACAACCTTCGAAAGGGATTAATTGCAAGTGAGATGAAAAATTAATGAATATAAGGAGATTTCCTCTCCTCGTTTATAATTCGGTATACGAAAAAAGTGTATATAAAAAAAGTTACTCTAAATAACAAAATAAACAACTTTTGTTTATGTTCATATTATAAAACCAATAGGAAACGAAATATCGCTATTTTTAATTTCAGGCTTCCCTTATAACCCCCACTCCTGTTCGCCTCAGAGAATATTAGTATAGCCTAAAGTCTAAGTTGGGTTAGTAGTAATATACGTACCGAATTTCATAAAATTCGGTTCAGCCATTTATGCGTGAAAAGGTAAGAAACAAATAAACAAACATACACGAAAGAAACAAATTCCAGATAAGGTGTCTATGACATGTGAAATGAAAAGTTATCGTGAAATTTCGCGAAAAAAATCAATATACAGACAGAGGTTACAATTTTATATGTATAGATAAAGTTTATTTGAGCAAGCACAAGGAAAAATAAACACAATTCCAATCCAATATATCATAATTACTGTCTATGGACTGGCAAGGGGTGCCCTAACCATATGACTGCGGCCCATCCAAGCTAGGGCACTGTGGGAGACTCCAAGCTTGGCTAATTCCCGTGATCGTCTCGATCATTGCCCCTTCCTACAGAGGGTGACGTGGAGAACGCACACCTCACTCCTAGGTACTCCAGTCAGGTCAGCAGCAGCTCCAAGGATATCTCTGGCACTCACGACATGCACATTAGTTAAAGTGGTTCTTCCTTGGGGGGAAATAATGAGATCGGGCCTTGTCATCCTTCAGAAGAGCTAGGGATGCCCCTCTAATGGAAACTCTTCTCCAGGAAGTAGACCAAGCCATCGTTCCTCAGAGTCCTAACCTGATCGGGAGTGAGCCTGAATACAAACGAAGAAACCTGTCATACTCTCCTTCATTGAGCCGGCTTGCAACTCCGCGAATGCCTCTTCAGCCTGGGTTAAATCCCGTCTATTTCTCATCTCACGAAGTTCATAATCATGGAGTACCCTAGGATCCGGAGGAATCTTAGCTGAAAGGAATTGGAGCCCCAGCACTCCTTCTACCTCCTCATTAAGCCTCACATCCTCTAAGACGGTCATTAACCAAGCAAACCTATTCTCACTTCAAAAGGGTGCAGACTTAATATAACTGGTAAGTGAAGAAGAGCATTGGGTGTGTCAAGACGTAGGTAAAGCCAACCTCTCACTGCCTTCCAGACAAGAAAATCCGCTTGACGAAGGACCACCTCCTGAACCACAAACCCAATTCCCTACACTTCACCACTTTGGGTCTTGCAGCTTACCAAAACCTTAAGTATCTTCACCAAAATGGCTAAGTGTTGTGAAATTTTATATAAATATTCACATCGTATTGCTTCAGTACTTAATACAGTAGATCGCAGCACAAGAAGTAATATTAATTAGGGTTTTGAGTATGAGCGACATTTGAATTTAATTTTTTAATACATCATTGTAATACGTAAGATCATAATATTTTATATACCAAGTCCTGTTGCTAAAGTAATCATTTTTTTTTCTTTTTTTACAATTATTGTTCTATGCCATTTTTTTTATCACGTCAGTTAGAAATGCTTATATTTTCTCAAAATAAAATTAGTCACGATTGTCGTAAAAGAATTATCAATAAGCAAAAGATATGAAGTAATGGCTTCAGAAATTAAGACGTCAAAAATCATCCATTAATTAAACTCTCCAACTCAGAATGAGTTTATCTCTTTCCATTATTTCACAAAGCTATTTGAAGCCTCATTTCGCTAATGGCCAAGCCACAAAGCTACAGTTTGAAATGGCATTTCCTAATTTAATAAAATCAAATAACCGACAGAAAGTTTTGTTGTAGAGAAATATTTTTTAATTTGTTTGTTGTACAGAAATGCTTAAATTTCAAAGGGATATAGAACATTAATTCCATAGTAAATTAGCTTAGAACATAACATCAAAAGAAGTTTAAATAATTAAAAATTCTATACTAATTATATCAAACGCCTTTTATATTTTAATCGTGGAATTAAACATAAATTGCATTCTGGAATATCCTTTGACAGTTCAGAATTCAAGTATCTAACATTTACACTTAATTTCTCTTAATCTCAGTATGGTGTTTAAGTTTATTTATTATTTGTTTGAGATACCACTTCAATGACGATTCATCTTTTAACATGTTTGAATATAAGGTGTTTAATTTTGAAATCATTTAAATCAGCACAGTAAGGATGTCTTTGTTAACCGTCTTAGGTTTTGCAACGTTTTTTATCAGTAAGGGGTAGAGGAAAGTGATATAAATTAATATCTTTATTACACTACCTTCTTAGTTATACTATGATTTAATGCATTTATGCTATAAAATCAAACATTAGAATTCTCAGGGTCATTTACCCTGGTTTTATTGCTATAATAGATACCCGATCTATAGGTCATCCGTTAGAATCTTACAAGGGGAGTGCACGGCCTTCCCCCCATCGATTTGAACGAAACTTTTTTAGTGTTTAGTACCAATTCTGTTAAAGCGAGAGAACGCACTTCTCAAGCGTTCGTCTAAAAAAAATTGTTGAAGTTTGCCTGAACGTCTTGAGTTGTTCCCGAAGTATCTATTTCAAGGATTCCCCCGTAGCTCAAGGGATAACGTTTTTTTTTTTTGTAGCCGGAAATCTGGAGTTCGAAATTCGCCGGAAGCGACTATTTTTTTCTTGATTTTTTTTCTTCTAGGTCGTTTATTTAATATTAATAAAAAAATAAGAAACGTGTTTTTTTTTTAATTTTTAGCGTGTTCCATATATTTAAAGAAAATTTGAATGCTTTCTACCAAAAATTGTATTGGTATAAGATAATATTTAATATTATACAAGAAATATATTATTAATAGAAAACGTAAGTATACAACAATTATCAACGATAACAATAAACATTTTATCAAGTGTCTCCAAAACTGCTCGTATTTGATCGAATAGGATCCCAAAATATCATGTAGTATTAAAATTCATTCTACTCTTCAACACAATTGTCATCCGCAATAAAATTTTTAACTTGATGATAGATATATACGTGAGTGTTCCAATGCCAAGAATATTTTTATGTCTAGAGCTAGAAAATTTAAAATAGAACCGTTTAAAACTATTAGTAAAATATCTGAATTATTGTTGATAATTGTTATCTCATTCCAATAGCGAGATATCAGTGACACCATATGGCGTTAGTCCCAACAATAATAAAATGACTTGACGCATAGTAGCCATAAACTGACAATATACACTGACGCTTTACGGTAGATCGGATAACGAAAAACTCATTGATTCAACCATCTGAGTCTTATCCTCAAGTTCTGGTAGATTCGATAAATTTTTCTGACTCAAGAAAAATGATTAAAATAAAAAATATTTCATCCCAATAATGGGAACGTGTTGATAGAAAGTAATTGACCGAGATTTTTATTATCAATTATGTATGGACGATAAGGGCTCAAATAAAGTCTCGTATAACGTATAAAAACCTTCTGGTGGACTAGGGAGAAAAACCAAGAGTCGGGAGGTTTATGTGGTGACAGTGCACAGTCGGCTGGAAAATTGAATCCAGTTTCTTCTATCCCTTTTATCGGCGGGGTTGGTCCCTTCCACCCACCTCTATCTTGTTAGGATCGCCATTCTTAGATAAGGAACAGCTGGCTCAACCTCTTATCAACTGCATTTGCTAACAATCGGACACCTTTTGTGATGTATATATACCATTTCACAGGCATACATCGGTTTTCACTGAGAAACCGAAATGGTGCCAACTCGAACTTACTTATGCCAGAAAAATTACAAGTTGTCTTCCTATTCTGACCTTGAGGACTACGATAGCGTGTTTTTATGGTGTTTCACAGACTGCTTGTGCCTGAACATTGCGTTCGTAAACACTGTATACACAACGAGATACTATCTCCTTTTAGCGGTTTCCCCTACTCCATTGTACTCATGACACGATTTTCGAAAAAGTTCTTCAAATGTCCATTGATCCTACCTAGTAGATGACGAAAATGAGGTCCGTTCTAAATTATATGTGTATATATATCTATCTCTATATTTTTTTTCTTTTTTCGCTCTGGCGGTCGCAATTTTTATTTAATCGCTACCATACTCGATATGTAAACGTTATATGTTAAACTAAGGTTCATGTTCGTTGAGGTGGGGGGGGGGGTTAAATCTGAGGAATTTCGAAATGTCAAAATATCTTCCTTATTATACGCCGGATCGAATAGTATAGAACCAACCTTATCGAAATATAATTTCCTATAAATATTTTCTCTGTTATGAATGTTAATATAGACAATTCGATTTTTTAGTTTTCAGCCTTCAATAAAACCATTCATACTCATGGCATATTAAGAATAAGCAGTTATATCATGAATCACATTGTTCTAAGCTTAAATATCAAATATTGTTTTCAAGAGATCTTTATTTCAGAAATACAAGCAAATTCGTTGCGTGTAATCAAGATTTTACTTCCTTGTTTCGAAAATATTTTCTTCATCTATGATATACCCAAATAAATATACTTGATCTGTAACATACTTGGGGCTCAGGTTAACCATGTGAGTTATATCTTGAATAGCGAGTTCGATTCCCACCTGGACAATAGGACTTTATTTGGTGACGAACTCGTTAAATAAAATCCTAAGTCCCACCATCAAATATTCCGGAAGTTATTCGTACTTTCTTCTTTTGAAGTGGGTGGCAGGCATTTTTGATTGTTGTACTATCCTCCAACAGTCATCGTATTGTGAAATAGCAATAAAAGAAGTTCCTTGTACATTTTTTTAAAATTTAAAAATTAATAGCTATTATTTTTAAAATTATCTATTTTATTTACGTTGAGATAAGATCAGATGAAACTACGTTTTTCTTGTTTTTCAAGATATTATAATTTCAGGGCAAAACAAGAAACCGTATCGTATTAGCTTCTTTATAAATAATTGACATTCGGTAATATTTAGATTTATTTATCTACTTATGATTAAGTTTTTCTTACAATTTATATGTAATATTCTACTCGGGATGTTGAACCACATACTTCATTCAAAAGGATGCGGTTAAAACCTGCATCTTGTAATCAGATTAACCTCCTACTTTTATTTCATATATGTAAACTTTTGAGCAGCTTTTGATTTAGTCTATGATCTGCTTATATTAAACAGAGCTTATAAGCTAGTTCGAAATATTAACAGAGCGGAACAAGGCCACTATATCAGTATTTAATTTATGGATATAAAACATTTTAATCATGAATATGATTATGATATGATAATTTTATGGTAAAACCCCCTCTTGATATATGGCATGAGTAGGAAAATGGTTAGCATGGTACAATAAAAATACAAACCTCTGGTAGTAAAATTATGAACTAAACTCTCAATTCCACTTGTTTATCTAGAGTAAGTACCTAAATCAACATAGGTCCACTCTTCAAGTCAACATAGTACGCCACTCTTTCCTACTTTCGAGTCCATTTTCCAGTATTAACATCCTGTGTAAAATAAATTTTAATTTTGCCACAATTTCTTAAATCTTTAAACAGCACTTTTGTGAATCAAAAATGAAGTGGGGCTCTTATTCTGATGATCTGATCTGAATGTGATGTAGAAAGCGGAATTTGGAAAGAATTAGGTATAAGGAAACTGTAAGGCATTATTTTCTGACATGAGAGCAATAACACAGCTACTCAGTCAATACACTGAATACTGCCAGAACTAATTGAGAATACGATGCAAAACTACCGTTGAGATTGAGGTCTCAATTCAATAGTGATGATATCGAGAAACCGGAGCCATTGAAATAAACATGAGATAATTGACATTTTCTTATCTTCTAACAATCCTTCACCACCGGATGAAAATAATTCAGAATTGCTGGAGTATTCTGCATTTCAGAGCTCAAAAACTGGTATATTGAAGGGAGACCAAATATAATCATTTTTTTTAATGGAGAATTTTGAAAGAATACTGGATGATTCCACGAGTTATTTTCTATTAACAGACCTTCATTATTCAAATCATACTACATTCCATTTGGATTGGAATGAATGACCTACTGTAACATTACAATCAGTATATTAAATTTCATACACGCTGAAAGATGGTGTATCTCAATATTCTAAATTTTCAAGTTTAGTCCTGAGTATTTTAGTCAATGAAGGTCCTACAAAGTTCACCATATTGAGTAGCTTTATTGGATCTGTTTATTATAATGTAAAGTTCTGGAAGGGGACCGCTGAAACCACTCTTCACCACAAAATTGCTTCAACATCCCTGAACTTATTCATATATATATTAAAGAATAATAATTGTTAACAAGAATATTGACAAAAATATTTTTTTTTTATTATTGGAAGCAGTGATTCCCACGTAGAAGAGTTATGAAGGAGATTACTACAAATTGTTAAAACGAAAAGTAGACAAAATAACTAAAATATTTTTCAAACAGAAAAAAGAAATAAATATCAAAAAATGAATATGAGAAATTAAAAAAAAAAACAAACAAAAAGAGGGACCGCTAGAGTGTTAACAGACAAATATTAATAATATAATATAATTTTTTGGTTATTGAAAATTGAGAAATATGATAAACATAAATTCAATAAATAAATTATACTACAAATACCTACAGACATATTTAATAATTAATATCAATAAATAGCATGTACTTTAATAGAAAAGGATAATTGGAATAAATAAAAACAGATTAAAGTAATGATACATTTACAGACATGTTATTAGATATCTGACATAAATATTAGAGTTCATTAAATATTTGATAATAGTATCGGATATATACATGTAATATAACACGTTTTCTACACCCCAGTTAAGTCTTTAAGTGTATGATTTTTCATAGCATAGTGAACAACGGGTATGTTAATTTGGTGACAATGCATAGCCTGATCAGAACAACTCGATCCCTTCTTGTTTGAGCAAATAGTGTGTGACAATTTTTGATGTGTCTAAGCTTAATACCAGCTTCTATTCAGTGATAATGAGTCTTCATTGGGTAACAAGCATATTCTCCTGACACCAATTATGAATGCAGATTCAATCATTTGAAGTAAATCGGAAATCGAATCTTTTGTAGAATATGTACTCTTGCGAGGTAAAGGAAGGTATGAGACGAAGGATGTTAATAAAAGTGTTTGTGGTTAAAAAGTCCGTCACGCAGGGGCGGCGTAAACTAAGCAGATTTCCCACGCGAAGGTATACAATATATAAATATACATACAGGCATCACTTGAATGTAAAGTGAATAAATACAAACGGTTATGGGGAAATGCTTCAGTCACTTTCCGATACAAGTTACTAATCTCTACAACGGAAAGCGGCTGAATTGTAAAGAAACAGGCAACCCAACCTTGTAGGGCTGAATTGATAGACCGGAAAGACATAAACTTGAATGAAATATATCTGAATATAACATATTAATTTTATTGAAAACAATTTAATAAAGTTAGTGCTGTAATTTGTAATGAATCAAAATATTTTTTTTCTCAATCAATCAAATTTTAGTAGTCGAAGAATTTAAGAGGGGGGGCACATGGTCATATTTGCATGTATATCGTATAATAAAGGTCTCTGGAAAACAATATTTGGTATTTAAGCTTCAAATAATGTGGTTTATTATATAACCCCCCCCCAAATCCCCTAACACTGGGCCGATTTTAACTATTGGCGAACTTGATCTTTCTTTTTACATAAAACGTTTAAATATCGAGTTTCGTAACGATAAAAAAAACTGCGACCGCTAGAGCGTTAACAGACAAATATTAGCAGATTTCCCTTAAGGGAAATCAACTATTGAGGTCGTACTCATGACGCGATTTTAAAATGTTTTCTTCTAATGTCCAGTGAGCCTACCCAGGAGATGACGAAAATGAGGTCCGTTCAAAACTGTATATAGATATATCATTTTGAACGGACCTCATTTTCATCATCTCCTGGGTACGATCGATGGACATTTGAAAACATTTTTTGAAAATCGCGTCATGAGTACGACCTCAATAGCTGATTTCTCTTAAGGAAATCTGCTAAAAGTATAATGTTTCTAAGCTGAGAAAATTAGTTACTTGTAATCAAAACAGTATGTTGATAAATTCATACTTTATTGGGTAAAATGAAGGCCTTGATTTGTTTTCATTCTAGTTTTCCTTTAAAACTGAATTGTTTATTCCATTATAGATCAATTCAAACAACGATGTTTGATGACGATCTGACAGTGTTATCCCAAACGCACGTTTACACGTTTTGAGTGAGTTTTAAAAAGTAATGTAATGTGTATACCTGTATAGGTATACAGGTGGTTTTTCGTGAGGTTTTAGTAAGATATATCGTACTCGACGTGGTCTTCGACTTACTAAAAAATAAGACTCAAACTGTAAAGTCAGTTGATATACTGTTACAGTATAATTATTTTCATATCTTCTACTATAGAAAACCGTGTACGTAACAATGGTATTTCCATCATTTACGAGACTCCTGGATCCTTGCGAGTCTGTTATTTCAAAGGATTGTCTAGTTGACTTCATTAAGCAGCAGCATTCGAAGAGGTAACTTGGAATCAACAAAGCCGGTTGATAGAGGTCACTTTATTTACGCAATTAGTCCTGAGGTTAGTTAGAGGTCTCGTAACCCGATTATTTCACGTCGATTAGCACAACGTAAAGCCCCCGTTAACTTGGGAGGGCCTCAGTGAACTAACAAGCTCCCAAACATCCCTTAGGGAAATCTGCTTAAATTGGCGAGAAGGGGCTTTAATTAATATGAATTGCATAAATGGTTGTTGTTTTTAGCAAATTTCCCTTAAGGGGAGTACGCACTCACGTTGCGATTATCGAAAAATTTCTTCAAATACCATAGTAGGTGGCGAAAATGAGGTCCGTTCAAAATTGTATATATATGTATCGGTGACCCCTCAAGCGGTCAAAAAGTTTGTTTTATCGGTTAAGGTTGAGTTCGTTAACGGCTAAAATCGGACTACGGGAGAGGGGTTTAGAACGGGAGAATTTCGAAAAGTCTATATGTCTCCGTTATTATATGCCAGACCGAAAAATTGTACGGATGTAATCTTATTGTAAATTAAATGATTTATAAATTCTGTTATACATTTTATCGAATATTAACCGAATTATTTTGAATTTTTAATTTTCAGCCTTTAGTAAACCCCACTCCTACTCATGTCATTACAACAATAAGCTGTTACTACATAAACCTCTTTATTCTAAGCTTAAATGCCAAATATTGTTTTCATGAGACCTTCATTATGCGAGATACACGAGAATCCGTTCGTGCGATGACGTCGTCAATCGAGCTTTTACGTTCTTGTCTGGAAAATGTTCATATGATCTAACGAATACTCGATTTTTACCGTTTCAGTCGACACTAAAGAACCATATTTGCTATTAGCAGAAATCGAACCAGGAATACGGGTAGGGGCATTATTTATAGACAACGGAAGGATCAAAAAGGTCAAACACCTCCACTCTTAATACTTCTTTATTACAGGCAAAGTACTTTCGGGGCGAACCGTCCCATCATCAGTGCTCTAGAGTTGGTCCCTATTGAGCCGACATCTCCGGCGAGATCCAGAGGGATTATTTATAGAGTTTTATTTGAAAATACAATATATCTCAGTTATGATAACTCGGATCGAAAAATATTGTAGAACAAAATGTGTTCTTATTAAAATATTGATGCCTTACAATTGCTTCTCTATACATATTTTCGTAATCGAGTACTTTGTTGTTTCTGTTTTTCAGTCCGAATATATGTTGTGATGTGATCACTAGTTAGCCATACTTGCACTTCGGAAATCTGCTTGGTTTACACAACCCCTGCGTGACGCTCTTTGTTTCCTTTTCCCTAGGATGTTCTGAGCGTTCTTCTACATTGTTTTTTACAATCTCGGACTAGAAATGTTCGCTTAGTCATGATCAATCTATTCGTTTGCGATAATGGTAATGGATTCTTAGAATTCATTTGCGGATGCTGGCTTTGTGGATTTATTATTCAAGTGAATAAAAACTGTAATTCCTCAGTTATTATCTCATAAATTATGTGAGATACCACAAAATGTTTTTATTCGTCAGATTCTTTCAATTTTAATTTTTATATTAAATTAAATTATTTATTAACGTCCACTTTTTGCAACTAATGCTAATTGGGACGGGTTATCTACTGATTACCACCCTTTCTAGCCAGAGTGGGACTAGGATTTTATTCAATGAACTCCGTCACTAAATAAATTCCTATTGCCCAGGCGGGAATCGAACTCGCCACTCTACGCTTGCAAGGTGAGATTAAATCCAACGCTTAACTTACATGGCTAACCTGAGCCCCAGAATATTTCTATACAATATTCCAATGAGGGCATAGGATGGGGAATACATGGCCTTTGAGGAATGTCAAGAATAATTTTAAGGTAAATTAATATGAATATTTAAAATGATATCAGTAGAGTATCTATTGACTCATGCTCACATTGATTTGAGGTTCTTGTGTTGTCTGGAATTAAGTATGTATGGTAGAATTTTTCAGCCAAAAGGATTTTTTTGCATATACTAGGTACTCAAGTGATTTTAAATATGTTAAACCTAAAATAATGAAAATTGCTTAAAGAGAATTATCGAATTGTAGAGGCAGTATGGTAAAAAGGAGTATACTATTTCTAAAATTGGATTATGCAATATATTGAAATGAATAACCTATATGATTTATTTTATTATTAGGCACTAAAAGGTAATTATCTATTTAATAAATAGGTTTTACGAATAGACGCTTAAAGTAAAGTATGCGTAATGAATAGTTCTCAGTTGGATAAAATTCTAAAATCGCCACTCAATGTCACAACGGAAAGTTTTATTATCACAAGTACACACTGCTATTACTTCACTTTACATTTATAGGAGATCTCTGGGCCATTGTCTCTTGAGGCGCCGGAGGAGGGAAATATGGATGAGTGGTACTGGAAAGGGCTAGGACTTCTGGGTTAGGATGATAGGATAGCCTCCTGTGGAATTTTCTGAATCTTAAGGGAATTAGGTCCTTTACAAATTGGATATTAAGATCTTTGTAAAGGGTGTAGTTTGTATCATAATATGGAGCATCTATTATGGTGCGCAGGACCATGGAAGGTCTGGATGCGTCTGATGTTCGAAGGTTTTGCTGTACCCCACCACAAGTAGACAGGCATTAGTTATGTAGCTCTTCCCAATAATGTTACTCACATTCAAAAACACCGTCTAATACGTCTTCATTCAAAGATCCCGTCAGAAGGATACTGAGCTTACATCTAGAAGAAATTCGAAAACCAAGTCTTACAATCAAGCAAGAGATGCAAGCTACATCCAGTATGTCTGTTCGAGAGAAGTACAAATGCAATTATTTGCTTGAGTATAACGATTCCTTATGAGTAGAACTATTCTCTTAAGTGTCTCTTACCGAAGCCAGACAAATAACAATAACAAGTTAAGCCCCAAAAGAGGAGTCTGACAATAACAACTTCAGACATTATTTGAAAGAGACTTGGGGCAAAACATGAACGCCAGAACTATGTTTAAGTCAATCTAAATGGATGGTTTAGTCAAGTTAAGTAAGTGTAAATGTTATTGACAGAGAGAATAGGAGTTAAAGAGCTCTTCCCCCTCGACTAGAGAGTGTTTGAGAAGTTATTTGATGTTTAATAACCTAATGGAGCCGTAGGGACAAAGAAATACAGCTTGGAGGGCGTAGAACTGAGAGGGGGAGAGAGAGAGAGAGAGAGAGAGAGGGTGAGAGATAGAGATAGAGAGAGAGTGTGGGAGAGAGAGAGAGAGAGAGAGAGAGAGTGGGGGGGAGAGTAAGAGCGTATTCGCATCGTTTTAATCCCTGCCACCCTTGTGGATGGCTCTCGACCCAACAGCCCCCTCGCTCTACAACCCTTTCCAACTCCTTATTTCCACAATGCATTTTTCATCTCTGCCCACACATCCAAGAGATGACTCATACTCCATGACGGCTGAAACTCTCTTCCTAATGCTTGATCATGTCCAATGTAGTTTTGATCATCAAGCTGACGCATTGCTGTTAATCATAATTATTAACAGCAAAGCTCTAACTGTACTACAGAAAATGTATGTCTATAATAAATTCATTTATATATTTTACAAATTAGTTGTAACACCTGCAATTGAACTTATATTGGTGAATCCTTGCAGCTGCTGAATAAAAGGTTAAAGCAACACATAAAAAGTATAGACAATAATGAAAATAAAACTGCTTTGACTGATTATGCTATCTCTTGGAAACACATCTTCAATTTTGAAAAAGTTCAAATAATTGATACAGAAAGAAACAATACTAAACGGAAAATAAAAGAGAACATTCACATAATGAAAAATAGAAAAAGGACAGTAAACAAAAAAACAGAAATCAAATACAACATATACATCATATATTCTATAACATTTATTCTTAAATTAATCAACTTTAAATTATAACGCGGAATAATCGAGCTAAAGATTGACTTTTAAATAATCAAATTTTAGTCAGCTGACTTAACCTACCTCGGGAACCACTCAGTACCATCTACCTCCTCTTTGAGGACAGTCGCAACGTAATGTAAAAGGTAAACGAGCTCTTCAGAAATGTAAGTAGCAATTTATAATTATATTTAATAAATATAGCATAGATGTAGGCACCTACAAAAATATATATAGCAAAAGAATTATTAAGGGATGTATTAAATTAATGTTATTAATAATTTTTTATATTATTTTCTTCTTTTAAAAGGCACAACCTCTGGAGAGGTGGAAAATAACCCATCGAAACACGTAAGGCAGTTTCAATAAAGTTTGCACAGAAAAAAATGTTTTTTATTGGAGACGCTTACCATAAAATTTGAAGAATATATAAATATTATTGGGTCCAGACTAAGAAGAATAAATTCTTTAGTCAGAAGTTGACTATATTTTGAAACCGGAATGTCTCAGTTCTTATTTTCTTCTTGTTGTGAACTACTTAGTTAAAAAAGTACTGCACGAGTTGTAATTTAATATTGTCCCAAATAAAATTAAATGAATTCTCTCTGTATTAAATATACCAGTGCACTGATTCTGAGGGGGGATTCCAACCGGGGCAATGTTCTTCATTTTTACCCACTAATGGGCAGAGAGTATGAGCATTCCCCAGCCCATCCGGTTCATACCAAAAACTATATTTGTTTACTAACGTCCACCTTATGCTGCTAGGCTAATTGGGACTGGTTATCTACAGGTTATCAATCTTTTCTAGCCAGGGAGGAATTAAGGATTTTATTTAATGAGTTCTTCACTAAATAAATTCCTATTTTACCAGGCGGGAGTCGAACTCGCCACTCTAGGTTTTTACCTATGTTTGGGCTATTTAATAATCATTATATAGATTTATTATTACTTATTAACGTCCACGTTTTGGTATTATGGCTAATCGGGACGGGTTATCAACAAGTTACCACCTTTTACAAGCCAGGGTGGGACTAAGGGTTTTATTTAATTAGTTCGTGACTTAATAAATTCCTATTGCCCAGACGGAAATGGAACTCACCACTCTAGGTCTACCATGTATGATCAAGACGTTTAATTATATTCATTTAACAGAGCATTAAAAAAAACATCCAATTAATACGTGATAAATACGCTTTTAACCTTAAACCCTAAAACATTTCAGGTAAAGTAATGAATACTCATAAATAATGCTAACAAATTTCCTTTCAGTGTAGGCAATGGCATGTATCATTACCACAAGTTTTATTATATTGCCAATCCAATCATTAAAAAAAACGTATTTGTTTATTAAATATAATAATTATTATATTTTTTTTCTGAGAGAACGATTGAGCTTTTGCGTGAGTGAGTGTGTGATATTAGCCACTAGGATACAGTTTTCTGCATTTCATGTAAATGTGTTTTCTTTTTAAAAAAATTGCATGCTGTGTGTTTAACTGCTCTTTGTAACTGTTTCTATTACGTGAATAATATAAATTGCATCTCCGTTATTATCCATACGAATGTATGGATATAAAAACGTTAAATCTCTAAAATGATTACTAATGGAATGTACTACAATTGTTGCATGATGTATATTTTTCTCCAAGTCAAATATCAACCGAGGTATTTGTATTTTTTTTTTTCAGTCTGGATTTATTTCTATCTCCTATTCATTCATTTTCAAAATTTAAAGTATCTGTATCTGTCTCTAAATACCTTATGCCCAGCTTATAAGCCGAGTCAACTTTACGTAGGGTTCTTATTAAGGGAGAAATGGAGATTAAAATTTGAGGGAACATAACTTGTCACTCCAGCACGTCGAAAATAGTTTTCGCAGCACTTGCAGGGAAGACATTTTATATCACTTTAAGCGCATGCCAGTTAATATGCAAGAAGATACATCAATTCGTTATGGGCGCGTTATCATTGCTTACTGTATAAATTAAATAGTACTGATATAATTTTTCTTCGAACACATCCTAAAGAAAATAATAATGATTATTTTCTGATTCTCTTCGGTTTACTACTTCAAAATCACTACTTGTGGCTTTGAGAAACGTGGTATGGCCTGTTCTATTGCTGAACTAACATCTAGCTATACTATTTCCTCAATATTGTTCATTAGAGGAGCCACACTTTGAACCTATATTAAAAAATTGTAAAATAAATTGGTTCATTGACCAAAGGTACGCATTTAAACGAGATACAGCGAAATGAGAACGCGTTCTGACAGAAAAGCAGGAAGATATACTAGGAAGTAGAAGCAATATAAAGTGGCCAACTGAATGAATAGACAACCCTTAAAAGAGGATTTGTCGATTTTCTCGGTTATCTGAAGGGATAATCCAGTTTATTCAATTCTAAAAACTTAGGTTGTTTAAGAGTGAATAAAGAAAAATCCAAGCTAAGGATTCTTGGAATATTTTTGTATTTATTCTACTGTCACACCATTACTTACTAAGGAAACATTAAGTTAACTCTTAAATCGTTGTGAGTTTTAGTCGTAGGAAGGCTAATAATTAATATATAATAGAATGATATTAATAAATGTTTAACTATTAATAAGAATAACCAGTGTAAATCCTGCTATATTATAAATGACTTTAGGACACCGAGTGTGTTAATAAAAGGCCGATTTTGTACTTCGTGATAATGAAAAGAAATATATATACTAAAAATAAAAAGCATAACAATTACTACTCAAAGCCAATAATATAGTTTCTTGGATTTGGTCATGTTTTATAAACACGTTAAATTTATTAGAAGGTTTATCTTATCAAGATATTTATAATTTAATTCTAATGTACTTTTAAAGTATTTGAGCGTCTATTTCATTTAGATTTTTCATGGAGAGTAATATTGTCAATGTTTAATCAAGATTCAAGCTTTGTTGTTGCAACGGTTCTGTAGTATATGAGTTGTAGCTTGTCTTCTTTTTGTCATCTAGTAAAAGCCAAAAGTCCGTCACGCAGGGGTTGCCTAAACTAAGCAGATTTCCCACGTGAAGTTAAACAATAGAGAAATCTCCATACGAGAGCCGAACAGATACAGCAACAGGCCGAACTAGCTTTTGGCAGGAACCAGTTGTCCCCTATCGGCCCATATTAAATAAAAATGCAAATATCTCAGTTAATATTCAAGATAGAGAATAACAGTATAGAACAATATTTATAGTAAATTTAATTTGCAATAAGATTGATTCTTTACAATTTTTCGAACCGACGTATAGTAACGGAAATATTTCAAATTTTAGAAAATCCTCTCCTCTAAACCCCCCTCTCCCACTCGTCCCATTTCAGCCATTAACGAACTTGATCTTTCTTTTTTACATTTTTACATAAAACGACTAAATATCGAGTTTGGTAACGATGAAACAAATATTGCGACAGCTAGAGCGGTAACAGACATATATATATATATATATATATATATAGATATATATATATATATATATATATATACATACAGTTTTTAACGGAGCTCATTTTCGTCATCTACTAGGTAGGATCGATGGACATTTGAACAAAAAAGGGCAAAAATTCTGTCATGAGTACAACCTCAATAGCAGATTTCCCTTAAGGAAAATCTGCTAAAAGTCAAATACATTTGTCTTAATATCTAAAATCCTAGGATATTCCGATTAATCTTCAACTTTCTTCTGCAGTCGTGATTAGATTTCTGTATTCACTAATATTAATATAAAAGTCTAATTGTTATACGTGTTGAATCGAACTTGTTCTCATGATTCTGTGCAAAAGCGGAATAACGTTTGTTTCCAA
Source organism: Riptortus pedestris (assembly GCA_019009955.1). Lineage (NCBI taxonomy): Eukaryota > Metazoa > Arthropoda > Insecta > Hemiptera > Alydidae > Riptortus > Riptortus pedestris. The sequence goes on from CM032229.1 coordinate 55,053,371, forward strand.
TTGATGATATTCTATTTTGTGGATAATCTAACATTTCTTAGCATAGTAAAGTACACAAACGTAATGACTTAGAGCCAATTTTTTAGTGTCCATACTTATATTTATGGTTTTTAATATTTGTATTCCTTTTCCACTAGTAAGGCGTCTGATTTACATGTATTTGTCATATTTGTTTATGTTAATTGTATCTAAAGGCTTGAAACTTCTTTTTATGACGCAGCACATATGGAATTTAATTTTATTTCTTAAAATATAAACATTTAAAAATGCCAATCTGATTACTTCAAAAGTTACAATAACCTTATAAAAATGGCTAAATTACTCTTGCTCTTGATAACGAACTTCTTATTTATATTAAAACCCGTTTTTAATATTTCTTTGTAGTTTCTGAATGTGAAATATAAAATGTTGTTGCTGTGTTTTTGGTTTTTAAGGAGAAGAGATATCATGGGGGAAATTTATGATTGCAAGAAAGGAGGCCTGGGAAGTGATTTGAAGTATACATTAAGAGATTCTCCAAATGGTCTCTGGCCTTTAGATTCTGGGTGGAGAAAAACCATTCAGATTTGTAGGGCAAGTAGCACGGAGAGTCGAAATAAAGAAAAATGGGATATAAACTTTTACTCTATTTCTCTTTCACTCTTGTATTATTTTTCCCACTTTGTTGAGTTGCCAGTAGAAAAATAAGGATATATTGCATCATAAGAAATATTAAAACAATTATTATTGGGTGTCACTGCGAATGATTTAAGCGGTTTGAAGACAGACAAGAGTAATAAATAAAAAATAAATGAAAATAAATACTACAAGCCTACCACAAGGATAAATACCTTACTGGGGTACAAATAGATACACTACTATCAGAGGCAATTTAACACCATTTTAAATTATGAGACTCGACATTTTTTATATCAGATTTAACTTAATGTTATGAGAAACCATTCAGATTTGTAGGGCAAGTAGCACGGAGAGGCGAAATAAAGAAAAATGGGATATAAACTTTTACTCTATTTCTCTTTCACTCTTGTATTATTTTTCCCACTTTGTTGAGTTGCCAATAGAAAAATAAGGATATATTGTATCCTAAGAAATATTAAAACAATTATTATTGGGTGTCACTGCGAATGATTTAAGCGCTTTGAAGACAGACCAGAGTAATAAATAAATGAAAATAAATACTACAAGCCAACCACAAGAATAAATATCTTACTGGAGTATAAACTAATACCCTACTATCAGAGGCATTTTAACACCACTTAAAATTATGAGACTCGACAACTCGTGAATTAATTTCAAAGAAATTTGTGTCAGCAGGTTGACTACATTAAAATTTCATGATTATGGAAAGGAGTCCACAAACAGACGCACATGCAGATATATAGTTTGGGGCTTTTTCGATGTCACATGGTAGTGCGTAAACATTTAGTGTTCTGACTACTTGAAAAAAAAAGGTATAGTTAATCATTAATTTAACAATTAACCGTCAGTGACGTGTTAAAATAAAATTTTGTTTCCGGAGAAAATTGGTACGGAGTTAAAATTAATTTGGGGCAATAAATATCCCCGTAATTTTCATCACAAACCATAAACGCCAATTCTGTTCATCCATTCAATTATTGGTAAAAATTAGTTTCCCATATTTTGCGATACATAACCAATAATATTGGTTCTACACAATTTTTTTATTAAATTATGAGATTCGAAAAAAATGGAGACGACATCATTCAACATTAAAATAATATTATGTGTTAAAACTTTTTTATAAATATGAGTTTATGTCTATAAATTTAATTTAAATAAACAGTGAATACCACCCAATTATGAATTTGGAAAGATCTGGTTTTTTCTGTTCGAGGACCAGATATGATTAATATGACCACAGTATTGTCCACGTAGGCATATTATTTATTTTTTATATACAATAGATTTCAAAGATCATTGAAATTCCTAAATTCTACACCATAAAATTTACTATTTCACAAGTTAAGTAGGAAAGGCTGTGCCAAAAATGTGTAAAACTGTATAGTTAGTTTTAGGCAATCAGAGCAATAACAAAATACTTTTTTCTAAAAATACATATTTCAGTGGGTCCCTATTAGAGTGTGTTTTTTAGTCTATGTATATTTTTAAAAATTCCAGTAACAAGAGGATTGGTAGAGTATAATGTATTGAAGGTATTTTATTCAACTCAATGAGTCTGTGCAAAAGGCAATGGCTTTTTGAGTATTTGTAATGTTCGTGAGCCCTGGGAGTGTAGGGTGTAATTTTGCTTTGTTACTGTAGTGTAATCATGTAGTTTTTTGCCTTCTCCCACACTAGCAATCCCAGTCTCATAGACTGTTTAGGGTGCAGCTGTGTATATATAATGTAATGCTCTCTGATCTAATATGTATGTATGAAATTGTTTTTTGTATAGGGTAGTCAAGAAAGCGTCTTTTTAGAGTATTTAGAAAGGGAAATAATTATCCCATGTCTATTACTCTATGTCCAAGGGGGAAAGTTATTATGTCAGTGGTAATATGAAATGGAAGTATGTGAGTAATAGTTTCTTGGTGTATGAATTAGAGGTTTCTGCGGTGTAGGACTTCTTTGGTCTGTCTCAAAAATAGTGTTATTAATGTAGTTAAGACATGGGCTATTTGATACATACTTTTTATTAACAAATTTTGACATTAGAATTTGTCTTCTACATGCTAAAAATGGTTGACCTGATTCGGCACATAGACTCAAAACCGGATTCATTCATATGCTCATATAATGAGACAAATTTTAAAACAAGTGATTTATAGTATCAAACACTTATCATGTTATAGGTTTGGCTGACGAATAAGCAATACACCCATAATCCAATAAATTGTACTAAAGAAATCCAATGTTTTATTTGATTCATTATATAGTTCTTTTATATGGGCCAAAAGTTCATTAAGAATAAAAAATAATCCCTAAATATTTAATTTCTGTTACCTGTTTTTAAGGTGTATATCAACTTAATATTTGCAAGGGATTACATCTTCTTTTGGAAAAACGTACATACTTTGATTTTTCAGTAGAAAAGTTTAGGCAGTTCCATTTACTCCACTTTCTAATAATCTCACTGCATTTTGCATAATATTTTATAGAAGAGTTATGTCTGACGATGACATATAAACAAATAAATCATCCATGAATAGGGAATATTTTAAACCTGGTCATATACTGTAGCGTACTGAGTCAATATCTATAAAAACCTAATCTTGCACGAGTATGGCAGACGGATCATTTAACGACATAGCCATCTAAAACCAAACAATTTTTATGTCTGAACCCAGTAACCATTGTCTAGAAACAGATTCATGATATGAGGACCTGGTTAATAAAACGATGTTAAGCCCACAACAGATATCTAGCTATATTTTTTAAGACTCGTCATATTGAGGTTTGTCAGAAGGCTGATTCAGGGTTGGGAATGCCCTCTGGCACATCCGTCCTCATGTCATTCCTCTGACAGAACTTAAACATAACAGCTGAAATGTAGCGCGGAATCATAACTAGCCTGGACTGAAAAGTGTAGTTTACGTTAGTCTTAGTATTTTACGCCCCCTCTCTGGAGCCAGAAGAAAGGGAAGACATGATGACGTACAATCGAAGAAACTTTGAGCTCTATAACTAGCATTCTCTTAAATGTAAGAAAGTTCTCTGTAATTAATTAATTTGTTTTCACTCCGCTTGTGAATTATTCAAACAGGACTAACTATAAAGGGAATAGAAAATGAGCACAAAGTAATGCAGTACCTAGAGGAAGTTACTCGACTAGAAAGCGCTCCAGGAATATTCAATTCTTTAATTTCTTAGCAAAAATTTACAGTTTCAGCCTCAGTGAGAAGGAGTTAGGCTATATGCGGGTTTGATTTTTCGTTATGCAAATTTTCGATGGAAAGGCGTCCATCATCGTCCGGCAATAAATTTAATTTGAATAGCTACTTCATTCAGCCATATGTTTTGGATTTTATTTTAATATGGCTTTCCACGTTTCAGAGAGTATGACACCGTCCACGCCGTTTTAGCAGATTTCCCTTAAGGGAAATCAGCTATTGAGGTCGTACTCATGTCGCGATTTTAGAAGTTTTTCTTCAAATGTCCATCGATCCTACCCAGGAGATGACAAAAATGAGGTCCGTTCTAAACTATAAACATATATATATTTGTCTGTTACCGCTCTACGCATGGTCGCAATTTTTGTCTTATCGAAACCAAACTTGATATATAATCGTTCTATGTAAAAAAAAAAGATCAAGTTCGTTAACTGCTGAAATCGGACAAGTCAGAGGGGGGGTTTAGAGAAGAGAATTTTCGAAAATTCGAAATATCTTCGTTACTATACGTCGGATCGAAAAATTGTACAGAATCAATCTTATTTCAAATAAAATGTACTTTAAATATTGTTATATACATTATTCTCTGTCTTGAATATTGACCGAGATATTTGCATTTTTATTAAATCTCGGCGGCTAACGGACGAGAGTGACATTCCCTCAAAAAGCTAGTTCGGCCGTTTTCTTAACTGTTCGGCTCTCGTGAAATTTCTCTATTGTAAAACTTCACGCGGGAAATCTGCTTAGTTAACGCAGCCCCTGCGTGACGGACTTTATTGTATCTGTTTTCATGTTAATTTCAAGAGCTTCTAGGACCATTCTTTTACCGAAGTGGTCTTCTCTGTGCAGAACTTTTGTCTCTTAGAATTTAATTTGGTGAGAACAAATACTTGCGTGTCTAGCTATGTATGGCGAATGTCTTTCTTCTCTGCTGTTACAGATCAGCCATGTGTTAGTTCACTCTTGTTTATATATCATGGGATTGCGGTGATGTTTACGTGGGACAGACAGGTAAGAAGACTGCTATTCTTACCTGTCTGTCCCACGTAAACTTCACCGCAATCCCATGGTATCATATAAACTCTCATCTTGTAAAAGTTTTAGTCTCATTAACGATTGGAAAGTGATGTAGAAGAACTGCTATTTTTATGTTTTATAAGTCTTGAAAAATAATTTAGCAAATTCGTCACCAGTTACTGGAATTAACTAGCAGTCTGCAGCCATTACCTACATTTTGGACGATTAATCTCGTAATTCCATAATGTCACTCAAAATGTGAGCCAATTACTTTTTCTGAAGAGAGGAGATGAAGTAATCTCGTTACAGGTCTAAGTCCCTCCAACGAGCGGGTAATGTGATTTGTTGAAATGCAATGGGATTTGCAAATTGGTGAAAATCCCGCGGGAGGAAGCGGCGGATATTGACGGGAAGCCGAAAACTACCTGTGGGATTCTGTTGCCGGGTAGCCCTGGGGCGAGGGATGAGTGGATCTCGCACAGATTTATGAGCTTCTAGTGGGTCGGGAGAGGGTTGGCCCACAAGGGCCTTCCCATTTCCATCTCACAGCCGTCTTTAATATTTATCATTTATTTGGTTGGCAACACTCGCCTGTTTATAACTCGAGAAAATGATGTCGCCTACATTTATTTCATTTTTATACCTCATTTAGAATTCCTTTGCGCCTTTAATACTGCGACAAATCTGCTTTTTCTACAACTAAGTTAGACTAGATTTCATAAACGGGTTTCATTCAAAGAATATCAGACATATATTTTTACAATTCTTTTTGTTTGTATAATTTGCATGCATATTTAAAAAATAAAATAACTGTCTTCCGAAAACAGATATTTTGGAGGGTTACATTCTTTATTTTAAAAAGTTAGAAATAAAATAAGAATTTAAAAAGTATATATTTAAACAGGAATATGAAAAATAATAAACATCAAATTTATCTTTGACTTCCTGGACCAAATTATAATGACAACAAACGGGATTTTATTTTTCCACGAAAATAAATTATTTACAACATGCCTTCTACCTATTTGTATTTATCTCGGGTCAATGCTTATTATTAACAACTTGAAATATCAGGATCAAGCTTCATAATATAATTTATGTTATATTTTTTCATGAATTGTTTCGATAACTACATTTTATTTACTATGACAGTTAGTTTTATTATTGTTATAATAATTTTGTGAAAAAAATTAAGGATTTTAAAGACTCTTTTTCCCAAATATTTAAGATTGAATGTAGTTTTCTTTAAAAAATGATACTATTTGATGCAATTAAAAAATAATTCAATCTCTCGATACGAAAACGTTTTTTTAACATCCATTAATATGAGATGCTCGCACTAAAGCCACTTTGGTGATTTTAGACTTTTTCTAGGGATATGCTACGTCATTTCTGGTATTCAAATGCGTGGAATAACAATTATAGGACATAACATATTTATAAGTTGTATGTATTTTTGATAAGGGGAGAAGTTGCAGAGAAGTACCTAACTGATTATGTGTTTCACAAATTCTCAGAACGGGAAACAAGCAATCTCCCAACCTCAATTCTAATTTGAAGTCGAATGATCAGTCATCTCCCGCTGCGAACCATGCCCTTGTGAGCCAGGCAAGTATCCCTGGAAACCCAAGATCCGACTTAATTTTTCAGTAATAGCTTTTATCAACTGAATCGTACGAACCGTTGAAGCCAGTGAATCACGTTGAAGCATGTTCATCTTGTACTATCACACAACGCTTTTCCATTACCATTTTGTGTGCAAGTATCTGATATTAAATGTTTCTTCCTTTTCTTATCCCGTCTTGATAAACGCGGAAATGTTTGTTGCAGAACGGTCTTTTTTATTGTTGTTCGCTACCGGCAACGTCTGCATCCACGACTTCGCGAACATTTGGTTTCTAAGCGATATTTCTATTCTCCTCACCACTGAATATATAGCTTACTTACACAACTGATTCGGGCTGTGTTGACATATCATTCTGTCTTGCCTTATACAGTGTTTGAATGACAAGAATAATCACACCGAGTTTCGTATGCTTATTCAGGTTATCTAATTACAGTGGGAAGTAAAACTGTTATTATTTACTAACGTCCACGTTTTACAACTCAGGCTAATTGGGACTGGTTATCTACAGGTTACCAACCTTTTCTAGCCAGTGTGAGACTAAGGATGTTGTTTAATGAATTTCAGGTGAGAATCGAACTCGCCACTCTAGGTTTACCATGTGAGATTAAGGTCAACGCTTTAACTCGCATGGCTAACTTGAGCCCTGGAAGTAAAACAAGTTAAAGATTTTCGCCGTGGCAAAGGAACGTCAAATATTCTTAACAATAGACTTAAGCAGTACAGGTTTCTAATCACCAAAGATGTGTAAATAAATAATAATCATTTCTGCAATGTTATTGTTGTTCAAAAGTACTCTAATGCCTATATAAGGAAGTCCCCTATTACTAATCTAAAAAAAAAATAGCTAGCTTAAACACTCTTGAACACGGAATAGTGATTTTGTGAGACTTTAATAATAATAATAAAGTGTGTGTCTGTGTAGAAACATTGTTCTCCAAATGAAAAACGTATGTAGTTTGGGGTTTTGTTGAAAAACCCTGGTTACTGCCAGCTCTGAAAGGAGCCCACTAATTAAAGGACCCCTGGTTCAGTGAGGAAGAGGGGAAACGAGGCGGAGTGAATTAGGAAGGTGTTTAGTGGGGGGGGGGGTGGTCGATGGATATTTGGTGTTGGGCGGAACGACTGAAGGATTGAGGTTTAGTGGAAGTGGGGGGTTGAGAACTGTGAGAAATTTGAGAAGGGAAAGCACTCAGACTTAAGTGGCAACAAAGGAAACCACTGCCTCGCAATGTCTTTAACCTCTTCTTTCCACTCACTCTTCGTTATTTCCACTGAATAACAGCCCTTAATGACTCCCCTCAGGAACTCTGCATCTCATTTCATCGTTTCAAATCTGAGGAATGTCTATTATATAGTCCTGACAACTCCAAATGGCCATTGGAGGAGGTTCAAATGGATTATTTGAATCTTTGGATGTTCATCAGACGAAAAGGAAAAGTTCAAGTTAAACAGGACTCGCTTAAGTTGGATCAGATGTTACCACAGTCCTCAAGGCTAAAATCTCTTGTATTACGCTACGCGACTAAGATATTAAGTAACCGATTTTTAAATCAAACTTCATTCTACAGCATCTTGATTTGAACTGAATTATTCACAGAGGAATTGTTATATTTTTTAGTTTACATTCCTAAATAATTTTCTAATTCTGCACATCTGATGCTCTAAAATATATTGACAATCTCTCTTTTTACATTACATAACATGTATCCAATATGCACAAAAGGAAATATGATATGACTGCTCTTACAAAAGTTATTGTATTATTTTACTGAGAACCTGTGCTTTGAATATCACTGGGAATTAAGTGGTATTTATCATATTAAATATATGCCTTATTCCTATTTAACCAATTGAAGTAAAACAAGAATTACTGCTTACAGAAAGAAGAAAAAGACTACTAAAATGATCAAGAAACCAATGACTATGATCTGCGTGAATAATTAGACTATAACGGACAAAAACAGAAACACCCTTAGTTCTAGAAATGGATAACACTAATAAATACTTTTTGAAATCGTGAACTTTCTGAAAAGTTCAGTTTCACCGACTGACTAATAGAGTAGAGTGGCGAATTTGATCTTTTCTTCATTATTAAGAATGAAAAAAAGCCCTGCCTTTTTAGCCCGTATAAAATAATTATATGGTAAGCAATATGTAGAAGGAAAAAGTCCGTCACGCAGGGGCTGCGTAAACTAAGCAAATTTCCCTCCTGAAGTTATACAATAGAGAAATCTCCATACGAGAGCCGAAAAGTACAGTTACGGCAAAGGGCCGAACTAGCTTTTGGCGGGAAATTCAAAAATCCGTTATCGGCCCAAAATTAATAAAAATGCAAATATCGGTTAATATTAAAGATAGGGAATAAATGTATATAACAATATTTATAGTAAATTTAATTTTCAATAAGATTGTTTCTGTACAATTTTTCGATGCGACGTATAGTAACTAGATAGATCTATATATATATATATATATATATATATATATATATATATATAGATATATATACAGTTTTGAACGGACCTCATTTTCGTCATCTACTGGGTAGGATCGATGGACATTTGAAGAAAAATTTCGAAAATTCCGTCATGAGTACAACCTCAATAGCTGATTTCCCTTAAGGGAAATCTGCTAAAATGTGTATGATAAGCTCTATGATAACAGAGGATAAAATAGAGATCAAAATCTTCCTTTTGGCAGAATAAGTGATGATAACGCAAAATGATGATGGCAGTGGCCCTGGGCATACAAGGACAGAACAGCTTTAAAAGGACATTTTAGCAGATTTCCATTAAGGGAAATCAGCTATTGAGGTTGTACTCTTGACGGAATTTTCGAAATTTTTCTTCAAATGCCCCTCGATCCTACCGAGCAGTTGACGAAAATGAGGTCCGTTCAAAACTGTATATATATATATATATATATATATATATATATGTATATTTGTCTGTTACCGCTCTAGCGGTCGCAATTTTTGTTTGATCGGTACCAAACATGATATTTAGTCGTTTTATGTAAAAAGAAAGATCAAGTTCGTTAACTGCGGAAATCGGACCAGTGGGAGGGGGGGGGTTTAGAGGGGAAGGTTTTCGAAATATCTCCGTTACTACAAGTCGGATCGAAAAATTCTACAGAATCAATCTTATTGCAAAATTAAATTAAATTTACTATAATTATTGTTATATACATTTATTCTCTATCTTGAATATTAACCGAGATATTTGCATTTTTATTAAATCTGGGCGGCTAACGGACGAGTGTCTTTCCCGCCAAAAGCTAATTCGGCCGTTTCCTTAACTGCTCGACTCTCGTGAAATTTCTTTATTGTAAAACGTCACGTGGGAAATCTGCTTAGTTTACGAAGCCCCTGCGTGACGGACTTTTTACTCTTCTAAAGGCAAACGGTAACACCTATTTGAAAATTGCGATCTCTAGACCGTTAAAAACAAAAATATATACAAAAGGATCTATTGTCATTTGAAGAAATTGTTCGAAAGTTTTTTGTACAACCTTAGTAGTTCATGTACCTGACGGAAAAGTAACACATGGACATTTTTATAACAGTTTAAATAAGGCGGCCTAGAGTTAATATAGTAACTCTGCGTTTTTTCTCTATTAATGAAGCCTTTCTGACAATTATGACATGTTTTCTGATTTAATAGCAATTTCGAGTGACATAGCTGAAAAAAAGTTCAGAAAGGAAATAACATTTACCCTTTCTTGGAATTGCTTACACAACTCTGTTTTCTTTCCTGCCACTAAAGAAAATATTGTCTTCGTAGGGGAAAGAATTTATCTCCAACTGCCAAATATGACGAGAATAAATAGAGTTGGACGTGTTACAATTGATTTTTAGTTTCCCAGCGGCAAGTAAGTTGAACGGCCGCAGTTTTAGTTTGCCGAAAGCATTAAATCGAGAAGGGAAGAATTCCCGTGGGAGAAAAACATGTTTTCCTTAAGTTGGATTCCTCGCCTCCCGAGAAATAGCGGGGCTTCTGCTCAACTCCTCCGAGGAACTTCTAGCCCAGGTGGCTCTTAAAGATATCCCTGGAGGTTTAGGTTTTATCTAGGCACGTTTTAGAAGTCCCTTCACTTTCTGGAAGCACGTCAAGTCTTTTCCACTCTTCGTTTCTCAACATGAAATGTATCTAACTTTATTGAGAATGTTGAGCAACAATTAATTTCATCAGAACTTAGGGAAATTTGAATATGGACTCTGCGACACCCTGTCTGATAATCTTCATGTTGATGGAATTATAATTTGCAAGTTTATAGTTCATATTAGAACTTTCATGACATGAAATATCTCTAACAAGTGAAATCTCTAATGTAAGTATGACATTCGGAATATGACGGAAGATTGTGCTTTTAAGTCGGGAGTAGGTTATAATACTCTAAACTCAAAATAACCATATTTATTGCCAATATAATTGAACTTTTGACTTTATTGATGCTATCATAAAACATCCTAAAAATATTCCCTGAGAAATTAAGCTTGGTTGCCTGTATCATATTCTCCGAAATACTGAAGTATACTTACATGCTCATGAGATGTAGTTTGTAATGTGTTTGAACTTATTAAAATAAAAATATACTCCTTTTGGGTAAAAGCAACCTACAGCAGGTTTTCATACTTATAACGTGTGTAATTTCCATCACAGTTTATTTCTAAGTACGGATAGAAAAAAGTTGTTTTTGAAAAGTTTAGTTATTTATGATCAAGGGTTTACGCAAAAAGCTATTCTATTAATGGAAATAATTACTTCAAATAATGGGTTCTACATTGAGCATAAATTCAAGAGCATAACGCTCTTCAATGATGAAAGAAACGGTGAACTTCCACCATTATATCGTTTTTGGCAGACCCCACATCCATCTACTTTTCATGGCATCTGTCCACAAGAGGAGATGTTGGCAGATTGACTATTCTATTAAAACTAGAATTTATTTTGTGACTTCTAGGGCCACTGCCTCCTCATCAATAATTTCAGTAAATATGGACTATAACAGTGGGTCCAAATTTGAGTTTTGAGGATAAAACGAATGATAGAGAGAGTTACATTTAAAAAACCATATGAAATATTTAATAAAATCTATCCCTGAAATTGTATTTTAACTATAATAACGGCCTTAAAGGCTTAACCCGTGTCAGATCGATATTACTTTGCCAGTTTTATATTTAAATGAGCCTTCGAGAAATACCAAACCCAGAAGAAGTATTTCTATATACGGTTGAAGAAAACTTGCGTTCATGCAATGCATATATCCTAAATACAATTCAATAGAGCAGAAAGACTTCAGGAAAAGCCTAAATCATACATCCAATAACAATGGCTTATACTTCAGCAATAGCAATAAACACCATATACAATTATTCATACACCCAAGGAATTTAGGAACAAGAGGAAACCAGGTGATTATTGAAATACTGCAAATGTAATAATTTGGAAGAGCCTAATGCAATTCCAAACACAGTAATGAGTATTTTATATCAGTGCGTTAATTCCATAAGCTTAAGTTAATAACAAAACTTACTAAAACCTGCCCCCATAATTCCTTTGAACCTTCAACTGGAAGCTGTGTGAGGAAGAAGAATTATTAAAACTTTTATTAATTAGGAGAATACTTATTAAAAATAAACTTTAAAGTGGTAATCAGTTTTGATTTGACCCAATTCCCTCAATTTCTACATTTAAAACCGCCATTATTTGCAATTCAATATATAAAGGACAATTTATTCAATAAGAAAGAAATGACCCTCGTTATCAAAGAAATTATGGAGTCTTTTACTCAGAAAGTTGCCCTGTAATTTTATATTAACTCAAAGAATATAGTTGCCCTAGAAAACAATATCCCTTAACCAGTAGAGTCTTCTTTCAATGCAGTGTTCTAACTAAACTAACTATTGAAAATATGTCCTGTAGCTAAAGTTTATCCTAAGTATGTCCTTACCGCTCAAGCTTTGGGCCCATTTAATTGAGGTTTAGAAACGCAATGTCAGCATTGCCAAAAGATGGCAGTTTACTATTAATTTGACAAGAAAAATACAGCTCAGACTGCGAATTAATTTGTCATAAATCATTAAGATGAATGAGGCTAGTGTACTTTCGTTTATCAGAAGTAAACTCATTATCCAAGAAATGTATAAAAATATCTACTTGAAGAAATACATTCATCCGAACCCTTACATGTGATTTGGAAATGCCTTCCACTCCATAGGTAACCTTGGGGTTCTAGATGTCCATGTGGGTTATGCAGTAGTTCTTACCAAAGTCGTGGTCTATTCCCACAATGACAATAGGAAATTATATAGTGGGGAACTCATTAAATTAAATAAATAGACCCACCCAGGCTAAATGTTGTTACCTGTAGATGGCTCGGCCCAAATAAAGCAAACGTTAAAAAATTAAATTTTCTTCTTCTTTTGCGACAGACTATCTTTTTTATGTTGTCATTCTGCGATATCCAGGTTTGGTTCAATAAAACAAATTGTAAATTTGTCCATATTTGTCATAAGAACCAAGCAGAACTATTTTCTATTCAACATCAAAATAGCAATCCAAAGGACTGTACCAATGAATCAACCTTCGAAACATATTGCCGGCCTGATAAACTACAATCACTTTGCTCGTATGGTATCAAATGGCAAATAAAATGCAGTACAGTTTGAGCCGTTTAGAAAATTAAGTTGATTCAAATTGACTGTTATTCGATCGTCACAGAAGTATTTGTGGCAATGAAAAAGATTGCCTACTATCAAAGGCAGAAAACCAGATTTATGAAAATATTGTTACCTCTTGCATTCTCATTTTGTGTGAATATCTTTAATGAGAAATAAGATTGGGAAAGGCACTTGAAATTAAACTACTAATTTTAAGAAGGAGATTCTTCTGGGCGGTAATGGAGAGAAAAACTACAAATGGTTGATTAAAGGATTCATTAATTATGAAATGGTTGACGGGTCAAAAAAAGCATGAATTTTCAAACTATGAAGCTCTCACGTTACCCTTATTGAGAAAGCCAAGTGTATCCTAATTGATTGTCTTATTCATGAAAATATCAGAACATATTTTTTTTAGTTTGCCAGTTGTAGCTAAAGAAACATCCATAAGTACCATAAGAAAGTTAAATTTCAATGCATAATAATGACAACTATTTTAATGTAATTTTCCTCATTATGTATCATTCGTTATCAAAAAATGTTTTTCTTGTGAAAAATCGTAGTTCTTAGTGAATTTCCAATCAACATGATGACCTCTATGCATATGACCCCATTGCATAAAAACCTTTTTTTCGAAATTAGAATTGAATTTTCTGAATATCTCAAATACGTGTATTCATGGTGCATCCTTTAACTCACTATTCATTCTAGTTCAAACTGGCATAAGTTTGTGAGTGGTCTAATGATTCAACTATAGGAATAAATTCATTCGTTTATCATCATAAAATCTATGATTAAGACCAAAAAGATAACTAAAACTATAATTCATGACAGTGCTAAAGGTAAATGTTCTGTAGTTGTTATACCTCTCTTAAGTTTCCAGTGTTACACAGCAGTGTTGATGGAAGTGAAGAATATTGTGTACTTGGAGAGAGAAAAAGACGTCCAATTCTTCACAACTTTTTATTTCAGTGCTATTGTCTCCATCTTCAGAGCTATTTGCATGGGCTCATGGGGAAAGGCGGCAAGTGACTCACCAGTGTTACACCTACTTCAAGTTTTCACGAATTAAACAATTTTGGATGATTACTCACAATCATGTACAGACTGAAGAAGAAGAGTCTTTCTTAAATATGAGCTAGACTTCGAAACCAAAAAAAAAGTGCAATCCTTTGTGAGAAGAAATCCAGAATGCTGAAGAATGCTTCATTTAAAAAAAAAAGCACAGACTATACGAAAAAAATTAAATACTTTTAACAATTAAATTGTATGAAATTTGTAGTTAATAGCAAGATGTTCTAATGCTAATTAGACCGAATTAGTTTAGAAATGTTTTATGTACCCATTCATTCATGAATTATTAATGTCTCATTAAGTATTATTGTTCTTTTTTTCGTGTAAAAAACTGAGTTTTAATTAATTATTACGAAGTATTCTTCTGTACTAGAATAATATGTAAAATGGCAGCGTATTATTCTAAGTATAAATAGATTATTTTCCAAGAAATAATAAGTAGAATTATGAAAATTGTTTTAAGGTATAGTTAGTTTCACATGTACATTTGAATTAGGTATACGTAAATAGAGCATGTTCTATTAATGCCATGACTAAAACATAGATTACACTAAAAGCCCTCGTCTAGTGGGAACGATATTCAAAATGAAAATTGGCTATCCCCTTTTGAATACCTGATAACACTTTCAATATGAATATGTATTTATGCAGAGTTAGCATTAATAAAAGCTGATATGCATAACACAAGCTAGATGTGGATTTTCTACCACACGTCTTCCTATGGCAAGCATTAAAGGATTTATTTCATTGATAATACTATAACAGAAAACGGACCATAGATGCTACTCATTATATACTACTCTGATACTGTATGTTTAAAGTCATATTCTGTATTTTGCTTTGTAAGATATATTATACATTAGACGGGGGAAACATATTTTAATTAATATCCTGATGATTAAAATAGAAGCTAATCTACAACAAGACAAGGAATTCATAAAAAATAATAATATGTGCCTTACCTGGAGTCAAATAAACACTTAAAGACCCGAAGACTGTCTAGCACATAAATTTTAGTCCATCCATTAAGTGTTTAGCTATTACTCTTGTCAGCAATGTTTGCTTCTTGAAAAAGAAATGTTCGTATTAGATACGTAAAAAAACAATCTAATCCGTGCGGGGAATATTTGAATTCAATTCCAACCTGAAGTCGAAACCATTTTGGCTACTAACTAGAAATGATAAACTCACCGAGTAAGAACTATTTACACTTAAAAAAAAAAGTCCGTCACGCAGGGGCTGCGTAAACAAAGCAGGTTTCCCCCGTGACGTTATACAATACAGAAATCTCCTTACGAGTGCCGAACAGTTACGGAAACGGCCGAACTAGCTTTTGGCGGGAAACTCACTCGCCCGTCATCCGCCCACATTTAATAAAAATGCAAATATCTCGGTTAATATTCAAGATAGAGAGTAAATCTATAGAAGAATATTTATAGGAAATGTAATTTGCAATAAGATTGGTTCTATACACATTTTTGATCCGACTTATGGTAACGGAGATATTTCGAAAATCCTCCCCTCTAAACCCCCCCTCTCACTCGTCCGATTTCAGCCATTAACGAACTTGATATGTTGTTTTGCATAAAACGTTAAATTATCGAGTTTGGTAACGATCAAACTAAAATTGCGACCGCTAGAGCGTTAACAGATATATATATATATATATATATATATATATATATATATATATATATATATATATATATATATATATATATATATATATATATATATATATATATAATTTTGAACAGACTTCATTTTCGTCATCTCCTGGGTAGGATCGACATTTGAAGAAATTTTTCGAAAATTGCGTCATGGGTACGACCTCAATAGCTGATTTCCCTTAAGGGTAATCTGCTAATAAGGCTCATTGTAATTTGATAGAAAAGAATATACCTATACCCTAATGAAATAAAACAATATTGCAAAATGTATTGTTACTTTCATCCTAAGAATAATATTTTCTCTGGAAGGATATTAATTATAATTACACTAGAAATTCATATTAATCACTGTATATTTCTCAACTCTGTTTGCTAAAAATCAGCTGTACCTAAAAGTAAATGGCATTTTAAATGATCCAGAATCTAGAACACTGGCTCTAGTCCTTGGGCAAGACTCCAGAAACAATGACGTATTACTCAGCAAAGAGGCTGTAGCATTTATAAAAATAGCTGCATAATGTTTTCTCCTGTACAGCAAGGCTACAATTTTATTTATCTTATGGGAGCATTACAAAACGTTCAATCACGTGAGGAAATATAAATCTCAAATATCAAACATAAATTATGAAATATAAATTTTAATTCAAAATTTAAAAGAATATTTTAACTTTCATTTATTCTTTTGTAATCGGTATAAAATATTTTATGATATAGGTTTTTTTAGGATTAAAAAGAGTGGAGAGCTTATCATCATAAAGTCAATCGATTTTAAGATTTTCTAGTTTATTGTTCTGAAATGCAACTGAAACTTCAGTATTCATGAATAATTAAAATAAAAAAAGGTTAATTCTAAAGGTTAAAAACCATCCAAAAGTTTAATTAATTCTAGCGTTGACTTTAATTAATACATATATGGCTTCTATACTAATTTGACGAAATAGAGTGAACTGACAAATCATTATCAATATACAAATATTTTATAACTCTGACGATAATTTATGAAACAAATGTACATCGTTAACATGTGCAAATAGTTAAAAAGTTCAATTTAGTAATAATAACAATTAAATGATATTTTATATATATATATATATATGTATATATATATATATATATATATATATATATATATATATATATATATATATTTGTGTGTGTGTGTGTGTGTGTTTGTGTGTGTGTGTGTGTGTGTGTGTGTGTGTGTGTGTGTGTGTGTGCTTCTAAATAGTAACTTAAATAATGAAAACGTCATATTTCAGCAGAAATGGAGTGCTCGTCCCACACAAAGATGTGAATATAGTCTTATTATAAAGAAAATTGCAAAACAACTTTCGTATAATTAACTTTCCCAGGAATTAATCTGCTGAAAAGGCCAAGGGACTGGAGTTTTCCAGGTTAAGTGAAAAGTTTTAATTGACCTCTAAAGAGAAAAAAAACACGATTCTAACACACGTTTTTTAAAATTATCTTTGAAATGTACTTCTTATTAATAATTAAAAAAACAGTAAACCTGCTATTTTAATTAAATAAATCCTTTATTCCGTTATTATTAGAAAATGAACAAATTAAACAATGCTTTCCCTATAAGCCATAGAAAATGGACATTAATAACTAACAGAATGTGCCTATTTGCCACTGGCATTAACTACACAGCTGTTTACTTTGCTCCAACATGGCTTGTTCCTCATATAATGACTATATTTCCTGCATGTCTTTGAGCTTACTCAAGTCAAAATAGATATTTCAAGCAGAGACCATAGAAATATTCAACACTTTAAATAAACTATAATTATAACATAGCACATTAGAATTCTATCCCATTGTATTATATGTGAGGCGTGGTTCATTGTAATATATACATTTTAAAAAATAAAAAAAAAAAAAGCTTAAACATTTATAATTTCTGCTCCATTCTGTATTATATTTCTGCAGAGGGTATTAGTAGTATACTCTGATTATTTCACACAACAAAATGTAAAATAATTATTTTTTAGAAAAACGTTTTCAATAAATAACTGAGTTCCTCCAAAATACATAGCACATTCTAGGCCATCATTACACTGTAGAATAAACAATTCGATTCGACAAAAGTTCCAACAAAATTAAATACTATGTTTTATAAAAAAATTGAATGTGAGCCTAATTCTGAAAACTAAAATCAGTATTTTTCTCTTCTCTAAACACAAACAATTTTTGCTTATTTTAAAAAATAAATTTATACTTTTAAAACGTTTAAGGCGAATTCGATTCCCTCCTGAGAAAGTGGGAATGTATTTAGTGACGAACTCATTTAATAATGTCCTTATTCCCACCCTGCCTAGAAAAGGGTGGTAACCTGTGGGTAACCGTCCCAATTACCCATAGTAGCATGAAGTGGGCGTTAATAAATAAATTTAAAAAAACCTTTAATAATGTGAAGTTTAAATGGTAATAATTTAAGTATATTAACAATTCATTGTAATTCGAACGAGAAAGATTACAATTGCTTATTTATTTATAGTTAATTCATTTTAGTAATCTTTGAACCATTTACTTTTGCTTTACAGTTCCATTTTATTCTACGAGACGAAGAGAGAAGAGAGTGAGAGAGAGAGAGAGAGAGAGAGAGAGAGAGAGAGAGAGAGAGAGAGAGAGAGAGAGAGAGAGAGAGAGAGAGAGAAAGAGAGTTAGGGACAGAGAGAGCTTATTGAGACAGCAATTTAAAAATTAGAGCTTTTTTGTATTTTCTTAAAAGATTTATTTAGTAGAATTCATTACGAATGTTTCCTGTTTTATTGAAATCACAATAACGTTTTAATCTTAATTTTATTGTGTTTTCTCATTGCAGTAATGATGGGAGTTTCCATACTATAAATTTTATTAGCAGGCTATGAAATTTCAAAGCCTTACAAATGTCTTACGAATGAACCGCAGCAATTATTAAAAATATTTATCTAATTTGGATTTCATATCTTCCCCAACTTTTGCTGAAACAAATATTAAAATATGTATCCATTGCTTTACTCTTTTCATTTACAATAGAGCTCTAACATTGATTTATATTTTGCGAATTCCTTTCAATTAATCTCAGTATTAAGAGAATAAACGTGCACCCTAGTCAATACAAACTCTAAACTATGAATAAGCTTGAATTTTGGCTAGTTTAATTTAGTATTGTAAGTTTATGAGAGGTGTTTAAAATTTATTACAGTTTGAATGAGTTAGCGTTATAATGGCGAATAACTGCAATATGGGAAAATGAACAAAGTTGTTCATGGTTGGTGGAAGGTGCCTCGAGGCATATTTAGTAGATGTACTAGGCTTTAGTAGCTCATGTAATGTATGTAGTCCTAAACCAATTACAATGCCGTTAAACTTAACAACTTTATACATAACTTTGTAATCGTGGGGCTCAATAAAGCTGTATTATTTATTGCTGACTATCACATTCAATTTAGTCATTGGTAGCATCAAAACCAGGGTATACGTTCTCAAAGGTATTATGCTTTTGTACTTGCTTGAATATTTCAACGATTCATTTTACTCCCTAAACAGGTCGTTTATACAACTGCTTAAAACAATTAAAGGCATTTTAACCCGGAACAGAGGTGGGGAGGTATAATGCACACACACATACACTCATATAAATATTTTAAGATTTACTGAAATTAATCATACACACAGCAATATCACAGAAATACGTAAGGAGCCTACAAAAGTATAGCCACAGTATTATAGACTAGCCACTTCACATGGGTTTTAATTTATTGAGGTATCTTGAAACAAAGTGAATATTTTCGAACGATTGGCTTTTTTATGAAAAATGTTTAATAAAATTACACTAGCCATAGAATGTATTAGTGGCAATAAAAACACAGGAGAAAAAAAGGATACCTAAAAAAAAGAAGGCAGTTATGATGATGGGTACTCTATTTTGGCCCAAGAGATAGCGAACCAAACAAACCAATTATATCCAATTGCTTTGGAATAGAAGATAAATGCGTTCACATTTTTTTTTAAAATCTCATGGGTTCAGGCTAGCTATGTCAGCTAAAGTGTAGGTCTTAATCTCAGTTCGTAAACTTAGAGTAGTCAATTCGATTCTCACATGGAGAGTAATAATTTATTTAGACGAACGCGTTATATAAAACCCTGAAAATGGTGTTAGACTTAAGATACCCTGTCCAAATTAGCAGTAGAAGCACAAGGTAGAGGTAAATAAATAACATAAAGTCTCCAGTTTAGTCTGTTTGTTGTTTGATGAGCCTGATATCACGAGTACCTTCAAAGACAGGGCTAGTCACGAGATTGGAAAGCGATAAGCTCCCCAGTAAAGTGGTCGGTATACCAGGTGAAGCTAGAATGGAAAGACGCTCTAGCAGAGGCTATATGACAAGAGGAAGGGACTGGAGGCCAGAATTGGACTGGACTATGAATGGCCTAAGTCATGAAAGAAATGTATTATACCTGTAATTATTTAGTAAGCCCAGTTTACTTAGGAGCATGGGAAGAGATCGTTAACTTTTGGAAGAAAAATATTGGTAACGGCTATCGAAAGCTGGAGTAATAATAAATTGATTGAGGAAAAAGATAAGTAGCTATTAATATCACCTCCTTGTTAGAAGAGGAAGAAGTCCGGCAGGCTGTGAAATACATGAGTAGAAAGTATGCATCAATGAACGGACTAATCTAAGCCGCTCCATTAACAAAAAAATGAATTGACATAGGCTGAGGTCAATAATTAAAGAACTGGAAACAGGATCCAGTGCGAAACATATGTTGTGAATTGAGGAAATTAAGAAGTTTGTTTATACCTAACCGGGTTACTAGTTGTTGGTTGATGGGTAGAAATAGAAATGGTTTATCGTGGAAATATAAAGTTTGGATACACAAAATCATCATCTTTTATTCATCAACAACACAAATACCCTCCTACATGAACAATAAAAGTTCATTCATTTGTTTTACCCGAAATGTAAGCAGTTAGACAAATTAATGATTGGTATTGCTCTTATCCTTAAATTGATTGATATATCTAATAATGGTTTCCCCCGTCGAAATATAAATATTAGATAACTGAAAGGGGAACTAAATAGTCCATTTATTGCCTTCATATTAGTCATATTTATAGTGTTGAGCTTGAAGCGTGAAAGGTCTATTGGGCGAATATTGACAAATTTATTATAGGTCTCCGGATTGAATAAATCTACTTCCTCTTACAAAAAAAATACTGTATCATCTTAGAATCCGGAGAAAACATGATAAAAGTTTGTGTAGCATTCTGACTTAATACGATGATGTATAAGGTTTAATGTATGAAAGTAAGAGAAGCAAGAATTATCAAATTCCTTATATGTACAGAACTTAACACATTTATAAAAATATTTCCAATTCTAATCAGGCATTTTATATAAAAGACGAATAAACCCCAGGGGAATAAATTACAGGTGCCCTGAAAGTGCATCAAAATTTCCAAATTCATAACTGATAATAAGGTTTTAGAACCAAAGTCGTTAAAGAAATATTAATGAGGTTATTCGCAAAATTTATGTTTCCAACGAAGTAACCCTTCTCCTCCTAGTTGAAAATTCGAATTTCCAAATAGCTTATGTTTTACCCTGCGATAGTGGACTCACAAAGCTAAAAAAGTCCGTCACTCAGGGGCTGCGTAAACTAAGCAGATTTCCCACGTGAAGTTTTACAATAGAGAAATCTGCCTAATAACAACTGTAGTAGTAAGAAACCTCTAAACCTAAAACATTATTTAGGGCGTAATAACCCAGTAGTTTCTAGCCCCAAAAAACAGTTAACCTAACCTCTAAACATATTCACGAGGGACGAATAGTTATGGAAACGGCCGCCAGAGCTCTCGGCGGAAAGTCCTAACATAGCCTACTGGCGACCACACGCAGAATACAAATGCAAATATTTCGGTTAATATTCAAGATACAGAATAAATTTATAAAACAATATTTATAGTAAATTGAATTTGCAATAAGATTTATTCTATACAATTTTTCGATCCGACGCATAATAACGGAGATATTTTGAATTTTCAAACCCCCCCCTCTAAACCCCCCCTCCCACTGGTCCGATTTCAGCCATTAACGAACTTGATCTTCCTTTTTACATAAAACGATTAAATTCCGAGTTTGGTAACGATCAAACAAAAATTGCGACCGCTAGAGCGTTAACAGACAAATATATATATATATATATATATATATATATATATATATATATATATATATATATATAATTTTGAACGGACCTCATTTTCGTCATCTCCTGGGTAGGATCGATGGACATTTGAAGAAATTTTTCGAAACTCGCATCATGAGTACGACCTCAATAGCTGATTTCCCTTAAGGGAAATCTGCTAAAATCCTCCGAGCTGTTTTTGAGTGATTGAGTAACTAACAAGTGGACTACAGACATTCCAGATTTCCAATTTTGTTGCCATTGGTCATCGAAATGTCTGAAACACGAAAAAATGTATCCCCGTCGAGTTTAAATAGAAAATCAGACAAACCTTAGAGTTTTAGATTTATAAAGGAAAATAAACGGCTGTAAAATACCTATGTGCCCCGTGTAACAAGATTGATTTAGTGCTTAAAGTGGAATTGATAAAGAAAAAGTAATACAGATGAATGGACGGTCATGTTGTCTATATGGAGAGTATATTTTTTAGAATCTAATTAGCGAAAAGCCAATATACATTTTCCCAGGAATATTGTCAGAAATTTAAATAAGTTGAATACAAATACAGACCTGTTACTCATTAACTCTGATCACTTTATTCATATTGTAAGATAAAAAATTATTTAAGGGTTTTTTCGTCGAATTCGTTTCAATTGGCTTAAAACCTGGAGGACGTCATGAGTGATATATAAACCTAGATTTATCTCCATGTAGGGTATTAGACGAGAATGTCATTTACAAGTATAAGATAAAATGAATATGTAAACAGTGTCTCAGTTGCGGAAGAAGCTTATATAAGGCGTTGGTGGATGGGGGTGGGCCACCTGACAGGTGGTGCTGGGTGAGCAAACAAAGCTGGTAGAATGCTGGGTAAATTCACCCCTTCCCTACCTCCTTACACCAACATGCATTATCTCAATGTTTACATTCCAGCTACCTTACGTCCTCCGCCTCAAGGAGTTTTCCTGCCTTCTGTATATTAGTATGCTCATCATACCAATATACAAAATGGAATAATAGTTATAGTTCCATTAGCTAAAGGGGGTTGAGGTATTATTACAACCCTAATAGCATCCCAACTATCTCTATATGGTACAATAATACAAGCGGTGAGGCACAATTTTTAAAAAAAACAAGGATGAGTTTATATAAAATCGCCCGGGACGCCGAGCTTCATAAGCGAAACAGATTTAACATGTGCTGAAATGATACATTTGTTGTCTTATCTCACTATCTTATTTATATTTTTCCCTTATTGAGAAGCCAAAGTAAATAAAAAATAAAACAAAGTCATTTGACAAAAGTCTTGACAAAGTCTTTAGACAGTCTTTTGAACAAGTATCCAACAAGGCAGTTTGCCTTAATTCCAATCGTTCCAACGCTACTTCGCGTTGCTGATGAGTCACCGTATGACGAAAACGATCAACACCAAAGTCCCATCTTAAACACTGAAACTTAACTGTAACAGGTTGGTTTCGGGACGCACTTTCAGTGCGATAGACATGTTTGGGATGACTTCGTTTCGATCTTTCGGATCTCTTCAGCTAGGCGTGTGCTATACTTGAGCTTTCGCTCCATGTACTAGCCTAGGACAAAGTTGAGTAAACGGAAAAATTTAAGACTGTGTGACAAACGGTTTGACAAGGATGAAAGTCCAAAACGTCATAACCAAACGTCGTGTAGTCTAGTGTAAAAATTAAAACGTCCGCCGGAAATAAGATTTTTGTGACTGGATGAAATATTCTTTGTTCTTATTTATCTAATTAAAACCCAATTAATCTACTAATGTATACATACCCTAAACACATATGACCCTACCTAATATGTAGAAAAACTGTGTGTGTGTGTGTGTTTATATATATATATATATATATATATATAGGGAGAGGGAGAGAGTGAGGGAGAGTTTATAGAGTAAAATGATTGTGCCTGAGGGCAGTTTCCTGCTCAGGACTGGTGGAATTTACTGAGCTGTTGAAATAATATTTATGATGGAGAAGTTTGCTTACAAACGTGAACTAATAAGTTAGACTAATCAAAAGTTCTAGGCCCTCGTTTATGGAATTTACCATTCAAAAAACCATCCAATGTTGTTTTAAAGTTTTGTTGTTAATTATTGACAAGACAATGGGCGATATTCGAACTCTCAATAAGATACCCTCAACCTATCCAGTTCTCCAGGTGGATTCATCCATTTATATCTCTATTCGTAAGCATTTGGCGTATGCTAGAATTGTGGTAGTTTTTAAGTGTAAATAAGTTTTCGCATATTGCTGTAATGTATGAATGGAATTCCTGCGCCAATTTTTAATCAAGAAGTAGTCAGGAAGCTGTTGGAGAAAAGAGAAAGCCATTTTTCCCATTCGAAATCACAGGTGATTGAAATCCCAAGGAGGGCATAAAACTAAGAGCAATAGCGTGCAATAAGAAATATAAGCAAAGAAACGACCGCTTGCTGCTTTTAGCACATCTCTCCTCATAGAAGTCTCTCCACTAATTTTAAGTCTGAGCTACGAGTGAATATCTAACGGCAACTATATTTTATGGCAGTGCGTAACATATGTTTACACTATTTGGGAGCCAAGAGAGACCTTATTGCCGGAGAACTAGAAGAGACCCAGATTTTAGCAGATTGCTCTGGAAGAGCATTGATCTTGTACTTATGACACGATTAAAAAAAAAATCAAATTTTTATCCAGCCTACCTTGATCATGTCGTAAAATAAATACTTAAATATATATATATATATATATATATATATATATATATATATATATATATGAATGCCTTGATAGATAAATACTCACGTACATAGAGAAATAAGTAGTTATATTTATCAGTAACTGCACTAGAGATCGACATTTTGTTATATCGTTACTAATCTACCAAACAAAATTATATTTAGCTCAAAATTCATCAATTAATGCCAATATATGTTGTAATTTCTTCTGCAATTTTAGTATTTATTGCATATAGTTCTTCATTACTGACGTAACAAAATAAGATTTTTAGTGCCCTTTCTGAAAAATAACTATGTACTTCTTTGATCTAGGTAACGGATTAGCTTTTCAATATTCAACGTTTCCTTTCGGTGAAATCGAAGGACCTGCCACAAGTTGGTAAATTATAATTATAGAACACGAGGGGTAACAGATAGGAAGGGGGTCAACTGAAGAAAAGAAGCAAAATACTATGTTAATAAACATAGCCATAATCCATTTTTCTAATCGCCTCACAGACACATTATTTCGCATGATTCTCCTTATCTAAATCCCCACTCTTCGTGATTCATTTTTGACCATTTTATAACCAAATCTAGCCTAATACGAAAAGAGTAAATATCGAATACGATACCGATGAAATAAAAACTCTGGCTTCGAAAGAATAACGTAAATAGAATGTTACGTGATGACATCACCTCCATGAGAGCCTAAATCACGGCATTTGAAGCTAGATTGGCACAATGAAAACGACACATGAAAAAGAGTGACAGGTTACATAAAGGTGAAAGCTGAAAAATGCATTTAATTCTTACAGTACTCAAATTGGGGAACTATATATATAATTTTAGTGCATTCCATTATTGATATGGTTTTTTTTTGTAACATTTGTATTCTCACTCTCAACAGCAACCCTAAATGCAAGAATTATATTTTTCTACACATCCCATGCACGCTTTTCAATTTCCTCTCGGTATAGGCTATTATGTTTATTCAAAACTCTTCCGTTCATCAATGTAATAAGTTGAAATTCCTGAAAACTTTAATATAAACGTAAATTTTTAAAAAATAATCTAACTTTAACAGTTTAATTGTCATTTCAATGTGTGAAATATAATTTTATTCTTAATAAGAAAAACAATACCATTAAAATATGTGTTTATAATAGTCAATTTTCTGCAGGGCTCGAATTTGTTTGGTATTTTGCTTAATAGTAGTCGTACAATGCAGAGACATTCTTTTTTTCTCGCCACAGTCAAATAAAAACTTTCATTTAGCAAAAAATGCCGTGTACTATTAGTATATCAGCCATGGTAAACATGTTTCCCTCAAAAGTGCTTTTCGAAGCTGTGAGCGACGTTCTGCTTCGTGTTATATAGTGAAATAGAAAAGCCGTATTTCCTAGACTTCCTATTTCATCATTCAATTTCGTTGCCTTTCATGATTTTTTCTTTACTCATAGATCTGCATTCATGTAGCACATTTATTTTCCTTGTGTTCATCATATTTTTCTTTGCTTTCTGAGATCAATCAGATAATACTATTCTTTTTTATTTTTCCATTTTTATCCCACCATTACTTTCCATTGTCTCTCCCTTTAAAGTATGATACTCTTTATATTCTGCACTGAGTACGTAATGTAATGTGTAATACATTGAAGGATCATTGTTAATAAAAATCAAAAGAAAGTTTGTACTCAACCGCGTGCCACCACATCCCTTCACTATTATTGTAGCTTTTTAATAACAATGAAGGCTTAGATTTAACATATAATATTCAAATGTGTTAAGTCCTTATATGTTGCTCGTTCAATCTGATCCATTAACACCAGCAACCTCCATAAACAGTGATCCTCAAAGAACTAAGAGTGACAAACTGGCCATCAGAGGGAGTTGATAGGACTGGAAGTCAGATTGACAATTGGAGTAAATGTTCTGCTCGGGGGACAATGGAGGGTGAAAAAGCCAAATTGGTTTTCCTCTATTCCAGACGATGTGAAAAAGTTTGATTACACGCGGAGATTGAGTTCGGTTTATACCCGAAACAGTGTTTCCAACTTTAAAGATTCAATGTATGTACAAAATGTTCAATGATATTCTTGAGAAGTAGTGAACGAAGTTTATGGTAATAGTTAATTTAAAACTGTTTGTGGTATAAAAGCTCGGATGTAAATAAGAAAAACAGCTAATGTAATGAACTAGAACTTAAACAATTTACTTGCAATTAGAAGAACCTATTTCTCTGAGTACAAGTCCAAAGCAACACGTTTTATTACATTTGCTTTATATTTTTATGTAGAGTATTCGAATTTATATGAAATTAAAACATTTCTGTATTGTAGGTACATGAAAAATATTGGCTAGTATTAGACTAAGATTCTACAGATTATTGAGTGGAGAATCAGACGATCTTTCTATGAAAACATTTTTGTTTTATCATTAACCAATATTCAGTCCAGAAGGTTCGAGAATGCGGGAGGGATGAAATTACTTCATATTTTCTTATTTTTTGTTCATTATAAGAATACTTTCAATTTATATCTACAACTCTTTTCAATCCAGTTCGACGGTAGAGAAATATTCGACCATAAATACTCCTCCCATATATACCATTTCTATATAATCTTCCACTTGCAGACACATCACTGTTCTCGTTCTTATATAAGATGTGTAAAAATATACAATGGTTTTCCTAATGGCCCTTTATCTTGCTTTGAAGCTTCGAATATGGTGGCATTAAACCTTCGAAAGTACCCAGAAAAAAAAAATATTTTGAAGGAGGAAGACTCTTAAGTCAATCAGCTTAACATCACTATTCCTTCAAAATGTTTAAATACCAAGTATCAAATCTTTAAACTAAAGGCCATTAGCCAATTTACAAATAAATATTGAAAGTTGTAAATAATTTGGATTTCCCGCTCCGCAAAAATGTATATTACCACTGCCTCATCGCAAACAACAAGCCTTGCATAACAACTACCGGGGAGAGGGGGGGGGAGGGTTGTCATTTTTAATACTGGACTTATTGCTCTAACTCCCATAATTACGGTCAAAATTTTATCTTACCGTTCAATTAAAACCATTTTTGCTTTAAAAAAAACCACGCTAATCCAAGTAAGTTATGGAATAGATCAAAGTACTCAAATTTTCATTACGTAAATATTCGTGGTAAAACAGAGTAACACTACCCAGCTGCATGGTCATAAGTATCCGGATTTCCTCTTTCCCTCCTCTGAAAGAACGGGAGCCTGCTGAACGTGACCTGAGCACGAAATGCATTTAGTTTCACTTTATGAGTACATCTTGTTCTGAGAATGATACCCTATTGCCTACCTCTTACTTTACTTTTATATGTTTATTGGTGGAACCATATATATTTTTGGGGAGGTTCCTTTTTCCTTCTGTTAAACCTCAGGTCAAAGGATTGAAATTTGAAATATACGCGCACACCCACAAAGACGTGCATTTATTAATAGTGTTTACCCGATGTTATTATTAGTTTATTAAAATAAACTAACTGATGAGATGTAAAATATTAACCAAAGTCGTACTCAAATATTTCAGCTTTGAACTTAATCTCACTTTGAGAAACCCAGGGTAGTGGACTCAATTCCCAAGGGGGAAATAGGAATTTATTTAGAGAGTAGCTAAATAAATAAAATTTGAGATTCCATCCTGGATAGACAAGAGTGGTAAAAAAGAGAGTTCATCAAGTTTATATGGGAATATATATTACAAATGTATATGGAATGACGAATAATTTTAATTTTTTTTATAAATTATCAAATAATTGTCAATTAATTTTTGAGTCCAATGAATAATAGAACAACTTCTTCTCTTATACTATTTTTCCAGATCAACCATGATTGAGGAGTTATAAATTATTCTTAATAGCGGGAAGTGTATTTAAGTATACATATACATTTTCAATCATAGATTTTTTTCTCTGTTTGAGTTGAAACAGACTTACAGGTGTAACAGGAAAACTAGTATAAATGTTTTTAAAATACAAGTTTTTTGGCGACATCCCAAGAAAAACCAAGGAATTATTTTATTGCGATTTATTTATTTATGTGATTGTAATGAAAATTATAGCATTGATTGGTTAATTAATTAATTCACTAATTAATGTGGTTCTAATGAGAATTATTATTATACAATTACTTAGTGCAGTTTCAATTACATTTATAGCAACGGGCGGGACAAATGTAAATTATAGGATATATGGGTTGAAATGATAATTATAGCGAAGTGAGCGTCTTATTAAAAATATATTTTCAGAATAAAAATCAGCTGTTGCATTGTACTCATGATGCGATGTTTCTTTAAAAACATTTTTGAAATTTTGTTCATGAAAATATTTCTTCAAATCATTACTGTCATTTCTATCCAAGCAGTGTAATCCAAAATTAGGCCAACATTTATAAGTTCAATTTTATTTATTTACTTACGCCCACTACTGCATCTAAGGCTGATTGGGACGGGTTGTCTGCAATTTTAAACTTTGTGTCAAATTTGATAAAGGCAGAATCGGAGAAGGAGTAGCGATTGAGGGAAAAAGTTTAAATGTAAAATCGCAAATTATATTTTCATATTTCATAATTCTCTCCTGAGTGTTTGAAACCATAGGATGTACTTTTACTTAAACATACTCTACCTCATAATTTATATTTCATTAAGTTTTCAGAAAATACTAATTTTGAAATGTTAGATAATTATTAATTATTATTATTACTAATTAACGTCCACTTTTTGCAACGCAAGCTGTTTGGGACGGGTTTTCTACAGGTTACCACCCTTTTCTAGCCAGGGTAGGATTTTAGGGTGCTATTTAATGAATTTCATCTCTAAATAATTTCCTTTGCCCAGGCAAGAATCGAACACGCCACTCTAGGTTTACCATGTGAGATAAAGGTCATCCTTTAACTCGCATGGCTAACGTGAGTCCCTAATTATTAACTGATATAGATTCACAGTGTGATCCACTTTAGTCTACTTCGAGTGCACTCGGAATGCAGTTTTTCCGAAACCCCATAACTAAATTTCACTAAAATTTTTGCGCGCTTAATGACTGTTTCAATACAACTGATAATTTTTTTAATTAGACGTATAGTTACCCCCCCCCCCAATGACTCTCGCTGCTAAATTGAATACTCAGAACTGTCAGACAGTCTGGAAAAACTGTGGTGGTTGCCTGTCCTAGAATGTTTCAATTAATTAGCATACTTATGTACCTCACGGCTGAGCATCAACAACACACACAAAAAGAGACTACAGTCCTTCCAGGGCAAAGTACTTCGAATAGCGGCGAATGCTCCCTGGTTTAGGAACAGCCAAATTCACAGGGGATTGGAGGTTGCTCCTATTTCAGTACATCTTCAACAACTTCTAAGGAAGTATCATGACAGCCTCCCAATGTCAAGTGGAGCAACTCATTATAATTTAGCAATGACTGAAGGACGACTACGTCGGAAATTGTACCAAAATCTCTTAATTTTGTAACAAATTTTGTATAATAACATCCATTTGTGTATAATATTTTTGTATTGGTCCAAATAAAATTTTCTTTCTTTCTGTACCTCAAAAAACTAGTTTAGATACTAGGCTCAGGTAAAACGTAACGGTGGTCGTTCAAGGCTGTGTAACTCCTAGAAGTATGATACTAACTAAAAATTAATTAAATTAGGTATAATGAGATGTTGCTTGGTCAGACGTTTTAAAAGTACGTGGAACATGAAACATACTAATTAAAACAGCTGATTAATTTCAATAAAAATACACAAAAAAAAACCAGCCCATTCCTTATGGGAAATAATTTATTAAATACTGGCTTTAAGCGAGATTTCAATTATCTAAATCGCAAATGTTTTATAAATACTATCAAACGCATAGAAATTAAATTAAATTAATTTGGTGTCAACATATAACCTGAGTTGAAGAAAAATGTTAGGTATTCTTTATTGTTGCCCATTGATAGAATTTGTAACTCTTTCTCTAAACGTATATTAAGTTGCATATTTGTAAATATAATATAACGGTGTCTTTGATGTATCGTTAATGATGACAATAAACCATTGAAAAATGTGCTGTACGGAACTAAAAATATCTGAGGGTAAACTACATTTGTTAAACTCATCGCAACATGTCATAATAGTTGATAAATACAGAATTCCTCTTGTAAAAAGAACAACTGTTACAAACTCTTGGTATGTTACAGTCAATCAATATGCTTTGTCCTTTCTCACCAAGGACATATCTGAGTTTCAGCCTCCTGAATTCGCCGAGAGAAGACCATAGAAGTGCCTAATAAACTTTTATGAAGGAGGCTCTTGCGAAAAATGTTTACGACTTGGTGTCTCAGACCACCAAGATTTTATCACAGGTTTCTTTTTATAACCACCTGTATGTTTGGAACGTGGCCTAGCCTTTAATGACACGTGAAGATAGCTCGAAGGAGCTTCATGTCCCCCAAATAACGTCCTTCAAAATGCTTTAATGCTCCTATCTACCGCTCATATTTTCTGCACATTCAGCCAAGCCTTTTCTATCTTATCACAAACACATTCCTTTCTTCAACATTCTTCCTTCGGAAAGAATTTTGTGCTTCGTAAGTATACAATAACCAATGAGCGTTGTGAACAAATCAATCAATAGTTTTTATCTATAAGCGATTCCTTCGGTGGTAGATAGCCTGGTCGGATCTATGCCCGAAGCCATTACATTTTGATACCACTAGACAAAACCCCTCTTGTTAAAATGTGTATACTACTATAGCTATAATTTTTACATGTTTTCGTGTGTCAATATTATTTTTAGGAAGAAAAGGGCAAAAACAAAATATTATTGTAGGTTGTTGGGCACCAGGAGTGAACATTATTTATATATACAGATCTAAATTCATTACCAAGCAAATATTGGTAAATGCTATGTGAGAGAATTAGAGAAGGGGGGCAAACATAAAATTTTGAATTTATCTGTCCAAAATAAGGCCACGAAAAAAATTAAATTGACGTATGTTAGTTATAAAATGCTCCACTAGTTATGTATGTTAATCATTGCCGCTCCGATGTATAGAAAGGAGACCTGTATGAGTTCGTTTATTAAAGTTCAACGCCTCTCCCTTTTCGACATGAGGATCTTATCTTACTGGTCGGCTGGCCCAGTAAATTTTACTTTTTTTTAAAAAAAATGGTAAAATACTGACTTCAATTTGTATAATATTAGGCTGTTCAATTTTATAAGCAAGATTAATTAAAATGTAATAAATTCTGATCGTAAATATTATAAAGTTCATAAAATCTTCAGTTTTTTGATGTTCACCGATTGTGACAACTAAACACCGAATCCTCAAGTTTAATTAAACCCTTTAGGATTACAATTGAAGTATATTATTCAGTACTCCATTTATTAGAACGACAAATAAAAGAGACCTGATATCTAAGCGCGATACATGATTAGCGATATTTCAGGTACTAATTCTTCAAGGGTAGCTGGATGGTAGAGGCAAAGTGCACATTTAGTGCAACAGCTCCATCTTTGGTGCTCTTTAACGCTCTTCAAAGACACTAAAGATGGAGCTACTGAAAGTGGCCTTCGCCTAAATAATTCGCATTGTAGAGAAAAACAGGCCAACTTTGTACATCCAGATTGTTCAGTCGTATCTCCCGCGCTTTCTTGGTTCACTAACCGGCCGTACATCCTGGCAGGGTCGCTGTAGGCGGTGGCCAGGAGCGGAAACTGCAGTGCTAGCGTACAGGACGTACCGCTCGCTTTATGGCTGGCAGCCATTGTTCATTTTGATTTCAAGTTAAGACCACGTGCTTGAGTAGTTGTCTCCGCAAAAAGGGGAATAATGTTCATTCCTCAACTCTAGTGTCAAAAAAGGATCGCCGCATCGAAGATAAAGGTCTCCGTAACCAGTTTTCATCATCTAGAAGATAGAATCACATTGGGAACACAAAATAACAAAGGAAGAAAAGATCAACTTAATAGAAAGTATATGTTTCTCGAAGGTACCTATTTCTTTATTATAGTGCTAGCATTATCTACGCAAATAATTAAATGAGTACTCATAATATAGGACCGATCGATCATTATTTTGTGTATATACATATATTATTGGCTTGCCGCTAAAGTTTAAAAACAAACAAAGGGTAACTATTGTGCTCTACCTATGTTGTACAGTCATATTACATAACGTTAAAGTTTCTTTGTTTTCACAACATCTTTATCAATAAATGTTAATGTTTGTTTCAACTAGATATAAGGTCAGTCCCTTAAATTAGTATTCTTTTCAGGTTTAAGTTGTATAAAATTAGGGTCCTTACTGTAAAGTTTATTACATGTTATTTATTACTTATTCAATATATACTTGATTCTTTGGAGAACTCAAATAGTGACTTGTATTATTTCCCCTCATCTTTCCACCAGAATAGTAAATATTTCGGTATAATCAAGGTGAGGAAATTATCTCTTTTAATAATTTTATTTCAGTCTAATGCTTTCTTATTATTACCACAAAAGCTAACCGCCCGCCCCAACACAGATATTTCTGGTAGTGATGCATACTTAATACATTGCCAGTGGTTTGAGACTATACTTATTGTATACGGCACCACTAGTGTTTGCCTTCTATTCGGATATGTACATCTAAAGCGAGGGTAAATCGTATGGATCTCCTTGTCGTAAGCCTCAACGCCATCATACACGCCAATTTCGGGTTTGACCAGGAAAATTCATTTACCAGAGTCGTACTCATGCAATCTGATACGCTCGCAGATCAAAATTATACTCTAAGACCAATTTAAAATTTTTGTAATAGAGAAGAGAAACGATCTTTCTGGTACACTTGGTAACTCCTCTCCATCAACAACCAACAGCGTTATAGACATTGAGAGGAAGCGCCACGACTCTCAGATTTTCAAATTTAAATAAGTTTTCTTTTATTTGTGTATTAGAGCAATATTGGTTTCCTCCCATTTTGCTGGTATTTTTTTTTCTAGCATATGTCATAATTTAAGAGATATCCCGCGTTCCTGATAATGATATATATATATATATATATATATATATATATATATATATATATATATATATATATCCGTTCGTTATAAAATATGAAAACTAATGCTAGTGCGGTAAAACGACCAATAGAAAAGCAGGACACGAAACTTTGATCACACGTTGTTGATTGAGAACATGTTTAGAGTATTTTTTTCTCTCAAATAGTCTTATGATTCACGAGAATAAATTGAATGGAATATATTTTCATAATACGTGATTTTTGAGAACTGAATACCTATTTTCCTCTTAAGGATGACTTTCCGTGTTGTTCTTTTGGAGGCATCATACAGTGAGAAAGTGAATGATAGATAGAATTTATGGAATCAGTTTTTCCTTTGTCTGCATTTCGATATTTATTAGAGTGAACTGATTTATAATAAAAACTTTTATGGTATTTGAATGTAAATTAAATTATTGTGAGTAATGTTTGAGTGTTAAAGATTATATTTATATAGAAGAAGACGGAAGCTTACCGACTACAAAAGCAAAGGTACACTTACAAAGAATTATGAAGTACATTCATTTCTTCAAACATTCATTACCTAAAACAAAACAAAAACAATTAGTTCGTATTTTTTTTAGATTTGTTTATTTACAATTTTTTTAAAAAGGCACATTCAATCGAAATCTGTCCTAGAAACAATATAGAATGTTTGAATAGATTCCAAAAGCATTTTTGTACACAGAGATTGTGTTCTAAAAGTTCTGTTGAAATCTTTTTAACTATTATATTGTAATAAAAAGAGTGGGTATAAAATAATAATACAAAACTAAATTCATACTTTTCATTCAATCCAAAATATCAAAAAATTTGAAATGTAATAAGATTTGCAAAATAGCTTGGACGAAGAAGAACAAAAGATCAAATAGTACCCTGGATTAGGAGAAAATTAATAAATAAAAATATTTTTTCCATTTAAAAAATGTTATGACCACTCACTAATGCTCCTTAACACGATTAATAAAATTTCTTCAGTTTTCATTAACTAGCTAAAGATGACATAATTTAATATATGCAAAAAGCGACGAAATAATAATGATTTAGGTACCACGAATTGGATTGTGTTAATAAGCACGATGTTAAAATGACCGACAAATGATTACATTTCAAGAAAGCCCAAATTATACCTAAAACTCTGATATATAAGTTCAAAAGAGTATGATGATAATTTATTTCCTCATTGGATTTGTATTAACTTATATTCATTTGTTCCAGTTACAGCAACTTTAGGTAATCATTTGGTCTGTAATGATGCTAGAGCCCTCAGAATGAACCACAACCCCTAAATTTCATGGCTTTTTTTTATTTTTATTTTCTACTGTATGCCCTCTGTTTATTTTCGGGGGCGTCTCTATACTTAGCAAACTTACTCAAATGTTTTTTTGAGCCCCATTAACCTAGGGGGGCCATTAAAGATTTTTCCTTAGAAGATAAACTAGTTTCCACCTTCCATTGAGGTGGATTCATAAATGAGAATATTCTAGCCGCCATAGTGGTATATTTGGCTCTCGCCGCTCTATTCCTGGAGTATCAGAGCACTCTCTCAGATTGAACTAACATTAAAATGTTGTCGGTCTTCCATTCAAACTGTACCTATTTTTTATCTTCAACGATTTGAGTGTTTGACTCACGAACAACGCTAGACTATTGTCGCACTTATTATGAGCTAACTCAGGTTACTGTGACTTTACTTAGGTAATCTTTAACCTGAGTAGTGAGAGTGTAAGTTATTCATTGTACGACTTCACAATACAAAACCTATTAACAGTATTTACAAAAACCAATAGGTAAAGTTTAATGAGTAATTATTTCATAAATATTAAATTCCTTTTTTACAACTCCTGCAATAGCTTCACTTCGCTTTAAATCGAACAGGAAACGGTTTTTTTTTTTAAATTTCATAACTTCATTACTATCTCACTCTAGTTCTCCATAAATATATTATTCGTCTAAAGTCTAATCCTCTTTTTATAAAATACAAATATAATGGCATTCAACCGAGAACGATAGATTTTCAATTAGCGGATAAAAATGCACATTAATGCAAACATAAGTTCAATATACTTCGTTAGAAGTCACATCAGCAGTTTTTTTTGCTTAGAAATATTTTCAATTGAATAGAAAATTATGGATAATTTATTCAAAGTGACAAAAAATCCTTGGTTCAAACAAGTTGCCTATGAAGGAACTGATGATAAAGCGAGTGCTTTGAAAATGCTCTGTCGCTTAACAATTCGTGAATGAGCGAGACCATTTTTACCTGTAGTTTATTCAAATGTATATTACTTGTTGAGTAATTCGGAGAAAACAGTTTACTAGATTTTATCCACGAATGCATTAACTTGATGTGAAAAACAGCATTCATCAGCTTGATGGTAATTGTAATGAATGTTTCATCACACTTCAGTCCTGACAGTGGGAAAGCTGTGCTAATAATGCCGTTGCGAAGGAGACTGATTTTTTAGTTATCTTTAGTTAGATGTTTAAACTCAACTCCCTCCTTTATATATAGGTAAATCTAACAGTAATGGAGATGAAAAATATAAAACCATATGCAAGCAAGTGTATATTTTTTTTCTAATTCTAATGCAATCATTAATCTCTAATTACTTTTCCTTTTTCTTGCCACCATTCGAATCGCCTTTAGGACTTTTTTCCCCCAGTTCCCTCTGTAAATGAGTGTTCACTGTTAATTGGTGTCCCTACAATGAGAGTCCGGACTAGTGGATATAAATCGAAAGGATTGACGGTTAAACTGTTAAAAGTAAATCACTGCTATCATTTAGAGCCGGTAGCAGTGATAAATAAAGCTGAGGAGTGAAAATCCCTAGCCGTAGCTGGGCAAACAGGGCATGAATTAGTCCCAGTGTCCTCCTGTCCCTCCAAATCCTTTTGCTACACTAATCTTGTTTACCAGCTTTTTGACGGAAACAGATAGGCTTGGCTACTTAGGACCTCTCTGGCTCCAATGGTCTAGTACTATTGATTGTTTAAAGTGATCATGAGTATATCATAATGTTATAGAAGATAAACATTGTTCCAAATGTCATCGGTTCCGTGGAATTTTGATGTACTTACCAAACATACTTCTTGGGTTTGCACTCTAATTTAGAAAAAGAGACAAAATAAAGGAAATATTTAAAATAAAGAATTTATTAAAACAACAAAAGAGATTATTTGAAATAGAGTTTTAAGAATATATAAATGTATCATATTTCTGCTTTTGATACTCAACGGGGAGGAAACACTGCTAGTTAACAATGGAAAATTTATGGAAACCGGCCGACAGTTTCTGTAGCCTCAACAGTAGGGGCTAGATGGTGATAATCTTTGGTTCCCTGGACTTGCGCATTGGTAAGAGAAGACCCCTTTCTCGATGAAATCAACAGAACTTTAAAAATAAGAAAAGAGGTTAATCCCCATGCCACAAAGACGAAAATCACTTGAAGGGGAATATCACTTCTGATGGAGCACGTGGCTGCTTCATAGTGTTAATGTTATCACAGGGTTCGTTAGCAAGTTTCGTCGTTGACCTGCTGAGTACCGTCACTAGCGAACTTAACGGAAATTGCAAAATGGAAGAC
The DNA here is from genome assembly GCA_019009955.1 of Riptortus pedestris. NCBI lineage: Eukaryota > Metazoa > Arthropoda > Insecta > Hemiptera > Alydidae > Riptortus > Riptortus pedestris. The sequence goes on from CM032229.1 coordinate 55,090,818, forward strand.
AGCGATGCATTACATTTTTGCAGTTCTAGCTCAGAAATCTGGGCGAAGTGTTTTAAAATAAAGATGCGACTCACTACTTCATTAGTGTGGCAATGTGTTTCTAAAACGTGTATCCTCTGAAATAGTTTACTGATTGACTATGTCCTCTATATATGTAAAACGTAGTCTTCAAGTTCTGACACAATGTGCTATCCAGAAAACACCCCCAGTCGAAAGAGCATGCTCAGATTATTTGCTTAAATTGTATAACATATTTAATGTAGAATTAGCTCAAGAAAAATTAAAAAACTTTCATCATTAAAAATATCTTCTAGATATGTATTATAAGGTTTATTATGAAAACAAGGTTGTATGTGTTATGGAAACGAGGTTGTAGATGTATTATAAAAACTATAAAATAATTATTTCTCATAATCAAATCTTGTCCCACCGAATATGCCCCGGGGGTCACGCATCCCCAACTAAAACAATACGACTTCGATTAGCTAAATCCATGGTTTTAATCACTATTTTGTGTTAAATTAGGATAAACAATGATTATATTAAAATATATACCATTAGAGACGTCCATTAACCAGAACAGATGCCTAGCAGAAGATATGGAATCTTTCGATTCATATTGATATCAGGACATTATTATTCTAAACCAATAGCAAGAAATGAATACACTATTATTTGTTAATAATGCACTTCATGTCAGATTTTCATTACTAAGAATGTTTTAAAAATAATTGCAAGGAAATAGTAACTATTCTGTGAAAACAATATGTGTATGAATGAAGCTCGGAAGAAAGACAACTTCCAACCAAACAGATTCGTTAATCAGTTAGAAAGTACACACGTAACAAGCGCACGCTTATATTTTATATTTATTAAACTCACACGCTCACATAAACATTGTTACTTTAATACCTAGTTGTGACCTTAGCTGTTAATTAGGGATAACCAAAATGCTTGACTGACACAAATCACTACCCTCTACAAATCGTATAAACATAAGCAATTTAATGAATTAATTTAAAATGAAAATCTTGAAAAAGTAATGTATACAATAACAATAGTGGCATTATGGTGCCTGAAAAAGAATATAGTCGGAAATTACAGGTGGGAAAGGAAGAAATGGGAGATATTTCAATATGAAAATGGTATAGACTTTAGCATATTTAAGAGGTTTAAGCGAATCTTCCATAAAAAGGAAGTTTATCTTGGAATATTAATACTCCTAAAAGTTTATTGCCTTGCAGAGAGAGGAAGGCACCTAATTCCCTTCCTAAACAATTCTGTCCAAAATAAATAGCCCCATTTCCTAATAGAATTTATTGTTTTCTTTATCTCTCAACTTTGAGTTAAGAAAAGCAAAAACGCAAATTTTGTTACGTTCTTTGGGACAGAAATATCACGAATTTTGTATTCAAGAAAGCACTTTCCTGTGGTTTCTTTGGATAATTCAGCTTTTATCTCTTTTATTTTATTCGTGTTAAAACGAAAGTACTATTAAAATTTTATAAATGGCTTAATATTAAATATCATTTTATATATTTTATTTAAATCACATGAATTATTTGTGGCACAATGATAGCGATTACCAACTGAAAAATCACCTAGCTAAATTGCATATATTCTAGTTTTGTTTTTTGTGCATGTCTTGGGAAAAGCAATTATTGGGCTCTACTAATTATAGGTGTACTAATATTGAATTAGACAGATAGTGTGTAATGTTATAATTATGTTTCCGTAGATGTTTGCATAGCACTGAACAGTATACTCATAACCAATATATTAATTCCAATTCAATACAAATAGTGTTAACTGGTATTAACGTTAATTAAATTACTGTGATCAAGGTTTTGTGCAGATGAGGTACAGTCAGACACCCCTGTCATTGAATTACAATCAGATAAAAGAGGTTATAACCCCTTATGGCGGGAGAATACTTATATTTCCATAATGTTGATTCCCAATGAACATGACTTACATTGACTGGTGTTAATTTTAAGACATAAGTAAGTGAAAAAATAATAATAATTTTATCACTAGGAGTTCTTACCCTAAGATTACCTTTGACGAAAGCGCCAGGAAATACGCCAGTTGCAGAGGATTGGGGGAGGAATTTAAAAATCCGTCACCCAGGAGCTGCGTTAAATAAGCGGTTTTCCCACTTGCGCCGTGCATTTATCTCAAAACTTAAACGTTCAATGAGAACAATATTTATTATTTAGGCTTCAGATAAAGTGCTTCATAGCATAAAAGCTTATTGTTAATATGACGTGAAGAGGCTGGAGGTTTACTGAAGGCTGAAAACTAGAAAAATGCAAATATCTCTGTTAATAATCAAAAAAGTATAAACATACATAGAAAATTAAACTTGCAATAAGAGTAGTCCTATTCACTTTTTCGATCCTATGTATAATAACGGAGATATTCAGACTTTTCGAAATTCCCCCTCTAAACCACCCCCCCCCCCCAATGGTTCGATTTCTGCCACTAACGAACTTGATCTTCCATTTTACATAAAACGATTTAATATTGAGTTTAGTTAGGATACAACAAAAATTGTGACCGCTAGAGCGTTAACAGAAAAATGTGTAAATAAACACATATGTAATATTTACAGGCTATACAAGGTAATTCGTCTCGTGGAAAGGTAAACTTGATTTTCATGAAACCGAACAAGGGAGTAAGAGGGTCAAAAGAGCATGCAGTGGTTTTTCATTGCCTTCTGCATCAGACCAACCAGTTATGAAGGCACATGAGGGAAGTTCCATATATATATATATATATATATATATATATATATATATATATATATATATATATAATTATGAACGGACCTCATTTTCGTCATCTCCTGGGTAGAGTCGATAGACATTTGAGGATTTTTTTTGGAAAATAGCGTCATGAGTACGATATCAATAGCTGCTATCCCTTAAGGGAAATCTGCTAAAAGCTGTACAAAGAGACAGTATGTCAGCGGGTATAAAAAACACATGTGTGTAAAAACAAAGAGATAGAAGTAAGTATACTATTTGTGAGGGAATGTGAGATAAGGAGAGGGATGCCTGGTTGAGTGGCTGCTGTAAAGGCATCATCGGTCAACCCCAAGGGGAACTGCATGTCCAACTCATATCTCAGCCATCTTTATTGCAACCCCCTCAACCCCTTAACACTGTCTCATTTTATACATCCTTTACTCTAACAAAATAATCGATCCGGCTAGAAAAGAGCAAATTTTTCATCAAAATGGACTATTTGTATAGTATTCTTTTTTTTACTTTTATATATTTATGTTTATCCAAGGTTATAGGGTTCATTTCTGTTTGTTCTGTTACGAGGGTCATTTTGTCTATTGAAGCGAGATATATTGGAATACATGTTCGACGTGTACCAATAATCAAAGGCTCCTAGAGATGTGGTGTAACTTTTAGCAGATTTCTCTTAATAAGTTGTTGAGGTTGTACTTATGGCGCGATTTTCGAAACATATCCTCAAGTGTAGCTAGAATATGACTAAATGAGGCCTGTTCAAAAATATATATTTATATATATATATAAAATTGTAACCTCTGTCTGTACATTGATTTTTTTCGCGAAATTTCACGATAACTTTTCGTTTCACATGTCATAGACACCATAACTGCATTTTGTTTCTTTCGTGTATGTTTGTTTGTTTGTTACTTTTTCACGCATAAACGGCTGAACCGAATTTTATGAAACTTGGTATGTATATAACTACTAACCCAACTTAGACTTTAGGCTATGTTAATATTCTCTGAGACGAACAGGAGTGGGGGTTATAAGGGAGGCCTGAAATTAAAAATAGTGATATTTCGTTTCCTATTGGTTTTTCGGCAAATATGCACATAACAAAAGTTGTTTATTTTGGTATTTAGAGAAACTTTTGTCATATACACTTTGGTCGTATACCTAATTATAAAGGCGTTATACGCCAAAAAGTGATAGCAGAAGTCAACAATTTTATTTGGCACAAAAGACTCAACCGTACTAAACCAAACTCGGTATGTGAATTAGCACTAACGTCTTCCTTATAATAAGCCATACTAACATTTATAGGGACGGGCAGGGAGTGGGGGTTATAAGGGAGGCCTGAAATTAAATATAGTAATATTTCGTCTCCTATTGGGGTTTCGGCAAATGTGCACATAACAAAGTTATTTATTTTATTATTTAGTGAAATTTGCTCAACAATTCTTTGGAACTACAAGGTACCTCACCTGGAAAAATTAATTCAAATGTATGTTAATATTTTGTGCTTAATAATTCAAATCTATGCATAATGCACAGGAAACGGGAAATATGGCAATATGGAGAACAGTAAAGTCTTACATAAAAAAATAATTTTATTATTAACAAATCCACAGAAACGCCGGGTATTTAAACTAAACACTGGGACGGGTAAATGTCAAAATATTGTGCAAAGTAAAGCCTTGCCAAAAAAATCCACCATCACCACTCAGCCTCAAATGAATTCCCGAGCGAAGCCGGGTATCTGAGCTAGTATATATATATATATATATATATATATATATATATATATATAAATAATTTTATAGATATATCTATCTATCTATATATTTCTCTGTTACAGCTTTAGCGGTCGAAGTTTTTGTTTAACGTTACGAAACTCGAAATGTTAGTTCGTTAACGGTTGAAATCAGACTTGGCGGGGGGGGGGGTGATTAGGGCGGAGAAATTTCGACAATTCGAAATATCATACGTCGGATCGAAACATGTTATAGAAACAATCTTATTTCAAATTTAATGTACTATAAATATTGTTATATACTTAACTCATCAATCATGAATGATATCAATAATGCATTGTTTAAATTTCAGCCATTAGTAAACCCGCACACCTATTAAAAGTAAGCTGTTATATTGTGAACCGTATTATTCTAAGCGTAAATACTAAATATTTTCATTGAACTTATATTGTGCGAGATACACACAAATACGTTGTGTGATAACGTCATCATTTTAGATTTTACGTTCTTAACTCGTAAATGTTTTTTATTTATTTATTTGAAGAGCTCCGCAACTAGGCGATGTCGCTAAACTCGTAAATGTTTATTTTATCTATACCATGCTCAATATTTAGCCGTTTCAGTCGAGACTAAATATCATATTTGTTATTGGGTGAAATTGGACCTGGAACAGGAGGAAGTGAGAGAGAGGGGAATTCAAAAATTCAAAATATCGCTATTATAATGAGTCAGATTGTGAAATGTTATAGAACCATTCTTGTTAAACTATTAATGCTGCAATAGTTGTTCTATCCTTTTTTTATCCGTAACTCAAATGTTAAGCGAGTTATTCGTATTTTCTTAATTTCAGTCAGAATCGGCAGTTAGATGAGATCACTAGTGTGTTATACATGCACGTGGGAAATATGCTTAGTTTACGCAGCTCCTGCGTGACAGACTTTTAGCAGATTTCCCTTAAAGGAAATCAGCTATTGAGGTCGTACTCATGACGCGAGTTTCGAAAAATTTCTTCAAATGTCCATCGATCCTACCCAGGAGATGACGAAAATGAGGTCCGTTCAAAATTATATATATGTATATATATATATATATATATATATATATATATATATATACATACATATATATATATATATATTTGTCTGTTAACGCTCTAGCGGTCGCAATTTTCGTTTGATCGTTACCAAACTCGATATTTAAGCGTTTTATGCAAAAATAAAGATCAAGTTCGTTAATGGCTGAAATCGGACCTGTGGGAGGGGGGTTTAGAGGGGAGGATTTTCGAAAATTCAAAATATCTCCGTTACTATACGTCGGATCGAAAAATTATATAGAATCAATCTTATTGCAAATTAAATTTACTATAAATAATGTTATATACATGTATTCTGTATCTTGAATATTAACCGAGATATTTGCATTTTTCTGTTTTCAGTTTCTGAGATGAGATCGGCCAACTAGTCTAGGGTCTAGTCGTGAGTTTCCGTCAAGAGCTAGTTCGGGCCGTTCCCGTAACTGTTTGACTCTCTATTCTGAAATTTCTCTATTGTAAAACTTCACGTGGGAAATCTGCTTAGTTTACGCAGCCCCTGCGTGACGGACTTTTTTTATTCCCTTGTACGAAGTGAATGTTGAATATTTTTGGTTTTCACATTTGAACGAAATTATCCGTTTTGATCCTCCGTGATCCCATTTTTTCTAGTTTCGATGGGGCGTCTATACCTACGTGCGTATAATTACTATAATTAGAATGCTGAAATTTCATATTTGGGAATGTTGTACCGTTTAGTTGTAAACCTCCAGCTTTGATGGAAATCGAATATGTGGTATTCGAGGTTTAGAAGAGGGCAGAATTAACCAATTTTAAATTTAGAGATACAAATAATTTTTACAGGACCTTTTTGATTATCATAAATAAATATCTGTAAATTATCTTCTGTAACTTTTTTTATATCTGATGCATTAGAGCGAAAATAACATATATCACACCGGGATGGAGTTGTCAAAAATATCAGAGATTTTATCTTGTGGGCTATATTAATTATCAACTACTAATTCCCGTTTATTACTAGAAAAATATTATACGAAAGGACCCCCAATCTTTTTCTTTGTAATCCATAAATAGGTAATTTAATAAAAAGGCAGTTCATTTCAACAATGAGGAATTTAATAAAGTCCCGTGAAAGGAGAGAAGGAAAAAAATGAACAGGGCAATATCCATCAAGATTTTTATGAAGAAATAACTAAAGAGCCTAAATGAAAGTTTATATAGGGCTTAATTTTGTATTCAGTGGAGTTGATACTCAGAATAATTGGACACTAAAATTTAATATTCACAAGTCTTCTATATTATGAATGAAGCACCAGATTTTACTTATTATAGCATTGTTTAAAATTTCATCAATTCCCAAACACGTTGAATATTTTTTTTTCTAACCATCTTTAAAATAAACCGTCCAGTTTCACTGATAGAACAATTATATAACTTTCACATGAAATAATTCCTGTCCAATTTAAAGTAGAGCCTTGAGTACGAAAGTAATTCATATATAATGGGGAATTCTGTGTCGTCTCATTATAATTTATTTACCCTCATTACCTAGTGTTAATTTCGGATCAATTCATTCTATCGTATATATGCCGATCACTAACTTTTGTATATCAACCTTTCTTTTCACCAACAGATAATATTTTTTAAAAATTTGTATCAAAGTTTAAAAATCAATGTCTGCTGAAGTGTTTCTCAAATATACTCAAAATCGAAATCTCAATCTACTGTTTATATTCAGCAGATACCACCGAAATTACAATAATTACCGATAAATACGTTTTCCTCTCTAAAGTGAATGTCCTGTTTATTGATTGCCCCGGTTCTTCATTTCGTAATTATGTCACATTCATTTTGGAGTTCCATTCTCTCAATTTTAGGAAAACTCACTTGAATTTCTATTTTTGATCTAAATCCTCATTAAATATGTTGGGGGAAATGTTTATAGTGTGATTTTATTTTTTTCAAAACATTCGTTTTGGTAATCTTCCCTTCAGAAATAAAGCCGCTGTTGTTTTAGCTTTAAATAGCATATGATATATATTTATTGTTCACTTTGTTAGCCGAGTTGTTTATGATGAACAAAATTTAATATTTTACTCCTAAGCATTTTTAACTTTATTAAAGGAGTATATATTTATTGCGAAAAGACATCAAACTCACATACTCTTACTATAAATTATTGATAAACTCATAGTCAATGCAGAAAAAAACAAAACTAGCTATCGTATTAACACGCATTGCCTTCCTCCCCATTTTACCTCTTCTGTAGAGCTATAGACTCCCTGGCAATCTTGATAAATAAAATACAAAGTAGTCGTTTTTTTTATATGTGTCTTTGACTAATGGAACTTTGTTTATTATTAAAGTAAGTTTTCCTCCTCCATTATTGTGTAAACATAATTATTACTTTAACTATTAGCATAGTTAACGTTTTCATAATATGTCTTTACCCAGAATGCAGGGATACCTACCTCAACCTCGATAAATCTTTACGATCTTCAGGACACAGATGTACGCGTCAGATTGTGTTTACCTGCTTCATTCACAAAATCAAAACCATGGTTGTTATTCTTGTAATTTTAAAAATTTTAAAGCTTCCATTTCATCTAATATACAATGTTAATTCAATAACTTTTCTCAGGAATCGGTCGCTTCTGAATTTGTGTATTACTGGACCCACAAAGGCTATACAAGGTACTGACAGTATCACACTTGTTCATATATGTACTCATATATGTGCTGTAGAACTGTTAATAATAAAATATTTAGGTCTGATATTAGCAATCATAAGCATTCGTAATAACAAAGTTTAATAAGTCCCACTATCTAAAAATAATATGCTCTTAAGCCAATTAGGTGCTACAAACCTGGAATATAACGTTAGGTCAACGTGGAAAAATAAAGTAAAGTACGTAATTTCTGTAATAAATAAAAACCATAACCTTGTAAAAATAATTTGTAACACTTGTATATTTTATTTATGGTATATTAGTGTGTGTTTGTGTGTGTATCTGCCTTGTGAATATTTGAAATGGGTGAGAGGCAAACCAGGTTAAAATGCAACTACCGCTCAGTAAATTAGAAGTAAAAATAGGCCACCACCATCATGATCTAAGGCTACACCTTGTTTGATAGTGGCAACCATTGTGTTCATACGGGAGCTGCTCTTTTCATATTGCTATCCCGAAATCCCTAATATTTCCCCATGGTACGAACGAGTCGGTAGAATTTCGGGCAGAGGTTTCCCGTTGCCTGCTGTCCTAGTCGGAGCTGCAAAATTTAGCAGTTGTGTTACGTTCCCAATTACCACAAGACTGCCTGGTATTATTCCTATAAACCAGAATCCCTGATTCATGGACTGCAGAAAAAATAGGTAAAGTAAAAATAGGTAAGGGAGTAAAGTAAAAACAATTACAGTAAAAATAGTTGAAGGTGTTAAAAAAAATACACTTGAGAGCCTACACCTACGAATACTTTGTAAGATACCACTAGAGTGAAAGAGAAAACATTAAAAATGTATTACAAACACATGCGCACCCACTATATAAAGTGTACATTTTTAAAATGGGTGTCTCTCACTCTTGAAAATACTACCGCAACACACTGACCTCCATTTCCACTTTATTCAAATGACATCGTTCCAAGTTACAGCCTGTTTCCTCTCGTATTATAGTACCTTTAAACCGTGCTCATTTATTATGTATGCTACATCTATAGAAATAAAGGCCTTTTAAACTTTTATTTTTTTCTACTTAATATGTTTCCCCCTTTTTTGTGGTAAACATAGAAATCACTAATAAACACTAAGCTTTATATCAAAGAATATTCCTACTTTATACAATTGCTTATAGTTGAGAGGAATTATCTATTGATAACGACACTACTCAGTTAAATAAATTCCTTTCTTCCGTATACCTGCTCTTTCTCATTTCTACTTTTTAGCTTGTGGTTTTCAACTAAGTTATAGGTTTAATAGTTGTTCTAGGTTTATATGCTATTGGTTTGAGTTGTTTTTTAAAAAAGTCTGTTATTCAGTATGTAAAATGTTACGTATTTTTAGAACCTTTAGTAGTTAATTTTAGTAGATCATTCTTAAATTGTAACTGTTGACTGCTAACTAGTATGCTTGAAAGTGATGACTGGTTTTCGTTGATATTTATTAATATTTTTTGTTTTCTTTATTCTACCTTTAAATTGTATTTTTATTAGGTTTGTGTTGTTTATATATATATATATATATATATATTTCTGTTAACGCTCTCTTATTTCTCCTTTTCCGTATCTCAAACATTAAGCCAGTAAAATGTAGTTTTTTTTTTCATCTTCAGCGAACCCCCATCTCGGTTCAACTACTACCCAATACGCTTGATTCGAGCTTAAATGCCAAATATTATTTTCATTCTTACTTCACTGCATGAGAAACGTAAAAATATATTAAATGTCACTTGATCAATTTACCTTTTACGTTCAAGATTCCAAACATTTTAATTGATCAAGACAATATTCTTAATTTAACTATGACAAGCAATACTCAAGACATATAATTATGTCCAAAATCGCCCCAGAAAGCGAGGGCGGCTCGTTTATTATGAAACGGATCGAAAAGTGTTAAAGAAACAATATTTTTAAACACTGAATGTTCAATAATTGTAGTTAATTATTTTTTTAACTCGAATATTAACCGTGTTATTCGTATTTTATTTTTGCTTATTACCGTTCAGCCCCTCTTCTACCCCTACGATTTTGTACTTGATGGTACGGAGTTACTTTGAGTCACTGAACCAACCTTTCCTAGCTTAAATTTTAAGTTTGTCTTACTTAGTCTTCTTACGACTATAAATATATAATATACTATTGGGAAAAGATCTCCAGGGTTTCATCCAAGCAAGAGAAATATATGCTTAGTTTATGCAGGCAATAGTTCTTGTCATTATTGCAATGTCCTGTAATGTACCTCGCAAACATCCTAGTTCTGACATTAGTTAAATTTAAATAATAAGAGAAAAGAAGACCATCTACATAAAAGAAAGTAAGAAATAAATTTTCCAATCATTGTATCAATTACCCGATAATGTGAAGCTAATTAGTTAGCACAAATTTCATTAATATCAATGAGTAATGATAATTAATTAACAATTCATTTTACTGGTTGCAAGTCATTTGCAACAATGTGATTATTACTATTGGCTGAAATAATATATTACTAAACATATCAATATTTCCTTCTAATGTAATTATTACCCTGTAACTTTATATAAATTCCCCTCTATTTCCCTGCTCCCAGGAGATAGGAATAAATTAACTTTTGTCTATGAGAAAAACATGCAAATAGTATTGTAAAGCCGATAGGCTTTCATTCGGTACGGTGGAGGATAATTTTCTTTATCGGGGCAATACATGTGCCCTTATCTTAATTAGGTATTTAAACCAACCATAACTTATTTAAATAATGACTCTCTCTCTCTCTCTCTCTCTCTCTCTCTCTCTCTCTCTCTCTCTCTCTCTCTCTCTCTCTCTCTCTCTCTCTCTCTCTATCTCTCTCTCTCTCTCACACACACACACACACACACACACACACACACACACACACACACACACACACTCTCATCTTTCTTTTGCGCCTCATCACTTAACCTCTCTGAAACCATCAACATTAACTATATGCCAGTCTTTGATTAACGAATTGCAATGAAACTACTTTGCTTGGCTGTAAAAAATAAGTAAACATTAAATTTAAATTCAATTTCTACTTATTCTGAGTTTATTGTGGGTGGTGTATATTTTTCAAATTATTATTATTTTTTTTCTTATGGTATGTTATTAGTTTACACCCACTTTATGCTAATTCGTCTTACAGGACGGGTTACCTACAGGCAGGCCACCATTTACTAGCCAGGGTGGGACTTTGGATTTTATTTAATTAGTTCGTCACTATATTAATTCCCATTGTCCAGGTGGGCATCGAACCCAATATTCTACGTTTATGGAGTGAATTATATTAAACGTCTTAACTCAAAAGGCTATCCCTGAGCCCCTTATTTTAATTTTGACGTGAAAAACGACGAATATTTCTTGATTACATTAAAATAATAATTAGACATTTTAATGACCTGTTGACTTTTTGGCGTGAGTGGGTGAGAGTTTATTCGTCTGCTAATGAACATCAAGTACATCTACTATTACGTTTTGTTGAGTCCTAAACCTTCATTAATTTAGTTTAATTTATCACAGAAAACAATAACAATTAATAATATCAATTGCTTCCATCAGCATGTGGTTTACATCAATATAAGAATACATTTATTTTAGTTATTTATCAACGTCCACTTTTTGCAACTATGGCTAATCGGGACGGTTTATCTACAGGTTACCACCCTATTCTAGCCAGGGAGGGACTAAGGATTTTATTTAATGAATTCTGTCACTAAAAAATTCCTATTGCCCAGGGCGGGAATTGAACTTGTCACTCCAGCTTTGTCATGCGAGATAAAGTTCAACGCTTTAACTCACATGTCTAAGAATACATTTTACATTTACTTTGAAATTCACATTAACTTATAAGCCAGATGATTTGGTTGACTTAGAACCCAGGGCATTCAGTGTATTAGCAGTACATGTCCTACACTAGGGATTTGGGGTTGGATCGTTTATAAAATCCTATTTGTAAACATTTTTTGGGATCCCATTTCAGATAATGTTTTCATTTCCCTCCCTTTCAGGAAGCAAGGGAGAATTTATGACTCGCAGTATTTCACGACGATAAAGAAATGTATTCCCAACCTTCAAGTCTGAAAGATTTTAAAAACTGTAGCCATCAAGTTAAACTAAAAACAATGTAGTCCAGTGTTTACTTCAGTTCCCAAAAATGTTTTACGTTTAGGATATTGTTGCTCTATGAAATGAGTAAACTTAACTCACCGTACGTTTACAAATTTCTTATTTTTTGTTGTTTAACATCTAATCGATAAAACGTCCATGAGATTTTCTTCTTCTATTCTCAAAAATTCTGATTAATTCGCAATTTATTCTGTTTTCTATTGAATATCCCCTTTAATAGCATCAAAGATTTCGGGTCACCGTATTTTCATGATTTTAAATCCCCATTTCGTGTTGACATTAAAATTTATGCTGAAATGAAGGACGAAATGCTTTTCAAAATCATACAAATGTACTTTATCGATAAATCCTTACAATCTACTGTAACATTAAAACCTGTATTTCTTCGTTCCAGTGATGTGGTTTCGTTTTCACCCATTCAGTATGTTTAGTTGTTATTTACCAAGTTTCAGTTTCTAATACTTCTCTTTAGGTTCTAAATGTCCATTAATTCTAAACGTTTTTAAAGAATAACTAGCTTTATCAGCGCGAATCTATAAAATATGTTTAGCAATAATAACCTTTTTAAAATGCTAAATAAGAAATTGATCTAAGGTACAAATAGATATTTATTTTGTCAGAGGCTTTAAGCAAAGAACGGCAGAAGTATGTAAAAAATTAGACCACTTTATCGAAAAGTTTGAATTCTGGATGAAACTACAAGGAAGATAAAAAGGTAGAGGATTTGATAATGTGTTTCCATGACTCAGGTGAAGCCAACACTTATTAAATTAGAAGTGTAGTATGAAAAACACTCGCTAAAGATATTTATACTTACTGAATGTCTATCCTTCTGACTTATTTTAAATCTGACGTCATCTGGAGTTAGTGTTGAGAGCTCTCCTATCAACCCAACACATGACCAAGTGTCAAAATCCCTAGGTCAGAAGGGTGACTACTTGAGAGCCTAGAATTAGAAATAGAAACTCAATTTGGATGATTATATTGTAGGAAATGAATAGATATTGGTTCCAAGTACTCTCTTATTCTAAACTTCTAACAGGAAGCTTCCAATGATGAAATTTGATGGACTATGCAGACAATATTGATGTTGAGCTGACGGACAAGAGAAGAAAAAATCATTCTTCTTATCAAGAGCAAAATCATTAATGTACATTAAGTTAGTTGAATTTTTAATGCACTTTGTTTCAAGAAGTTCTTAGAGCATTTTAAGTTGAAAGAATCGTTGAGAAAGCTTAAGCCACTACTAGAAAGATCTTTACATTTATCGCCCTGCGTATACAATGCCACAACTAGGACTTGACCCATATTGGTCTACAAAAATCAGAAGAGAAAAATGCAGGAGGGAGAACTCAAATCGACGGATAGTTGGGCTTATACCGCTTTGAAACACTGCTGATAACTTGAGGAAAACTTGAGAAGCAGATAAAATCCAGAAGGATCAGGAAAGATGGAATTAAACTTGAGAAGGGTTCTACATGGCGAACTCAGATATAAAAGTGACTGATCACTGGGGTCACCAAATGATGATTTTGGGGAAGGATGTCAGGGGATTTTCTAGTACTGTAAAGAATGAGGTAGGTGTTGGGTTGGTTTCCATAGTAACTACTAATTAATGTATAACGACTTAAAGTAGGTAATTTGAAATGATTTAATACAGTAGCTAACAAATACAAGTCTATCCCCTGTAACTAGGAGCAGGAAGTTGCAAATTGTCAACAGTTTCATTTGATTATTTTTGAGGTAAGAGAAAACTATTGGCACTGAAATTTCTGAAGTTAATATTCGTTGCAAGAAACAAGATTATTTAAGACTAGCTCAGATACCCGGCTTCGCCCGGGAATTCATTTGAAGCTGAATGGTGATGGTATTTTTTAGCAGGCTTTACATTGCACAATATTTTGACATTTACCCGTCCCAGTGTTTAGGATTGATACCCGTCGTTGCCGGTGATTTGCTAATAATAGAATTATTTGTTCGATAATTCTTCACAGTCTTCGATATTTTTATATTTCCCGTTTCTTATACATGTAAATATGGTGAATTTTTATTTCAGGCCTCCCTTATAACCCCCCTCCCGTTCGAACCAAAAATTTTAATATAACTTATAATCATGGAAGAATTAATGCTAATTGACATACCGAGTTTTGTTAAGTTCGGTTCAGCCGTTAGTGCCCGCTAAAGTTTTAACGTATAACTCACTTACACTTAGGTATACGACAAAAGTGTATATAACAAAAGTTACTCCAAATAACAAAATAAACAACTTTTGTTATGTTTATATTTGCGGAAAAACCAATAGGAAACGAAATATCGCTATTTTTAATTTCAGGCTTCCCTTATAACCCCCACTCCTGCCCGTCCATAGAAATGTTGGTATGGCTTATTATAATGAAGGCCTCACTGCTAATACACATAACCGAGTTTTTTTTAGTTCGGCTGAGTCTTTTTTGGCAAATAATATTGTTGACTCCGCTATAATTTTTAGCGTATAAAACACATTTAAACTTCGGTATACGACAAAAGTGTATATAACAAAAAGTTACTCTACATAACAAAATAAACAACTTTTGTTTATGTGCATATTTTGCCTTGAAAAAAAACCAATATAAAACGAAAATATCGCTATTTTTAATTTCAGGCTTCCCTTATAACCCCCACCCCTGTTTGTCTCAGATAAAATTAATATAGCCTAAATTCTAAGTTGGGTTAGTTGTAATATACATACCAAGTTTCATAAAATTCGGTTCAGCCGTTTATGCGTGAAAAGGTAACAAACAAACAAACATACACGAAAGAAACAAAATGCAGATATGGTGTCTATGACATGTGAAACGAAAAGTTATCGTGAAATTTCGCGGAAAAAATCAATGTACAGACAGAGGTTACAATTTTATATATATACTAGCTAAGGTACACCGGCTTCGCTCGGGAAATCACTTGAGGCTGAACGATAATAGTATTTTTTTTTTTTGAGCAAGGCTTCAGTGTTTACTACACTCCCGTCTGGGCGCATTGTTTTCCCGTCCGGGTCAGGCAGGCGGCTTACAGAAAAAAAAAATTGTTAATTCAAAATAAATTGAAAATAAGCCCCTAATTCATTGTTTTCCGTGAGGGTCAGGCGGGCGACGTATAGATGAGAAATTTTAATTTTGAAGAATAAATAAAAATGTGTTCTGGCTGAACTATCTCTCTCCACTTTTTAACTCACCTTCTTGAATACTTCAAACTATAATCGTGGGATAGCATTTATTAAAATTAAATATCCTCTATAATGAAACTTATTTCCTGTCAAAAACCAATCCGAGCTCGTATAGTTTTAAGCATAGTTTTGTAATTAGATTATATTCGTAATAGTAGAGCGTTGTGGAAATCATTTCACAGGAAATAGGTTAACTCAATTAACTGTTTAGGCTCCGGCCTCCTTCCGCTCCAGCATCTCCAATAGTTTTCCTTAAAATATTGAATTCGAAGTATTATTTTAATACATTTATCTAACTGATGGAATTAAATATTAGTATTACCCTAAAAATTAAATTTCATTTATATTCAAAAATATAGGTGAGGGGGAAGAGAACGTAGTCCTCCCTGCAAAATAAGTAGTACTTTAAATCATATCGAATTTAAATGGATATTGTCTTTTTTCATAATAGCATTACCATTAACGTCTAATTGTTATGATGGTACATATTTGTTTCAATAACATCAAGTTATTGGAACTAAGATATATAATAGCAGAACCAAAGAAGGTATGATCCCATAACTTCCGCTATCACTCTTTGTGCCAATCCAGCTGACTTTGTTTTAAATAATACATTATACAAATTAAATAACGGAAATGCTCTTTATAGTTTACATTTCTATTGGAAATAAATAGCAATGTTATTTTCTAGGAGAAATAAATAAATGAGAAGGGACGACGGGATATATATAACCTCACTAATCCGAATCATATATAGAGTTATCATATGTGACTAAAACATAAAATCTTTTGTCCTAATATTCATTCATTAAAAAAACACTTAAATAAGCACCACTAATAAAATTAATGACTCCCGCTATAGTTTTAGCGTATATCCCGTGTTTACTTCATTTTACGAGAACATAGATGAATGCAAACAAAAGTTACACTAAAATAATAAAATAAACAACTTTTATGTGCATGTTTGCCGAGAATCTAATAGGAAACGAAAAATCATAAATTTTCATTTCAGGCCTCCCTCATAACCCCCACTCTCGTCCGGGCGTAAAATAGTTTAATATAGCTTATAATCATGGAAGAATTAATGCTAATTCACATACCGAGTCTTGTTAATTTCGGTTCAATCGTTAGTGCCCAACAAAATTTGTTGGCTCCCGCTTTAGTATTTAGTGTAAATCTCGTTTATACTTTGTTATACGACAAAAAGTGAATATAACAAAATCTTACTCTAAATAACAAAAATAAACAACTTTTGTCATGTGCATATTTGCAGAAAAACCAGTAGAAAAAACCGAAATACCGCTATTTTTAATTTAAGGCCTCCCTTACAACCCCCACTCCTGCCCGTCCCTAGAATTGTTGGTATAGCTTATGATAATTAAGGCGTCAGTGCTAATACACATACCGAGATTTAATTAGATCAGTTCAGTCTTTTGTGCCAAATAATATTGTTGACTCCCGCTATAGTCATTAGCGTATAACTCATTTAAAACTTTGTAATACGATGAAAGTGTTTATAACAAAAGTTACTCTAAATAACAAAGTAAACAACTTTTGTTATGTGCACATTTGACAAAAAACCAATAGAAAACGAAAATATCGCGACTTTTAATATCAGGCCTCCCTTATAAAAAAAAAAAACCCCACTTCTGTTCGTCTCAGAGAAAATTAATATAGCCTAAAGTCTAAGTTGGGCTAGTAGTAATAACATACCAAAGTTTCATAAAATTCGGTTCAGCCGTTTATGCGTGAAAAGGTAACAAACAAACAAACAAACAAACAGACACCAAAGAAACAAAATGCAGTTATGGTGTCTATGACATGTGAAACGAAAAGTTATCGTGAAATTTCGCGAAAAAAATCAATGTACAGACAGAGGTTACAATTTTATATATATATAGATATGTCATTTTGTGTATGAGATATAATTTATGTAATTAAAATTAATTTAAATATTATTGTCTACATTATACAACAAATGTTAGGATTTCATTTGCGTACTGAATTAATAATATAAAATACTCATAAAATACCTACATTAGCAGAAGGGGAGTGGGAATCAAACCTATTATTTGAAATCTATTTGGAGTCAATATTTGCAAATATCTTAAAACTATTTTTTAGCCATGAGATATGACGAGCTATCATTGAATAATTTTTAACATTTTCTAATAACATTCCCAATTTATTATGGTGTGTTAACTAGTAAACACGAAATTGCCGTGTGTGGGAGTTGCTAAGAGCTGATAGCATTAAGAACAATTTCCAGGTTAATTTCCATCGTAAAGTTTCAGGTCAGGAGCACTTCTAATATTCAATAACCTTTGCTAATGAATCTAACACAATTACGAGCAACATTTTAACTCCATTACCCTTCCACCAGTTTCATGAATTACCCGAGCCTTCAAGATATCAAATACTTCTATTTGAAAAAAAAAAAAATCGGGGAACAAAATGTATCTGGTTTATTCAACTCCTGATGAATTTCCAACATTTCTCTCCAAACTCATGATTTAATGAACAATTGAATGATAGTAAACAACGCTAAATCAACAGAACTTGAATGAATATATTGAACAGAATGTACGGCCTGATAAATCAACAAGTTAATTAAATTGCTCCCAACTCTCACCCTGGGAGTTATTACATGAACTGCTATGCCTCTTTTCTGAAGCTTTTCTCGAAGCAGTGTTATTCAGTTTAACCAAAAATGAACTAAGCGCGAAAATATTCTGCCATAAGCATTAATATTGAAAATTATTTTAAACATACTAGACATGAGATGTGCCTAATATAAGGGTTTAGACCAGGAGCAAACCTCGTCTTAGCTGATTTCCCTTGAGGAACCTCAACATTTTGAACTATTTACTCTCAACGTGTGACAACAACCAAGGATTACTGGTAGTTAAGCTACCTAGGTAATTTAAAAAAGCTTTCCATTCATGATATTCCTAACACTTTTACAAGAAAACTATAATAATTGTAACTGTCTCTTTTTATTTGTACCTTAAAATAAATTGTAACTGTATGTCTATATTTAATTACAGACTTTTAGTCCTTCTTGACTAATTTTACGAACTAGCTTTGCCTCGAAGAGAAAGATCTCAAGAAATCAAAAGATTTACTAGTATAATATTAAAATAGGAGCAGGAATATACTGTAAACTAAATAACATTTCCCATCCCTTTTTCTGGCCAACATGTTCCTTTTCTCTCGCCTGAGCCATAACATTGTACGCGTAATAATGAAGGTTTTAGTAAAAATAAACTATAGTTTCTCACAATTATTCTACTCTATATCCTAGTGTTTATATGAAAATTGTACCAGATTTATTGAAAAAGATTAATAACAGAGCAGCCTTCATACTAGATTGAACGATAAGGGGGACCAAGATTAAACTTCAAAGAAGTATTTTTAAGATAAATGTGAAAAACATTATCAAGAAGTCCGTGGATTATTGTTTGGAGGTAGACTGACAAATCCGAAATGCGCGAGCTGTAACGATGAGGATAGAACAGACAGAAGACCGCCAACTCACCGAGCTCTTTATTGTGGATTCACTTGGTATAATCAATAATCAGTTCTAAAGGCAGTTTTAATAAAAGTATGATCATTTATTAGTTAATGTGCTCATTCTGATCCGTTTTGTTTCATTGTTAGTTTAAGTATTAATTTTAACCTTTTTAATTTTATTTAATTATTCAACTTTTACACGTAAAATTGTTCCATTACTGGATGGAATTAATGTCTATAGATGGGATTGATTAGAATGCTTCGTGTAGGAACAACTCATTTTAATTGAGGAGCTTCCATTTTTTAATAAAGTGTTCTCCCTCTCCACCCCACTCACTCTATCTTTCTCTCTCATCAAAACGAATGAAAAAAAATACTCGTAGAATGCAATTTGACCAGCAATATATTTTATGTATCATTCTTTTAATATTTTAGATATTTTCGTTAGTTATTTTCCCAGTTCTGAAAACCCCAAAAGTTCTTGATTCTAGATCGTCTATATGTATCAAAACTATAATTATTGTGAGTGGTAACGATCGATTTGAAAAATTTAATGCAGTGCAGCCAAAGCATACTTCATATTGAAAGTTCTATCTTTATTATTATCTGCTGGAGGATATTTGAAGATAATTTGTAAAAATTCGTGATTCCATGGCCAATTCTAATGAGGGAAATTTACTTAAAGGCGACTTCAGGTCAATTATCTAGGACAAAAATTTTCTGAACAAAGTTTTACCTCTTTCCACTATGCAATTATAACGCTCTTATTTCAAGGGAGAGAGTAGTTATCTCAATTACAATTTTGAAATCAGTGCACTCAATTTTCAAGGTGAAGAATCATACAAGTATTCAGCAACCGAAAACGATATTAACAGTTGTTCCATTATTAAAGACAAAGTTGAAAAACTCTTCCATTTATAAATTAAAAGTTTTCTCCATTATTGACGTCCCAATTAAAACTGTATCAATTGTAAATCAAACTAATCCTAACAAACTCCATTACCTCTCTATAAATAAAACTAGATTTTTACTACTCTAAGCTCTGAACAGAGATTCAGATAACATTAATCGAATTATATATATATATATATATATATATATATATATATATATATATATATATATACATTCCCGACAATACCATATACCTAATTGGGTGCGTGCGTATTGAAAAGTTGCATGTTCTTCTTATAGTTATTCTGAACAACTCATCGTTTACTAGTTCACCGTTATCCTTAGTTATTACTATTGGTAAAATAGCATGGGCGGAAGTCTGTTGTAATTCAATAGAGGATTCTTTCTTTAGTCTTGCTAATAGCATGATCACAAAAAAGGTGGCGAGTGGTTGCAGAAGGGAGAAATTAAAAAAAAAAATAGCAAACATCTCAGTACTTATTCAAGATATAGAAGACTTGTAAAGGACCTTTCATTGTTTATAATAAAATGGTCTATAAATTGTGTTCGTGTCATTTTTGATCTGTTATATTCGCAACAAAAACATCGTAAGCCACTTTCAAATGACATGAACCATGACACTTTTATACTCCAGTTTTTACTGAGTATAAACCTCCCCCATAATAATAATATGTTTTTCTATTTTTTTTAGATGATGTCCTTAGGAAAGAGTTTTATTGGAGAGTAGCTGGCTATTTGCTTCAGCAGTCTGGTTTGTTTTTATATTGTTTATTTCCAATAGCTCTCTGGTCATCTTCTGCATGAAAAATGTAAAGAAGTAGCCAGCTACTCTATAATAAAAACCAAGATAGTCATTATGATTTTTTTTTGCTGTGTGCCTGTAATAATATAATAAGTTTTATTTATATATGACTATTGTCTTATTTGTAGGCCGAGGAAGGTAAAACGGAATTATCATTGGTCCATTTCACGTTAACAAATCCAGAATGGGTTCCACCGGGTGATGCTGGAGGATTTGTTTCTGGATTAAGAGAAGAAGCAAGGAAACAACTCATGCAAGAACCAGCATTGTCACTATCTTCATTTGCCACTGGGGTATTTCTAATTACTACTATTTTTAGCAGATTTCCCTTAAGGGAAATCAGCTATTGAGGTTGTACTCATGACGGAATTTTCGAAATTTTTCTTCAAATGTCCATCGATCCTACCCAGGAGATGACGAAAATGATGTCCGTTCAAATCTGTATATATATATATATATATATATATATATATATATATATATATATATGTCTGTTACCACTCTAGCGGTCGCAATTTTTGTTTGATCGTTACCAAACTCGATATTTAGTCGTTTTATGTAAAAAGAAAGATTAAGTTCGTTAACGGCTGAAATCGGACCAGTGGGTGGGGGGGGGTTTAGAGGGGAGGATTTTCGAAAATTCGAAATATCTCCGTTACTATACGTCGGACAGAAAAATTGTACAGAATCAATCTTATTGCAAATTAAATTTACTATAAATATTGTTATATACATTTTTCTCTATCTTGAATATTAACCGAGATATTTGCATTTGTATTCTGCGTGTGGTCACCAGTAGGCTATGTTCTGACTTTCCGCCGAGAGCTCTGGCGGCCGTTTCCATAACTATTCGTCCCTCGTGAATAGGTTTAGAGGTTAGGTTAACTGTTTTTTGGGGCTAGAAACTACTGGGTTATTACGCCCTAAATAATGTTTTAGGTTTAGAGGTTTCTTACTACTACAGTTGTTATTAGGCAGATTTCTCTATTGTAAAACTTCACGTGGGAAATCTGCTTAGTTTACGCAGGCCCTGCGTGACGGACTTTTTTTTTTGTAACAGTAACAAAAGTAACATTCTAAACATTTAATGTACGAAAAAAATGTTGTTCTTTAACATCCATTTTACGCTACTATTATTAATTGGGACAGATTACTTATAGTACCACTTTTATCTAGACTTGGTGAGCTTAAGGATTTTATTTAGTGATTTCATCACTAAATATGTTTTCAATGCTCTCTTGGATATAGAACTGATGGTTCTAGGTCTATTAAGATTGCATGGGTAACCAGAGCTCCATTATTGTATGATGATTATTATTGCATTATTTTAGAAATAGTCTTCATCTATGATTTTAAGTATAGGTGAACAGTCTTTGGTCATTCACTTCACTAGATTCAATCACGAGTAGTTTTAATTTGTTTTTGAGTGGCATTGTTTATGCGAAAAGAAATTAAAACTAATCTGCTGTATAAGAGTTCTCATTAAAACATGCTTTGTTGTTTAGCACTGTGCCCAAGATTTTTGTTGTCACTAACCTTATTTTTGGCTGGTTGGTTATGTAGAATATCATTTTAAATAAGGTATTTCAGCAGACATTCTATTTCCCAAATAGTATTTAACTATTTCAAAAGTGTTTCTTGTTTTTTTTTATAAAAGATAAGGACCTCTATATAAAGAAAATGATTATAT
This sequence comes from Riptortus pedestris, assembly GCA_019009955.1. Classification (NCBI taxonomy): domain Eukaryota; kingdom Metazoa; phylum Arthropoda; class Insecta; order Hemiptera; family Alydidae; genus Riptortus; species Riptortus pedestris. The sequence continues at coordinate 55,113,329 of CM032229.1, forward strand.
TTTTAGTTGCTGATTGTAATAAATAGTTCGTCATGCAGGTATTGCTTAACCAAAGCAGATTTCTCACGTGCTGGAACGAAACGTTATTTCAATTCACCTGTCACTCAGCAATAATCCTGTGTGAAACCAAAAAATTACAGATAACTCTGTTAATTTTCGAGTTAGAGAAAACATGTCCAGAACAATAGTTATAAGAAGCCATTCAAGGAAGAGAGGAAGATTTCAAGGAAGCCATGTAGTGTTTACATCAGGTTTTGTTCTAATTTATTATGAAATTAAATTGTTTATTAACGCCCCCCTTTTTGCCAGTAAGGCTAATTGGGACGGGTTATCTACTGGTTACCACCCTCTTCTGGCCAAGGTGAAACTGAGGATTTTATTTAATGAATTCCGTTACTTAATAAATTCCTTTGCCCAGGCAGGAATCGAACTCGCCACTCTAGGTTTACCATGTGAGATTAAGGTCATGCTTTAACTCAAATGGCTAACCTGAGCCCCTAATTTATTACGAGAAAACAATTTAAAGTAATGTTTTAATTAATGAAATTTAAATATTATAGAAATCATACTCATTTATAATTATTAATGTTATAATGCATAATATTTTTATTTTTTTATTGTTAGGTCAGTAATGAAGTATGACCATTAAAAGTGTTGACAAATCGTTTTATCCATCAGGACCTGCATAGTAGGGCCTCTACAGCATCGTACCTTGTAGTCTCTTAAAGGTGAACTTCCCCCTTAGAAATTCTACTATGAGATAAAACATCCCTGTCTAATGAGTGAGCCAATGGGCTTCACATTTGCATAACATATATATGCTATTTAGGTCGTTTAAGACAACACAATTTACGAAAACGTCATACCCAAGGTCTCCATAATCTAAAATTTCCAAAATTCTGGAATTTCACGGAAGCATTATTTTCTCTTCTGCCTTCTCATACTTGAAATTCTAGATAAAATATTCATTGCTTTTGATACATTTGGTTGTAGGCTAAGTGAGTTAATACTGAAATCAATAAAAATGTCATTAACTCAGTTTAACATTGAGACCAGTAAATACTTATACTTAAAATGTATAAGAAAATTTCATTAACAAGTCGTGTTCCTCTATCCAATTCATAATACCAGAAGCATTGAAATCTTATCTCTTCTGTAAAGTCATCCTCCCCTTGTTTGGATTTTCGCCAATAACGAATTTCATCTTTAATTTTACTTGACACGATTAAATATTGATTTTGCTAAATAGCTAGTAAAATATAAATTAATTTTCTGCAAAACGTATCAATGGAAACATTGTAATTCGTAGGTATATGGAAATAGACACAAATGGAAAATCCTAATAGATGGACTGATTGAGTGTTCTCTCTCAGTACTACAAGTTAGTTAAACCACAGGCAGCCATTTTATTAGCAGATTTCCCTTAAGAGAAATCAGCAATTCAGGTCGGACTCATGCGCGATTTCCAGAAAAATGTACACAATTGTCCATCGATCTTACATAGGAGATGACAAAAATGAGGTCGGTTTAAAACTATACGTAGACGATATATATATATATATATATATATATATATATATATATATATATATGTGTGTGTGTGTGTGTGTGTGTGTGTGTGTGTGTTTGTGCATCAGTTAACGTCGAAAGTTTGGTTTGAACGGCACCAAACTTGATATTTAAACGTTTTATGTGAAACTAAAGATCAGGTTCGTTAAAGACTGAAATCAGAGAAGTGAGAGGCGGATTTATAGGGGGAGAATTTTGAAAATTCAATAACTTGTATTGAACCAATTTGACTGCAAATATGATTTTCTATAAATTTTTTGTTGTATAATTGTTTTCTCTATCTTCAATATTAACAGAGATATCGGATTTCTTTTTATTTCAGCCTTCAGTAAGCTTCCACGTCAGTCATCTCACTTGAAAAATAAGAGATTATACCATGAAACGTCTTTTTCAACGGACTTTTATTATGTGAGATTCATGCAAATAGTTAGTGTCAAATTAAGATTTTATTTACCGCCTACATCTACTCATCAGATGTTTGTTGTTGTTGGAAATAGAGAATATATGCTGAGATGAGATCTGTAATGTGTCATTCCAGGGTGGGGTAAATCTGCTTAGTTGACGCAGCCCCTGGGGGACGGACTTTTAATATGTTATACCAAAAAAAAGTGAATTTTGTGGTAAGCGTGGTTACGATCAATTAATATAATACAAAAAATTGTATTTAAAGTATGTTTAGGTGGCTCTTTATGTAATTAATTATAAATTTAAAAAGTAAGTTCTTGTCTCGAGGTTCATGATTTCAATTAAATATTCTTTTGATGGAAATCATTTTTTTACTGGAGTCTAAAAGACTTGTTTCGCAATATAAGCTCTTTAGACTCAAGTGAATATTTGGCGTCGGTGGTCATTCGTCATTCAAATGATCCTGACAAAAAAATCCACATATGATACAAGCTTCAAAAAAAAACTTATCTGTGAAAAGATAAGCCTAAGTGAGGTTCGTACAAGGGCCAAGGTGCCAATGCTCTAGGCTCTGATGTGTTAGTAATGTCTGCTTTTAGTGGAGTGAAAGAGACGGTACTTGGCTTTTTGCCTGACTCAAAGCCTGGCAAAATATTTATGTAAGAGTGACTCTGATGTGATGACCACTTGAAACCCGCCCCATCGACCTCGCTCCCTTCAAAGGCACCGCCTGATAAATGGAAAATTCTATCTGCTGGATTTTTTGCGGGCTTCTCATGTTTGGCGTTCGGGACCCTCGTTATTTTAGGTCCCTAGCCTAAAATGAAGTATATTGTTCCCTATATACGGTAGCCCGGCTCGGAAAAATGAGAATTATTAATTTTTGGAGTGATATCGAATAGACAGACATTTTTCTAGCAACACAGTGAGAATTAGATATATCAACGTTAACAAGTTAGATATAATATTACGTACTAAATCTCTATATAACAGATTAATTATTACTAATAACACTAAATGTCAAACACCTTTCTGTAAAACTGCAAGCTCTGTAATCTGCAATCTGTCTTGCTATAGTAAATACTATTACTAATAGCAACAACTTCTGTTATTAGCTTTATTATTACGATTACATCCAACAAAGAGGCCTTTGATCTCAGCAGTGATTTTTGATCTTTACTAGATGTTAATCAATGACTTTTGTATTAATATGCTTTCTTCCTGGGCAATAGGAATTTGTTATGCTGTATTTCTCATTCTATTCCTTATATTTCCAAAAACAAGAAGCCAACGTAAATAAGATTAAATTTAGGATTTTTAGCTTCTTTTAGTGAAACTCGCATGAGTTTGAGTGCGGGTCCTCAGTTCCTGAAAAAAATTGGTTAATGTTCCAGTTAAAGACATGTATGGAAAACCACGATTATATTAGAATTTGTTTTCTTTTTCAATCATCTATATCACCATTCTTACTTGTTTAAACAGAAAAGTGCGGCCTCTATTTTTATAATTTGTAATGATATCATTATTCCAACCTCGTGGGTAGCTTCGATGAATATTTTATTTTTAAATAATGAGTACAAGTACTGTAATGTGCCGAAGGAATATCTACTGAAGCTAAATGTAAAAATATTGAATTACAATTATTTATAATCTGTTAATAATGCTATCAGTATTTAAGCTAGCATTTAAAAACGTAGCATGCCATTATGGGCCTAACAGTTTTAGGCTTAAATATCCCATTTTTTTTTTAAATTTATTTAGGAAAATCACATGAAGGTGTGAAAAATTTTCCCTGTAAAGGTAGACCCGAAGATTCCCTTGGGTGAGAAGTTGTTAAATTTTAAATAAATAAAACAAAATGTAGATTAAATGGCCTTTATCAGTGATTTACTTCCAATACTTCAAATAGGTCACTATCAGCGAATATCCTATGAACTTTATTATTATTAATTGAACACTTGACAATTGATTGTCGTAGTAACAGGACTTGCTTCTCCTAATTTGCCCGATGTTTTAGCAGATTTCCCTTACGGGAAATCTGCTATTGAGGTCGTACTCATGAAGCGAGTTTTGAAAAATTTCCTTAAAGGTCCATCGATCCTACCCAGGAGATGACGAAAATGAGGTCCGTTCAAAATTATATATATATATATATATATATATATATATTTGTCTGTTAACGCTCTAGCGGTCGCAATTTTTGTTTGATCGTTACCAAACTTCATATTTAAGCGTTTTACGTAAAAAGAAAGATCAAGTTCGTTAATGGCTGAAATCGGACCAGTGGGAGGGGGGGATTTTTGAAAATTCGAAATATCTCCGTTATTATGCGTCGGATTGAAAAATTGTATAGAATCAATCTTATTGCAAATTAAATTTACTATAAATATTGTTCTATACATTTATTCTGTATCTTGAATATTAACCGAGATATTTGCATTTGTATGCATGAGTGTGGTCGGCAGGAGTCGGCTATGTTCGGGACTCTCCGCCGAGAGCTAGTGCGGGCCGTTTCGGTAACTATTCGTCCCTCGTGAATAGGTTTAGATATTTCTTACTACTACTGTTGTTATTAGGCGGATTTCTCTATTGTAAAACTTCACGTGGGAAATCTGCTTAGTTTACGCAGCCCCTGCGTGACGGACTTTTAAAGTTAGCCGACAGTACATTCCGGTTGCTATTTATAAAGCGGGAATAAATTTGATGCAATTTAATTTTATTCCTAAGGAAATTTTTATTCATTCAAATGTCCAACCGAGGAAAGAATTAGTATTTTCTCATGAATTCGAATAAATAAGTTTTTTGTTGATTTGTTACAATAATGTTCGTTACATAGCTTGAAGTAAAAACCTATGTTCAAAACTATATTTTTATGTCTGTTAATGCTCTACTAGTGGTAGCAAGTTTTGTTTTATCGTTACCAAACTCGATATTTAAACGATTTATGTAAACATAAAAATCAAGTTCGCTGTTGGCTAAATCGGATCAGCGGGAAGAAGGGTTTATTGGGATTTCGAAAATATCTCCGTTATTATGAGTCAGATAGAAAAATCGTATAGGAATTACCTTATTGCAAATTTAATTTCATATAAATTTTGTTGGACCCATTTTTTTTGCTAACTTGAATATTAATAGAGGTATTTTTATTTTTATTTTCTCGATATTTCCAGCATCTATTATCGTTTTGAATTCTAATTCTGGGTCATGGTGGTTATGCTTCACTGGAAAGATTCCATTGCCCAAAAATTGGCATTTCACTTTGTAAAGTATTATTACTCACAATTTTTTTTTTTATCCAGAAAGGCAATGATTTCAACGCCAGTAGTTACTGTTATGCCCAGACCACTGGAGCTGTTATGCCCAGCTACTTAATCCCCACACGTTGCTGAGTGTCGGATGCAGGCCCCACCTGAAAACTGTTTAAGATCACCCCTAGTCCAATGAGCAAAGCAATATTAAACGCTTTCTAAAATTATGATGAATAGTTGTTCGTATTAAGGGTTTCTACCAATTATTGCACATAAGAAGCGGAAGCTATTTCACAGAAGTTTTCAGACCGAGATGATTTCCTTTGAAATTAAAGTGAGCCCAGATATCAAAATAATTGACTGGTCCCATTTAGGAATGAGATTCGCTTTATAATCGAGTTACTTCAAATAAAAGCTAACTCAATTTCCATTCAATATAAAATAAATCCTTTGGAGAGCCTCCTTAGGCCCTTCTCAGAATTCAAATCCTTTGGCTCATTGATGTTTTGAAATTGCTACCCGTTCATTCTTAACTTCAATGAATTATCAACGCAAATGGTGATAGTCGACTCACGAACTACCTTTGGAGTCAAGAGGTGAATTCTTGATTATGTATGCACCTAAAGTATTATGTATAAATTACGGTCATTTGTGAATAATATGTTAGCCCTTTCTTATCTACTTTGATAAAGATCATCCATTTTACCTGCCTATTGAGTCCTATTAGGTTTCGGTTGGAATAGTATATCGGAAGATGTTACCCCCCCCCCCAAGGGGGATTCACCAACAAGTAATGGGTCCTATAAAAAATATGAAAAACCACTTCCTTGTAGACGTGACAAATATCCAAAATAAAATCCTTTAGCATCAATATAATTCTTCCATAAATTCGTCAGAATCGAATTCTAGCTTTACAAATCGTTTCGAGTTACCAAATTCAAGATAAATAAATTCTTTACCTCATTTATATATTGGAATACGTATTTTATTGCTGCTTAAGCTCAAAATAAAATAAAATCATTTGGGCAAAACGACAACATGAAATCGGTGTACAAATACATTTATTTTAAATCACTTTTTTTTTCGAGCTTAGTTTCGTTTTTCGGGTATATTCATGAAGACTTCTTTTTGTTACAGTCAGAAATATTTGTTATAAAATGAGTAGTTGGGTTGGATTGTAGGAGTCGACCCTCACAAATAGACAAGAACAAATCCCTTGACGGTGTGTATATATTTTTTAGAACAGCTCAAACGATGTATAAGTTTCACCCTCAGTACGGTTCTGGCTGCCTTGGCATTTTTTTGTTAATTAATTAGTGTTTCCGCTTTATCCATTTTTATTTTCTATTCTTTTTATCGTGTTATTGTCATTTTCGTCCTATGTACAATTTGCCGTATTAAATTTTATTTAGTAAAAGTTTCAAAGCTACCATAAAAGTAAACAATTACTTACTGTGTAAAAGAATAAAATTGTCGGCTGCATTTAGCTAGGTTCTCTCCTCACCACAACTTGTTACTTAAGCATTTGAACTTTTTATTCTGTTGGCTTTGGAGTTTATCTGTTTGCCATACTTCTGCTCCTCACCCAAAATCATTATTATTATAAATTTTATAATGTTTTAACTTTCGAAGTCAACATAGGATTGTTATCATTGCTGAAAAATCAATCATACTTTGAAAGACGTGTTACATTTTGGCAATTGTATGTTTGTAATACACATTCTTAAACTATGATTTTACCAGGAGTCAATGAATATATAAAAATGTAGAGAAAATTAGTAAAACATGAAAATATGTACTTTTTGTCAAGAGGAAATTCCAGCAATATCCTTTAAATACAATATTGGGTTTAATCCTATCGTTTAATTTACCTTTTGAATAAGTCTGACGGAAATAATTAAATTGAGGTAAGGAAAGCCCCGTCCAGTTTCCTTATTAATTTATTAAATTACAATTCGCCATTTCCATATAATTTCTTATTATTTTTTGTATTTTTTTTTAAATTAAACCTCCCTAATGATTTTTCATTCACTCCGAGAATTTACAATTATAACAATCATAAGCATAGAGTTAAAATAGCGAAATTTACAAGCTAGAAAATTCCCTATTGTTCATCAATTAAAGATCAATAACCTTCATTTTATATTAGTTACTTATTATGAACGGCCATTTATAAGACGTAGCAAAAGTATTGTTAATGGTCAGACATAAGTAACAATTAGCTTCTGTCACTCATAAAAAGGTGCAAAACGATTATTATTGGCCATTCACTAGTGAGAAGGTGTAAAATAATTGGTAACAACTCAAAAGAAAGATCAAATGTATAAGTACTCAAAAAAAGTAGTATAAGTGTATGAGTAACTCACAAGAATGCAAAAAAGCATTAGTAATGGTTATTTATAATAAGTGCATGTGTGTCAGTAGCGGCCTTTTTTCAGAAGGTGCAAAAGTTACTGCCACTCATAAAAATGTGCAAAATTACGGGAATGAAATTAATTTTATTCCTTATAAACATAATAAATCATATTAAGAAGAGAAGACGGGATAGTGGTAATGGATGGAACCAATAAGTAGGTACAACAAACACTCATTTTAAGTAGATATAATAAAGTATAGTCTCTAGATAATTTTAACACCGTCGCTCAAGATATTTTATGGTCTTAAATCACCGTAGTATAAGACAGAAAATTTCTTAAGACATTCTTCGTCAGTAATAGCATTACTTCATGTTTGCAGAAGAAAATGAGGAGACTTAAATTTTAAAGTCCCAAGCAACAGGGTCGTACTTAACGACAGAATAAGTCAGTTCAATTACTTCTTAAGCCCTAGATTTTCCGTGAAGCTCCTCTTCTCGTAACTCTTTCCTGAATAGGGTAGTTATGTAACTTGAGTTATAAATTTCCAGGAGGGAATTTCGTCCCCAAGGTATTTGCACTAAGGTAAGAACTAGCTCTCTTTAATCTCAAGATTGGAGCAGTAGTCAGCTTTCAAAGATGCATAGGATAATTAAATGAACCTTTCTAAGAAGAGCTTCAACAATGCCAGGAATGTAGTAAATCATCTCGAAGCATTAAATGATGGATACTGAAATGTATTCATTGTTGAAGTTGCTTTGATCTTTCAGTTTGAGAACACCAAAATATTCCATTCTCTTCATTAGCATCCACTTATTTTACATTTAAATTACAGACCGTGGACATCATTAGCCAATAATTATGAGATTCTTACGTAGAAGGTGTATCTGGCGATTCTACGAAAACGCTCTTGGAAAGCCCAGAAGGAAGTCTCCCCTGGGAAAAATTGGAAAATTGGAACTAAGTGCTATGGCCAGGTTGTCGACAGAAAGCCATAGCCATTGTTTATCAAAGGTAAGTTATTTAATGACGGCTGAAGAACTTCAAAGCCTGTAAAACTAACCGAAAAATAAATACATATAGCAAGTTAGTTAATTATATAATAAAAAAATGGGCCTTTGTATAAACGAAAGCAAGACTAAATACATTAGCTCAGGCCGAGGAAGTATACTTTAGCCATTGATGGATATTCGTTTGAAAACGTAATCAGTTTCATATATTTTGGCTCAGAATTGAATGATGAGAATAAACAAATTAAATAATAAAAGAATAATTATGGTAATTAATAATGCATATTTGGGTAATATGAAGTTCTTCAGAAGTTCTATACTGTCGATGGGCACTAAGATGCAACTGTACAATACTTTAATAAGATCAGTCCTTATGGAGTAGAGAGGTGGAGCCTACATTCTGCAATGGAAAACCACTCAAATGTCTTTGAACGCAAGCTTCTACGAACGTTTTATGGTCCTATCTTCAACACTCACTCAAATAACTCTTTGATCATTAAAGCACGCCGAACAGTTATCACGATTCCCCTATCATGGAGCAGAAAATACTTTTAGGGGGCAGATCTCGTTCAAACTTTGTGTGATATTTATTGTGGGATTGAAAAGGTGTTTCATATAGCTTGTATTAGATATGTCAAGGTTTGGGGTGGGACCTAGAGAGAGAACGTTTCGTTTGTTAACAAGATATATTGTATTTTGGAAAAGAGAATCACTTTAGTACAGTAAGGTATTGGAGTAAAAAAAAATAACTTAGATAAATGATGAACTATAATTTATTTGTTCGTTCTTTTATCTTACAAATAGTTCTTTGGCTAAGGTTTACGTGAAAGTTGATAAAGGAAGAGGATTTCTAAGTCCCTGATAAATGGTTGAGGATAAGCCGATTTCGATTTGCTCCTCTACAAAGCTCTGAAATCTCCCCCATTATTTGGATACAAATAAACATTTATTCTTTTCCAATCTTTTTCATTTTCAGAGAAAAACCATTAACTATCAATTTTAGTGTCGGAAAAAATTGAAACGCCTAACATCTTGCCTCCTCTTATCAATCTAATTCACTTTAAACTCAATAAACTCAATTTGTCAGAATGAAAAGAGTGGACCATTTATTTAATAATTGAAAGAACGTTAAGGAAAAATGTAAAAGCAGTTTTCACCAGGATACCTCAAAACTATAGTCAAAAGAATAGCAATGGACTCATCACCTTATCTCCTGGACTCATCCTCATGAAGCTCGGTTAAGGTGTTAGTCTAAAATTTCGTGGTAACGCTAGAGACGTGGGTTCGATTCCTTCCTGGGCAATAGGAATTTATTAAGTGCCGAACTCATTCGAATTGATTTCATCCCCCATTCTATTTCTTATTTTACCAAAAACAAGAAGCCAGTGCCAATAAAGTGATATTTAAGATTTTTAATGATACAGCTTCTTTAAATAAAAATCGCATGAGTAGACGTTGGGGTCCACTGTTCCTGAAAAAAAATAAGTTAATATTCGAGTTAAAGACATTTATGTAAAATACGATTATATTAGAATTTGTTAATAAGTTTGATGTTCTAATATTATTGTATTCAATGCTTGAATACTGAGATATTCATTATTTTCTTTTACAATCCTCTAAATCACTATTCTTATAGGTTTAAGCACAAATGACTTGCCGCTATTTTTATAAATTTATGTTGATCTCATTTTCTCAAACTCTTGGCTAGCATCGATGCGTGTTTTTTTTAAATTTCGCATAATGAGTACAAGAACAGTAAAAGGATAAAAGAAAATATCCTAAAACTAAATATGAATACATTGATATAAACATATTTATAATGCGATAACATTTTATCAATTTTTAGCATGGCATTTAAAAACTGTCATCTTGACACAGTATAGTTAATGATCTATTTAGTGGGGATAATGTTTGGAGCATGTTGACAAATCTGGACATTATTGCCTTGTAGTACAAGCGACATTACGTGGTTACTGGAATTAGTTCTGGGACTACTGACGACAGTTAGTTAACTTGCCCGTTGTTTGTTCAGCTCTCATGTGTTTGACATTATCCCCCAACTAGCACCAAACTAGATGCTAATTTGTTCAAGCAACCAAACTTGGGTTTATCTGTAATTGATGTTGCTAGAACAAATATCAATACGAATTGTGTATATAGAACTAGTAGATGATCAATTTCGCTATGATGAATTATCAGAATGAGAGATTTATCTTAGCAGTCTAATAATTCCCACTGTTGCTACATTAATATTTGTTTATCAGCCAATGATTTAGATCATTTGATTCCGTTTACTTTCGGCTTGTTTTAATGTCTATTCGCCTGATAAAACGATAATGTTTAGGTAAAATCCGGTTACAAATTCGTGAAATAAAAATATTGTTTGAATGCAGTAATGAAACAAAATTATCACTAATAATAATTAAATTACCTCAAAAAAGATAATACACTACAAATTGCTCAAATTATCTTTAGAGTAAAATTTTTTTTACTTTCTTGGGGGTAGTAAAGGAAGTAATTTTAATCACAAATAATTGTCAGATTTCAATTGCATTATCCATTTTGCCATTTTGAACCCCCCTGAACCCATTTGGGCAAGCTCAGATGTTAAACTGTACGTATGCGGAAATCTCCCCAAACTCAAAATACGTCTTCCAATTGTGATTTTTTTATTTATTTAGGACTGTTGTAATGTGTATAAGTAGTATCGTATGTGTGTTGTAGTGTTCTCTCTTAAACGAAATCGATTAAGGGGAAAGGAGAGTTTTGGGTAAGACGAAAATAAATAAAAAATGCAATTTTTTCTGTACCTATTAAAGTTACAGAAGGTGTTGAAAGCACTATTTTTTTAATCTAATTTTAAATTATTTTGTACGACATTTTTTGATACGATGCATTGTAACGAATATATCGTACATAACATTCAAATGAAATGATTTTAAATGAAGTGTTGATATCAACTATTATTAAATTTAATAGAAGTACAATGGAGATGTCCACATTAGATTTTTTATTTATTATGCATAAGTATTATAATTTCATATTACGATATGATAATATGTTCACAAGTTAGATCAACCTGATAAATTGAAATGATTGATAAAGCATGTAGAACCAAATATATTAAATATTCAAGATCGCAGGAAAAAGCCTTAATCCTTCACAATGATTTATTTCGAGGGATAGTTGTCAGACATCACATAATTCTTGCGACTTTGTCCTAGCGTCGCAGTGATGCTGTCACATTGAGTAACTCACTCTAAGAAGATGGAGCGTGTGCTGTCCCGAAATGAATAATTGTGAAGGATTATGATGTTTTTCTTCGATAGTGACCGTCATCTTCCAGCACAGGCGATTGGTATGTAATATTAATATTAATCTATCGTTCTATAAAGCACTTCTCAATAGTCCACTCGAAAGTCAAAGGAAGGTCCCTTACATCTTATTTCAAATTGGAAATAATGAGAAATGAATATACGTAAATATATGATCAACCATCAAGAAATGGAATAAATTGATATGAAAAGGTACTTCTAACAATATATATAACCAAGGTTCAATATACTTAAGGCTTATCTTTTTGGACTGGCTCCATGGAGTGCAACGGCAGAGTTCAGGCAAGTAAGCATCTCTCTAGGTACTACGCTCTGATGCAATGGTGAAGAAGGGAATTTAAATTCCTGAAAGTGCAAGGCGATATAATAGTTTGTTAAGCATCTGGCCGATAGGAGCGCCACAACCTCCAAAAAGGTACCCAATTTTCAATACCCAGAGGCACAAATATCCAGTTGAGTGGTTCCATAAATTCTACTACTTTGCATTTATCCCGTAGAGAATTCTAATTACGCCGCTCTCCTTCAGAACTAAAACGCGGTATCTTCCACAACTTACCTCTATTAGACCTGGAAGAGAAACCCCAGCAAGATTAACCCATGTGCTAAGTTGAAGTTAGTAACGGCCTGCTCAATATATTTTCCTGTGCAATACTTAAGTCTTAATATAGAGTAAACTACAAAGTCGAATCATCGAGAGAGGGCAGATTGCCCATTTTGAGAATTGAGTTAGCACTGGACAATATATCTTGGTTGTACAGGTTTGACTCCCGACAGTTGCGAAACAAAATTTTACTAAACCGATTGCGAGATTTATCTTTAAAAGTCTATCACACAAGTGCTGCTTTAACTAAGCAGATTTCCGACGTACGCCACGTATTTACATTTATCTTAATAAGTAAAAGTTCAATGAGAACAATATTTGGTATTTAAGTTTCAAATAAAGTGTTCCATTATATATTTACTGAAGGCTGAATACTAAAAAATGGAAATATCTCAGTTAATAATGAAGTTAGAGAATAAATATTTATAACAACAATTATAGAACATTACATTTGCAATACGTTAAATTCTATACAATTTTTCGATCCGACGCCTAATAACCGAGATATTTCCAATTTTCAAAATTCTACCCCCCCCCAGTCCGATTTCAGCCGTTAGTGAACTTGATCTTGGTATTTACTTAAAACGATTATATAACAAGTTTGATAAGGATATGGCAAAAATTGTGACCACTAGACATATATATATATATATATATATATATATATATATATATATATATATATATATACATATATATAATTTTGAATGGACCTCGTTTTCGTAATTTACTAGGTAGGATCGATGGACATTTGAAGAGATTTTTTGAAAATCGCTTCATGAATCGAACCTCAATTACAGATTTCCCTCAAGGGAAATACCAATAATATGCAGTGATTAAACTTGATATAGCATGCTACATTTATATAAAAATATTTATTGGTCCAGAATGTAAATGTTATATCTAAAGGATATAGTAGTAAACCAATTCTCTTAATCATGCGTTCTTTCCATAAAATTAGAAGTAAATCCTCAAATTTATTAAATTAAATGAGTTGGCATCTTCAAAGAATGTTTACTTTCCTTGAAAATGAATGAATGTTTTGAAAATGAGTTCCTATTACAAAGAACCCTCTCAGCCAGATCTCAACGAAATCCAGTAGTGACATGATTAATCTCAACTTCCATAAATAACAGTTAATCAGATGTACCATCAGATCATAAAAGAGACTTGAGGAGAGTGAATAGCCACTTAGGGAAAGTCACTATCAGCCATCCAGCTTCAATCCCACGCTCATTTTGATCCCAAGGTGAATGAGGAAAATGAGATGAAGTCAAGTGGATATCACAACTTCAGAAAAATGAGGTAATTTGGCGCCAACTACCTAATTTTCAGCTTCTCAATTTGCATTTATACTTCCTACTTCCTTTATTTGTCGCCTTACAAATACTACAGTATTCAAGTTATAAAATGATATTTTTAATATCGTTTGACCGTAGGGAAGCAGTTACGCATACGTTTATGCATTAAAGCAATAAACAATGAACACTTTTTTTAGCAGATTTCCCTTAAGGGAAATCAGCTATTGAGGTCGTACTCATGACGCGAGTTTCGAAAAATTTCTTCAAATGTCCATCGATCCTACCCAGGAGATGACGAAAATGAGGTCCGTTCAAAATTATATATATATATATCTATATATATATATAGATATATATATTTGTCTGTTAACGCTCTAGCGGTCGCAATTTTTGTTTGATCGTTACCAAACTCGGAATTTAATCGTTTTATGTAAAAAGGAAGATCAAGTTCGTTAATGGCTGAAATCGGAGCAGTGGGAGGGGGGTTTAGAGGGGGGGATTTCCGAAAATTCAAAATATCTCCGTTACCATACGTCGGATCAAAAAATTGTATAAAACCAATCTTATTGCAAATTAAATTTACTATAAATATTGTTCTATACATTTATTCGGTATCTTTAATATTAACCGAGATATTTGGATTTGTATTGTGAGTATGGTCGGGAGTTTCCGCCGAGCGCACTAGCGCTAGTACGGCAGTTTCACTAACTATACGTCCTCGTGAGAATAGGTTATTACTAGGCAGATTTCTCTATTGTAAAACTTCACGTGGGAAATCTGCTTAGTTTACGCAGCCCCTGCGTGACGGACTTTATTTTTTTTTTTTGTGATCTCGACAATCTCGGTCCATTTCATTAAATTACTCTCACTCAGAGGATGTCCATGCTAACGAATTTCATGTTCAAGAATGAAAACAAGACTATAAAATTTAAGCTGGACAAGAGATGATTAATGAGTGAAAAAATTTCAGGATTACAGGAAAAATTGTTATTGTTATTGTCATTGTTAATTCACTTCCTCATTCCATTTTCTAAAAAAAAATGCTATTTTTTTTGCTAAAAAATAAATTATTATAAATTAAGTAATTGTGAAACACATTATAGATATGATACTAAGGTTTGCTTAATCCATGGATTTTTTATTCTCTGAGTTCCCAATCGTGATACATGTAAACACAATTTATGGAGCATTATTGGTAGTTCTCAAATTGGCTTCAGTAGGTTGCTTGCTGGTATTCAGGAAATACTTCAATCTCCGAGATAGACGGTCTGCAATGAAGGGACACAGGCATCTGGGAATATTATGTATTCATAGGAATAAAACATTAATGGAGAATTCAAACATTTATCTTAGCATAACTTTTAGAATGTGTTTTATTTTAATGGACAAATGCATTAAGAATATAGAGTTTACTTGTCCGAGAGAGTTATTCAACGGACAAAGGATAACTAAACTTTGATATAAGAATACTTCCCAAAATTTTGCATAATGTTTAGCTTCATTCAATGTCAGTACATACTATTTGGAGACTACATGAATGCATAATAAATAAGACAAGCCATGATTGGTGGTGTTTTTATAAAGGAAACATTAAAAGTATGTATATATGTTGTTATATCGTCTCAATGATTATTATTGTTGCGAAAATTAAATACATGAAGGATTAGCAGAGAAAGAGCTGCGTATTTGGGAGGTGCGAGGGAGATGAAAGGAGCCGACCGAGAGACTGCTGGCGCCAGTAAGTTCTAGACTAAAGAGTCCAGTACTTTCGAGACCGTGCCCTTTGATGTTGCCGCCCCTCTATATAAGCATGTGCAAATCGGCCAACAGTTCAGTTTTATTTTCAGCTGTCATCATGTGCGTTTAGTACTACAGTGCGACTCAGTGCAGTGCGGTAAAGTGTTTTTATGTGAAGAACAGTGTTGTGCCGTGACTCTGTAAGTAACACTATAGTGCCGTGTTTAAGGCAGTGCAGTGTCGTTAACTTCGTGAAGTAAAGGACTGTGCACTGCCCTCTTTCTGGGGATTTCAGTGACCGTGAGTGAATTATTGGACTGTGTAATTACAAGAACAGTGAAGCTATCAGTGGATATTGTGAGTAGTAATTAAGAATAATTAACCAAGAGTATTGTGCATTGTGAAATAAATTGTGCAGTGATAAAAACTGTGAAACTTGTGTGTGTTTAATTTTGCAATCCAAAAGAACTCTTATTAACAACGTTTATTACTGGTTTTGTAATAAAACGTTACAGTATTACAGATTACTTGCAGGAATTGGTTGAGACATTTCAGGTCAATTTATGGTTATATTTGCTTTACTTTACAGTTTTAAATGGAACTCAAATAACTGAAATATATATCTAATTTAATTTAAGGAGCTCGCATTTTTTTCTGATAGCTAATTATCTAGCCAGTCCAAAGTTTTTTCAATACTTAACAGCAAGTAAAAAAAAAATGTGTGTCCTGTGCAATGCACGGCTTTGTTGTAAACCATTGTATTCACAAAAACCTGAAATTTATTACAGGCTCGTCGCCTCCATAGGGATGGGGAAAATAATGTTTAGCCCTGGCCGCTCGTCACAAATGGGGTAATTTTTTACGACTCTTCTTCTCATTCTTACTTCCTGTTTTCTTATTTTGTCTTTTGTCTGTCGTTTTTCTTTACCACCTACAACTCAGAACATATCTGAGGGTGGGTGGAGAAATGGCACTCGAGCAAAAAAATATATGACACGCTTTCTGAGCTTCTCTTCTGAAAAACAATACTCTCTTCCCTTCGGCCACTAAATCAAACAACATAACTATATCCTATACAAAATATATATATAAATATATATCTATAAAATGGTCCGCGGATTTTCTAGAGCTCTGTTTTATTGATCAAACTGGATTTGATATCCAATTAATTAATACTATATGGGAAATATATATAATCCTATTTGTTTGAATTTTTCAAAAGAAATGTCCAATTTGAGCCATGTGTAAAGCATTTTTCACAGCAAAAACAGGGTCGGTAACACTAAAACCAGTAAGGATTAAATTTAATATATTTTGGCTAATGTAACCCATTTATCTTAAATTAATATAAGTTTTGACAAAAACGATTACTTGATTTTCTCATAACAAAATTTGCTACACTTTCAAATATATTCCAATTAATTTTCTTGTGTATTCTTGCGTAGGATACATATGTAGGTAAATGCCTTGAAGGTATAACAATTCAAACCACAGAAATTGAACTGCACTTTTGGTACAATTATTTATTATATTTATTTTTAATTATTAAAATATTGTAAATTCAAAAGAGACTTTTTTAATTAAGTCGACTTGTTTCATTTTTAACGCATGTTACACTATGCGGGACATGTTATTTAAATGAAATGGAGAAATCATGTGACTCGTCATGAATTATTTTTTTTCAATTACCACGTTGGAGGTAGTTATGTTTAAATATCATGTTTAAATATTTTTATTTTAACTTGCGTTTAATCTAAAGACCGTTGAATAAACCTAAAGTTTTCTAATTTGTTTATATACTTCCGTAAATATCCGTAAAACTTTATCGTGGGGACTACTGAAATATTTCGAATGCTTATTGATAGAACCCTTTTAGAATGTGAACAACATTTGCTAAAGTAAACAGTAATTGTTTCTTCAAACCTTACTTATTTCCCATTGACCAAATAGATAATACTTCAGATTGAAATCGTTAAGATTTGTTGGAGTTTACATTTTTTGTAATTCAACTGGTATTATCAAAGATAAATAATAGAAACTGTAGCGCCATGGTTTGCTATGGCAAAAATACAAATTGGCATAATATTTCGCAATGGATGCCATCACATGCTGCGCATAGTGAATATTAGATTCAGTGACACTAGCAGGAGTCGTTCGCATCTAAAAATCATACTATTATTAGGATAGCTCGATGTAAAATATACAACTCGAAATATTGGCTGCTGGCTGAATTCTTAATAAGCATTTTTTTTTATCCTTTTCATTTTTAACAGGCTTTTAGAAATAACAAATTCCATCATTTGCCTATTATCCCATATTCATGTAATTTATTTAGAGATTCATACTAATACAATTAATAAGTAACATTCCTTGTCATATTGAATCAGCTTCTGCTACAGTTGTGGATTTAAATAAATATATATATGAAGAATTGAATTGGCAAAAAGACATTAAAGGACCATTAATATTGTAACTAACTAACCACTACAGATCATGGCCTCGTTCGCCATTTTGGAGCATTCAGTGTGGATAGCCAAGAGGATCCTATAATTGTTGCTCTCCAGCTCATCACACATTCATCGAACCACCGAAGACTGGACAAGCATCTCCATCTGACCCCAGAAGACTATTGCACAACATTACTCTGGTTAGCCTGGTTCCTAGCAAAAGGAGCTAACCAAGCAATGCCTTTTATATAGCTAAACTATTATTACATTAGCCATGCAAGTCCATTGATTCAGTTCTTTACTTACTACTAATCAATATGAGAAGGCCATGAAAAAGAACAGGCATGTAAACTAGAGAAAATAAACCGGGCAATTTCCGAATTAAAAAGGTTCGCACCCACTTACGGGTATCAGCCCGTATTGCTACTTGCTTCCTTTACCGACCTGCCAGCTGCCTCTGAGTGGATTAGATTGGCCCAAGGCTTTCATCTAATAAACCAAGGATAGCAAATTCATTCCCAGCAAAACAACTCAATTTATCGATTATTATTTTTTGATAAAAATATCTTGTATAATGAACCGTATTGATGCTATTGAATAAGTAGAATATAATTGAATAATATATATAAAATTCCATTATATTATATTCTCGGGGGTCGCCCGGCGATCTACACTGCTTTAATCAGGTACTGCCGATGGAGCGCTGGCCCTAAAAGTGCACTTTGCACAAATTAAGCCACAATTAGAGGACAAGCCCTTTTTATTGATCCTGATAGCTGATAGATTTTTAAGCAGCCCAAATGTTTTTAGAGGCTTCCTTTGATAGAAATCCTGTCTTATTGACTTTAGACGACTGCCAACCTCATTAAGACCAATGATTCATTGCTTCCTCGTATTGTGTTAAACTGATGAATTTAAAATAGAAGATCGGTATTAAATAAAATATAAAGGGAACCGGGCATCCGTGTAGAGAAAACTCGAGTGGAAATCTGAACTGGAATGTTCCTGAATTTTTCTATGTTCAAAGGAATAACGGAATCCTGAGAGGCGGTTGAAGCATAGTCGAATTTTTAACATTCAGATAATGTCGGAATTGCTTTGATTTGGGTATAATGCCTAATTAAACTAGAAGTTTTAAGATCGGATACTATAAAAAGTATAAAGCGGATTTCTCACACGCTGAGTGAACACACTGGTGATCTATATATATATATATATATATATATATATATATATATATATATATATATTTCTAAGTAAAAATCCCGTCAGTAAAATGGTTGGTTTACTGTAGGCTGAAAACAATAAAGTACGAATAGGTCGTTTAGTGTTTACGAGGAAATGTAAATAACAAAAATTGTTGAAACTCAATCGTTTTCAATAAATGTTTTTGATCTTGCCCATAATAACGGAGATATTTAATTTCTCGATTTTCCTCGCCTTTAAACCCTTCCTTCCGATTTCAGTCGTTAATAAACTTTAGTTGTACATGGAACGCTTATATCAAGTTTACATAAGATGATATACAATTCATTTAATTATTTGATCACTGCGAGGCGATATTCCTCATCAAAAAAACAATGTATATAAACTAAATACAAAAATGAAAACAGTAACTAGAAAAAATTAAACAATACAACAAGAACTACAAACTAAGAATGCAACTAAATAACAGAATGCAACCAAATAACAACACTTAACTAAATAGCAGAACTCAACCAAATAACAAAACTCAACTAAATAGCAGAACGCAACCAAATTACAAAACCTAACTAAATAACAGAACTCAACTAAATAGCAGAACGCAACCAAATTACAAAACGCAACTAAATACCAGAACGCAATCAAATAACAAAACGCAACTAAATACCAGAACGCAACCAAATTACAAAACGCAACTAAATACCAGAACGCAATCAAATAACAAAACGCAACTAAATACCAGAACGCAACCAAATTACAAAACGTAACTAAATAACAGAACGCAACCAAATAACAAAATGCAACCAAAGAGACAAAAAAAACCCGAATCAACAAATAAAAAAAATAGACAAAAGCAAAACATTAAACTCTATAAAGGAAACAATTATATACTTTCAATGGTTTAAAATAAAACTAAAATCAAATAAATAAAAATTATTATTTACATTAATAAAATGAACTGACACAATTTTCTAATATCTAAATTACATACAATTGTTTATATATATATATATATATATATATATATATATATATATATATATAAACAAAATTATAATTTTGAACGGACCTCATTTTCGTCAAGTAGGATCGATGGATTTTTGAGGAAAGTTTTCGATAATGAGGTCATGAGTATACCCCGGCAGTGAGTCGCCCGGCAGCCGTGGTGCAAGCAAGTTCTAGCGCTCTTCAAAAAATGGCACTGAAGATGGAGCTGTAGCTCTGAAAGTGCACTCTGCCAGAAATAAAACGTATTGTAGAGGAAAACAGGCCTACTCTGTACATCCAGATTAATTTCAATTTCCATTATTAGTACTAATTATCATTTTAGGTTTTTTCCCGTGATGACTCTCGCGATTTTTTATTTCATTGGATATAATCATATTTCCAGACTTGGTCTACTCAACGGCTCTCGAAATGCCCGTATACAATTTGAAATAGAGCATGATCCTCTCCTCTTATAAAAGTCTAGTTAATTCTTATATTAATTTTTCTATTAGAGTCCTTCAGGCGTTTAATTAACTGTCTGCGTAACTCTAAACGAGCAAATGGGCGTCCTTAGGAATAATGGAATCATTAATTTTTGCTGCTACATATATTATTAATTTAAATAACTTTTAAATAATAAGATGAAAACTAAAATATCCATTTTTTGTTTAGATAATAATGTGCATTTCTTTTACTTTTTTCTCTCCTTTGCTAAATTTTAGATCAATTGTTGGTTCGTTGAGTTCAATGTAATCTTGTAGATAATTCAGCTCAGATCAATAACGTACTAGGGCTTATTTCATTCAATGTTAGCTTCTTTACTAACAATGCATTAAGTGGACCAAAAATTTGTTGGAACTATTCCTCTACATTTTTCACACCTTCTATTTCCTCGTAGCCGTTATGTAAAATTCTTAGGTTATAGTTTTAGCCAGGCATTGAGAAATATTTTATTTGCTGACGAAACGAATAGAATAGTTTTTTTAAAAAAGTGAGTGAATTTCATTAATTTAATAGATGCATATGTAGGGATCTGCAAAGCATATTAATTAATATTTATATGGATATAAACTAAATGAAGATGAATCTGGAAATTATACTCAGAGAGACAAGTACCCTAATAAACTTCTCATATCTGATCTGTGGAATAAGAACAATTAATTAGCAAACAGGAACAGACTGTTTAAACTATCTCCTCTTTCTAGGATTAAGGTCATCATGATATAGAGCTGGGCTGTGCGCTAAATCACAATATATTATTATTAATATTATACGTTATAAATTAATTAATATTATTACTTTCTTAATTACAGTTTTACTCTCGTAAATAAATTACCCATTTCAATAAATATTCATAGCCCAATGTGAATATTTATTAGCAGATTTTCCATATGATAAATCAGTTATTAAGCTTCTACTCCTGACAATCGGAGAGATTTCTCCAAATACACGTAATCCATAGTTTTTTTTTTTATTTATTTCCTCTACATAGTAGCCCTAAGTAGAGGGATTTTATTTTTCTGCATCCCATGCATATTTGCATTATATGTGCATTTTGTCAAAATTTTAACATTTTTTATATAATATATATATATATATATATATATATATATATATATATATATATATTAAATGTAAATAGGATTATAAAAATTAAACTTTATAAAATAAACAAAAAATATTAAATAGTACAATTAAATAACCAATAAAAATGACTAAATATTAATTTTATATTATCTTTTCCTCTCTCAGCTTAAGGATATTGTAGGCTATTTCTTTTAATAAATGTATGTGTTTTGAAAATAAAATATCAGGACTGATAGGCCATCCGGGAATATGAGTCTTTAACTGTCTTCGTATGTCTTGAGTCAGTCTACATTCATAAATCAGGTGGGTGAATGTCTGTTCAGTGTAACTGTCGCATTTACAAGTATTTGAGTCAGTAAGTTTGAATCTGTATAAGTAAGAGTTTGTATTTCCATGTCCAGTTAGTATTTGTGTGAGATAAAATGTATGTTGGGATAGTGAGATAATGGGTTTTAAAATAGGGATATATAATTTTAGATGTAATCCTTTCTCTGTTTGATTCCATCTCTGTTGCCACAAATTAATACTTTTTTCTCTCAGTAAAGATTTTAACACATAGTTTTAAATTTAATACTATGAGAGTAAAATTTAGTTTTGCTTTATACTTTAAGGTAGGTTAAAGATAACTAATTTATGGTTTTCACTTATTTGCACTTACTGCTATGAAGGTTTGCTCATTAATTATCTTTTTGTTCAAAAATATCTAACACTCAATATCTCCATAATTTGATTATAATTTCCATAAGGTGGCCGTCTTTTCTTATAAGCTCAGTTGGAGGACTATACTGCCACTCCATCAATACTGTACCACCACTCCCACTGACTCAATGCCAAATTTTCTAAGTTTCAGAATGATTATTTAGTAGATTTCTCTTAAAGAAAATCAGCTATTGAGTTTGTACTGATAGGGGCGGTTCTCTAAAAATTTCTTCAAATATCCATCAATCCTAACTAGTAGATGACGAAAATGTGGTTCGCTCAAAATTATATATATATATATGCATAGGGTGTCCACACTTCCCGGGCAACCCCCCCCCTATTAAAATCGCGAATTGAATTAATAAAATACTGTATCATAATTGTGATCCCTGAAGAATCTTTTCAGTCCATGTTCAACCCCGTAATATTCTCCAGCGACCATATCTTTAGAATTTTCAATGGAATGTGATACTTTTTAAGACGGATTCTTGTTGAAAATCAAATTCTAAAAAGAGTTTACATCGGTGAATTTTTTTTGATTTGACTCATCCTTTAGACGTAAAATGCACAAATCTTTATTTCAGACATGGTACGTTTAATTAAAAAATGCTGCGACATAAAAGTTGTAGCCAAACAAAATTATATTTGAAACAAGTCTGTGGGAAAAGGAAGGGATTCTGAAATAAATTAAAAAAAAGTGTGCAAATTCCTAAAAATTGATTTGCAGAGGGACGTACAATGCCAACGTTTTTTATGACGTTTGTCCAGAACATATAGTTAAAATTGAAAAGGAAATTATTTGAAAGAGATAAAAAACGTCCTCTGCTCTCAAATAGGATGGTGCTGTCCTTCATCAATACAACACTTTCCACTACACTCCATTAGTCACAAGCAATAAATTGTTGAGGCTTCGATGATACTTTGTGACCTTTCACCAACTCACCGGGCTTTGCTCTCGTTGACTACCATTTATTCTGAGCTCTGGAGAAATCCACAAATGGAAACATGTTTTAGGATTTAGTAACAGATAAATAATTTACATTCATATCTATCGATTTATTCTACTAATAATAATGAATTAGAGGGTATGGGGAATAAACTAATAAAATAAATCTCAATATTAAAGACAGGAAAAAACGAAATTAAAGAAAAATCCATTTATAATATTCTGATTAAAACATACATGAGAGAGTAATTTACTGTATTAATATTTACATTTATAAAACGTATTTATATTCCACAAACTACAGATTGAATTTATATGACAGACGTTAAAATGAACAGTAATCATAATTCTGAGGTAGCTTGCCTTTGGGGTTTTATTTGATTTCTTCATAAAGGTTTCATTTGAAAATATCTTTGGAAAAACTAGCTAGGATAAATGAAAATAAACGTCCGATTGTATTAAAGATAATAAGTGGTTCATCTCTCATTAGAAATCGAATGAACCAGAATAAAACACAAATTGGATTTAAATATATCTCCGTTATTATAAGTTGGATCGAAAAAGGGTACATAGCCAATCTTACTGTAAATTAAATTACCTATCATGAATGTTAACCAAGGTATTTGCATTTTTTGGTTTCCAGCCTTTAGTAAACCTCCTATTCCGACCCATGTCATATTAGCAATATGCTGTTAGCTCATGAACTACTTTCTTCCAAGTTTAAATACCTAGAATCCCTTGCATTGAACGTTTACTGTGTGAGATACATGCAAATACGTAGTGCGATGATCTCATCAATTTACAGTCGTGAACTGAGAATATTTATCTTATGTGCCACACTAGATATTTAACGGTTTTTTCCTTGCGAAAGACCGAATTAGTTAATGGCTGAAATCGGGGGTGGAAAAGGGAGGGGGATTCGAGGAGAATTTTGAAAATTCAAATACCACCATTATTATGAGTCGTATCGCAAAAATGTTATAAAATCTTGTTAAGCTATTGATTTTCTACGACCGTTGGTCCATACATTTCTTCGTAAGCGAATTTTTGGTGAGTTTTTTTAGCCTTCTGAAACCCTCCCCCTCTCACCCTTGTAGAAATTGAGAGCAGGTGGTGAAATGATATCACAAGTGTGTAATACCAGCACGTGGAACATCGGCTTAGTTTACGCAGCCCCTGCGTGACGGACTTTATTAAATTATATACAGTGCTCATGATAAATAAATTTGAATGTCTATGTTAAAATTGCATGTGGTGAATTTATCGGAATAATTATTTGATCCCCTGGGTTTAGGGTCTTCTGATATTAATGAAACACCCTGAGCAAAAGCGAACTTGGAAACATGGTCCTACTTTAAATTCGCCTCGGTACGGTTGTAAAGCTGCATTGCCCGATACTCCACTTAGCGGACAAACTTGAAATGTTGGTTTCCAGATGGAAGGCTCCAGGGAGAGGCGGTTGAATTCTGGAGTCGCCAGGTTGACAGGCAGGTTAACGACTCGACGCCGCGTGCTTCCTCGAATATAGATTGCTTCCAAAGAGCACTTACTCACACCTTAGCCTTTACTCCCTGCTTTACTTCCAGCTTCCGATCCCAAACCACATTTCCAGAGAGGACGTTTGTGGTTAATGCATAGCTCGTCTTGGGCACACATTCACTCCTTTGAAGAAACCAGTCACAGAATATAAATGGATTAGATTATTTGTACTTGAAAAGACCACGCACTTAACTAAACATGTCTACTATTAGGAGATTCCCTACAGCTGTTGAGAAAGTCATCATGACACAATTATTCCAAAACCTTATGCCCAATGATCCTTGAAATGTCTGTCATTTCATAATTTAATGACCAAGTTAGCGAGTTAATAGCAAAAAACCAGTTCAGAAAGAGTGGATCTAGCGAATGCTTCTTTGACTAGTTAAATTAGAAATGTTTACCCAAGGCCAATATAAATGGAGGATTTATTAAAGCTCTGACTACAAATATCATTTCTGTACTGTTTGAATTGTGAAGTAAATATTTGTACATTGGCGAATTAATGTTTATAATTCCAGTTATAACGGATTATAATGCAAATGAGTTCCCTTCAAAATGTAAAATTAGATTAACTAAAGCACTTAATAATCCTTCATTTTTTAATACATTACACAAATAAATAAAGTAAACACACACACACAGACATACACACACACACACACACACACACACACACACACACACACACACACACACACGTTATTGTTTCATATGATGTGATGATTTTCTGTACCTAATCTTTATATTTCAACGGGTAACGCGGCTAGTGTGCATATGATAGTGTGCCAATAATATATATATATATATATATATATATATATATATAGAGAGAGAGAGAGAGAGAGAGAGAGAGAGAGAGAGAGAGAGAGAGAGAGAGACGGAGAGAGAAAGAGAGAGAGAGGGGGAGAGAGAGAGAGGGAAATGTGAACAAATTCCCTTAAAGCATTACCTTCTAACACAAGAGAATTATGACCGAAATTCGAAATTATTATTAACGAAGACATTGATAAGCAAATAGATATTGTCTCCGTTTCTGCGAGAGCTAAAGTATAAAAGAATACAAGTTGACTATATACATTCACTTAAAACACACAAAATAATTTCTCAATTCTATTGAAGAGGCATTGTCGTGACATAGAAATATAGCCTATTACTAACTTACTGAATGTAGAAGTCAAAATTTAGGAAGTCATAAATCTAACCAAGTAATATGGAATGAAAAATATATTGCAAACACAATTCGTTCTTTGTTTGCATTGTCTGGGTATAACCAATATCAAAGAATGTATGTCATATCTTCAAAATGAATTCCCCCTCTCTTCTTTGGTAGTAAAAATATAACATGAAGACAATATACATTCACTTATAAGTATACTAAATAATTCTTTCTTTCTTGCATTCTCAGTACTTTGACCTATGGCAACAGTAAAGAAATTTGAAATTGATATGCATAAGCAACGTTTAGAACAGAAAAATTCATTTTATATGCAACATTTTCGTAATAAAATTAGTATTAACGAACACACAAACGAATATATACCATAAAACAATTATAGCGAAATATGAATATATGCTATATTGTATCTTCGGATAATTCATTTAAATATGAATCGAAATTCTCCTAGACATGGTTATGTGATTGAGTAACAAATGGGTAGGTAGGCATTCAGACAGACAGGAATTTTAAGTTTGTTGTCATTATTCTTAGAAAGAATTAATCTGCTTCCGAGGATTTCAAAGAGCTTTTAATTAAGCTTTTTACGTAAACAGTATACACTGCATAAATGCATTTATGATTTTAATGGACGAAATACGATGTTTTTATATGTAGACAGTATGATTTTTAACATTTTATATTGAATAAAATTTATTGGACTCTAGAGGACGAATCAATTTTCTTTTGTCGGCTCAAGGGAAATAGCGTAGAATATATTTGCTGTGATGATAGGAACTCCCATTCATCTCTAGAATGAGGAAATAGCCATGACTCAATATCACAAACATCAATCTTCTAACTCAGATTTATACTCTATAATGTTCATCCATGAAAACCACTTCACTGGTGCAGGTCATTTTCCTAAACGCGAATTTAGATTTTATTCCTATGTATTACTAAAATGTATAGAAAAAATTTCCCTGCTAGGAGTTGGGGGGGTGAGGTGGTTCCGCCGCACAAAGTTTTTTTTAGACTATTCTACAACTCTCAATCATGGCAGATTGGCGAGAGTTGTTAGTGTAGTAGCTGTGTTTTTGAAAGCAGTGCACCCCAAGAGCTAAGCAAGTATTTAATGTACATATTTATCCAAAGTTTGTCCATTTCCTGCTGTCCATATGTTGTTCTTTCTCGGTTAGCCATTGATGTTTCGCTATTCATTTTAGCAGATTTCCCCTAAGGGAAATCAGCTATTGAGGTCGTACTCATGACGCGATTTTCGAAAAATTTCTTCAAATGTCCATCGATCCTACCCAGGAAAGGACGAAAATTAATATATCTGTTAACGCTCTAGCGGTCGAAATTTTTGTTTGATCGTTACCAAACTCGATATTTAAACGTTTTATACAAAAAGACAGATCAAGTTCGTTAATGGCTGAAAACGGACCAGTGGGAGGGGGGGGGGTTAGATGGGGGATTTTCGTAATAAGCACCAAATCTTTATGGCATACTTAATATGTCATGGCCAACAAATCGACTATCCGCTCAAAGATACGTAAAAATAAAAATGGTTTAGAGGGAGGATTTTCGAAAATTCGAAATATATCCGTTACTATACGTCGGATCGAAAAATTGTACAGAATCAATCTTATTGCAAATTAAATTTACTATAAATATTGTTATATACATTTATTCTCTATCTTGAATATTAACGAGATATTTGAATTTTTATTAAATGTGGGTGGTAACGCAAGAGTGAGTTACCCGCCAAAAGCTAGTTCGGCCGTTTCCTTAACTGCTCGGCTCTCGTGAAATTTCTCTATTGTAAATCTTCACGTGGGAAATCTGCTTAGTTTACTTTATTGAAATTAAGTGAGGAGAAAATTGAAACCAGTAAATAAATAAAACATTGTATAATAACACTGAGAGAATGACTATATATTTATTTATCCAAAAGAATAGTAACTAAAATGAAATCCCACTTAATTCAGGCATTTAGGTTATGGAATTAGTGTTGTCTCCCCTGATTTAGAGATTTACTGAATAATGGCCTTAATTAGGCTGTTTTAATTTCATTGCCGTCGGTCCCTTTAATCTCAATCCCCTCAATAGACTCGGCAGAATGCCAACCTCTCCTCACAAAGAATCCTCCATTGCTCTTCATCAACCGTAATTAGACAAATTTGAATAATATATAAGCAAAGTGTTCAATGACCCTGATGATGGCACGAAACATGTATGGAATAATAAGGAAATATTATTTTACACACACTAATTAATAATTAACACACACACATATATATATATATATATATAAAATCAACGTCAAAATGAAAACATTTTTTACGTAAAAATATTTTACTATGTAATTTGGAAATAACTAAAAGCCTGTATTGAAAAACAATTTCATGAATAAGGATTATAAAACACTATAGTAGTCCAATTATTCACAATTGTTTTTCCATATAACGAGTAGAATTTAGTAATAATTATTTTTATTTTAAAATTGACGGCGATTATTATTTATGCAACTAAATCTAAATGACAGGGCTGTCAACAGGTTACCACCCTTTTCTAGGCCGAGCTAAGGATTTCAATCAGTTAGCCAAATATTAAATTTTTTTTGGCCACGAGAGAATCAAACTCAAGGCTCAAGACTCAATCCGTTAGTAATCATTATATTCCAAATTGTAATGAACTATTTTTCTTCAAATTACGTTTTATGATTATTTATTTTTATTCATTTTTTTTATATTTTTAATTTTATTAGGAATATTACATATATTTTTTTTATGATAAATGGTGTAACTTACAGTTAAAATATATTTACTTAAGCCTAATTTAAACTGTACGCTCTGACTACTGCGCCATAACCATAATTTCTTGTGTATTGAATGACATTCTATGAAGTATTATTTGGAATTATCAATAAGATCAGTAATCACTAATTTCAACTTCTCCAATTTGCTAATTTTTTTTTCCACTTTCAGAAATCACGATACAAACTGATCGCTAACAGCCGTATTGCTGCTTCAATGTATCACATCTCAAGCACATTGGACCGCTTCTGATCTGATTCTTTTAGTCAAAGCTGATCCATTAGTGTTGTAGAATCATTTCAGTCTTTCAGCTATGCTTCACTTTTTTTTTTAATTCTACAATTTAGAAACGTTATTTTTCTTGTAAAATCAGATACAACAAATGAAAGAGAGAGAGAGAGAGAGAGAGAGAGAGAGAGAGAGAGAGAGAGAGAGAGAGAGAGAGAGAGGGGGGGGGATATCATGATGTAAGCTTAGAAGAGTTATTCGAACGAAATGCTTCCAAGCTCCATAATATTACCTTCACTTGTGTATCTCCAGGCAGTGAATATTGATTAATTAAATGAATTAATTAATGCATACTGTAAAAACAAAGCCAATTAATCAATTAAATTAAATATATTATTATTATTATTTATTAACGTCCACTTTTTGCAACTTAGGCTAATTGGGACGGTTTATCGACAGGTTACCACCCTTTTCTAGTCAGGGTGGGACTTAAGATGTTATTTAATGAATTTCGTCACTAAATAATTTTCTTTGCCCAGGCGAGAATCGAACTCGCCACTCTAGGTTTACCATGTGAGATTAAAGGTCAACGCTTTAACACACATGGCTAACCTGAGCCCCAATTAAATATGTTCTATTCTTGTATACATTTGGTTTTATTTATTGCAAACAATTTCAGTAGATCTTTTACATGAGGCTAAAATGGGAACGGAGAAAGATACATTCTATAAAGAAAATAGTTACAAATTTTTTGCTCACTTCATTCAGAATTTTTAGTGCATATGCTAAGAGGGAGTACTGCAGCATATCTAGTACATAGAATTAATCTATAAAATCATGCACGTAGCATTGTAGGTATGTGAAAAGCAGAATTTCATCACGAAAGCCCGCTAGAACGGAACCATGTGTCCGTAAAAGAAACTGAGCCTTTAGAAAAAAAAATTGAAAGTTTCTAAATCCGTGTCAAGTTTTATTACTGCAATGAGGACCTTATACCGTTTGTTTTACAAAGAGAAGTAGTCTACAGAAGCTAAGATATGTCAAAACGCCGGTACTTCGTGCCCTGCCAAGATGGTGCCTGGTTTGACAGGAAATTGAGATCGTGACATTTTTCCTGCTGTAAGGGTTTTAATAATATTGGAAAAGGCGAGGCTCAGCACACAGAGAATTACAACGGATGGTGCAAGGAGGCTAGGTTCGACATTTTAACATATTTGAAAATTTGAAGTTAGGAAAGATTAAAAAAAACTAATTCTTTCCCCAGGATTACATTATTTCCAAGAAACAAGTCCTGTTTTATAAGTGTGAAATATCCCTACGTGAGAAATAATTTGGTCTTTCCGTGGGTTTTAAATTACTCTTAGAGGCATTCCAGTGGGCTGGTAAACAAACAAACCCAGCTGAGGGGAAAAAGCTACTGCACTTTAATTTTTTAGCCAAAACAAGAGGACTAATTCCATACTATGCCAGTGGTTGGAGGAGGGAGCACTGAGCAATTCTACCGGGGCTTTACCAGATGAAATCTTTATGTCAGAGTTCTGAGCACTCCGCCTCTGGGAGCACCCTTTTCCGGCAGGTTGAATTTCTCAACGTTCTCTGACCTCTTATACAATATTCATAACGCCCTTCTGGGACATTTTACCCCCTTTTCTTTGTGTAAGGCTCGAAATGCCACAGTAATGCACTATCAATGATTTTTTATCATTTCCTTCTCCACGTCTTTACCAACAAAATATTTCTAACTTTCTATGAGCGTTCATTATTATTGTTATTCCATTGCTATCTTTACATAAATCAACTACAAAACTAGGAAGAAGAAAATGTATTATCTTAATTTTTTTAGAGTCATTGAGTTGTAACTATTTGGTTAATTTTACTCTTTAAGAATCAGCTGACTTTAATTCTCCTTTTCATTAATTTTTTCTGTTTTCCCCCTTTCACCGAACGTTTTTGAATACAAGAATAAAATAGTTAAGTAATGGCAGTGGGCCAAGCAACATCTCAATCCCTCCTAATAATTTCATTAATTTTAACATAAGTGTCTTGCCTCCAGCGGCTAAACAGTCTTGAACAGTAACAATTTATTGCATGAAGGCCAAATAATTCGATACCGTTTCCAGCAAACTGTAATAATGGCATTGCTTATGCAGTACGGTATAGAATTATTATCAAAAAGATGGAAAAAACTTTATAACATCAAACTAATTAAATGCAATATGTTGATATTTAATACAGAGTACACATTCAGAAAAGAACTAATAATTTATTTACTTTTTATATGGAAGAAAAATAAAATAACTATTAACTTAATTAGTTCTCTTTAGTGTTTTATATTATTTTAATTTTTACACAATTTTCCATCATCATGTATTTACATTCTCACGGAAAGGAAAATAGGAAAATACTGAAATTTGAATTTAATATCAATATTTCAGACCTAAATTAAAATAGTACTACCTCTAAAATAACGTAATAATTGATTTTTACATCATACATTTGATCTTAGAAGTAGAACTCTTGTATGGTCAGACATATAAATACGATTATTAAATACTCATAACACATTTGCCCGAAATGTCAGTTTTAAGACATTATGCACCTGAGGTCCGAAGCCATACATATTTGTTCGACAATTCTCTTGTGGCTTTGACGGGAGAAATAAAGATTAAATGAGTTCAAATAAACGGCCACACCCTCCCCGAGTAAAACCATTTTTCCACGACAGCTATACCAATCAATGAGGGAATAATTTGATCATCAGTACTCCGAAATACGTCTAGAAAAAGTAAATATATATCATGACTAACACGCAATATTATGTCAAAAGTAAATTTCGATTTTGACTTAAAATTAATCAAGAAGCTTCAAACATATGAAAAAAATTGCATTTACAAATTTTTAGAATGAGGAAACATTTAATATTAGACATTCAAATATTATGGCCTAAGAGACACTGTACCTTTGAACATGCGTCCTCATCTATTATCTTATTTTAGCAGATTTCAGGAAATGGAAATGAACTATTGAGGCTGAAGACATGCTGCGATTTCAAAACGATTTCTTCTATCATCTATCGTTGCCACAAAGGAAATTGCGAGAATTTGGTAGATTTAAATAAATATATACTGTGTAACAAAATTATTTACAAAGGAATACTACAATAGTTCCAAATTGTTCTTTAATTTGATTATTAATCTAGTTATTTATATTTTTATTGTCAACCTTCAGTACCTTTCATTAGGTAACTACTAACTAAGAGCACCTGAAGAGGCATTCTAGTAGCTGGCAAACGCATAGAAAGAAAATGAAGTCTGCAATATTATTTCTATACTGTACATCGGCCATCAAATTTATCAATTAAGGAAAGACGCACAATTCATAATAGCTTCACTTTTATGGCAAAACGTATTTTCCACTCTTTTTGATGAATCACAACTAAAGATCGCTCTTGCGTTTCTTGTTCTCGTGGAAGAACATTAAAAAAATATAGTGGCTGCCAAGGATTTGTCTTCTTCATTAAGACACTTTTTTTTCATATAAGTCATTAAATCTTGTGAAACGCAATCAATCTCCCAGACCAATCCAAGACAACTAGGAAACGAGATGGGAGAAGAAAATCCTGACCGAAGAAGATTGAGTATAGAAAAAGTATAGTGACATTTAGAAGTTGGTGAACTCACACACAGGCAAAGTTCTCACAAGTATTATAACTGTCACAATTTTCGGATAGCCCTAACGGATTTCTTTTTCAATGTAGAGACTTTTTTTTCATGTTTCTCTTTTCATATGAAAAAAGGTACGAGATAAGAACTTCTAAGAACAAAGTTATTTTATTGCTATGCTTCAACAGAATATAAAAGTAAAACTTCAAAGAAACATTTTTGTATAATATATTCTCTGATATTCCATTAGGTAAATAATGTTAAAAAGTATCAAGCCATCAGAAATTGCTTCAGAAAGTTTGTATGATCTTCAAGAGACCCTTTTTAAACAATATTATTGCGTTATTACTCAATGCATTGGCTCAGGTTACCCTTGTGAGTTAAGACGTTAGTCTTAATACCAAATTTAGAAGTATAGATTACTAGTTTGACAATACAAATTTATTTACGGCCAAAATCGCCAAATAAAATCCTCACTACACTCTTGGTAAGAAAACGCCTTTTCTAGCCAAGGTGGAACTAAGTATTTTATTTTATTTTAAAATTAGAATCTGTTAAATATTATAATGAGCATCTCTTAATTATAAAATGTCACGGCAGAAATTAATTAATTCAACAGTTAATTAAAGATGTTGGTTAAAGAGTAATTTAGTGTTTTCCATAATCATTTTCATTTTAAATTGTTCTTGATTGGCTGTAAGTAAATATTGTTATTAATCGATCAAACGTGATTTTCAATATACTCAATTTCATATTCATATTGTATACTCAAGTTCATATTCAGATTATAAATAGATCATTCGTTTTGAGGAAAATTGGGGAACAAATTAAATCCATACTCATTTTCTTAAATTAAAATATATAACGGTAGAACTCCAATTATTTGGCATTTCATTTAAAAAGGGTTCCGTAATTATCCTTACTTTATTCTTTATTTTTGATTTTACGATTTTAGAGAGTTTCGGACACTTTACATTTGTATTTTTCACCTTTCTTAAGGGCGATCACGAAAAAATAACAAGAAGTTAATGTCCTTTTAATTCACTAAAATATAAATGTTGTTTATTGCGAAAATAATTAACATTGATTATTAGGATTCTTCTGTTTGTAAAATTAAATACAAAACCATAAACGTTTTTATCATTACAATAGCCATCGCAAATCCCGAGTCCCCACTATACAATTTATTTGACGATCACTACTTTTATTTACAAACTTGGTAATCTACTTCTCACAGCTAAACAAAATATACACTTTTAACTTCAAATTCGTATTACACAGCACAATTACTCAAGAGTCGATCACTCAAATCGCTTGGTCAGCACATTGATTCTCAAATAAACTTTTATATTAGCCAGCGTCAACTCTAGCAGGTTCTAGCCCCAACTCACCCGGTGATTGGTCGGCGCTGGGTCTTCTAGAAGGCTAGATTCCAGCCCAGGTTCAGTTACTCCCATCTTTGCAGGAATGCTCTCATATTCCTTGTACTTCTTAAATACGTGATTAAATAGGAGTGTGTTTGCATTTGAAGTAGCAACAGGATCCCTGAAGTATACCAATGGATGCATATTTACCAACAATATTCATGTTAGTCTAGAATACGGTAGTAATGCATTTCATTTCTAACTAAATCAAAAATAACTTCTTTTTTTTCGATCCAACACATTTGGAATTGTGCTTTGTAGCCCCGTCCATTATTCATCTTTCGATTTGAGCAATAACGGACATGATCTTTAATTCTACCCAATTAATCTACGTCAATAAAGTTACAATTAACTTTCGTTATACTGAGAAATCAATATAATTGATATGGGGGAAGTTACTTGTTTATTTCGATAACTTCCGATTTCCTTCAAACTCCTTTCTATTTGTACTTGGAAAAAACAGTAAATGGAATCAAATAACTTGTCCAATAAAAAAGTACTAAAACTAAACTAATTCCAGTTGCCCAACTACCCAAGAAGTACTCCTCGAAGTAGAAGGTGTAAATTGCGGATAGTATGATCTCAAAGGGAATCAGGTTAGCGAGAAGTGCCAGTCAGAGAAATACAGTTGCTATATCAGAAAAACACTTTTTATAGAAAAAAACAGTTTTAGAAGTAGAACGATTATTGGTTTATGAACAATATTTTTTAGGCCTAACTCTGTAATGTTAGGCGATGCTATAAGAACTAGGTATTATAACCTAAGTCTTTTTTTGTCGATGCGCAAGTATTCATATGAACTGGACCACCATGCGCTTCCAGTTTAAACTACATGACTTTATTATTGCTAACTTTATATTATTCAATCTTCAATTGAAAGTGATAAGGTTCCATATTGATTGTCCTATTCCTCTCTTTTTTTGCCTGGTTACTTGTGCAATGTTGCCCAAATCTAAATATCTGAATGTAACCAAATCATTACACACACACACACACACACACACACACACACACACACACACACACACACACACACACACACACACACACACACACATATATATATATATATATATATATATATATATATATATATAAAACAATTTAATCTAATTCAATAAAATGAATAATAATATTTGAAGAGAGATAGCAAGAATTCAGAATTCTGCCTTAATTTATCTAAAACTATCTCTGTTTGAAGCAAAATAAAATTCCTGTCAGTAACAATTATAACCTTGGCTAGAAATTAAGCCTTATTGCCCGTTTTATTGCTTCAGTTGAAGGAATTACTCCCTTAGGACTTAATGGGATAAATTTATATTTTATAATTGCATGGAATTATGTATTCATTAGCTATTGTTCGTTAATGGGTTTCATTACCGTTCTTAGTCTTTTAAAAGTACATTTTTTATTAAATATGACCCGACTCAAGTAGAATCTCCAAGTTTTTATAATTAGCAAGCCTTGACTTTTATGAAATTAAGAAAGAGAATTAAATCAATTTGAACTTTGGATTTGTATTTATTAATAATAATACCTTTAGAGTACCGCATTTGCATTATCCTTTAATAAAACAATTTGGCTAAAGTGCAGTTTAGTGCCCCCTCCCCCTACGCCGCTATCTTGTTTCGTTATAATCCCCGCCCTCGCTTAAAACCACCGATGGCGTATTTTGGAAATTTTAAAGTGTTAAAAAAATATAAAGTTAGAACAACAAAACCCCCCCCCTCGGTTTTAACCACCGATGGCGTATTTTGGAAATTTTAAAGTGTTAAAAAAGATACAGTTAGAAAAACAAAATGGCCGCCGTCATCATCGTGCGCCACCAGGGGGGGGGGCTAAAATACACTTTCACCAACTATTTAAACCAAATAAAACGAATTTACTAGTAAGCCGTAAAATAGTTCATTGACCATGAAAAATTCCTAGAAGTTGTGAAATTACTGTTCCTTTTTCCTAAATTTATTATATATACATAAATATATGTACTTACTTACTTATTGGAGAAGAGAAACCCTGCTGCCAACACTGTAACTGTAGACCTACTATAAAACATTTACTATTTACTTTTACTCAAGGTAACAGTGGTCTGTCCTTAACTGACTGTTACCTAAGAACTCAATTACACCTACCATACAATTTCACTGAATTACTTCATGTCCGTATCCAGTATATAGGCCGCCTATTACACTACTTCAAACATGATAACATTTTCAAAAAATTATAATGTAGGACAATACTGAAAATATTTGCAAAAATGAGTATACTTACGTGAATATGTTAAACAGATGATAAGAATTTAACAGATACGTCACTCAATCCCCCCAGATGCGATTACTATAAGAATAAATAAATAAAATTTTCTAGGAAACTCGCATTTACTTTATCGAAACCCTACTTAATATTTCAACGATTCATATGAAGCTTAAGATACAATTCGTTAATGATCATAAGCGGATCAAGAGGAGGGGAGGTTAGAAGGGGTTCATTAAAAAAATGGAAATATCTTCCTCACCTTGAGTGGTATCTAATAATGTTATAAAATCAATCTTGATAACCATTTAATGCTCACTACATTATTGCACTATGCACAGTTTCTCTAAAGTTAATATTAGCGGAGTTATTTATCGGTTTTCATCCTTCAGTTAACCTACACCCCAACCCATGAGATTTTCTCTTATCCGCAATTGTATCACTTACTATTTCATGTCCTACTTCAATTTGAATTGTAGGTATAGGAAGTCGTATTTGAGATGAAAATACCACACGCAGGTGGAAAATTTGCTTAGTTTACAGAGCACCTTACGGACGGACTTCTTACTGTTCGTTTCGTACTGATTATACATTACACCGATTGTAGCAGTGGAGTGGTAGATGTACCTGATAACTCTCCTAGAGGTGCCAGTAATAGACACTCGAGAAAAGAAGAAATTGTACTTACACGCCTAGGACAAGACTCACTAGACTAACGCATTCATATCTAATGAGCAGACAAGATGAACCTATACGTCGCTTCTGCACCAGAACGCTGACTGTAAAACTGTAAATTGTTTGATGGGATATAAAAGCTATTATTTACCATTATGAAGGTTATATGTAGCATGCACTGTACGTAGAATATAAGTTTTGCTTCCTTCCAGTTTAACTATTTATACTTTTTTTTCCTCATGTAAAACACTAACAATTTACATTTAGTTTTTCCATTCTATTTATTATGTAAATTTGTAAAAGTTAGCTTTTTAAAAATTTTAATATTTACTTAATTTTGTAAAATTATAATCTAACATGTTAAAAAATGAATCGCCATTGTAGCGGCATCTCAAATAAATAATAATAATAATAGAGGTGCCAGGTTCTTACCTTCGGAATTGTATGCTAAATACCCTTTTGCACGCGGTCACTGTGTTTGCAAAAGTTCAACTAGTCCACACAGCGTCGTAAGGAAATATAAGAGCTGTCTGAATAACGTAATGTGGAAGGAATTCTGAACAATTAAATTAAAAAATAGGAAAATCAATTATTAGATTGATCAGTATTTAAAAAAAAATGTTTATTTGCATTACATTACTATATTACATATATATTAACTAACTTCAGCTTTGTGAATGCTTCAATATATAAATACAAATTTTCTACTCTGAAAATGTTGTTTTCTGCAATATCTTCTAATATATAATTTAAAAAAATTAGAACTTATTAGCTACTATAGAGCTTGCTTATGCTCTGGGTAAAATAAATGTATATATACAAGAAATTAAACTTAATTTATAATGAAAGTATATGATGAGCTAAAAGAAGTCACTAACGATGCTCTCAAGCGTTGGAGCTCTCGACTTCTAAACCACATTCAAAACTTGAAATTAACTCATCTGGCTGAATGTAGTGGGAGAAACGGGAAAAGAAGCATTATGCTGCTCATTTGAACATTAATTTCTCTTAGCTTCAAAATGATGGTAGAAGAACTGGGAATGGAATGAACAGAGTTGTCCTGCATAAATTAGAACTTCAGAACTATGTCTTTGATAGCTTTTCAGGGAATGCGAGGCGGAGCCAACCATACGTATTAATTTCTTAACTGAGAAAATAGGAATTCTTTGAAAAGAAGTACATCTATGGAACAGATATAATATTATGCATTGCAATTGCAAATGTATAAAGCAATGGTCTTGTGTGTCTCAGTCTTCACCTGAATCATTAAATAAAGGGGAAACAGTTTATTTGCAAGGATTTTTTAATACTTCAATAATTTCCTTTTTTTGAGAAAAAATTTTATTTAATATAATTTAAAGTTTCAGAGGGTTTGGAATGTCGAAATATTTGAAATATATTTAGAATATTTTCCAATGTATATGGAATATTTTGCAATACTAAATTTTTCCATTCTTTACTTTTTTTATCAGATTTCCCTTAAAGGAAATCAGCTATTGAGGTCGTATTCATGACGCAGTTTTTGAAATTTTTCTTCAAATGTCATCGATCCTACCCAGGAGATGACGAAAATGAGGTCCGTTCAAAATTATATATATACTAAAAGTCGTATCGAAAAATGTATAGAATAAATCGTATTGTAAATTAAATATACTACAAATACTGTTATATGCATTTATTCTCTATCTTGAATATTAACGAAGATATTTGCATTTTCCAGTTTTCAGCCTTCAGTAAGCCCCACTTCTACCCAACAATACTCTGAAATATAATAAACCACATATTTATTTTTAGCTGGTGGTGAAGGTGATGAATGGTTAATCACAAAACTTTTTTATGGCTCCTCACAATTTTATTTCTTATAAACGCTGAGCGCTTTCGGGGACTAAATCCCCATCCTCAGAGCGTAGGGCGATCTTACAGACTTGCTACACGGCTAAACCCTGCCGATGCACCTGCCGAATTGAGTGCATCGGCAGGGTTTAGCCGTGTAGCAAGTCTATAAGATCGCCCTACGCTCTGACGCTCTGAGGATGGGGATTTAGTCCCCGAAAGCGCTCAGCGTTTATAAGAAATAAAATTGTGAGGAGCCATAAAAAAGTTTTGTGATTAACCATAATAAACCACATTATTCGAAGCTTAAATACAAAATATTGTTATCCAGAGACCTTTATTATTCAAGATACATGCAAATATGATCTTGTGAGCTCCCCCCCCCCGCGTCTTAAATTCTTGGACTAATAAAATTTGATTGATTGAGATAAAAATTATTGTGATTCATTATAAATTACAGTACTAGATATAGTAAATAGTTTTCAATAAAATTAATATGTTATATTGCGATATATTTCAGTAATTGTTTTTATTTCCAGTGAGATGTTGACAGACCTTTTTGTTTATATTTCAGACGCTTCCCGCCCGGAAATAATTAAAATTTACTGAATGATTTCCTATTACCGTTTGTATTTATCCACTTAATATTCACGGTGGTGTCGTTTTAGCAGTATGTAGATTTTCTATTGTTAAAATTCAGGAGTGAATTCTGCTTAGTTTACTCAGTGCCTGCATGACGGAATTTTCATTTTTTAGTACTATTTATGATTTTCGGGTTTCTTATATAAAAATGTTGAGTGATATCAACGAATTTTAATACAGATAAAAACATGTTGAATATTTAAAAATTTTAATGGAAATGTCAACTTAACCAAGGAACAAACCAGCTGATGGGAGAGCCATTTACATATGAGGGGTGGGGCTCCTGATTGCGATATAGAGCCATGAGAGAGCAGTATTGAATAAGGATCAAAAGCACCGCCCAACTATTGGACAAGTACTCTATTAAGAAAAGCACTCTATTAAAAACGCAGTGAGAATACAACACGACCAACAACCTAAAGAAATGTGGTATTCTACTTTGGATGTGGTTGGAAGGAAAGGTGAAGTCCTGGCAAATGTAACAAGATGACCTGAGAAGTAACTTGCTACTTGATTGATAGACCGACATAGTCT
Source organism: Riptortus pedestris (assembly GCA_019009955.1). Lineage (NCBI taxonomy): Eukaryota > Metazoa > Arthropoda > Insecta > Hemiptera > Alydidae > Riptortus > Riptortus pedestris. The sequence goes on from CM032229.1 coordinate 55,153,520, forward strand.
CTTTACGCCAATTAATCATTTCGGAATAAGTTTCGTGATCTAGAGAATTCTTGAGCTAATAATAAAACCATAGCTTTTACAAACTTACAGTTATTTTTTTAAGAAATAAATATTGCTTTCTTATCTATTCAATCATTTGAATCTTGTTTAAAACTTAAAGGAAATAACAAACAAAGATTTTGTTATAATATAAGCAAGTTATTGTACTTCAAAATAAAACTTACTGGTCTTATATTTATTGTTCATATTCTAAATAAAACTGAACCATCGGGAAGAAGAACATTACACTCCGAGAAATTCTTATTAGTGTATCCAAAAAAAAAAAAATGGTAGAATGGAGATTCGGAATTAGGCTGCAATATTGGGGTGGCTTATAAAACCATCTCCTTTTTCTTCCTCTGGATTTAAAGGCTTAACCTGAAATATTTTGTTATGGAGTTTTGAATAGAAGCTCAGGTTTGTTCAATATATAATCCCAACAGTATTTGCTGTAGAATTATTACAAGAAAGGAAATTAAAAATTGATCTCATCGTAGGTATTTTCTTATTTCGTTCAGAGTTTTGTTTCAATGGTGTATTATTGGACAAATTTTCCATATTCATTGGACCGAAGCAGTCACACCTGAAGCAGTGATAGAGACCAGTTTTAATTCAGGTCAAATTTACTTATATTGACGTTTATAAATTCATAATCATATTTTTAGTAGATAATTATTATCAAATAATTACTGTAAATTCATTTCAATTCTCTCTTCAATCTTTGATTTAGATTAAACATTTTTTAACTTGTATTTCTCATAGCATAATATCCTACATGTATTACACAACTAGCGCACCCTACAGCCTTTAAAGCCTACTATGTTTAATGCCAAGTTAAGGATGCGTTTTTATGTTTCCTCTGTAAATAGCATACTATCATACCTTTAGGCATATGGTTTTCATTGAAAGCCGAGGAAATAGTACAATCGCTTATTATACATTTTGTATAAAAAAATAATTATTTTTTGTATTAAATAATAAATAACAATTATAATCTTGTTATCAAAGTAGGAGCATCCATACAATGTTTTATATGATCAGTCAAAGATGGTTGTAGTTGAAATCAGAAAAGAAAGGCTCTTTATATCTTGTTTGTATTATATCTTGTATGAAAAAAATTTTCATGATGTGTTCATGTGTGTGTGTTTGTATATACACAAACGATTCTTCTTAGTTTAGTCCATATTCAAAAATTAACGTTGGGTTAGCCCAATGGACGCGGTATAGTGACGAAAAGTTACAATTACAAATATCTCCCTTATTATGAGTCGGATCAAACAATTGTTAAATAACTAATCATGTTTCAAATAATAAATAATTTTAATCATAATTATGAAGTCTGGAACAAAACTTTTTCGGCCGGGAAAATTTAAAGACGATTATTAAATCATAATTGAAAGAAAATTAATTTATTATTTAAAATAAGACTTCTAGAATTTATAAATGACTAGCTAAGGTACCCGGCTTCGCCCGGGAAATCATTTGAGACTGAATAGCTATAGTCAAAAGTTACTTTAAATAACAAAATAAACAACTTTTGTTATGTGCAAAATTGTCGAAAAACCAATTTGAATCGAAATATCTGTATTTTTAATTTCAGACCTCCTTACTACCGCCACTCCTGTTCATATCTCGAAATTTTAATATAGCTTATAATCATGGAGGTGTTAATACCGAATCACATACGGAGTTTTGTTTAGTTCGGTTGAGGCAATTGTGCCGTACAAAATAGACTCCCACTTCTTTGCATCTAACTCATTTATACTTCGGTATACGACAAAAGTGTATATAACAAAAGTTACTCTAAATAATAAAAGAAACAACTTTTGTTATGTGCATATTGGCCGAAAAACCAATAGGAGACGAAATATAGCTATTTTTAATTTCAGGCTTCCCTTATAACCCCCACTCCTGTTCGTCTCAGAGAATATTAATATAGCCAGAAACCTAACCTGTATAAGTAGTAATATACAGGGTCCGGCATAAAAACCTGACGATTTTGTAGTAATTGTTATGTTGGCACCACTGTCATTGAGACGGCGGGAATGTTGTACATCGACAGGTCTATTCTTGCCATTTCAGTAGCCAGTATGTCGTGGTCGGGTGAACATCGAGCGTTTGTGATTGAAGCCTATTTTAAAAATAATGACTCAGTTATTTTAACACAGCGTTTATTTCGCAGACATTTCAATTTAAATCGACACGCGCCTGTTCCCAGCAGAAATTCGATCTTGTTGTGGGTAAAGAATTTTAGGAACACGTCGTCTGCTTTAAAAACGAAACCACCAGGACGAAAACGGACTGTGAGAACGCCTGAAAACATTAACGCGGTAAGAGTAGCTGTTACACGGTCTCCACGACGTTCAGCAGCGAAACATGCTGTTGCGCTAGCCATTTCTGATCGAAGTGTACGACGAATTCTTCATTCCGACCTGAAATTCCATCCGTATAAGATGATGTTAGTGCAACATACTGGCTACTGAAATGGCAAGAATAGACCTGTCGATGTACAACATTCCCGCCGTCTCAATGACAGTGGTGCCAACATAACAATTACTACAAAATCGTCCGGTTTTTATGCCGGACCCTGTACATACCAAGTTTCATAAAATTCGGTTCAACCGTTCACGATTCTATAAACGACATACAGACAAACATTCATTTTTATATATAAGATAAAATGGAAAATAAAAGGGCCCATTCATTATTTACAGATAAAATATTTACTGGTTCAAAACCGTTTATCGCTATTAAATGGTGATGTTGGTTCATACTTGGAACTTGGTTATCTTAGTCCATTCTGTTTCTATTGTTATCAGATAAATGAGTGATCGTTTTTTATCACTATTTGGTATTTATTAACTCCACTTGGTGATAGCATTAGCAGATTTTTTATTACATCATTTGGCTACTCCACAACATTGTCCAATTTTAGGCTAACTCTAATTTATAATTACATTTTGTTATTCGAATAAATTCTAGAATTGTTATTTTAAATAATAACGTGTTTTTAAGTGTTTTTATATGATTTAATAATCGTCTTTAAATGTTTGGCCTCCCGATAATCGATAAGTAACATTTTTTCTTTTGATTGTGTGTTTTTTGTCCATTAACATTTTCTTTTGGGTGTGTGTGTTTTTTTTAAATGATGATTCCCACGTTCGAAAGAAGAGGCCTTTTTGTTCCTCCAATCGATTTTTTGTGACGATTATGAAATTGGGCAATATTGCAGAGAAAGAATCTCTCAGACCTGTGACGTCAATATTCGAGGAAAGAGCCAACGTTCGAGTCGATAACTGGCTCACCAGTAGTTAGTTACCTTCTTGTCGTTCAGAACAGTCGTACGATTCACATATTGTGGGTCCTAGAAATTAACATGGACCAGGTAGTGCAAGGATTATTCTGGGAAATCTCAGCCCATTACAGTATATTACTTCACTTAATCAGAGAAAAACCATGAATCCGGCTGCCTGAGCACTTTGGGAGGCAAATAGTGCCTTCAACTACTGCACCTAAGCCACAATTATTAGCATATTTAGGAGCAAGTGTTTACTTGGATAAGTCCTTAAGTGGTCGGTTGCGTGTTATATACATGTAAAACGTTGGTGTTAGATGATGGTTTTATTACAAATTTTAGTAATGGTAAGTTAATATGAAAGTCCTTTAACTTCATTGGAAAGGTTTTCCTTAAGTAGTGGATTATAAATCAACTGTCAATCCAGTCGGATGCCGTCATTACTGGCTGATGAGCGCTTTCAATACGAGGGCATCATTTTCAAGCTATGTCGAATATAGAACTACTAATGGAATCGTAAGGTGAAACTGAGATTATCTGTTCTTATTAAAAAAGACTGTGATGGCTAGAACGTTCAAAGATGTAACCCGTCAGATTGCCTAAGAAAATAGTAGAAGAAAAATTGGCTAGGCATTGGTGTTTCAATATAAAATAATTTCTTGATTTTCACATTTATTTGTGCTTATTTTTAAAATGGTTGAATAACTTTAATTCCTTGTTTTGATTTGTATAGCTTTGTTAGTTTAGTCCTTACTTAAGGATTAAGCTCTTAAGGCCAAAGGAAAAAGATTTTACTGATTCATTTTGAGCAGAATCATTTAGTGTCTCACACTGGACTGGTAGAAATCAAGGATTTGTGACAAGGTTTCACAGAGTTGATGAAGAGGATGCTTTGAAAGTGATTTGTTGTTTATTTAACAACTCGAGGAAGGAAGGTCTGTCTTGGTCAATCATATTTCTACTTATCACCTAACAACAGTTATTAGGAATTAGTACTTTATCGTGAATGAAGTTGAGAAAATCAAATGTTCTTTTATTATTATTTTTTTATTTTATTAAGAATAATACAGTCTGCATATAAATGCGTTTGGTACTGTGAATAAAAATACAAGGGTCTCTCGACAGAAGCTACACCCCTTCACCACAATGAGAGGAGCAGCCTCTCCCTGCCTGGCAAGGAAGTCAAGAGCTAAGGAGGAATGGCACTTGATAAGAAAATAACCACTGCTATCACTTCACATTACACTTTTATAGGAGATCTCTGGGCCATTGTCTCTTGAGGCGCCGTGGAGGAGAATACGGATGAGTAGTACTGGAAAGGGCAGGACTTCTGGATTAGGATGATTGGACAGCCTGATGTGGAATTTTCTGAATCTTAAGGATTTAGGTCCTTTACAAATGGGATATTAAAATCGTTATGGAGGGTGTGGTTTGTAACATAATATGGGGCATCTACTATGATGCGCAGGACTTCGGATTGGAAAGTCTGGTTGCTTCTGATGTTCGAAGGTTTTTCTGTACCCCACATTTCTATTGCGAATGCCCATATTGGTTTAACTAGTAACGTGTATATTGTTACTTTGTTTTCGGTAGAAAAGTGAGATCTTCTATTTAGCAGTCCGTAAAGTTGTCCGAAACGTCTGTAAAGTTTCTATTTTTTTTAGTTATTGTGTGGGATTTCCAAGGAAGTCTGGTGTCCAAATGTAGTCCAAGGTAGCGTAGACAATTGGCTGGTGGTAAAGGAATATTGTTCAAATGAACAGGAGGACAGGAACTTCACCGGAGGGAAAAAGTAATATGGTGAGATTTACTTTCGTTGATCTTTATGCGCCAAGCATTGCACCATTTGAGAAAATCAAAATAGTAAATTAAATCTCAACTCGCCATATCCAACTAGTTAATACTGGAGTAGAATTCATAAAATAGATTTATTAGTTAAGATTATCACAAAGATTACTGTGGTTTTACTGTATCTATTTGCTAAGGTATTCAGAGACAATACATTCCATATACTAACGTTTAAGATAATAATGTTTGTGGTGAACTGGTTGAAAGCAATCTTCATGGATCTGGATGTCGTTTAATGAACAGAGTAATTTGAAGGCTTCTCCATTCAAAAATGTATAAATATTATTTTTAGATTGCTAAAAGATCGGCAGAAGCCCAAAAATATAGGATATTAACCTCTTTGTAACTTTATTCAAAAACTCTACATTTTTATGTATAAATCAGCTGATATCAGATATCTCATTAAACAGAAGTTATAAATAAATCGAATTTCAGGGGAAGTAGGTTAAGAATAATATATAATACGTTTCCAATAACGTTTCCGTTAAAATTTCCAAACATTTAAACCATTTAGTACTGTTGAAAAAAGGTTTCTTATTGGTAAAAATATTAAAAATAATCAGCTTCCCTATTAATGCTAACACATGTCTTCTATTAATGTTTTGTTCGTTTTCTTATTTACAACTATTTCTCTATTTTTAATAGTGTGAATACTTTCTTTAATTTTTCAATTTATTATTTTCGTTATCTAAAATCTTTGCGTTGTCAAAATTAATTTTGCGTTTATATTTAATAGTGCTATAAGCCAATAGTATTCAATTTTCATTATTGTTAATATTTTCAGCACAGTCTGATCTATTTATTTTTAATAAATTTTATTTTGTTCCATTTTATTTCTTTTGTATTTAATATAACTGGAACTATCAATTTTATTACCTCTATCTCAAGGTAAATTTCAGGCATCTATAAATATAAGTTTAATCCTCTTGCTTAGTAGTGAGTACTAGTAGGGAGGAGTAGTCCCATATAAACTTATACTTATATTTTTGTTATCAATTTCATTATTACTACGTACATTTCTTTATTTTATCAAGCAGTCTAAAATTGATACTTTCCTTAAAAAGAAAAGTTTATGAGTTTCTTAAAATGATAACATTGAAAGCAATTAAATAAACGAAACTATTTTTAATTTATTAATTCACGTTAAAAGAGGCATATCCACCTAATGTTCATTTACAAAAATATGGAATTTTACAAATAATTATCACAGACAAATCTTTCATTTTACGCATATCTATCATTAAGAGCATTGAATTGATAATTCAAACGAAATTAATGAATGTGTGTTTAAAATTTATCCATACACATTGAAATGAATTAATTTTGAAATGTACGATAAAGCCAGGCTTCATGTTGGTATATATTGTAGTTGAGTCACTGTAATTCCACTGTGAATAAACCAATACCATTTGACAAACAGAATGAAATGGAATGAGTTGAAAGTAAATTTAATTTAAACCCAATCAGCTGGGCAACGAGGTTATTTGGCAGAGACAATTATGGCCTGAAAAGGCGATTGTGTTTCAATAAGCCCAAATCTAATGTTGACAACAATGGCTACAGATTGCCGAGTTAGGGCCTTGTGCAAATATTTTCTACATTTACTAAATGAAGACTACATTTTTTTTTCCATTTATGTAAAACTGAAGCTTTCTAATCCCTTCTTTCAATTAGTGATATTTAGAAAACACCCCAAATATTGTCTACCTGAAGATTAACTTTTTAAAGGGGATGGTCGTTAGTTAAAATTAATTTTAATAGATTCATTAAATGAAATCTCATTTTTCCGTGTTCTCTATTTACACTTATTCTATAAAAGGGTAATAATCAAAAATAACAAGTCTCGTAATAATAAAGTGGATATTAAATTTTAAAAAATATAAATAATGTGATATGTTCTAACAGTCTGGCGGAGGTTCCAATTGATTATCATAGTTAAAATAAAGGTTACTACCCCTTGAATATTTATTTAGCATAGTAATTTCAGAGTCAAAGCCCCATCATAAGAGTTGAGTAGTTACCTGGTTAGCGTGTTCTTCCTTCCCAACCATCTATTACAGCTGGGCACTGATGATGGGTCGTTGGTTTGAAAGTACATACTATGCAAAATATAAACTCTAGCGAAGGTGCTGAACTTTATTTTAAGCCTAATAATCATGTTATTTATTATATATTATTATTGTTTCATAGTATTATTCATTAAGGCCTGAGAAATTATCTTGTATAAGTAAAGTAAAATATATTTCTATATTCTCAAACCAAATATAATTAACAAATTTAAAATTTGTCAGGAATTTTATAATTTAATCGCCAGCAAAAAGTAATATAAATAGCTGAAATATTTTCCAAGGTACTAACATTGCTTTTGTATCTTGAGAGAATGAAAATAATATCGGAAATTGTTTTAACCACATAAAAGACGGAATAATACCAAAGGAAACAAAATACAATGTTTATTCAATTAATAGTAACAATTGCCAAGAAATTTAATTCGGAGACTCATCAACATTTCTCAAAAAAAGGTCCTGATCAAAAAATTATTAGTGTATCATGGAATTCATTTTGATCATTTTAAAATCATTCTTGGCACAGAAACGAATATTACAAAAATAAAATTTTAGGAAGTCTCTTTTTAGGATTTTATTAAAAAAGTAATTTTATTAATTTAATGTAATTCTGATGGTAGTAAAGAAGAAATATGTGATAAAGAGATTAGACTAGGTAATATATTACAAAAATCATAAAATTAACCATCACAGTTTAAAATTCTAGAGCTGCAGTAGAAAGTGACAGTTTACTGAAGGTAAAAGAAAGGAGGTAGGGGAACAAGAAAGAGACAGAGAGTTGAACGATTGACTTACGGCTCTCTTCATTCTCGTGTGTGAAATGGTGATTGCATCGACGTATAAATGAGTAAACAGCACAACTGAAATGAATTTTAAAAAAAATTGGTCATACGCTAAGCATGTCCATGAAGCGTTCAAAATGGAGTCCGACTAAGGCGAAGATCACCACAAGTATGGGCAGAAGTCCGATTTGGGAGTGAAGAGGAGGGAACGCTCATGCGCCTTAGTAACGAGCTATAAATGTAGAATACATTTTACACAGTAGTAGTATAGTAGTAGCAAAATGTGGACGTTAATAAATAATAACAATTGTAATGTCGTTCTTTTTTATTTCAAAATCACTATCTATCATATGAAATTTAAAATATTATTATTTTACTCAGCTTTTTTAGAGATGGTTTTAAATGGTAAATATTATCTATTGGATACAACAGAATAGCATATCGAATGAAATTTCATTATATTAAATGTTTTCATCCCGCATTTTTACGATTATATTTCTTTAATACTTTGTATAATAAAAATTTGTGAGAGTCTGTGTGTGTGGGGGGGGGGAGCGTGCGCGTGTGTTATAAGGTTTGCGAGTGGCAGTAGATATGTACGGCCTTGAAGTTTACTGACGTCCAAAATAATACGAACGAGTCGCGATTGACATGGCTAAGAAATTGCTTCAATAAATGCTTGATATATGAGCTAAGGTAAGAAAAGAGCTTGAGAATATGTATATATATATATTTTTTTTTTCAAAACGAAATAAATATCCATCGGAATTCTCCTCGAAACTGACATTACTCGTAAGACAGACATTTCTTGTAGAAGTTTAATATCAATATTCCTCTTCAGATCCTCCACATCAATCATGACATGTGCCTGAGTAAATATAGCATGGCGTATATCTGCTATCATTGACCTACCATCGACGGTGACCTAACCTTTGAACTTAGGATAATATCAAAGGTTACAGGTCGTTTGTCTGTTTCATGCTTGGTTTGTCCGTAATTAATATTGATATACAGATTGGTTTTTACATAAAACCAGACTATTCAGTTAGAGTACTACATATAGCTATCAATTTTTTCACTTTACCTCTCTATGAAATGATAAAAACATGAGAAGAAATAAGTGATGTTCAGACTTGGTGTATAATGAATAGAAGAAGAAGTGCTGTCTTTGATAGCTCTTGGTCTTCAACTTCAGAGCTACAATTCTGAACAAATAATGTCTGACTGTGATGAAAACATTTAATTATTGCTAAGTTATTAATAGGTAATACTGTCATTGAATAAGAGCATATGAAAGAAGTAAACGAAACTAAGAAGTAAAAAAGAACAGATCAACGAATGCTTACTGGAAAAACAGGGAGAACCTATTTCCTCGTCTTGAGAATAGTTGAATGAAGTGAGAGACAAGTCAAAGGAAGTTGGTTGTGAAGAGGTAAAATCTACAAAAAGGAGATATTTAGCAAGTTTGTTTGTTTGGGTTTTGGGCATAAAACATCTTGGTCATCAATGCCCAGCGCTCGCAAAACCGTATTAAAGTTCCCCGACCATGGGAAATCGCCGACAAATGCACACCAACCCGTTTTTCTGATTATTATTTATTTTTATATATTTATTTACTTTTTTTTTATTATTATTATTTTTTTATTTCTTTTATTATTTTTTATTTATCTATTTTTTTATTATGCATTTTTCTCCTTTTCCCCCTTTTTTCACATTTTTCTCCTTTCCCACTTTTTTTTTTTTTTTTGTAAGGGGGCGTGTGCCTTGAAACCTACGTACCGGTATCACAGGTATATTGTACCACAATTAAAATTCAATCAAATTAGCACTAACTATGTACATAAATACTAAGAACAGTCCTATTAAATAGACTACAACTATTAATATCAAAAACTATTAAAATGAAAACTAATTAAAACTATCAATAAACATTAAAATTAAAGCTATTAAGTGAGCATTTACATGAAAGCTACTACATTAGCATAAAACTATTTGGTAACTAACAAAGTGTCTTAAAAATAAGTGGTAACTAACAAAGGATACCGGGTTGTTTCGATATTTGGCAGAGTTATATGTGGCTGGAGAGGCCTGTTAGATGTATTTAGCAAGTACAACTTGGAACGTATTTTCATAACAGAAGACACTAGTGTTTCATCTTTTTTGCTGTTATAATTGTGTCTTTTTTTTTTTTTTTAATAAATCACCCATAATGATTTTTGCATGTACCTGATGAAATACTATTCAAAAACCTCTGTGAGTTGATAGATAATCTATACCTCCGCTCATAAGTTTCTTTGTGAAGTTAAAGCCGGTTTTTCAGTTGTTGTTTTGTTTATCCTTTATTCTATGCGAGTTTAAAAATAAGCGATGATCAAGTTATCTACAAAATATCATCTGTAGTTTGATTTTGAGGAAGACGATCTTTGAGCTAAGTGCATAGTGATTTGTGTGTTGAAGTTTTCTATTATTTTTTTTATGTTTGTATTTATTATTAAAACACTATGATATTGGTTTATCCATATTATTTTAGTTGTTTTTTTTTGGGGGGGGGATGTAAATATATATTGGAGATGTCCCAGGCAAATAAAAAACTCGTCCAACAACACACAAAACCAAAGAACTAGATAGATACAAATTTTTCATTTAACCTTAAAAAATTTGCTACCCCATCTTACTACCCCAAAAACCCATGTTCCATATTCAATGAAACAGACGAAAGAAACTATACATTCTCTGCCTTTCAAGAGGCCCCCGCATGGCGCTGCCATCTATGTGTCAGTCCTGGGAACTATCAAGAGCATATACCAGCTGTTAGCATAGAACAAAATGCAGTAGAAGAAAAAAGCGAGACTATAAGTCAGTCTACTCTTCTTCAGAGAGAACACTCGTTCATAAAAGAAGTATATTTTTTTATTGTTGACATGCCCCAACAACATGGCTAATTAACTACCATTCAAGACAAGGGTAAGGGAGAGGATATGGATGGAGAGAGAAATAGAAGAAATAAGGAGATAACAGAGGAATGAACAACCATCAGAAGGAAAACCACACACAAGGAAGCCAGGCACAATAACCCAACATATCTTCTGCATCATCACCACTCAATATTGTAACCTTCAATCAATATTTTCATTGTATATTATATGTATTATGTAGTAACACTTTCAATAGACTGATTTGTTTTCTTACCATCTAACAACATTTATACAGTCCACCCTCATGAAAACCAGCATTTGCTAACCCCACAGTGAGAAGGTAATATTCATTACAAAATGAATTACCTCATCACAATACAACCAATATTTTTCATTAATGTTTTTATGTTATGATTTTTCACCTTCTCCATTCAGATTCCTTGACCTTAAATATAGGAAAAAGCCTCCAGCAAACATCAATTCACTATAGTAATCTATTTCTTTCATTCATATTCACAAACGGAAATTGAATGTATGCATTTGAGGCAGTTTCCGCGCTTGCTGTTTGAAAAGAAAAAAAAATATTTCCCCCCAGTCTAACAGTATAGAGTGGATGGCCTTTAAAATACATCATAAATATAGACTCTATTACAAAATACATTGAGAGAAGAAAAGTTAATGAAAAAGTTAATAGTTTGTTCTAATGCTAACAATGTATTGACAGTAGGTAAAACTATTATATATGGTATCGTCTATTTACATGATATATTTATGAAATTTAATTACAGATTCCTACTTTCATTTCTGAAGTGCTCCTACCCGCTATTGTTCGTTGCGACTGCTCCTTCCTCAATGAGGAGGTCGTTGATACTGAGATTCCCTAAGTAGGTTAAGTCAGCAGGCTACAGATTGATTATTTACATGACAACCTTGAATTCAATTATTTCGCGTCATTACTTAAAATCGATTATTTTGAGATTAATGAGAAGGTGGTATGAATAAAGTTTGCGCCAAAAAAATGTTTTTCGTTGGTGACACTTGACATGAAACTATGAAGAACGTATGAAAATAGTGGGTCCAGAATAAGATTCAGTGACGAAAAGATAAAACTATTGCTAATTTTCAAAAGCTCTATATAAAAAAAGGTCAGATTTATTTTTATACATTCGATAGTATATTATTCATTTTGTTATATTAATTTGTTATATTAATAAATGAATTCATAGGTTTCCGAATACTGATGTTATGATGACTAAATAAATTGTAACTTTACTAATTCTGTTAAGATGATAGGATGGGATTTAAAATTTCGTTTCCCTTGAATCAAAGAGCAATATATGATGCATGATGCTTCATAAATCAACGTTTCGTGATTTATCTCGGGTTGGACTCAATTTGAAACAGCGGAAATTATGGGTCTTTATCTCTACTGCTAATGGTCAGTTAATTGATTGGAAGAGGAAAGTGAACCAATGATATTGAATGCGATTCTTCTAAATTGCAGAATATACACTGCATCCCGGATTTATCAATGGACTCTGGGGAAAATACTTACCGATGAATTTATTACATCCAATGTTTTCAACTTTTTTCATGAAAAATCTAATATTAAAATATACCTTACCTCTTTAGGATTGTTTATTACCATTTTGAAGCACTGAAATATTAATTTAGGATTTATTTAATTTGTCATGGATATATGATATAGTTGAAAATAGCGATCTTATCGCTATGCAAATAAATATTCTTCAAAACATTATTTATGTAAATGAGTATGAATGAAGATCATCAGACACATTAGTGGATCATATTAAAGTGAAAATTTCTTGGTTCCATATTTTTTTCCTATCTTCAAAAAAATTAGAACAAGCAGAGGGAAGAAAACAGATTTGGTGACATTTTGGCTAAGGAAGATTTTTTTTTTAGTATTTAAATTTTTTAATGTGGTGAATTTGAGAGATATTCCATGCAAATAACTCTGATTCCAATAAAGATTAAGAAAAATCATTCTTTGACATTTCATTTTTTTTAATCTTTTTTGATAAGGCTGATATCTTCATTTTTAACAAGAAAATTCTATAGAATCATTCTGTAGGTTCACATGTGTTTTCTCTGTGCAACATCGAGGATTTGGATATATAAGTTTGCAACAAGGACGAGGTTGCTTGAAAAAAATCCAAGACTACTCAAACCCAAGAAATTGAAATAGCCAATAAAAAATAAAGAACGCAATAAATATAATAGCAAAGAATAATATACAATTTATAAATATATAAAATACATTTAAAACAACATAGTTTAAAATAAAAAGAAAGTTTATCTGCAAATTTTATATATTAAAATATTTTGTTGATCCAGATATTTACCCTAAAAGAAATTGCATTTGCTTTCATGATGCCGCAAATATAAAAATTACGAAGATTTTTTATTACAAGGCAGCACTGAGCATGGCTTTGTAAGAATTAGGCCTTCTTTTTTGGGATACAGGCATCAATAAATAAGTGGTGTCTATCATTTACACAATATTCGCAAACTCATTGATATCGAGCTTTTTAGTAAGAGAGTTAAGGTAATTTATGGAGGTAATTTATACCAGGAAACCACAATTCGGGTTCTTAGAACATTTCCACTTGGAAAGGTAATATTGAGATTGGTTCCAACCATAGGTTTATAAGGAATATACAGCTGGCAGCTGATAGACTTTCGGATCAATACTGCCTAAATTCTCAGATATTAAAAACACCTACTGAGAGACTCGATATTGTTAAATCTATCTATCTGGCAATCAATGATACCAAATTAGATAATTTCAATTGGTGCTTCATTGCTAATCAGAAATGTAACCTCTATGAAAGTCTCAATGGAAAAGCTTGAGGTGAAAATTTTTATAATGGAACAACAAATACAAAATAGATAGACAAATTTTACTTAAGTCAGTGGTGGCATAGATTAATACCACGTGAAAGATAATGGTAAAAACCGAACCGAATATATTTAGACCCGTTGTTGGGAATGGAGTATTAGTGAAAAGAGAGCCGCAACATCATATATCCGTAGAACCTCACGTGCTTTGTATTATTAATGACAGGGAGAAGAAAAAAAAAGTTTCATATTACCACGGGAGAGCAAGGAATAGTTGCAGACACAGGCGAACGTAGTTAGATAATCACAATCAGATACTGCCAGGACTATAGTTTTATTCAGTGAGTTCGTGACCTTTTCAAATCTTTGAACGCCAAAACGTCTTGAAGTGAAGGTAAAACTACTTTTTTGGGAGGAAAAAGTGGACACAGTATGACTTCCTAGTACTTCTTTTCAATTAAATAAATAAAATGTAAAAGAATATGGGTTCTTCAAATATTCGTAAACTTTAATTGGTAGGAAGAAATTTTTAATTTTTTTTTTCTCAATCGTTAATCCCCCAACCCTTTTAAATAATTTAGATCAAATGAGTAGCTGCAAAACCAGACTTTAATGCTGTAAAAATGAAATTGTATCATTCCAAAGCAAGTCCTTTCTAAGTTATACGATGCCCGCTCGAGCAGAAACAAGTCACAATGAGTTCCCTTGATTTCTGAACACCATCATTTTTCGTGATTAACACAATTAACAAGAAAGTAAGGGAGACGCCGTCAGGAAATTAAATCTAAAATAGTTCGTTATGAGAATTATTTTATTTTATTCTATTGTGGCTAATTTCTTCTATTATGGCTAATTGGAAAACATTCTTAATAGGTTACAATATATTCCAATCCAGGACTAAAGATTTTATATAGTGAGTTTAACCCCCAAAAAAATCTATATTAATTTAGTACCTAATAAATGATTTAAAGTTCAGCAAGTGTTTAACAGCCGTAACACATATGTGAGCTATTTTATAAGTAGAGAGCATTAGTTAGTCATTCGTTAGTAGTTCTGTCAATGTGCATTCGAATGCCGTGATTTATACATTCTGTGACGTTGCCGTATGTAATAAGTGTCAGCAGACAAAGGTAACAGTCAAACACAAATTACTGAAAAGTGGCATTAATAATTAGATAATCCGCTTGGTACCAATTCATAAAGGTAAAATCGAACTCAATAAATTCTACATTCTCAGGCGCATGACAAATGACCTTTCCTGCTCCCTCTGGAAACCAGCATTTCGGAGAATTACGAAATCTATACAATCTGTAACAGGAAACAAACATAAAGGGTTTTGAAAAGAAAATTAACTAAATTATGAACATGAATTTAAATCGTATAATCTAATTATTCAACTAATTAAACGCAGAATTTAAAATACTTTTTTCTAGCTTCTGTAACTTATTTCTGGCTAAGCAGGTTATGCGGATTACAAAAAAAGTCTACTAGAGCATAATTTATGTTAATAAATTGGGCTATCATTTATCATAATTTTTTCAAACAAAAACTGTATTTAAATAACATATCAAACATTACATCAGCCCTCAAGTGAGTTAGCATTTTGATTTTTTTCAATTTCTCCGGTATTGTAATGAAATCAGTTATTACGATCAATAAACTCCTTTATATATGCAAGACATTAGATATTTGCCTGATTAACTGAATAACTGATATGATATAATAGTCCTTTATGCATAATACATTAATCTTTACCTCAGGAAGAAAAAAAAACATTGCTCTGCTGTGAAAGAAAATTTCTAATAAACATATTCAATACATATAATAACATAAGTAGAAGAAAAATAAAAATACATTATCGAAATTAAATAGACGAATAGATAGCGAAACGTAATGAAAGACAAGTATTTCATGAATAAGATCATTTCAAGTCAACGCAAAATTAATTTTAAATTTAATTTATTTATTTATTACCATATATAGTAAAAACGTTCGTCATGTAAATTATTGCAATTAATCCTCACTATTTAGTTAGCAGATTTTCCGAGCAATGGAATGATCCCCATATTTCCAAAAAGTTTTATTCTTTATTTCTCTCTTAAAAATAACTTAATGTAAGCAATACTTGAAATCAAACTAGGCATAGAGCATCTAGTGATATACCACTAGCCTGAATAGGGGTGGAGGAAATAAAGACTGAAAACACAAAAGTCGAAACAACTTTAATATTGAAATTAGAGAAACATGTATAAAACAACAGATCATGGAAATAATTTGATGGAGAGAATTAGGTAATATTTTGTGTAGTTAATTTGACAAATAATAACATACATGTAAAGTATTTTATATTTGACCATTTCTGTACATATGCACGCCTCATGGTCTGGTTTCAGTCATAAGCAATAATAGTCTATATTAGGTCACTCTGAAATTATTATTGTGGTATATAGATTGTTAGGAAGCGGAATGATGGTATTTCATCCTAACTATTAGTCAGACAGGGATCAACAGAAGTGGCATTCACATTATTGTACATGTGTTACAGAACCTTCATCACACAGCGATGATACACAATATATATAACAGAGACATATATATTACAGAATATACTATTTAGTCTGATTCTGTACATCCTGACATCGATATTCCATGCGAAATTATTTATTTATTAACGTCCACTTTTTTGCAACTAAGGCTAATTGGGAAGGGTTATCTTGGGGAGGGTCTTAGGATGTTATTTAATAAATCCCTTAATTTAGGGTTATTTAATAAATAATTTCTTTTGCCCAGGCGAGAATCGAGTTCGCCACTCTAAGTTTACCTTGTCAGATTAAGGTCAACGCTTTAATTCACATGGCTAACCTGAGCCCCATATTATTAGGCATATGGATAATTCTAGCCGTACGCCACAAGTAACTCCAAAAGACATTAGAACATTCAATCGACGATTATTATCTAATTACCTTTATGGAAAATGAAAAATAAAAATATAATGTAATGTAGAGCAATTATGGAAGTTTATATTTAAATTCAATTCAACGTGTATGTATCTATTTCTTTTATCATGCCCTGTTTTCGCATCAAACAGGTCAAATCGAAGAGTATTCTTATTCTAAAATCAGCCTCTCCTTTGATTCGCCTTGTAACATTGTTCATTAGGAAATATTCAGGAAGGCTTAAAGTTTTCTCCTTTTATCTCCTGTAGATCCACATTACATTGCACCAGAGCAATCTCCAAACCTCTGTTCACATTGGAAAACACCTGCGCCTTCCAAGTTCCATAGGTAATTTAAATACGAACAATTTAATTTTGTCTAAACTTCGTATTGGAGAGGTCAATTGTATATTAATTTGTCTTTCTGGGGACTATATATTTGACAACGATCAGTAAAGTATTTAGTATATTCTACAACACGTCAAATAATGAGTTGCTTTTACAAGTTAACCTAGATATCGATGCCTGCTTACGACCAGATTTCCAAAATAATTTATCTATTGTCCATCGGTTACACATAGGAATAAATATATAGCACAAAGGACATACTCGAACTCAAAAATCCTCAGCTGAGGCTGATTTTGCTCAACTAATCAAAAATGTTTGCATATATTGTAACTGTACTCTCATTGTTTATTTTCTACGGGTATAATATGTTAGTAATATAATAATATTAATATTATAATATTAAGTGTAGATAATATAGATGAGCAAATAAAGAATTATTATTACACACAGGAAATGCCGAAATGAGGTCGGTTCTAGGCTATAAAGAGGAAGAGGGAGAGAGGGAGATGATACATTTGTCTGTTGGCACTGCAGCGTTGCTATTATATGGCTTACATCGGATAAGGAGAAGAGGGGGAGTTTCGAGTGAAAAAGAATCAGAAATTAAAATAACTCAGATATCATGAGACAGATTAGAAAATCTGAATAAATAAAAATACCTTGTCAGTTTCTCAGATGCCAGATAGATTTTCTTAGGAAAAATCAAACGAGGCATTGATGATGGAGTTTGCTCTTTGAAAATGTACTTTGAATAATAAATATTAGTAGAGGACAAGTCCGTTTAATTGTTCTTCATTAATTGTTTCCTGCATTTCAACAGGGATTCATAAATGTTATTGAAACCATCTAATTGGATATTTATTTACTGAGGTTGTACTCATGGCGCGATTTTCGAAAACATTCCTGAAATGACCATCGATCCTACTCAGGAGTGGACGAAAATAAGGTCAGTTCGATATATATATATATATATATATATATATATATATATATATATATATATTCTATTACTGCTCTAGTGATCGCAATTTTTTTTTATCGTTACCAACATCACACAAACATTTCATGTACAAAAACATTTCATGTACACAAACATTTCATGTAAAACTAAACTTTTTTTAGCTTAGCCATAGACCCATTTTACGCGTTAACGAACTTCATCTAGTTCGTTAACGGCTAAAATCAGACTTTGAGGAGGGGGCGCGTTAGAGGCGTGAAATTTCGTTTATTTTAATTTTAATCTCCTATAAATGCTGTTATATACACATTTTCTCTACCATGAATATTAACCGAGATATGGGAATTGTTTAGTTATCAGCGAGTCAATAAACCCCCACTCCTCCTCATGTCATATGACATTAAACAGTTATATCATGAACCACTTTATTCTATGCTCAAATACCAAATATTGTTTTGAAGAGACCTTTATTATGGGTGATACATGAAAATTCGTTGTGTCGTGACATCATCAATTAAGACGTTCTTTTTTCGAAGATGTTTACTTGATACCATATTCGATATTTAACCGTTTCAGTGAACACTAAAGATTATATTTATTATTGGCTGAAGACGGACGTTGAAACATTGGTGGTTTAGAGGGGAGGGGGCGGACTTAATAATTCAAAATAATGTCGTTATTATAAGTCAGATCGACAAATTGTATAGAACCAATCTTGTTAATGTGGGAAATCTGCTTAGTTCACGCAGCCCCTACGTGAAGGACTTTATTTCTTTTTTTGTTTCAGCGCTCAGTAAACCCTACCCTACTATCTACTCACCCAATTTTCTTTTAGGATTCACTTACCATTTCATGCTCAGCTTAAATTGTAATTCCAATATACACATAAATCATTACAGCACGTGGGAAACCTACTTAGTTCAGCAGCTCCCCCGTAACAGACGACTTTCTTGGTTTTTTATTTATGTAAGGAATAATTCACAAGCTCATATTCCTATTTTAAGAGGGAATTTAGTATTACTCCAAAATATCACCAGATCACAGTCACGATCACAGCCATTAAATACACAACTTGAGTGAATTCTAACCTTCCACTCAAATGGGATAAATAAAAAGAATTATTGGATATCCATCGTTGAAATAAAGAAGGGATTCAACGGCGTTCATAAGGGGTTTACTGTTCGGCATTTAAATGATACTTGGATGACAGCACTGGCTAAAGCCGCTTGGCAAAAAGTATAAAAAGAATAGAAATTGAGGGATCAAAGGGATTTGTCGAACGGACATTGGAAAGAAGCGAGTCATATCAAAGAACTAAAAAAACATTCAGAATGACAAAGAGTTAGCATTTCAGTGGTACTTATCCGAGTGTTTCAATTAATATTCTCTCTGTCGACGGTGTAGAAAAAGTATCGCAATATCTTCAAGTATTAGCACATGAACGAACTCTGGCGCAGGCATAACAGATAATATAGATCGCACATAAGTACTTGTGCACTCTAGCCATCAAATCATTAGCAATGTAAAAGATTAATTCAGAATTGAAGCTTAATCCCAATGACTGTTGCACGCATTCCTTGAAGGACCATGTCCCCTGCCAGGCTATTAGATAATTCAGATCTATATATATATATATATATATATATATATATATATATATATATATATATAAAATTGTAATCTCTGTCTGTACATTGACTTTTTCACGAAATTTCACAATACTTTTTCGTTTCACATGTCATAGGCACTATAACTGCATTTTGTTTCTTTCGTGTATGTTGGTTTGTTTGTTTGTTACCTTTTCACGCATAAACGGCTCAACCGAATTTTATATATTACTTTTATTTTTTGTATATTATTACTAACCCAACTTAGACTTTAGGCTATATTAATATTCTCTGAGACGAACAGGAATAAAACTTTTGTTATATACACTTTTGTCGTATACCTAAGTATAAATGAGTTATACGTTAAAAATTACTGCGGAAGTCAACAATTGGCACAAAAAACTCAACCGAACTAAACCAAACTCGGTATGTGTATTAGCACTAACGCCTTACTTATATTAAGCCAATACCATCATTTCTAGGGACGGGCGGGAGTGGGGGTTGTAAGGAAGGCCTGAAATTAAAAATAGCGATATTTCGTTTTCTATTCGTTTTTCTGCAAATATGCACATGACAAAAGTAGTTTATTTTTTTTATTTGAAGTAGCTTTTGTGATATTCACTTTTGTCTTGTAACAAAGTATAAACGAGATATGCACTAAAATTTTAGCGGGAGCCAACAATTTTATTGGGCATTAACGATTGAACTGAACTTAACAAAACTCGGAATGTCAATTAGCATTAATTCTTCCATGATTATAAGCTATATTAAAATTTTTAGGTTCGAACGGGAGTGGGGGTTATAAGGGAGGCCTGAAATAAAAATTCGCGATATTTCATTGTCTATTTGTTTTTCGACAAAGGTGCACATAACAAAAGTGGTTTACTTTGTTATTTAGAGTAACTTTTGTTTCATGCATTTTTTCGGGAACAATGTATGAAGCAAGTAATTAGCGTAGAAATATAGATATACTCAACAATTCTTTCCAATGTGAACTACCAGGTACCTCACCTGGAAAAATTAATTCAAATCTATGCACAGGAGACAGGAAATATGACAATATGGAGGACAGTGAAGTCTTTTCCTTGAATTTTATTATTAACAAATCCACAGCAACGACGGGTATAGACCCTAAACACTGGTGCGGATAAATGTCAAAATGTTGTGCAAAGTAAAGTCTTGCTAATAAAATACCTTCACCATTCAGCCTCAAATGAATTCCCGGGCGATGCCGGGTATCTGAGCTAGTATATATATATATATATATATATATAGTTTAATTTGATAAATTAATTCACAAATCAGATTTCACTATTATTGAAGGCACAATTCAAACTTTATCAGAAAATCAAAGCAGAACTACTAAACTTCAGAACTCCCGACCGCGAAAATATATATACATCAAAGAGTATTACACCAAATCTAACCAATAATAATTCTGTTTAAAATCAAATTTTAAGTCGTTCACCCCCTTACATCAAAGGCAGCATCGCTTTTTCGCCCCGTCTATCACATTTTTCCTTTCTACCGCCTATGAAAATAACATGTAATAAACTCGAATCAACAAAGCACTTGGGTTTATTATTTAATGTTCATTGAATAATTTTATTTTACATTCACTGAACGAGAAATGTAACGACAGAATAAAGCAGTACTTCCGTTCATAATGATGTATGTTATCATATCCTTTTCTATAACTCTCTCATAAGAGATTAATATTAACAACATTAGAAATCATATGAAAAAAACCAGCTGACTGGGTGAAATTTAAGGTGATTCTGCGAACAAATGTGTCATCGTTTGATGACTGCGATTCGAAACCAACCAATATTCTATACTTCAAAACATATTATAGCATATCATGGCATCAATAAAATCTTAGCTCATCTCGTTTTTATGTGTTTATATTATCAATTAAAGGTCCTTTGGTTAGATCATTTATAGGATATAAGAAGCCGATATTTATGAAGGATATCTATTTCAGAGGCTCCAGTTCAAGCCTTCTTAGTTATTTCACACATTGAGCTAGGATGAGCTAAAGCAGTTTAAATTAAAGTTGGGAGAGGAAGAAACCCACCTGGCCCTTGTTCTTTTTCCACCCTAAAGGGTTATTTTATCAGACATTTTCCTTTTGTATCTTTTTTTCGTCGGAATATGGAGGATAAACTTTCATTTCGCATCCCAGAAATGAGTCATAGGAAAGTTATCAGAGTAGTTAAATAACTTTACTCTAATTAAAACTATTAAACTCAATTAGCATATTTTACGCCTACTACAGAACACTGAGCAAACATATAAGTTCTATGCTACTGAAAAATAGCTTGGTATTGCAATCAAATGACCTTCCAATTCATAATGACATGATTTTAGGTACTTTTTGCTCTAACCAGGGATATTTCCAACAACAGTACTTGAATTATTTTAAATTCTTCTAACCTTTATGAAGTGATTCATTAATACGTTGGCACACATACGACATAAATGATTATCAGTTACAAAATTACTTAAAACACAAAATAAACATCAAATTTGTTCAGAAAGAAATTCAGAAATAGTGCATCTTTTAGATGTGTGTGTGTGTGTGTGTGTGTGTGTGTGTGTGTGTGTGTGTGTGGTGTCAACCACAAGTTTTATGAGTGAGTGTATCCTTCAAAAATATGAACGTTTATTCATGGACGGTTCGGAATGCAGAATTCTTTCTATGATTATGAATAATATGGTTAATACGATAATCAATGATTATGTTGTATATAAAAAAAGATACATGCACTTGAAAAGGGTAATATAAAAATATTGTGTATTTTGTAGAATTAAGTACATAACAAATACTTTTATCTTTAACATATCTCCAACACGCCGGACTCGGGTGCAAATCCTAAGCATTGAGACGGGAATATGTTAAAATATTGTACAAAGTAAAGCCCCCAAAAAATACTATCATCATTCAGCGTCAAATGATTTCCCTGGCGACGCCGGGTACCTTAGCTAGTATCCTATAAATGATCTAACCGAAGGACTTTTAAGAGATAATATAAACACATAAAATTCGTGTGTGTCTGGGTTTGTGAGTAAATGTGTGTATATGGATGTGGAATGTGTCCAAGCATATATAATTATACTTTAATATATAGAACTGAGAGAAGTTAAATTGCACTTTTTTTTAACATTAAAATTAAATCACTACGGTAAATATTCCATTATTTAATAGGTAAACATTCATGGAGCTAAAACAGTAAGATTATAATGAGGTCTCGTCGGATATGTGTGTGCATGGAATTCATCGATTAACTGCTATTCTAATAGCCAAGAGCCTGAGGCAGATCTGCTTCAAAATTATCCTAACTACTCTGATAGGATTTTGAACTCTGCATACATTTGCATAAACCAGATCCTTATAGTAATGAGGTCTCTTGAGGTTCTTGAGCAGGAAGTAAATAAGATCTCAAGGTTCTCATTATCATATAAATACTATTGTGTGATAAGAGACTCATTTAGAACATATAGTAATTTCACCTATGGAAGAAACGTTATATGTTTGTTCTGTATTATTAAATCTATATGAAATTTACTGAATTTTTTTTTTCAAAATACTCTATATATTAACGACACCAGGTGTTTACGGCTAGAAGTCAAGGAATTGTTATTTAAATATTTGAAAATTCTCCAGCCTCTTAAAATCAAAGCTACGAAATTAAATTTAAACATTAAAAATATGGGCTAGCGTTTAGTCCAAATATATTTAAAATAAAGTTTGTCGTATATGCATATCAAAACAGGGTGTTGAAACTCTTAATTGAATTATTCAGCCACTAGTGTGTAGTGAGCAGAGGTATGGTTAAATGTACTTATTTCTTAAATTATAGGTGATTGGATTCGTTAGCATATTGCACTTTATTGGAGAGATAACATAAACATGCACTATATGTAACTGGGACCCAGCTCCTCAAGGAGAACAGGTGTTACCATCTAGGGTATTGTGGTAGTCCGTTTAAGGGGTATTATGGGCTGGTATGGGTGTGGGTGGAACTTGGTTGCAGGAAACAGAAATAGGAGGAACAGCATAGGAGGGAGGTAGTAAAAGAAGAGCCATTTTGCGCAATATAGATAATACCAATTATGGATTATCGAGGGTAGATGATAGCGCAGCACAATTTGAAGAGATCTGCCATGGCCACAGCTGAGATTAGGGTCGAAATTCACTTGTAAATTATATGTATAGTTTTATGTGAGTTTAGGTTAGTATTTAGGCTTTAGGTATGTAGGCTAGTTAGTTAGGCTCTTGCTGCCACTTCTTTGAACAGAGGAAAAGGAGTCGCAGCTGCGGGTTCCCCTAGGACTTTTCGGAATTAAACTAAATCTACCAAATGTTGCACTTTTATGCTTAGCCGTGCTCGGTGAGTTAGGCTAAGCTTCCTGGCCCAATTTATCTTTTCAAAATTTTATATCTCTTATTAAATGGAGACCGCTGGTATGGAGAAAGCCAAAGGTACAGCGGGGGCAGAGGGGGGGGGGGAAGGAGGCGGCTAGTAAAGAAACGATGAAAGAAAGGTTGTTACCGACTGATAACTTAGAAATGCACATTGAAAGGTCAGAGGTGGCCACCTGCTTAGTTCATTAGGAATCCCGGTGCTGTAGTTGTAGGGTCACTCCTACCCAATGTTCCATATACACCCCTCTCACAGAATCACAATATGATCGAGTAAACAGTTCTCTAAAAATAGAATCATCGGTATACATCCAGTAGTCCTTCCATGGTCTGCATTTCACTGTATGTAAATTAGATAAATATTTAAAAAAGTCCGTCACGCAAGGGCTGCCTAAACTAAGCAGATTTCCTACGTGAAGTCTTACAATAAAGAACTTTCACGAGCGCCGAACAGTAACAGAAACGGCCGACCTAGGTTTTGGCGGAAACTCACGACTAACCCGAAGTTAGCCGAACTCATATTTTTTTATTATCCGCACACATTTAAAAAATTAAAATGATTAAAAATGCAAATATCTCGGTTAATATTCAAGATAGAGAATAAATGAATATAACAATATTTATAGTCAATTTAATTTGCAAGAAGATTGAAACTATACAATTTTTCGATCCGACATATAGTAACGGAGTTATTTCGAATTTTCGAAAATCCTCGCCTCTTACCCCTCCCCTCCCACTGGTCCGATTTCAGCCGATATATTATTGAATGGGCCTAATTTACCTAATGGATCGATGGACATTTGAAGAACTATTTTGAAATTCGCGTCATGAATACGACCTCAATAGGAAAATGATCCTTAAGGGAATTCTTAAGGGAAATGTGCTAAAAACCAGAGTCTTTCTCAATATTTTACAAACTTCCCTTTATATAATCTATGCATATTTCGATTTCCAGCTGAGAAGGGAATCCCAAGTTGCCATTCGGAAAATGCGGATCAGAGATTGCGAAACCAGAGAAAAGGATTCTTGGATAAAATGTGAGGCACGAGAGGGCTGGGAATGGAAGGTGTCACACTCGCAGCTGATCAATGACCTCTCCTTTCAGTGAAAGCAGAGCCGAGAGAGAGGATATGTAGACTGATATATCGGAATTTATGGACAGCATGTGCTTTACAGAGTAAATAAGAAAAAAATCCCAACAAAATATGTCAAGTATGAAGGAAGCTTTATTCAACTAGTTTTCCGACGTTTCTCAGTGTATTGTAATTCTTATATAATGAAATGTAAAGAAAAATACACGATTGACAAGTGGAATTGTTTGATGTTGGCTTATTCCTAGTATGGATATTATATTTAAAATAATTTTATTGCCTGGGTAATGTATGTTAACTTTATATTTAGGCAGAAATAAATTATTTATTGAATAAAGTACCTTGCAAGTGGCGATTATCGTTTTGGTGGGTCGATTAAAGGTGGTGATGAGAGTGGATAATTGGTGATACCTTGTCTATAATTTTGTTAATAATAAGAACATTCCATTTTATTAGTATGAGGCTTGTTCTCAGTTTCATAGAAATATCATTACCGGGCAAATATTTTTCCAACCAGTAAAAAGGGTTACTTTATAGGGTATTCAGGAATTTCCTTGATATTCTGGCATTGTTTAGTAATATCGATTTTTGTGACTGCCTAAATGTATCTTCACATAAATTCAAATATATCCGGCTTGTTGTGGTTGACAGTATGAACTTCTATCATCGCTTTATCCCAAAAAACTTTTATATTATTCTTTTCAATTAATGTAAAGGGTTATAGCAATAATATGGGACTTCACTGTCCACCATTAGGAGTTATATTTTTAAAATGTCTTGGTAATATGTCATAGCTACATTAGTGTGCATATATAAGTACTCTGAAGCCAAGAGCATCTCACATCCTGTAATAATATGTTGAATAGACTCGCAAGATTTGATTCACTGTCTACATCTATCGGAAATATTAACTTTCATCACTTGCCGTCTGTAGGTTGCTGATGTACTTGCAATGGCTTGTTTGTAATTACCCTTCGGTTTTTGAAAGTAGCTGTCTAGAAGTTAGCCAAGCTACAAACATTTTCATATCGATTTCTGACTCTTAACAACCGACCACAATAGCGGCCATGGAGATCTTTGTTCTGCCATTATGTTAGGAAATTTGATGTATCGATTTCCTGACCGTTATTCAATTTCCATTTTTAGGCTGCAGGTATTTCCTTTATCTAATTTAATAATTCCCTAAAAGATTCGGTTTCACTTTGTCTAATGTGCTTCCGAAGATACATTTTTTGACATTAATGAGACCTCCTTATCAGTTACTATTATTAGTAAACTATGAAAGCTGTTGGATTTTGTCGTTTACATGTTAGCTGATACAGACGTGTTAAGCCACATTTACGTTCTATTGGAGTTACTGGTATACAAAGTAGGTATATGTTTTAGCAGATTTCCCTTAAGGGATGAATAAATCTTATTGCAAATTAAATTTACTATAAATATTGTTCTATACATGTATTCTTTATCTTGAATATTAACCGAGATATTTGCATTTGTATTCTGCGTGTGGTACCTGTAGGCTATGTTCGGACTTTCCGCCGAGAGCTCTGGCGGCCGTTTCTATAACTATTCGTCCCTCGTGAATAGGTTTAGAGGTTAGGTTAACTGTGTTTCGGGGCTAGAAACTACTGGGTTATTACGCCCTAAATAATGTTTTAGGTTTAGAGGTTTCTTACTACTACAGTTGTTATTAGGCAGATTTCTCTATTGTAAAACATCTCGTGGGAAATCTGCTTAGTTTACGCAGCCGCTGCGTAACGGACTTTTAGATATAGGAATATATGTGTTATGTATTCACTATCAACAGTTCAATTATATCGTTTTGAATTTGTAAGCCATGCAGTAGCCTACATACGGGTAAATGTTTAACTGTATGCTAGTTGGTTTGTCTGTTCATGTCAGCAAGTGTGTTCATTTGGTGTGACCAATTTTGAGTTAAGATAATGAGGCTTCTTCACGTATGGAATTTCTAAAACTTGATTGCAACGCACAAATTGTATTTTTAATGCAACGTAGTTTATTCTCAGTTCTTGTGTTAGACCATTCATTTTGCCATCCACGTAAAATGAGTTTAATATAGAGCTAAATTAATAAATGTTTTATCAAATAAAACTAACTCATTGAAATATAACGATAATTGATTATCTAATGCTAACGGCAACAATTCATTCCTTCATCAATTGTTGATATAATAGAGAGACAAATGAATAAAACCTGAATAATAATTATCACTTAACCCTATTGTCAACAACCATTATTTGTAAATTATATAGCAATTAACACTCAGAATAAATAAACATGTTTTGCATTGTAAGTGTTCATTGCTCAACTCACAAGTGACATTATTCCTTCGAACAATACTTATATCAATCGTTTATCAATTAAAACAGCTGGTATGAATTCTTAAAATTTCATGACACCACTAATTAATTAATTAAAAAAAAAAATTAATACCCAATAAACATTATTAATAAAATATTCCCATGAGACCCAAATTAAATTATCTTTTTATCTTAGTGCATTTACTATTAAAAAGAATTGGGCAAAAGGATTCCTAGATAAAAAGTCTCTTACCAAAAAACTAATTTTCCTAGGATTTGGGGAGAAAGAAAAAAGTGGCTCGCTTAAATAATGCTACCTAGACTTGAACTCTTTCTAAATGTGCCACAATAATCCACTTTACCAATCCATTATTTTAGAATTCCAAGATCTCTTTTTAAAATAGATAATAGAATAAACCTTTATTATGTAGTTAGGGCTGGGTCCTGTATAAAGGAAAACTACCAAGGACTCCTAAAGTCAAATGGAATACGGGCTTGATAATATAGTCTGAGTATTCCAGTGAATTCATGACTTTTTATAATATTATAGTCACGTAAAATTGTTGCAATTCAAATAAAAGACAAAACACGAAGTTAAAATAAATGTAATAGTTTTGGTTCCTTCCTATTTGATGTTCCTGTGATAATGGACTTCCATTTACCAACACCAACTTTAATTACTAATTCTATTTTTTTAGATAAAATCCAAGTTATACCTAAATTCGTTAAATTCATTGAATCGAAGACAATTTCGAATCCAAGCAGAAGGCATCATCATAGATTAATTTTGACTGAAACAGAAATCATCGCAGGATAGATTTTAATAGTCTGATGGCCTAGGCCTCAAATGCCGAATCTCCATTCTTTATTCATCTTATAAGTTGTCTTTGGCTGATGTTAACAATAAAGCCTATCTGCGTATGCATTAAAACAATATTTCTTTGTAAACGGATAGTGAATTGCAAGTATGAAGGGCCTAGTTGTGAGTTTTCCCATTAGGCATTCAAGTAAGGCATTCTAGAAGCTGTTATAGATAGGAGAGTCATCAGGAGAATGACATCTTGTTATCAGCAACCGCTGGGAATATGACACCAATGTGTGATACCAGCAAGAGCGGGAACAGAGGTCGTTTGAACATTCCATCTACAACATTTCTCTCCTTCATAATCCTATAATGGGCTTCATTTATGGGGTAATGTCCATAGAACTGCCTCACATAGTAACAGTAAACATTTCGACGGTCTTTGAATTATTGTCCAAGTTTCGCACAAGTACAAACACAAAAAAGATAGCCATTGTACATTAGGCACGAAAGATTATTTTCACACAATTTTAATTAAGTTGTATTATTATCAATTTCTATGTAGATATAAAAAGTCCATCAAGCAGATATTGCTTAAACTAAGCAGATTTCCCACGTGTAGGAATGACACATTATTGATCTCATCTCACCGAATATTTTCTATTTCGAAGTAATACTCCTAAGAGTAGAAATGGGCGCATGTCAATAGCTGAATACCAAGAAATTAAAATATTTCGGTTAATCTTCAAGATAGAGAAAAAGACATGTCTAAAAAAAGAGATTTCATATAAGATTGGTTATAATGGGATTTTTCGATCCAACTTATAATACCACATATATCTTCAATTTTCGTAATTACCCCCTCTAAACCTCTGTACACTGATCAGATTTCATCCATTAACTCTCTCTCTCTCTCTCTCTCTCTCTCTCTATATATATATATATATATATATATATATATATATATATATATATTGTATTACGACAATATGCACCCATTTAGTAGTAAATGACAATAATACTAATAGTAGTGGCTAAAGTAATGCACAATTATATTGAATTATTATTGAAAACTGTTTTTTTTTTCTTCAAAAAACCCTAACCTAGATTCTTCAGGACTTCTCAAAAGTACAAAGCCCACCATAGTCCCTAAATACCAATAAAGGCATAAAATATAAGTTAAAACTCAGTGAGGCGAGAAATGAAAGAACTACGCCAAAATAAAACATTAGAATGAATGTCATATATATGCATTATGAGCTTTTACTTTCCGAACTAAGCCCATTCAGTTTTACAGCCACACGCACAAACCAAAGTTGGTATTTGCAGATGTAGGGTGGAGAGGGGTAAAAATAAGCATGTGATTAGTGTAAACATGGCTTACCATCTTAAATAAACCATATTTGTAATTTAGGCCCATCACATATTTTTACCAATGTCTTAGATATAGTTAACCATAAATAGCCAAATCTGACATAAAAGGTAACAAATTTTTGTATTTATGTGTGAGCTTCCATGATCGTGTATATGAATGTACTCAGAGGATTTGGTTTATTTTTTTAAAAGTGAAAAAAAAAACTATTTTTTTAATTAAATAATTAATGTAGAGGCTTCATTCTACATATGATTTAAAATTACATAATTTTAAATACATAATCAAAGATCAGTTTAGTACACTGATTAGCTCACAAATTCTTTACTAGTTTAGTTTGATCGAGTAGAAAAATTATAAATTTGTAAATTTAATTAAAAAGAGAACATTTTTTCATTTTTTTTAACCACAGGTGTTCATTTCTTCATTCTAATATTTAGAAAGGATTGGTTAATTTGAAGGTAGTAGGTCAAGAAAGGAAAACAGTACAATAAAACCACGTTTAATTCACCTTGCTATACTTCTAAGGGTATTTCATCTGGAGCATATGAACAAATAAATTTAGTCCACATGAATGGACTAGGAAATATATCTGACTGAGAGTTCAAGGATGTTTGATAAAAGTCAATTGAACAGCTGATGCATATCACAGTTTTTGTGGATTGGGATTTATCTTTCGACTTTCGGTGAGAGATTAATTGAAAATCTGCGGTTGAGTATCATCGGTTTGAATGTCAAAGACGAACAGCTGTTGGTGGGAGAGAGGAATACCTCATTGGTGGCTGTAAACTGAGTTGGTACTGAACACTGAGCATTGGTGTAATGAGAGCGAAGTATAAGGCAAAGGCCGAGCTAAGATCAGCATGTTCACCTCCATGTTCACAACGGCTCAAGTGTCCTCAGGCCATTGAGTAATTCTAATCAAGTACCTGAAGCCGGTCGATACTCATCTACAAGATGGATTTGCCTAATTGGTTATTGGTTCAATTATATTCCAACACTGGCTGGCATATGAAACAAAAACATTTGGTTACAATAGCTGTAAGAGTGTTTTGTGATTCGTCCTTCCAGAAAATTGATTTATTTACTTTTTGTAGGCAGGCTCCCCAGTTGATTTTTTTAAAAATTTAACATGAACCTCAGACAACTATGTAGAGTTCGTCAAAACTCCAAAATGCTGAAGTGTCCATATTCACTCATTCCTTGAGCTCATGAAATGCAATTACCGCTGTAAGGTCTTATTAAACTTATTTCCGTTTTTGAAAATTAATCGTAGATAATTAAACGAACTTCGACTTTTTTTCATTTAACAAAGCATTGCATTGCAATAACAATTTGTAATAAAGTAATATGAAGGGGTATTCTTCGGAAACTGTGGTATCGTTAACAAGATCATGAAACAATGTAACGTCTAACACAAGTTTGAGTTATGACTAAACAGTGGATGTCAAGAAAAATCAATAAAAAAGTCCGTCACGCAGGGGCTGCGTCAACTAAGAAGATTTCCCATGTGCGCCACACATATTTGCATTTATCTCAAAACTTAAAAGTTCAATGAGAACAATATTTGGTATTTAAGTTTCAAATAAAGTGCTTCATAACAAAATAGAATATTGAAAATATGAGATGAGTAGGAGTGGGGCTTTACTGAAGACCGAAAACTAAAAAATTCAAATATCTCAGTAAATAATCAAGATAGTGAAAAAATGTACATATCAACATTTATAGAACATTACATTTACAATAAGATTGGTTCTATACAAATTTTCGATCCGACGCATAATAAAGGAGATATTGAGAATTCTCAAAATTCTCCCCCTCTAAATCCCCCCTTCCCTCGGTCCGATTTCAGCCGTTAACGAACTTGATCTTTCTTTTTGTATAAAACGATTATATATCAAGTTTGGTAACGATAAAACCAAAAATTGCGACCGCTAGAGTGGTAACAGACAAATATATATATATATATATATATATATATATATATATATATATATATATATATATACAGTTTTGAACGGACCTCATTTTCGTCATTTCCTGGGTAGGATCGATGGACATTTGAAGAAAAATTTCGAAAATCGCGTCATGAGTACAACCTCAATAGCTGATTTCCTTTAAGGGAAATCTGCTAAAACTCTGACTATGAGAAAATGGATTACTCAAAATTTCAAGGGTTTTTAGGAGTTGCACAATAATGTTGCTGAAGTCAATCCTTAGAGCTCTACTGTAAACATCCACTTTTTGATATAGTGGCTAATTCGGACGGGTTATCTACAAGTTACCACCCTTTTCTAGCCAGGTTGGGACTAAAGATTTTATTTAATGTGTTCGTCACTAAATAAATACCTCTGCCCAGGCGGGAATCGAACTCCCCTATCTAGGTTTACCGTGTGAGATTAATGGCATCGCTTTAACTGTAAATTCTTTACTTCAAAAGTAGAGATAATAATGTCAAAACACTGTTTTTTTAAACACTCTAATATATAAATTAAATTAAATTAAAATCAATTTCCACATGTGATTCAACCCCACTACTATCTGTTTATTAAGTTCATAAATTCATTGGAGAAAAATTAAATAATTTTGAACATGGTAATTGAAAGAAAGCTTAAAATCAGCGAAAAAGCCAAGAGTAAGACATTTAGCCTCCATCTATAATAATAATGTCTCCCTTTATAACTAGGTTAACCCTTGCCTATTGCAATATAAGAGATATTTTGGGAAGCACTGCCAAATCTAATTTTTATGTATATTCTTTATAACATTAATGTTTCTATGATTTTCTTGGTGTTTTGAAATTTATAATCATTTTATGTTTTAATTCATTTTTTCCTAAATATTTGTCATGATGGGCATGTACTTCAAATAGTTATTTATGATGCTGGGAATAATATTATTAGAGATCTCAAATGTCCAGTGACTCTTGTGTCATATTCTTCAAGTAAAATAATGTACTTATTTTCAATGGACTCTTTATGTCCATAATCTCCTGGCAACCTCTTTACATTCTGCTTTATGTACATCGATTTTTGACAAGCATAATAGCTAGTTAAGCTGAAGATGAAGCCACTAATCTATATATAATAGGAACACACGGCTGCTGGACCCAAATCTTCATATATTAACACTCCAATACACGCGCCCCCTAGTGAGACATAAATACACATCTGTCATATGACTGTTCACTTATTTGTCAAAAGTGAATAATATAATTGTTTTTTCGCAATTTCGCAGGAATAATGGTGCATAGATAAATGAAAAAGTTCATAAATGTTCATAAATTTGTATTTGAAAAAAAATATCTGTATATAAATCTTCAAAAATTTTAAATTTTTGTAACACAGTTGCCACGGTAGCTTAGTTATAATTGTATTCCTTATTACTGGCTTGCAAAAAGTAAATCAACTAGTAAGCCTAGGAACATAACTCTTATCAGTCTTGTAAAATATTTTCAGAGAACATAATAATAATGTAAAATGTATGAACACATTGACAATTGAGCCTCATTTCTAGAACTTGGAAAGTTACTCAAACAAATGGAAATGACCAATAAAAAAAAATACTAAAAAAACCAAGAACCTTTGCTTTTAAAAAATTAAACTTAAATTTCACTCTGAATTACTTTCATTAACCACACCCACGTTACATCCATCAGCACAAGAAAAGGAACAGTGTTGCAGACATAAATATTGGCCACATTCCTTGCAAGAATATTTGGTGTATCGTTTTGTTTTATTTTCCATGCCAAATCCGCAGCGCTGGCGTCCACCAGCATCAGTAGCTGCCGAGTTGCTTGAAGCTCGTGGTGGTATTTGATCATTGGGAAGGAGTTCTCGAAGACGTGAGGTCATGGTGCGTGGCAAATTGCTGAACTGCACTCGCATAATCAACTGATCTCTGATGAGTTCAACTGAACTGTCGAGCTAGGCGAGCTTGAGGAATACTAGGGCTGGGGACCAGGCTCCCCTCCCTCCATCAAACTTATGACGAAAAAAAGAACTGGTCATCTGTGAGATGGCGCGCGAGTATTGGAGCGTTAGTTGCAACTACAACCGTGGGAGCCTCGAAAAATATATCTTTATATATTCTTTCTGTAACCTTTCTCAACTCAACCTCCCTAAGCTTGATGCGATTTATGTATTAGTGGTGTATTATCTTTCCACAATACAGTTATAACCACCGTCCGTAATCACGTTTGCACATATATATTTTATTAATTCTAATGGACACATATTTTTCTGATCTGCGAATATAATTGCTTTTTTTTTCTACATGTCCATTATAATTTTTAGCAGATTTCCCTTAGGGTAAATCAGCTATTGAGGTCGTACTCATGACTGGATTTTCGAACAATTTCTTCAAATCCTACCCAGGAGATGACGAAAATGAGTCATCATTATGCATCAATATATATATATATATATATATATATATATATATATATATAAAATTATGATTTTTCGCTATTTTCTCGAACGTATTTATTTGATCTATACCTATTTTTAGCCGTTTCAGTCACCACTAAAGATCATATTTGTTATTGGCTGAAATCGGACCTGGAATAGTGGTGGCATACAGAGGGGGAATTATAAAATTCAAAATGTCTCCTTTATTTTGAATCGGATCATAAACTGTTATAGAACCAGCCTTGTAAAACTTTTCATTTTCTACAGTTGTTGTTCTATTCATTTTTTGACTCAAGTATTAAGCGAGTTATTTGTATTTTCTTGTCTTCCGTCTTCAGTAACCCCCCCTTCTAATTATAGGTTTTTAACATATAAGTAGAAAATACGTTGTGAGATGAGATCAAAAGTGTGTTACACCAGCACATGAGAAATCTGCTTAGTTTACGCTCCTTGCACCTGCGTGACGAACTTTTTTTAGTTTTGAAATTTACTTCAAATAAGTCCACAAGCTGATTAGTTCCCTATAACTTGCCAAAATAATACTATTATTAATAGTAATAAAATATTAACAATCTGGACAATGAAACCAACTAAATATTATTTGTTTTCGATTTTTCATAGTTGATACTAATATTATAGTCTGTCATAAGGAAAATAAATAATCAGATTTGATGAACGTCAAGAGAAAAAAACATTTATTTTAAAGTCACATAAAATATTTGTTTTTAGGTTGAACATGAAATTTATGGCCCGTTCAGAATCCACTCCCTATTCCTGTCTTATTTCCTTTTTCGCGCTCTTCTATCCAATCATAAACAACATTCTTCATCTGTCGGCTTACTTTTATCATATTTCATCCTCACAGAACCCAACGGTCCTACAGCCCGCCTTTTTTAGTGGAGCTTCAACAAGTCTATGACCCTATAATATTATATGTCTCACTTTTCATGGGGTAGTATTTTAGTACGAAGTCCATATAATAATTCCTATCAGCAATATCATTTCTTACATGGAACTCTGATACGTAATGGAATGAATGTATTAAAATATTATGTTCTACAATTTAAAAAGTGAATATTTCCAAGAATAGTTTATATGAACATTATTGTGCCGAATCACAAATAAAATCTACTCCAGAAGTTTGATAAACATTATCAATTGATACCCTGTGGATAAGTATATACTTACATTTTTCATGTAGTGTCAGTTCTCACTCTCATAAGCTATATTATATATTGCACGGGCTTCTTACGTGAAAATGTCTGTTAAGTTTAGTTCTTTTTCTGTATAAAGGCCAGGAACTTAAGCAAAAGTACCGAATATAACATAAAGTCCGGAGAGAAAATAAAACAAACTATACACCAAAAATACACATGGATTTATTATTTCTTTATTGTTGTCTATAATGAATAATCTCCAGCCGAATTCGTGGTTGGGC
This sequence comes from Riptortus pedestris, assembly GCA_019009955.1. Lineage (NCBI taxonomy): Eukaryota > Metazoa > Arthropoda > Insecta > Hemiptera > Alydidae > Riptortus > Riptortus pedestris. The sequence continues at coordinate 55,189,034 of CM032229.1, forward strand.
ATATATGAATAATGTGTTCGTTATTTGATGTCAAACACGCAGAATTAAAAATTAATTGTTCTCTCTGATATGCAGTATCTGATATCCGATAGATGGAAAGCAGGCTCAGGAGGTTTTTACATAACTGAATGCCATTAAACTTGGGCATAGAGTGATAATTCAACGTATATTACCTGCACAATTTCAGCAGATCTACTCTTTATTCTTTCAAATTTTTAAAAAATAATTATTTTAATCATGATCAGTCTTAATATTGTTATGCCATATTTTTTTCTTATTTGTAACCTGAAAAATCTAATTGGTATCCTGTTTTAAATTAATTTGTACAATATAAATTAGAATTATAGCTAAACCTCATTAGGATAACATTTTTACGGCAATAACTCGAGAAAAAAAATATACAACCATGAGATATTTGAAGTGAGTTCCATATAGAGAGTATTCGGTCTAAATAGGCATTGTTAATCAGTTTTATTCTTTACCGGTTATAGTAATTTTATCACAACTTAAATAAAGGTTTTACATACCCTTTAAGAAAGTTTTTTTCACTAATTATAATTCTATTCAATTTGTTGGAACTTGAACATTATTTGTACTTTTATTTTGTTTTTATTTTCAGTGAAAACATCATCATTCTATTTTCACAATAACAAAATTTATTGTGAATGTGTTTCACGGAGAATCATGAACAAATAAAAAAAAAAAAAACCTAACTCAAGATAAACGTTCAGTAGTTTCTAATTTAGTATAGCCCTTGTGCTTGGTGATGAATAAACACTCATTGAGAGAAACAAAGCAAAGCAAGGGTTTAATTAATCCTTTTGGGTCAACAGGTAGTGCTGAACTCTAGGGCTTAATGTGCTGAATAGTCTACAACAAATTATAACACTTCCCATAATTATAATAAAACGTTAAAAAATTACCTTTCTTTGTGTTTAATTCGTCCAGAGCTACGCATTTATTTGGATTACCTACTATTATAACTAATATTTAATAGACATTTTCAGATTCGATTTGTGTACAATCTACAGTTTGAAAAACATTAATTTCAACGGAGGGTTCAAGGATAGATCCAGCTCTAATGAATAGATTTCTAGGAAGAATACTGTTATAAAAGATATCAAAATTATCATTGGTTGAAATGAAAAAAAAAATCGATAGACTAGTGAAGAAAAAAATAATTATAAGCTCTCCTAAATTCTAGTGTATTTTCGTATGTGCTTTCAGATTATTAAATATCCAATGAGAGTAAACAGGGGGCACTATACACCAGATTGTGAGCTCAATCATGGAAAATTGATTCAAATACCGTCTGAGCACCAATTAAGCGTAAACTAGTAGCCATGTCCATATAATAATTCACCATCATTGGGCAATCACTCACTAAATTAGTAATCACCTAAATCGGGACTGAAATGATCTCTCTTGCAATCAAGAACTGAATTCAGAAAAGTAGCTGGTTTATTCATAATTGGGAAAGATGAATGTTAGACTTAAGTTTAAACTATGAATTTGATTTGATACTAGGCACCATATTTTACTTAGACTGGTGTCTTACATGACTATTTTTCAGAAAACACATTTTCAATATTTAAACACATACTAACAGAATGTTCTCTGACAAATATAAACAAAATTAAACTCATTATAAAAACGCAAAACTATTAGATATTATCCAACCTAATAAACAGCTACCAACATAATTTTTATCTCAAAAACTAAAACATACTAGACAAAATATAACTTTGAATTCTTTTAGTTGTTTACTTTCTATCAATACGTTTTTACATCGATATACTTTTATGAGTTATGATTGTAGAGGAAGATATTGTTATGAGAAAAATATGGATACCTATAAAGATTTAAAGGCTTATTAAGTAAACTATTTTATTTGATTCTCTATCAAAAAAGTAATAAAAATCGTCTACATGATTGGATTTACAACTTTTTCTCTACTATGGACAATCCTAAACCACTGGTTTTACGGTTACGTTGTTCTAAGGAAATCAAATGGCCAGTGTAGACAAAGGGATAAAGAGTATAACAAAGTGTACAGCCCCAGGAGGTCCCATGAGGATTAGAGGATTTTTATTTTTATCCTTAATAAATATAGTAGTCGAACTAGAATATCCACAGTCATTTTTTATTCATTGGAGCATCTGCTTCAGGCTTAATGCGGATAAACTATAGAAGAATTCTTCATTTCTACTTTATTTTCTATATTTGTCACTGAGCATAACTAATTTAGCACTCGTAATAATGTTTGTGCTTTTTTGGCATACATTTCTTAAACGTTTGGCAAAAAAGAGTGAACTATTCAAGGAAGGAAGTGTCTAAATACATTCAAACCTACGATTTCCAAAATGGATTCGAACTATTTGTGGCATAGTTAATTTCTTGCAAGGCAATATCTCAAGGGATAAATCCGTTAATAAATTATATTTTAAATAAAAAGCAATCAATGAAATCGACTATTTGCTGCATCATATATAAACGATTCTATATTCATTTTTTTGAGGTGCTGGATGGTGAAGGAATTATTATCTCAGGTAAGAAAAAACGCCTCTTTCCTTCACTGTTCTTTATTAAAAAAAAAAATTAAAATTAATGTCCCAGTGAATATTTACAGAAATAAGAAAAACTATTTTTACAGATTCAAATTAAAAATTAATAACTTGTCAGTAGAACATACACAATTTCTATAAAAAGTTAAAATAAATAAATGAATATTTACAGTTAAGAAGTCTAAAATAGAATAAATTATTAAATAGAATAAATTTATTCTATTTTAGACTTCTTAACTGTAAATATTCATTTATTTATTTTAACTATTTATTGAAATTGTGTATATATTCTACTGACAAGTTTTTAATTTTTAATTTTAACTCTTGACCATCGACATGTACATATATTTTCTAAATTGTTTAATTAAATGACATATTGTACAACGTTTTTATGGTATTTGTTTGCCAGCAGCGCACTGATGATGGAGCGTATGCTCTGAAAGCGCTCTGTCGCAACGAATAAAGAACAGTGAAGGAAAGAGGCGTTTTTTCTTACCTGAGATTCTATATTCAGTATTGCTTACTTTTCAGATGAAGATAACTTCCCATCCTTCACTGCTGTACAACTAGAGCCTAGAATACAGGGACTGTAGTGTCCGTGAGCCTCCCTAGTTTACGGCGCCTCCCACTCATAATATTGACACTAAGGTAATGCTGTTATGTCATGCAGGTTTAGCATATCTAAAGCCCCGTGCTTGGCATGTGCACCTTGATAGTACCCATCAATGTCATGTGTACGCCCGATACGGGCACGCAGCTGGTATTAGGTATGTGCTCCCTAAAAAAATATTTACATTTCATAGTAGTACTATAAATATACTTCGTAATGAAATATGGTCCATTATGAACAATTTCGGAATTTAAGGACTCTAGCTATTTTATAATCCCTAATATTCATAAATGACATGGCGCACAGCCACCGGTGTAACTACCACTCACTCTGCCTAGTTACGAGTTTTATCCATTTTCAAAAACTACGCAACAATAAGTCATCCATGAATATACGCAGCCGCCTCTATATTGCATTTCATCTGCTTCTCGCTCCAATTAATGTGTCTTCCGAACCAAAACATTTTAACTATTACGTGTTAAAGATGGATACTGAAAAAATTCCGTGGACTGTATCCCTTTAAGCGAGAAAAAATAGAAACAAAAAAGAATAGAATCCATTAGAAGCAATGGAAATGTGTATTTTATGCAGACTCACCAGAACAAGAAAAGGAATTAAACATGAATGTTCTAAATACGTTAAGTGAAATAGGTAGGGAAAGCTTACTGGACATATTTAAAATCATCAAGAATTTATCTGTACATGTGTTTGTTGTGGAGGAATTTTCTTCCGGTTGTTTTAATAGTGCATTTGTTGCTTATTCAATTTTTTTTTTAAATGATCAATTCAAACTATTTGTTTATTTGAACATTTAAAGCTTACAAAATGAAATTCTGACTTTCCAAAAAAAAAATTTTCTAAAATATATGAATCATTTAGATAAAAGTGAAGAAAGTAACTCCACACAAGTTATTAAAACATATTATAATTCAACTCAATATAATCAATTTAACATTTTAGTTTACTTGCGAGTGGCTAATATTTTCTTAATCTGAAATATAATAGACATTAAGACTATTACATTGCCGTAATATTTTAACATCATAATATAGAATTGTAATGAAAACTGGGAGACAACTATAATATAGAGTAGTAATTAATAAATATTTCTTTTTTCAAAATCCTCTCTCAGACGAATCTTGGAATTCCTTTATTTATTTCTTCTTTTAATCATAAACATTATGATATAAATATCCCATATAGTGGTGTCCGCCCGTCTGCAGCTTTACAATAGATTTTGTTAAAGAAGATATTTTCTTTACAATTATATAATCTGTAAAAATATATAAATAACAAAGTTGAAATGAAATATACACATACTCATTCAAATTAAAAATAGTGAGTAGAATTTTTATCTTAATTTTTTTATCTAACTGTTGCAAACTGTCTTATTGGAGCCTAAGTTCAATACTTCTAACCCTCATAAGGCACTTGCAATATTTATATCCTAATAAGAATGAAATTCTGATACAGTATCAGCAGATCACTTCAAGTTACTACTATTAGTAGTAAGTACTATTAGTAGTGCTTATTCAAGTTACTACTATATATACTTATATAGTACTATAAGTTCAAAACCATTAAAGCTGTATATTTTGCACAAGGGACAAGGGTTGTGTATGTATCGCCATAAGAACTAGTAAAATTGCAGTTAGTTTAAGAACTATTATTTAAATTAACTATTTAAAGTAAAATATGATATGTCCCAAAGAATTCTTGAGTAGAAATACTATTTTTGTGATTTCTTTTTAACAATATACTTATTTTAATGTAAAACAATTTAAACATAGTCTGAAATTCATGAGCTTCTGAAAGAACATGTTTACATAAGCACTTTAGCATTGTGGAGAGTCTCAAATCTCCTAGGAATAGAGTAAGTGCCCGGGATTGGTATTGTAAAAAGAATCCTCATTCTTCAACAAGAACATTTTCTCTCCTTAAAACCACACCCCCAAAGAAAACAATTTTTTTCATGATCAGTTTTTTATTCGTTCGTTCTCTTTAAAAAATACGCCAAAGCATAAACTCTCTCGATAAGTAAGCTCTGGGAAAAGAAAACTCTATCATATTTAATTTAAGTTCATTCGAAATAAAAAGCATTGTTAATACTTTTAATATGCGGATTACAAACCATAAATGTTGTGTTTTCAGACCCCAATTTGGGTCCCTCCACCTTCGTGAATGCATATACACAAAATAATAAACTTCCCCCATTGGTCATTCGGAGTAGTAGGAATCCTATTAAAACATTTGTGACTTGTTCCCATCTGAAGTGGAATAGAATCCAGTAACGCGATTTAGGTTAGCTCCTGACATCAGAGGAATAGCAGAAACTAAGTTGTAGTGGGTTGAGGAACCAATCTAGAACACTCCAGTATTAAACCCAAACGTAGGAAAAGTTATTTGTAGTTCTAAGGACAGTAATTCCATTAAACCTTATTAATATTAACCAAATTAAATCACATTTAATAGGTAACAACTGTACTAAACATCATGTAATTCAACCATTTCGTGTAATAGCATGTTGACAAGTGTTGAAGAGGTTCGTCTAACTAGACTTGTCGTTCACAACCCCTATCTACGTGCATTTTTGAAGAATTTTATTATGGGGTTGAAAGAAAATTGAGAAAATCGTACAGTGAATATCAATATTGTGCTTACATTAAAACATATATTTATTAAGGACGATTATTAAATGAGTCCAAATACATTATCTTTTTACTTCTTTGTACCAACTAAAGGAAGTAGTGTAACCCCGAAAATTGTTGGTTTTCAGATTTTAACGGAATTATCCGTTTTGACCCTGCCTGAATCTATTTTAAATAAATTGGGAGTGACGTATGTACGTAACTCGCATAACTCAAAATTTGGAGTTGTAATTCTAGTTGTGCACTTCTTTTTTTGATCGAAATAGGCAAATTCAACGGGAGATGGAAGGAGAATATAATAATATCTTAATTTTTTCATACCTGGTATTGATGGAGAGACAAAATTAGCATGGTAATTTTCTGTTTATTGTGAAAATACCAATAAATTATGTTCTAAGACTTTATTTTTTATCAGATGGAGATAATGTGCTTCACTTTTAAATGATGCTTTCGTTTATTTAATTCCATAAGAATCTGACATCAGACTTGTTTCCTACAGAATTTTATCTTAAAGACGACATAATTACACAAGTTTACATGGGCGAGCTGATTTTATCATGTACATTCAGTTGTTATAAATTATTTATTTTGTTCAGCGAAATAATTATTCCTGTGTATGTGTGTGTGTGTGTGTGTGTGTGAGTGGCTGATTCATAGACTCGTCCCTATCCCTTGCTTTTACTTCAACACATCCTGAACAATACACCAGCTTTAAAAAAAACAATGTTTTTTTTTCCCGAAAGCTTCAAATTTTTGTATAACTTTCACATTATTACAATAATAAAAATAACCTCCTTTCCTTAAATGAAGAAGATAATGTAGCTTTTTAGATTGGAAAATACAGGATACATTAATTTGAGGCAATAAAACCCCAAAAGAGGGTGAATCGAACGTGGTTTAAATGTAAAACTACTTATCCTGAAACCTGAATATCTTTTATTCACCTTTGATTTACGTTCCATAACCAATAAAAGTGGAAATTAATGAAGGAATTTTGAGTGGCTTGAAATACTGAATATTTATTTATCTGTACACTAAATAAAAAAAGGGTCTTCCAGTTAAATCTGGCATTCCTTTTCGACCTGATCAAAAAATGAAGAAAATTAAGATCTTTATTTTTGGGAGGGCCATGCAATCGAAAAACTGCTTATATTTAACTGAAAACATGAAATTAAGTTATGTGATATTATTTTGAAAGTGTTCAGTGTTATATATAAGAAAAATAGAAAATTTCCACAGTTTGACAGGTTATCCAAAAAGCCTTAAAAAGAAACGTTATATTCACATAAATTAAATATTTTTGGACGTAGGAAGTTGTACATCGATTTAAAATCGTTAGTTTTTATAACACTTCTGAACAAAAAATTCGCAATTTTTGTAGATTTTCAATGCACCTAGTCGGGGAGAGGGGGGGGGTTGTCTCGTTGGCCATGTGACTTAAGCATTTGATCTTTATGAACTTGGCTAACCTACACCCCAGTTCAATCCCCGCGTGGGATACGAAGTAATTGAGTGATAAATTTACTAATTAAACTCATTAGCCCAACCCTGGTTTGGAAAAAGTGGTAAATTAGCAATAATAGCTTAAATTAGACGTTAATAAGTAATCATACTCCTAATGGTCAATAATTGTCAATAACAGTTTTGCTAGTCAGAGCCATCATCTTTGATGTATAATCTCAGCTTTCACTTCTCTTGATGTTTCGAATACAGGAAACACATACAAAAATTAATGTAGGAATAAAAGTTTAGAGAATCTAATTATAAAATGTGCTAAACGGTTATGGCGGTGTTGTCTTTAAAGTTCCATAATAAACGCTGTGAAATAGGTAGACCCGACCCTCGGGAACTAAGGTCGTTCGTTGGAAGGGTGCTGAGTTATGGGTCATAAAATTTGAAAACCTTCATTTAGTAGGTACGCCGTGCTATGTAGGCCTCCTTTAAGCCTCCTTCGATTCATGCCCCATCCATGAAAATGAAGCTCGTAAAATTCAAATGGGGCCAAAATGAATATTTCCCAATCCGGAAAAGAGTCATAAATCGTCATATTTACGGGACTCAGCAGATTTTGAGCGACAACAGCTGAGATTATGATCCCAGAATGTCTGAAAATCTGAGTTGTTTATTTGATGGGTTGGGCAGCCGTTCCTCAGGTATTATCGACGAGATATAGCACAGGTGTGGGAGTAGAGCAATCGGTCTGCCGGATTAAGTGCTCACTTTTCAATAACCAACTCCAGCTGGGTGTGATTTGTACACCAGAGTGGGCGCTTTTCCAGGATTATTCCTGGAAGGCGAGGTACTTCTACTAGTTAAAAATAGAAATTGATAATAGGAGAGTAACAAGCATATTCACGTTTATTAAATATGAAGAGCTACCTGCTTTCATATTTCATATTACATAATATTTTTTTATTACTAAAAAATACAGTATTACGTCAAAATAACTTTTTCATATTGAGTGCAGTCGCAATTGTCATCACTAGGGAGGTCATTCAGTGAGGGCAGTCGTAACGAACGTAAGAGGGAAACGAGCACTTCAGAAACGGATAGCCCCAGAAGAGGTGGTATATAAGCGCCGCAACATTTTGGGCAGTATGAATAAAGTATGAGTGGAAAAAAAAAGTTTTTATTCGTGAGTCCTGCCATTGAAACTATGAAGAACAGATAAAAAGTGGTTCATATGCTTTTCTGATTTTTTAGAAAAGTCTAACGCTTTCAGGACAAGCACGTGGCACAAACCTTTTAAGTCGATATCAACCTATAAAATACCCTGTAACTCACGTACAAATGATTATATATGAATAGGAGTTATTTGCATGTTTCCTAATATATGACAACTTCATAAAATATTTACAATAGCAAAATTGTTTTTCAAATTTTACAGTTGTTTAATTCTGTTTTTGAACGAACTGAGACATTAGTACTTAGCAATAATATTTACCCCGTAAGAATGTATTTTGGAAAACATTGGTCCAATGTTTGTGAGACAGATTTTATCACTCTGTTGTTGTGTGGGGATATTCACCCAAACTCTGCTTCCAAATTTATTTGTTATTCACAGAGACTGCTGCCTATCTGTCTATTAGGCGTGCCTAGAATGTTTATGAAGAGCAAGTGTTGGGGTCAATATTATGCCCAAGTACTTACAGTGATCTACAACTTCAATCTGTTGAGCTTTATATGTCCAAATCCCATATCTAACTGGACGCCAACCATTTTGAAAGACCATAAGTTTACATATTTCAAGATTAACTGTAAAGTTCCACTAGTCACAATAATTTGCGAGCTTGTGAACCACATTTTATCTTGACTTATAAAGATACAGTATATCATCTGCAAATACTAGTCAGTTGACAACAATTTTATCAATCGTGATTCCACCTTCTCCAAGTCCGGAACTAAATAAATTGTAACAGACTTAAATTATCCCCTTGTTTGACACCATTTTGAATTTTAAAGGAAGAAAAGGAGATTTTTATCCGAATTGCTGATTCTGTATTTGTAAGAAGTTTTATTATTATATTTACAATTTTTGATGAGATTCCAAGGCTATAGAGCTTGTACAAAAGCGAACGGCGATCTGCAGAATCAAAATCTGATTTAAGATCCACAAAGAAGGCCCACGTAACAATGAAGTGGTCAAATGTTTGCTAAAAATTTTAAAATATGTTCATTAACTTCACCAAACTTAGCAGTAGAAGGCGTAGAACTGATCTTCGTCGATCAGCTGTTAGCTCTCATCAAGAGAATCATGCACCAGTGTATATCTGAAAATGAGAGTTATGCCTCTGTTCTGTAATTCTAGGTTTTGACGGTTGATTGGACTTAGGATTAATATAGACTTTATAACAAAACTTTATTTATCATTAGTCGTTTTTTACTAGCTCAGTGGAACCTTAATCGGGTTTGATGAATTTTAATATAAATCTTAATGCAAAGACTACGAATTAGGGACAACCGCTTTCTACTTAGCAATATATTCAAGTTGGTCTTAGGAACACCAGCATTCATCCTAGACTTATTAATTCCCAAAAAGAATATGAAGGTACCATTGGTAACTATTAACGGACATTTTCGAAAAATTGCTTCATGAGAGTATACATCACGCAACTATTTCAATGTTACTCCAATCGTTTTTATTTTTACTCCAAACGGAAATGAAATGTGGCATAAGCTCTTTTACCAGTAATGCTTACAAAAAAACGAACACAAACTTTTGGATTTTTTAGTTTTCATCCTTAAGTGAATCTCCCCTCCTACTCATGTCATATTATCAATAAGCTGTTATATCATAAACCTCTTTGTTCTAATCATAAATACCAAATAATCTAAATAAAGGGTCGGAACCGCCAATATAAACAACACTGTTGTCATACCTTTCGGTGGAGACCGTCGTCACTGGCTTATCGTCGATGACAGCTAGCAAGCGCTTTCGATGCAATGGCACCATCTTCAAGCCCGTCGAAAGGTTGTACTGGGCGCTTGCTAGCTGTACTCGACGATCAGCCAGTGACGACGGTCTCCACCGAAAGGTATGAAAACACCAAATAATTTTTTTTTATGCAAATTGGATGTGGGATGACGTCATAAATTAACACTTTATGTTCTTGTATCGAAAATGTTTATTTGATCTATACCATAAATGAAACTTAACCACTTCAGTCAACACTAAAAATGATATTTTTAGATTTAGAAGGGGTAATTCGAAAATACAAAATATCTCCGTAATTATGAATCGGGTCGTAAAAGCTTACAGAACCAATGTTGTTAAACATTTTATGCTCTGCAATTATTCATCGACGCATTTTTTTGTAACTATAATATTAAGGAAGTAATTCATATTTTCTTGTTTTCGTTCCGAATAGGCAGTAAGATGAGATCACAAGTGTGTCTTACCAGTACGTGTGAAATCTGCTTAGTTTACGCAGCACCTGCGTGACGGGCTTTTTTAGTTCAAGATACGATAAGGAGGCTCTCAAAAATTAAAACAAGTAGAGCAAGCAACTAGTTTTTTATTTATTGATCTTTTGACCCTTTTTTCTTCTACAAAAAATTGATTAAGGTAACACAACGACAATATTTTATTCAATATTTATTATTGTACACCATATGCAATGTTTATTAATGGAACCATAGATATCTATTTTAGATGTGACAGCTATGGAAAGTATATATTGATTTAGGACTTTATCTGTTCTCGAGCGAAGTGTAGTAGGACAGGGTGCCTGTATTGTAGTGGAGAGGACAGGAAGTCTGAGAGGAAGAGGTGTAGGGTCTTTGCCAAACAGGTCACTCGACTAACTCCTACTCTCTTTTGACAATCCAACAAACATCCTTATAAATATTAACTTTCTATTAATGGTTTGTCTATTTTCAAAGCGTATTTGCTTTATGCTATATGACCTAACTTCCATGAATCATTTTTCAATTTAATTTGGTATCCAGGAAACTATTGAGTTTTTTCTACCGAATGACAATTCTGAACTAGCAAAAGCACGTAGAACGTGTAACACCACTCCATCAATGAGATGTTGGGGGTTCTTTTAAATTACACATGACTAACTAAAGTTTCTACATAAGAAAACTTTTTGGAAATGTGGAAAGATGTAGGAGAAATGTCATTCTGGTTTATTTACATAGTCATTCTGTTACCACCACTCCTGCGTTTAAGAACAATCGTTGAAACGCGAAATTATTGTAAGATTGAATGAATGTAAAAATGTTACAGTGGAGGTGTTAAGGAAAAGAGGTTGTGCCAAGAAGTGGGTTCATTGAAACATACCAATTCGAAAACCACTGGTTTGAAAATTGATTTTCTTATACTATGACTCCTCAAAACACATACTGACGGACTGCATCCAACGAGAAAACCTTGACATACCCCACGATATGACTGAACTACTAACTGACAGCAAGCAATATATTCCCCGCATACTAACACATGTAAAACTTATAAACATTACCAATACACATAGAATAAAAATACAGTAGGTCTACAACATAGGCAGATTTATAAGGGATAACTTTTATTATATTCTAATAGGCGAAGTACGGATATGAGAAAACCTCGGATATTTAAGGAATATTTTCCGTAATACATAAATATAGTATCAAGGCTTACATGAAGAGATAAATATATTATTCTAAACAGAGATCATGCCAATCACCTTTGATGTGGGGCATAAACCAAATAAATTACGACTCTTCTAGAATCATTTTATTTTTGTAAAATTGATTTAAGATGATTTTTTAATGGGGAACATTTTCTCACTCATTTACTTAACATCATACTCATAAACATTTCTTCAGCATATGCCTTATAGAGAAGAGATGATCTGTGTTTCGAGGGAAAATAACAATTTTTCTGTTATTTGGGTTATTTTTTCTTTTCTATTAATATATCTGGTTATTCAATCAAAGTTTTAAACAGTCTAAAGATTGGTCGAGGTTGGGTACCTTCAAATTCTCTACCCGCGATCATAGTGATTTATTTAAATTTCCTATGTAAGAAAATTAATTGTGGTATACTACATTTTTTATATTTTTTGTTAAAGTAAAAATATCTTGAATTATCCTATTATGCACTTCAGTAACGAAAATTAAATAATTTCAATTAATGTTTAAGAATACGTCATTAAAATTAAGTTCTCATGAATCAGAACATTTGACGTCTCAGTAAAATATGATTTCTTCATCAGAAAGTTGCTATATTATATAAGAAAATAAACTATTATTACTTAGTAAAATATTTTCTAACCTAATATCTCAGATTTAAGGGTAGAAATATTTGTTGTGGTAGTAGTTGATATGCTGTAGAGGATTTTACATCAGAAGCCCTGACAGAATGAAACTCCAAGAAACTTTGTTCTCAAACTTTATTTAGAGCGCATTAAATACTAGAGCTTCACCAAGTCTCACGAAACCATGCTATAAATGAAAGACGGACATAAATTCTTCATAATGTAGAAACCTCTAATATTTTATTTTATTTACTTCGTATTTTTACTCCGTAATCAACCCTTCTTTTTATTTAATTATAACATTTTTTCCCATTATTGAGGATAGATCTATATTTTTTTTATGTTTTACTAGTGAGGGGATGAGATATGTATGTGCCTGAATCAAGTCTTAAAGAAAATTAATAAATACGGCTCCAAATTTAAAGTGTCCTCAATTAGAGGTTTTCCCAAGGTAACTAAAATTTAAGGAATTTCCTTCTCTTTCAAATCATTTCCTTTCTGCGATCCTTCACTAAGCCGAATCAAAGCATGGCTGTTCAGTTTATCTGAGAGGCCAGTGAAAATATGACAGGCAGAAAGTTCATTATAACCAGATTAACAATCTCAGGTAAGGAAAAATAAAAGACAGATTAACAATGTATTGTAATGCTGTTGACAAACCTAAAGGTAACCAGGTAAAATACTCCACTCAAATACCCAGCACAATTACGAAAAACAGCCAAAATACCTATTTAGTACTTTTAAAAATAGCAAATCTTTAAAAGGCAGGAGCTAAACCCAAATTATGAATTAATGATGCACACACTAAAAATAAAACCTCAAATTAAATTATATTAAAGTTTCTTTAATTAAATAAAAAAACGCAAGCTCTTGCCTGTCAAATTATAAACGGTTGAACAACATGCTTACTGATATATATCATATTAAATATACTCTCACTTCGCACTTCGGCTTCGGTGAAGATTTGAAGGAAATTATGTGTAATTTTGTCAAGTGGGCTACTACTAAAGAAAAAAAAATGCAAACACACTAAAACTACCTTTATCTTCTTAACCCCACTGGGACGATTCTGGGTGATCTAAATCTATCTCTTCCGGAAAGAAGTTAAATATGAATTTTGGTTTCGATATCTCAAAATATGTGGACGCTAGAGAGTGAACAGAAAATCTATAGATTGATAGATATATTTCAAATATTAAAATTCAAATAGATTCAGATGTTGTTTTAAGCTATCATGTACTATGAATTCAAAAACATTTTAAGGAATGTTTGTGAAATCTTGTAATATAGCCTCAATAAATCCTTTTTCTAAAAGAGGGAACTAACGAAACAGATAGGTTCAATATCAAGCATAGTTTCCTCTTTATAAACCACATTACTCAAGAGTTTATTAACCACAAAACAAACTAAATGTTTCTTTATTCGGCAATAATGGTGACAGTTGGTTCTATGAAGCCAATCCTGCCACAATGTCTGAGTCAAATCATTAGATTTCATTTATAAACATATTGTATCAATGATGATGGCGATGAGACTCAGATATTTCAAAGATAATTGGTCATCAATGAATTTCGTATCCGCTTCCTCTTTCATGCTTATTTTCTAGTTTTTAGTTGAGTACCTGAGAACGGTATAGTAGGACATGAGCATTGAAAACTCAACTAATGCACAATAAAGGTTAACTTCTTGTATGTTAAATATTATTTATTTTCAAGAGATTTTTTTCTTCGCTAATGATTCAAAAAAGATATTCAATATCATGCATTATTAAATTCAAGACACCGGTATTGCCTTCGCTTCGATATATTTATATACCCTCGAGGCCTCACAGAAAAACAAGACAAATAGAAAAGAAATTAGCTGAGATTATGAAACATTCTAAAATGACTCGAGATTTGGGCTGGCTGGTGGAGGTCCATGATCAACGGAAGTATAATAAGGTCAATCCACCTCCACTCTTAATACTTCATTTATTAAGTGCAGAGTAATTTCGGGGCGAACCGTCCCATCTTCGGTGCTCTGTGTCACAACATTTACATTTTTGAAACAACACGTAATGTATAAATAAATATAGTAGTCAAGAAAGGTAGTGTTTCCTCTTCATCTCCTATTTATTCTGTTATAAGCATAATTTAATATTTATTAAGAAAATGTTTCAGTTATAAGTTTTGCATTGTTTTTTAACATTTTATATATTTGTTGTTGTTTTAATTTTTTTAATACATTTTCTTGTCTACTATATTTATTTATACATAACGTGTTGTTTCAAAAATGTAAATGTTGTGCCACAGAGCACTGACGATGGGACGATTCGCCCCGAAAGTACTCTGAATTTAATAAATGGAGTATTAAGAGTGGAGGTGTTTTGACCTTATTATCCTTCCGTTGATTCTAAAATGAATAAGTAATTCAAAAAAGAACGTACAACTTCTTCCAGGAAAACTGGGAGGTAAAGAACGAATCAATATGGATGTGCAAAATAGGCCAGTTTTCCTCTACAGTAAGTTTATTAACGATAAACTACACTTTATTTTTAGAGCAACAGCTCCATCTTCAGTAATTGTGGAGAGCTTTAGACAGCAGTAGCGTAACCCACGGCTGCCGAACGACTCTGAAGAGCTCCTTGCGAGTACACCGATAGTCGTGGTTCAAGCTACTGCAATGTATGTTCCTTGCAGACTGAAAATGGAGTGTTATTTGCCGTCAATAAACTTGCTGTAAAGGAAAACAGGCCTTTTACACATCCAGATCTCTACAACGTCTTTAATTTTATTTATTCTCAAAATTATGATGCTCGATTTCTACCTAAAGGCTAAGAAGGCAAAAAAGAAAGCATTTGAAAATTAGACTAGCTCAACCCTGGATTGAAAAAGGAATAATGACAATAACGCAAAACTGAAATGTATTTCAATATCTGCAGCATTATTTAGCCATTTAAAGGGACATAAGTCCCTTGAAAATTAAAATAAGTTCTGTTTTAGAGTTATTCATTCATTTTTTGATGTTTCATAATCTCGGCTGATTTGTTTTTCATCTGGCATAACTCTTTTGTGGAACTCGGTAATATAAAAATTAACCGTTCACTACGTTACAAATCCCTTAATTTACAATTAGATGAACATACTAAAACATACATTATTTAAAATGTTGAACACTAAATTTAAATGATAATAAAATAACATATTCATTATGTAGTAATTTTTTTACACTGAAATTCGTAACCATCTTTTTATAATTATTAAAAACAATGGTTCATTATCTATATTTGCACATTCCACTATATTTATATCACTATATACAATTTTCAACATCTGCCTATTGTCGATTTATATGATTTAATGCATTCAGTTAATCACGAAAGAGGTGTACTTTGCAATTAAATCTTCTGCAAAGTTACACTTAGGGACTGAATTAAGTTAATTAAGAATGTGAAATGTGAGTACACCTCATGCTGTGTGTAATGCGATACTTGAAAATCAAGTACCTCATTGGACAGAGGGATGCTGTTTGAAGCAAATATTACGCCTGATAACGTTTGGTTCAGACAACAAGCATTTAACTTTTTAAATGAATTCAGCACAAAATAGAAAATAAAATCTACTCATCTGACTACATGTTGTTATTTTAACCATACATGCTAAATAAATCAGGCACATAGGTCTCAAAGTATCTCGTAGGTAAACAATGTGAAAAAATGAAGATAAATACACTATTTTCTGTTCTAATAAGTCTACTCTCTTGTTTTTCAACTTCACAATTTGAATTCAAAATGCCAGCTTTCTTGGGCTCCCTGATTTTTCGTCTTTAATTTTATGTTAGGGAAAACGGATTTTAATTGAAATTCTGAATATAGGCCTTTTTTTGCGGGATTAAACGTACTTGCGAAAAAAGAACACTCAGAATACGGAGGGTATTATTCATGAATGCATTTGAGTGATTGTTCGGCCTCTGCATCAACTAGTTGGGGTAAATCCCCTTCAAAGCTCTCCCTATAACCCCTCTTACATCCATTCTCACTTAATCCTCTGAAACCTTTATCTGGCTAATACAGAGTGCTAAGATCATTTTCATTAAGTGCTTTTCATCTAGGCAATTTATTAATTCCAGGATTTGCTGGTCAAGTATAGGTATATTTTACACTAACTATTTGTCTTGTTAAATATCCTGCATTAAATATAAACTTGTAGATATTGAGAAAATATTTTTTATTTCCATTAATCATACGAATCATTCACTTTAGTTACAACTAATTTTATAGGCCAAAAATCATTTGTTGTATGTAATTGTATCTATCAAATATATTTTTTCAAATCGCAGGTCTCTGGATAGTATATTAGTGTCTGAAACTTGTGCTAATCTGACTCGTTCATTTGAATTCTATCTGAAGTGATCGACCACCACATGAAATACCTAAAATAATTTAGTAATGAAGGCCCAGGTCAGAAATGGCTGGATTGAAAATGCATCAAGTTCATGTATTGAGAGCTAATGGTGGCCCAAGAATCTGCGTAACAAAATTATGACATTGTTATGCACTAGGTGAAATAGCGAAATGCAAGGCTTCGATGCGCCTGCTCTTGTTGAAGTCATGAGACCCGTATACCATTCAGTAAATCCTTACCACATAAATGTTTCATGAGAGTCTTAAAGATCGTCTGGAGGAAGGGAGGACTCTGCTTTCCTGACAATGTCCATTTTAATAAATATCACTTCGTTTGAGTACAGTTTTCTCTTCTTTGTGACATTGAGTAACACGTATTGGACCAAGAGTGTACTGTAGTTCTCCTTTTCCGAGTGCACATGGAACTCTGTCTCGGCCGTAATATGTTCATTTATTCTGACCTGCGTCTTGAGATCATTCTGCCCTACGCCGAAATCCGAACCAGATGCAAGGCATACACCTGATCTGAGGATCCACACAATTTTTGACTTTGTTAGCATTTCTTTTAAAGAGCTCTTGTTTCTACCGGCCTTTTAAAGACCGATCTTACATCTCTCGATGTTTCTAATCCAAAGAAAGTTTAGAAAGTTTTCCAACATTTCAAGCTTAAGTTTGGCAACCTCATGACAACCATTACACATTCAAATTCAATCCTTATTAGAACCATTTAAAATGTCAAAGGTGTCGTTCAAATAACGACAGCCCAAAACTCAATGTTTCCGTTGTGTGGTTGGTTATATTGAACTGGTTTCCATGGAGTCTATAAATATTTCTTCGGCAAGGGAATAAATAGCACTTCCTATAATTAAACCTTTATTCAATCCAAACTTATTTTACTTTGTAGGCCACAAATTCTATTATTGTGGGAAAACAGGTCTTAATAACAGGAAGTCATTTCAATTTTTTTATTAAAGCACAAGGCCTTTCGGCACTAACGTGCCATCACCAGGTGCAAACAACAAAAAAAAAAGTGAGACATGTTTAAGACCATGTGATGTATCAAAAAAATTTGAAATGTTTCAACCCAAATAAAATACTAAAATCAGTCATACGAATTGTCTTAGCATAAAACATTAAAATCAGAGTCAATATTATAAACTAATAAAATATAATTTAAATTAATTTAAGATATAGTTAAAATCACATATTGCCTAAATAAACCCTGATTTAAGACCTGTGTCCCAGACCTACACTCCCTCATCCAGCAACATACGAATTATTGTATTTTCTTTTATCTGTCGTAAATGTTGCTTGTTGTAAGTATGTTTGTTTATAGATGAAAAGGGACTGCATTGATCATTATATTTATTTTTCAAAATAATTAAGACTAAGATAACTTTCAAAAATAGCCTTACGAGTACAACCTCAATTTCCCTTAAAATTAATTTGCATTTTCCTTAAAAAAAATTCGGCAAAAATCAAAGAACTTCTTGTAAAAGCTCTCTATGAGAGTGCAAATTAAATAGACTTTAGCTGCAGCAGAGAATATTGAAAACGCTTAGAGGATAGGCTTTAATAGTGAAAACGAGTTTTCTGTAATTAGTAGAGAGCCTTTTGAAGAGACCTTGGGCAAACACATTGTAGAGGCGAACTAGAGTAGTAACAGTAATTAACCTTCCAAGAACAGGAGGCTTTAGATGTGAATTAGAGATGTGGTAACAGTTTTGCTTTCAAATTTACTCTACCTCTCTCTTTCACTCCAGAATGAATTAATTCCTTATTACAAGTGGAAATGCTAAGTACCGTCTAGATATTTAATTGTTCCAGGTAAATTGGGAACAATGTCACCACTGTGTCTAGTTATTTAAGCTTGACATTTATAATGAATAGTTAAAGAAAAGTCTTAATAAATACTAATGCTAAATGCCAATAAATTAACTAATAACTAACCGAAATTAATAACAAATAATTACTCAAAATGCACGTTAATCTTGATTAAGGAAATGAGTTACTGTTGTTGTACTCTTTAGGCTAATGATTTTTTTTGTGTCCGTAGTGCTTGGCGAAAATGAAATACATTGAAATTTAACAAGTTTCAAATTTGGTGCACTTGTTGTTATATACACTTTGCATTAAATCGAATATTATTTCCATTTGTTTCGTTTTCAACCTTCCGTGAATCCCCAATCATACCCCTGTAGTTTTCAAATAATATCCTGAAAAGACGCTTCTGTATCTTAAATCTCAAGTATTTTTTATCTAGGGATCTGAAAAATGCAGAAATATTATAATAGTTGAATGTTAAATTGATCTCATCAATAAATGTTCGATTACATGACGATATCAAGTTTAAAATTATTCTAAGCTGGTATTCTGGCAGGTGGAAGTGAATTCTATTGCAGGCAGAAGTAAAATGGCTACACTTCCTCAGTAACAATTTATTAAAGCGACAGAGCCCTTTCGATGCAGTGCATCATCATTATCACTGCCCAAACGTCCTGGATGTTGACTTGACGGGCCTTAGAAGCAGGCTCTGGACGTCAGGTCTGGAGTCCGGTTCTGAGGCCCGTAAGATCATCATGCAGGACGTACGGGCACTGATGATGATACACTTCATCGAAAGAGCTCTTTCGCTTTAATAAATTGTTACTGTAGAACTGTGGCCATTTTTCCTCTACCTGCTATACGATTCTTGTTTTCTTGATTGTTAGCAACCTCCATAATTAAAAGTTCCATGTAAAACTAAAAGCCAGCTTTCTTAACGTTCATGACGAGCGGGACCGCTCCTCACAGCGGAGGTTTCGAGAAGTGACAAAATTTACAACCGCAACTATGTAAGCAATAACAATTGTTTTGTACCCTATTAAAAATGTTATATGTTTTTTATTTAACGCCGTACAATTAGTGTGCAATCAATGTCTCCTAAATATTATGTAGTTATTATTTTTTTTTGTTTTCAGCCTTTGGCAAAAACCTCCACTCTAAGATTACAACTAACGTAGAAATAAACTATAGTCTATTATATGTTAACTTTTGTCTTTTTAACACGTGGAATACCCGGTTAGTTAAGGCACCATCTACGATAGGAACATTTTTGTTGATAAGAACCTCACTCTCGCTATTAGACGCTAAACTAAGAAACGTGAAATAGCTCCAAATGGAAAGAAACTCCAATATCGCTGGCCGCTCCCGACGTTCTCAATTCTTGGTTATTCGTTACATATTTTAGGACTTAAATCTTGCTCTAATCGTTCAAACTCTTCCATTACACTAGCTAGGGCTTCGAATCTTCTACCAGTAACCGGTTTAGATGATAAACGAATCCTCTAAAGACGACTCCTGAGAGACTCAATCATAATCCATATTTATTGATTTTATTTTTTCAGATGAAACACCTCCAGACAAATAGAATAAACAACGTTATACTGCAAAATAGTATTAAAATCACGGCCTGCTTAACTGTTTTTATTTAAAACAGATAAATGTGCTAAATAAAATATTTATTTAACGAAAATAGGGAGATATATTAAGAGCATCAGGTAATATATTTAGACCGTGGAGTTTCCAAATTTACCAGACATCGATCGGAGACCTTTGAGATGTGCCATTCTTCCACATCAGTGTCACATAAACGGTTTTAAACTTTCATGGAGGCGTTGTGTATATTTCACGCTGAACTTTCAAAAGGTCAAATTCTATCCTCCTTTTATTCCTAAAAGGATAATGGCACATTTATAAATAAGGCTTTGGATTCCCAGACATCAGCATTACATTTTACATATGAATGTCTTCACACAGAACTAATAAAATTGGTCAAGTTAATTATCTTTTACCATGCACAACAGGCCTTGAGGGGCCTAGAATGTCTGACCTGAGGGACTGAAGTCCTTGAAGAATTCAGTACTAAAGTTAGATGGTCATTCTTCGCATTTCTCAGCCATGCTCACCACCCTCATAATAGTTCTTCTCCAGGAGATCAAACCACCTTTCCATGGGTTTACTTCTTTTCCTACTTCTGACTGATGTACCACAGTACATATTGTATGGCGGTCTAAATGGTTAAAAACTTTAAGCATGCTCCATCCACCGTAGTCTGCCATTAATGATAACACAGATTTCTCACCATTAGATTCGAGAGTGATTCTAATCAATGCCTATTTATTTTTGTAAATGAATCTCATTCCCAGCTCAGTTCCATTTTTCCTTTCTAAGAGTCTACATTTCCATGGCCACGGGTCCAATTCCGTTTCTATATCATTGACTTCTTTTTTTTTTTTGGATGTATTTTGAAACATATGTCTTTTCGTTGAAGTTTCCGTGAAACTTTCTATCTCTAATATTAACTTCTATCCTGTTGCTCTACCAGAACTTCCAGATGATTTATAATGTGCAAATAGGAACATCATACGTTCCCAAAACGAGAGAATCCACCCCTACCTGTCTCGAAGAACTCATGAAATTTCCTTTATCTTTATATATTTATCAGCCCTAAGTCGAAAGCTGTAGGCTAAAGTTATTCTATTGAAGCGGCATTTCACGTAATAGTTCTACCAGTAATTAATACATAGTTGGTATACACCATGTGCTGTGTAAACCTACTTAAAATGATACGGCTAGAATTAGTTTTTCTTCTTCGGATTCTCATAAAGAAATAAATAAAAAAAAAGTATTTATATAAAAAACAAAAAGAAAATCACAAATAAGAAAACTGAAAAATAGAATTTTCAGAATTAGAATTTAGAATTTTTCAGTGTACCTTGTACTAAGTAACATCTGATGTTTTGGCACAAGTAAATATTGAAACTACCCTAAATATGGTTTTCAACCTTTGAACATAATTAACAATGCGATTGATTGGTTAAAGCCTTTGATATTAGGAATTTTCATCATCTGAGAATCGGTTTCTCAAACTGCGAATAGATCAGCTTATTCGGGCACTATTCAACACTTAATAGCAATTCTCCAAATATTATGCTGATGGTTTTATTTTACTGTCATTCCTGGCCCATTTTTGCTACATTTTATCTTATTTTTTAATTTCATATATTTGTTAGAGATAAGTAGCCCAAATTTGTACTAAATACGTAACAACTACATGGAAAAAAAAAAATCAGAGCGATAGTTATTTGTTCTGAAAGAAAAAAAAGAAAAAAACCGCTCCAGAAAAATATTTATGTTGTTACACGAATACTTTTTTTTCAGCCGGACTTAAATAATTACCAAGTTAATTTATTTTTTTAGTCTTCCCTAATCAAAAAATTTTCATTTCTGGCTGGTCTAAAGCTGTACAAAAGTTGAAAGACAGTCTGGGGGCTCATTCCCTAATTAAAAGTTAAATAAAGAAAACCGGTAGAATCCTTTGGCAAAGATAACCTCTCTCAGGGTGACCTTTTCGTCCCAAAACAAGAAATATTTCATCTCTCAAAAATAAGCTCAGATTATTTATAATATATACAATGTTCATTCACTTCAATTTAATAAGAATGGCTGTTATTTGATTGTTGCTAAACTGTTCTTTTTCGAGATTTTTATACCGTCCACTTCTTGAAACTAAGGCTGACTGAAAAGAGTTGACTACAGGTTACTAGGTTTTATTTAATGTGTTCGTTACTGTTTAACTTTTTTAATTATTTTCATTAAAGGAAAAAAATAAGTTTAAATTATTTTTATGGTAGGATATACCATGATATTTTTTTTAAACCATATGATATTAAAATCTTATTAGTACACAATAACTATCGTATAATTCGTTAAATTGTAGATGTTATTAAAAAATATCTGCAAATAGGGGTGCATTACTCTAATGCACTAATTTAGCTAACATTTTAATAGTTTCCCTGATTGTTCTGAAGCTTTTTTAAGGTCGAATGTCAATTCATTAATGTATGCTGCAAAGTGAAGTCACCATCACAAATGCAGACAATTTCTAACGGGACATGGACACACAGGACAATATTTAACAAGATTTAAAATTCAAGACAATGACAAATGTACTTGCGACTCACAACACAAACGTTTTTACATATACTTTATGACTGTTCAACTTTTAATCAAAATAGGTCAAATTTAATAATGAACAAAATTTTAAAAGGAGGTAATAGGCCAGAACCACCTCATATTATATTTAATAAATATAATAAAGAACTTATAAAGTTTATCAAAAGTATAGATATGGATGTAGCAAAAATACATTAGAATGTAAAGTTGATTGTGAGGAATAGGAATTATAATTCAATATATTTACCTTACTTAGACTCCCAAATTAAACATCGGTTGAGCTTAACTTTAATTTATTTGTTTTGTTTTTCTGTTTTTTTTTTTATTTCATTTATTAATTTTATTTGTAATTGTCTTACTTATATTAATATTTTATTTTATAATTATTATTTGTTTTTTTATTATATTTGATTAGATGATTGATTAACGTGTATATATTGTAAAATAAAAATGCATTTAAACATAATCATACATGTAATATGCCATGTGGCAATGGAACATGTATTCAAATAAATAACTTCTCATAGGGTTACTGTGAGGAGGAAAAAAAAAGTGAAGTATTTCACATCTTTTTTTAAAGAGGTTTTAAGAGTTTTGAACTAAATTAAAAATGGAATAGACAATAATAGCTGATTTCAAAAGAGGTTATGCCAGTGAACCCTAAATATAAGTTACATGTCCGCGACAGGAGAAAAAGAGGACAATGCTTGAAGGGCAATGTGGTTCAGAATATGTTGCTCCGAAACCAATATCATCTACACCTTGTAAATTTCACATTGTATACGTTATTTTCTCTTAATTTTCCCTTTGAATATTCTCTTTACCGCAAACACAAAGTGCCAATTCCTATGCAATATATTAACTAACTTCTCGGAAGCTTTTACCTTCATTTGTCACTGGCTTTAGCTTTGCGGATGAATTCTAGGAAGATAATAGAACATTTATGAGGGGAAGGGCAAACCCCAACGAGTATTTATCCGCACTATACCGTAAAATTATATTATAATAAGCCACGTGACAATGCCTAAAGATGTACCTACTGCAAGAAAGACTATTTATCACTTTTCATGTTTTCTCTGAGTATGTCAGTTTTCACAAACAATTTCCGAAACTTTGGCTACTTTTGCATGAAAGGCTGCCCACGAAAATGTCCCAGTCTGATTCATGATCGTAAGGATACATTGAAATAATATTTAATGCAGCTAACCTTTATGAACTGAGCATTGTAGAAAACAATCTCCATAAATGTTTTGGATTTGCGTAAACAAGCAAATATTCCACTTAATGTAGCACATACTTCCCAGATAGGATATATCGTACGCCCTGGAGGCCAAAAAAAAAAGGGCCATCAGGTTTTTTTGAACGTTCCCAATCTCAATATCTTAAATTTTTAAATAAACTACTGGACAAAGACGAGTGGGAGTTGAAAGGAATGTAAAATAAAATTTCGAAATATCTCCGAGTTGGATACAAATGAAATAAATATATCTTCTTAAAAATGTTATGTTTCACTTTTGTAGTTCTACACATTATTTTTACTAGCTTCGATATTAAGTGAATTATTTGTACTTTTTTGTTTTCTACCTTCTGAAACCGCCACTCCTACACAGCTCACACTAACAATTAACCTATATAACAAGATAAAGTCTGACACGCAGGGGCTGCGTAAATTAAGCAGATTTCCCACGTAAAGTTATACATACGATCAATACGAGTGGTGAACAGTTACGGAACCTCCGGAAGGCCGAACGCCTTTTTCTAAGCTTAAATACCACTCTTCGTCATTGCCAGATGCTTAATATGTGGAATACACGGGTAAATATTGAGGCATAGGAGTCCACTAATATTATTTGATAGACACCATTCTCAACATTTAGTTGATTCGTATTTACAAATGTAGTGCATTAACAAGCAAAATCGAATCTGAATGAGTGGGAGATTAGGCGAAGAGTAAAATACAAACTTATATCTCCATCGGATCAAAAAACGTAATTGGGAAGGGGATTTCGAAAATTCAAAGTATCTCCATTATTAATAGTCGGATCGAAATATGTTATAGAGCCAACCTTGTTAAACTTTTGATGCACTATAATTATTTTTTCGTATCTCTTATTTAACGACTTATTGGAATTTTCTTGTTTTCAGATCCAGTATACAACTACTTCCACTCATTGGGTTTTTACTTAGAAATAAATGTAATTTTACATCAGTAGTGTAGCATACTAGAACGTGGGAAATCTATTTAGTTTAGGCAGCCTCTGCGAGACGGAATTTTTACTTAAAATTAGTGCAACTGTGCATCATTATCCTCGATTCATTTAAGTATATGGCTGAATTTGAAGAAACATATTACTGGAGATGATCGGCCGAAAGAGGTTTTACCCAGTAAGATAAAGGCTTTCCACTAACTCATTCATACAAAGACCTAATGGTGCAGACAGAGCATAACATAAATCGGATTCTAAGGGCAAAGTACATATTTTGTAATGGTTAACTGAAATAATAATAAATTAATTTATGAGTTGAGTGTATGTTATGTTTTTATTGGCACCTTACTTAAAGGTGGCAGTGCCTCACTGGCTGCTAAGATGTCAAAGAAATCCACAAACCTTGATTAGAGCGAGTTGTCGACAATCTTTTTCTTTCGAAACAAGTAATTGGATGAGCTGTGTTGGTGAATTTCATGCATTAAAATAAACAAATAAATTGTTAATTTCATACAAAAGTTAATGTCCAAATAAAAGAGAATACTCGCAGCACACGTCAATAGTTGAACATGTAGGTTGTATACTCATACAAGTTAATATCTGTCATTACTCAGTTTTGGATGCTATTGAGATCGGTATTAGATAGAATAATATCCAATGGTAAGTTATCGCTCATGATGGTTTTATGTAAAATGTAAAAGGAAACTTTTATTTGACCTCTTGACTCTCTTTTCCAGCGTGTATCTTTGGCTCTTTTGAATTTTTGTAGTTACCATGGTTAGCCATTACACAAAACAGCTACTCGTATAGGCAATAATACCAGTTTACAGCTTGTAAAACAAGAAAATTTCCCGGAAAACATTCTTAAATACAAGTTTCTTGTATAATTTAGCAAAAAACAGAGAATAGAAATACAGCCTGGATCTTAAAAGCAGCCTTCTGTAAATATTTTGTAAACCAAAATCATGAAAACTAATTTATTAAGGCATTGTTCTTCATTGTGAGTATTAAAACAAATCACTGAAATCCAATTTCTTGTCCATAGAGTTTCTTCACAAATTTGCTGGCCTCTCACAAAGTATTTGACGTAAATACAATGGAGGGCGATAAGATCCTTTGCCTCAGAGTACCCAAGAATAGGAGTATAAAACTGTTTATAAAAGCCCCTAACGAGAGGCCTCTAAAGGATATCAGCTTATCAGGAGTTCTAAACTCTGACTCACTTTGATCGGTGATAACAGCAGCTGACGGGATGGAAAATGAGAAAGCTTTGAGGTCATCTTGGTAGTCATTTCATCCCGCAAAGAAAACTGAAACCACTTGCCTTTTATCCATTTTTTATATTCTTCAAAGAAACAGAAAAATGAGGTCCTTCCAAAATGGTTCATTTATTAAGGCAAATATGGTTCGTAAAACGTTTTCTTGATATTTAATTCATGTTTGTAATCAGGAATTCAAAAACATTTTATCTCCATGATCATTAGAGCTAAACCCGATATTATATATAATAGAAGGTTTGCTTTAGAACAAATCTGCAACAATAAACTTTTGAGGTCACTGTTTAACAGTTTTCATGTTTTTGCCAAAACCTGAGCTCTGCTTCAGAGCAAAAAATATAGTTAAAATTCTCTCATTCATTTACCATGTTAATAAAATCGATAGCTATTTTTAAGCAGCATAATATTAATTTACTACTTGGACCATATATTCAAATTAATTTCATGAATTTGTTTTATCCTTAGTATCAATCATTGTCATTTATATATTTGGATTCGATAACTAGATAATTCTTTTCATTTTTGTGAGCAATTTAAATTATTTTCTTAGATATACTGTTTGTTCTACTGTTAAAATTGCTGGATGTAATCAACAAACATTATCTGTTTATGGCGAGAAAACCATTTTACTGCTTGTCTGTGAAGTTTTATTTCTTTTTCATTCTACTTGTGTTCTGTGTGATACTAGTAACACGGAACCTTATAGTTTCACCAAGGTATGTCTGCCCATCAGTCACACACCTAATATCTATTCTCATTACGTTGGCGTAAGACATTGACACAATTCGACATGAATTCACGCTATTTGGAAAACATTTGTACATTTATACTTTAAATCTTCATAAATACGGATTGATTAATTTTAAATTATTCTACAGAATCGTGTTTCTCTCTGATAGTTGGAGAATGGACAAATGTGGTGACTTAGAAACATCTCGTCAACGAACCCCTTCATTCAAATAAATTTCATGTGAATAAAGCTCTTGTTGAGAACTCTATAGAAATATATATTTATTAATTTTTAAATTCCAATATAGTTGAGGATGAAATTGGCAGATAACCTCACCCTTCAAACATCGCTCATTTTAGATATCGTTTATAAAATATTCCGACCTAAAATATTTTAGTTCCTTTATTTTATTCACTTATTGGGAATTTAAGATAAAAAAATATTTGACTCTTGCTGGAGGTAGGTTTACTGGCCCCATTTGATGAAGAATCCCTTATTACGTGATAAGAAAACACTTTCGCATATCACATGGCCCAGTCCATTAAAATGATACAAACGTATGGTCATTTGAATTACTTAAGAAAATAATGTTATTTATTAACATCCTTTTCCTAAAATCATGAGTTCGATTCCCACCTGCAAAATAGAAGTTTATTTAGTGATTAACTCCTTAAATAAAATCCGTAGTACTTCCTTGGCTAGAAAAGAATATTAGCCTGTAGATAACCCTTCCCATTTAACCTTAGTATCTCAAAATGGACAAAATAACTGATAACAATAAAGTCCATCTTGTGCTACTATGACTTATTGGGAAGGGTAATCTATAGGTGCCACTTTTTTCTAGACAGGGTGGGACTAAGTTTTATGTTTAATGAGTTCGTGATTAAAAAAATTCCTACTTTGTGTGAGAATCGAACTCACAACTCTAGGCTTATCAAGCTAGATTAAGATAATGACATAACTCACATGACTAACCTAAACCACTCTTCAAAAATATCTTAAATTGTGAATATAATCTTAAATTGTGAATATATAGTTGATCGATTACAAACAATATATTTTATTTATTATGTTGAAATGGTAGTAAATTAAATAAGATCTAACACATTTTATAATATTTAAGCTCACGAAAGTATTTTGAATTTAATTACTAAAATACTAATTAATAAAAATATAATTAAATTCATATTAATAATATGAATTTAATTACTAAAATACTAATTAATAATAAGGTTCAGTTCAGGCAGAATGACGTTACGGTCCCCTCTACAACAATTTCTTTCGCCTATCGTCACATTCCTTTGTCCCACCTTGACGAAAAAAGGGTGGAAACCGGTAGATAATCCGTCCCAATAGCCATAGAAGCGAAAATTGGACGTTAATATATAATAATTTTTATCGTCACATGCTAATGAATTATTTGTATTTCTTGCTTCTCTGATCTTGATAATGTGTACAATGTTAATAATAGCAGGCAAGCCTCTTTTATTCTATTTTAAGAATTGCGTTCACTTTTGTTTTTAAATAGTGGAAACTATGAAATCAAAAAGAGCTCAAGTGCATTTTCTTGAAATATTTAACAACGAACCTTATATGTTAAGCATTTGCACACAGTGCTCACATTCTACCATTAATTAAATTGTAACACTTCCTATTCGAATGTACAAAATATATCATTAGGAAAGTGATTACGTTTTTGTTCCCATCTTCGAAGAAAATGAAGTATTGTAATCTAAAAGGTTTTTGATTATTAGATTTCAATGGAATTAACTGTTTCAATCTTCCCTAAACCCATTGTGACTTGTTTTCTTAGTCTATACCTATTTCGTATAACCCAAAAAGGTTAAGCCTTAGAATGTTGAGATTACTTAATTGGAATTGTTGTTACGTCTACCTTTGCACTAAGGTGGGAGGGGATAGAAAAGGGAGAAAATAAAAAAAATGCTAAATTATTCCAACCTATAGGAGATTTTTTCTTTTTTTAGCAGATTTCCCTTAAGGGAAATCAGCTATTGAGGTTGTACTCATGACGGAATTTTCGACATTTTTCTTCAAATGTCCATCGATCCTACTTAGTAGATGACGAAAATGAGGTCCGTTGAAAACTGTATATATCTATATAGATATCTATATATATATATATATATATATATATATATATATATGTATATATACCGCTCTAGTGGTCGCAATTATTGTTCGATCGTTACGAAACTCGAAATTTAGTCGTTTTATGTAAAAAGAAAGATCAAGTTCGTTAACCGCTGAAATCGGATCAGTGGGAGGGGGGGTTTAGAGGGGAGGATTTTCGAAAAATCAAAATATCTCCGTTACTATACGTCGGATCGAAAAATTGTATAGAATCAATCTTATTGCAAATTACATTTACTATAAATATTGTTCTATACATATTTTCCTTATAATGAGTATTAACCGAGATATTTGTATTTTTTGTAATGAGTTCCGCTTTCAGTAAACGCCGACTCCTACTAGGGACATATTAATAGTAAGCTGATATCTCATGAACCACCTCATTATTAGGTTAAATACAAAATATTGTTTTCAACAAAGCTTTATTTTACGAGGTACAAACAAATACGTTCTGTTGAAACCCCCCCCCCCTTTTTTTCTTGGACTACAATAATCTGAGTGATTGAGAAAGAAATTATTTTTATTCATTTCAAATTACTCCACTAACTATTGTAAATAGTTTCCAATAAAATTAATATTTTATATTCAGATATATTTCTTTAATTGTTTGTTTTTCCGGTCTATCTATCGATACTGCACTACAAGGTTGGCTAACCTGTTTGTTTACAATCCAGCCGTATTACGTTGTAGGGACTATTAACTTATATTGTAAATTCACTGAAAGATTTCTCATTGCCGTTTGTAATTATTCACTAATATTCACGGAAGTGTTACCTGTATGTATATTTATCTATTGTAAACCTTCGCTGGCTAACCTGCTTGTTCCTTAATCATGTGAAAATCTCATAACCGTCTGAATCGTATTTTGCCCCCCCCCTTTCTATTTTCTTCCCGGATTCCTAAATTTGGAATGGTTGTGATTAAAATTGTTCTGGTTTATTATTAATTACAGTACTAGATATAATAAATAGTTATGAATAAAATTTATAACTTATATTCAAATATATTTCCGTAATTGCTTTTATTTCCGGTAAAAGCTGGCTAACCTGATTGTTTACAACTCAGACTGTTTGCTATCAGGAAGGTTCTTACCATTTGACTTGCCCTTTATTTGTTTACTTAATATTCACAGCAGTATTAAGTCTTACAAATAATAGATATTCTGTGGTACTATTTAGTATTGGCGTAACTAGTGTTCAGAGTGCTGCTATCATTAAAGGTAAGTCCATCTTTTGTGTTCTTGTTGTTTTTTTGAGAGTGAATTGTTTTTAATTAAATCTCAGAGCCTAACGGACGAGAGTTACTTTCCCGCCAAAAGCTAGTTCGGCCATTTCCTTGACTGGCTTGGCTCTCGTGAAATTCCCCTATTGTAAAACTTCACGTGGGAAATCTGCTTAGTTTACGCAGCCCCTGCGTGACGGACTTTTCTTTTATTCTGTTGGTATTATATACATTTGAGCTCTCGAGCCTTCCCTGAGCGAGACTCGAGGGATTCCTGATCGGCGCTTTTTCCTAGTGAGTGATCAACTCGACTTACAACCCGCGTTAACCAAGGAGGACCTGGAGTTGTCTCCTGTAGACTTACGGACCACATCTTATCCCGAGTATCGTTGGCCAGTTAACGCTGTCTGCTTGGGCTCGATCTAAGAGAGTCACAAGCCGTTAGTCATCCCGAGGGGCTGTCAGACGAATATACTCATTAGACTCCCGCTGATCCGTTAGCCCGGGGCGACACTAGCGCGCTCTGGTAGCGAACCCGTGAACTAATGGGGGAGGATCGAACCCACAACTATTTTTAGAATTTTACTGACTTTTTATTAGTTTACTTCTGGTAGTAGTAGATGTACCCACGCCTTAGCCCGAACTTCCACCGGCACTCCTATTGGAGATACGAAACACTTGTAAAGACCAATTTTCTTTTATCATGAAGCGATCTGTAAATTGAGTCCTATGGTATTTTTTTGTCCGATCTAACGGTCTTCGTCAATCACTTTCAAATGAAATAACTCTAAATGGAGTACATCAAAACAGTCAATTTAATGAACTTAATAGGTGTACAAGGAAATAATATGGTGCCCAAGTCAAATTTTTATTAAAATAATGTTAATATACCGAATGTCATCACTGTAAATTTCGCTGTCGTGCATGCCAGTTACGTGTCACTGGAAGCAATCATTAATACAAAATATAAACATGGACCATTACATTTCCGATTTGAGAGCATATGATTTTGAAGGGTCCCAATAGATGGCGCGATCGGAGGCAGTATTCCCGGCGCAGTGAAATGAGAGGCTGGATAACTAGTCTGCTCTCTTACCGTGATTTCCCCCGAGGATCCTAAAACGGCGCGGCTTCCCTTCTTTTATCTTTTATCAAGCCTCTGTAATTGAAAACAAAGCCATTAAATGGAAATTTCCCTTAAAACACTTGGAGATTGAGATTCATTTACTTCCTCTCGTTCTCAACTCACAAGTTTGTCTTCATGTTTCACAGAGTCGGGCAACAAGAAAATACCTGAATTTATGGTAGTAATGTCTCATCCTCATGTATCATTTGACGCACTCCAAGTTCTCCTCATAAATGGCCACCAAATATCATACTAATTGTGCAAAAGCATTACAGTATTCATCCACAATAAAAAGTTACAAATAAATTAATAAATGAAACTAACAAATAAGCAGAATAAAAGACGTTGAACCTATCATCAATAATGCTAGTGCAATTATAGACATTGGAGATGTATGTCCTAACGTAACTCAATTCATTTTCAAATAGTTATAATAAAGGAAGGTAATCAATTGTGTGTGTGTGTGTGCGCGCTCGCGCGTGTGTGTGTGTGTGTGTGTGTGCGTGTGTGTGTGTGAGTGTGTATGAATATATATGTATATATTAGCCATTTCATACTCTACCATTCTGCAGGATTTAGTAGAAATCGCATACTTCAATTTGATGAATACAAATAAAATTAAACAAGTTTAGATGTATTAAATGCAATAAAACCAGAAATAGAGAGTGAGAGAGCGATTAGAAGTCATTGGTGGGCTTCATGAGAGAGCATAATTTAATAAATAAAAGTTGATAAGTATTTACGCCATATTTGTAATGCAGTAAAATAA
Organism: Riptortus pedestris; assembly: GCA_019009955.1. Taxonomy (NCBI): domain Eukaryota; kingdom Metazoa; phylum Arthropoda; class Insecta; order Hemiptera; family Alydidae; genus Riptortus; species Riptortus pedestris. Next base: position 55,221,458 of record CM032229.1, read on the forward strand.
TATTTCATTTTAACTTGTAATACTAAGGTTAATTGGAGCGTGTAGGCTATCACTCGTTACTAGCTTGGGGTGACTACGGATTTTATTTAATTGGGTCGTCACTAAATAAATTCCTATTAACCAGATTGGTATCGAACTGAATACTCGAGTAAAAAAATAACGCTCTTTTTTGAATTAACATATTAAAAAATAAAATTAACATTTAACAGCTGGTTCAGGATTACCAGCTATTAAATTGGCAAACATTTTTTGTTAATAAATAATTTTTATTTAAATCATTTTTTTGTTGTTTCCGTCGTATGACTTATTTCTTTTTGCAGTTATCAGTTTAATGTATGCATGAGTATTGATAATCATTCAGCTGATTATGGAGGTCGATTGGGAAATGCCTATTATGCAGGAAAGCATTTTCCGAAGGGCCAGCTCATGCAATATTTATCCATGTTAATAGGAATCTGAATTTCTCTATGCTGATGCCTCGGTTCGTTAGGAATCAACAGATTCATGGAGAGGCCTCATTTAGGTCGAGGCCTCCCCCCCTAATGAGAAATCATTTCTACTAGCTACCAGAGAGCAATGCAAGGATACACTAGGCAATAGGTAACTAACGTCTGTCATAGGCAGACTTCAAGATAGGAAGCTCCTCTCTTTTTTCTTAGAGCGTTTCGTGCGAAATGGAAATAAGCTATTTGTATTATAAAAATAATAAAGTCTGTCACGCAGGGGTTGCGTAAACTAAGCAGATTTCCCGCGTGAAGTTTAACAATAGATAAATCTACATACCGGTAACACAACACCACCGTGAATATTGAGTCAATAAATACAAACTATAATAAGAAACCTCCCGACGGAAAGCTTCTGAATTATAAACAAAAAGTTCTGCAAACTTCTTACCGAAAAGAAAAACAATTACTGAAATAGATCAGAATATAACATATTAATTTTACTGAGCACTATTTACTATATCTAGTACTTTAATTAAAAATGAGTCAGAATAATTGTTATCTCAATCAATCAAATTTTCGTAGTCCAAAACCTTAAGACAAGGGGGGGGGGTCACCAGGACATATTTGCTTGTATCTCGTATAATAAAGGTCTCTTGAATATATTTTTTGGTATTTAAGCTTCGAATAATGAGGTTTATTATATAACAAAGTATTGTTTATGCCACAAGAGTAAAAGTGGGGGTTTACTGAAGGCTAAAAACTGTAACATGCAAATATCTCAGTTAATATCCAAGAGAGAGAATAAATGTATATACCAATAATTATAGTACATTTAATTTTGCAATAAGATTGGACCTATACAATGTTTCGATCCGGCGTATGATAACGGGGATATTCCGAATTTTCGAAAATCCTCCCGTCTTAACCCCCCTTCTCCCCTAGCCCGATTTCAGCCGTTAACGAACTTGGTCTTTCTTTTTACATAAAACGACTAAATATCGAGTTTGGTAACGATTAAACAATAATTGCGTAACAGACAAATATATATATATATATATATATATATATATATATATATATATATATATATATAGAGAGAGAGAGAGAGAGAGAGAGAGAGAGACAGATAGATAGATATAAAGTTTTGAATGGACCTCATTTTCGTCATCTCGTAGGTAGGATTCATAGGCATTTTAAGAAAAATTTCGAAAATCGCGTCATGAGTACGACCTCAATAGCTGATTTCCCTTAAAGGAAATCTGCGAATACTAAATTGCATCTAAAAATACTATAAGTATGTAGCACAGAGTATTATTAGGTTGGTAACAAAATAACATGTAACGTTATCTATTACGTAGGGTAACCTTTATTATTTAAATTGATTAAGCCCTTCGTTGGCTATTGCCAATTAAATGAAACCACCACCAAGTTCTTTTGAAGTCTGGCCTATTTTCGGGCTATTAAAAAGATTTTTAAAGAAACAGGTGGTCCTTCCATTACTTAGCCAAAGAAGGGATTAATAAATTTATAATTTTAGTGCTCCTAAAAAAAAGAAGATCCGTCACGCAGGTGCTGCATAAACTAAGCAGATTTCAAAAGTTGTGGAATGACAAGCAAGTAATGTCTTCTCACCATTCTCTATTTCTAAGTCGAAATTCGAAGGCTAGTAGAGGGGGGGGGTTTACTGAAACTTGAAAACAAGAAAGTAAAAGTCCGTCACGCAGGGATTTCCTACGGGACGGTTTACAACACATAAATCTACATACTGGTAGTACCACCGTGAATGTTAAGCGAAAAAATAAGAATGGTAAGAAGAAATCTTTGAATGGACATATATATATATATATATATATATAATTTTGAACGGACCTCATTTTCGTCATCTTCTGGGTATGATCGAAGGACATTTCAAGAACATTTTCGACAATCTCGTCATGAGTACGACCTCAATAGCTGATTTTCCTTAAGGGAAAACTCCTAAAAGAAATATTAACTCCCCTAATATTTGCGTCAAGGGAAGTTGTATAGGGCAACAATTGTACAACGTCAATAATTTAACAGGATTCGTTCTATCTTCGAGTTTTCGATCAAACTCATAATATATATATATATATATATATATATATATATAGAGAGAGAGAGAGAGAGAGAGAGAGAGAGAGAGAGAGAGAGAGATTTACCTGTTAATGCTGCAATGGTCGTTTTTTTTTATCGTTACCAAAATCGATACTTCGATATCTACGTTATTATTAGTCGGATCCGAACATTGTACAGAACCAATTTTATTGAAAATTTAATTTCCTTTAATTGTTGTTGTATTCACTCTTTTTTTTCTGGAGTATTAACCGAGATATGAGATATTTTCATTTTTTTTTTTTTTTTTAATTTTCAGCCTTCAGTAAACTTTCAGTATTAGTCATTGCACATTAACAATAAGCCATATCACGAAATGTCTTTGTAGGGGCGTGCGGTAAGCTTTAGCGGTAATAATAGAAAATGTCGGCACCAAAATGTAATGGCGGGAAGCTTTTTAAAGGGGGGAGTAAGAGAGCATTAGACTGAACCATTTGTTATTTCTCCTGGAGAGATGAGGGAAAAAGATAAAAAAAAAAAAAACAACTATGTGAGTTCTCTTAAGAATTAGGTATATTGAAATAGTGAATTATATCTCTATATGCTACTCGTTATATCTAGAGGTTGAACAAGACAAAGGAACCTTACGTTATGCATTAACTTATCTGTAATAGAAATATATTATAATAAAATGAAATTTGAGCAGTAAACAAAAGAAAGTAACTTTATGAACTAATATGGCGGCCATATAACTATATCTACAAAATGAGCGGTCGGTCCTATGATATATGAGTACTCATTCGATATTGGCGCAAATAATGCTAGCATTATTAAATAGGTACTTGCGGTAATCATGCACTTTCCTTGAAATGATGGAGTCTTCTCGCTTGTAGCGGTGATAAATACAGGATGGCAGCCTTGCGGGAGATGAAACAACTGAATGACTATCACGGGTGACTTCCAACTGCGGTTGTCTATGAAGCGGTTATCTATGAAGCGGTTATCTGTGAAGCGGTTATCTATGAAGCGGTGATCCGTAGTGGAGGAAGAGGGGCTAGGCCCCACTGGCCGTATGAACGACGCCAGCGTTTGAGAGCAACTGACTCTATCCTTGTTGCTGGCCGATGCCTTCTTGAACTGCATGTGTTTTTCCGCTGTAGCCACGGCCTTGGCGATATGCATGTGTGTGTGGCGGGTCTATGAACCCCGCGAGCGCGGGAAATTCAAAATTCAAACTGACGACTGAACAGTCTTATTTCATGCTTAGTACCAAAAATTGTTTGATTGAGCCTTTATTATGTGAGTAACATGCAAATATGTAGTGTAATGACGTCATTAATTAAAATTTTACAATATAGATTCAAAAACGTTTATTTTATCTTCATCATACTCGGTATTTTACTTTTTCCTTTAGCACTAGAGATTACATTAGTTAATGAGTGAAAAAGGACTTGGAAAAGGCAAGTGGGGTGGCTTTTTCGAAAATCCGAAATGTTTTCGTTATTAAGAGTTGGATCGAAAAATGTTAAAGAACCAATTTTCATAAGTTATTAGTGTTAGAAAATTGCTGCTCTATACATGTTCTCGTAACTCAAAATGGTTAAAGGAGTTATTCGTACAATTTTTGTTTTCAGGATTCAGTAAACGCCTCAATACTACTCATTGAATTTTGTCTTAGAAATAGAGAATATATGGTAAAATGAAATTACTAGTGTGTCATTCCAGGGAAATCTGTTTAGTGTACGATGCCGGAATCTTTAGATATAAACTATATATTGTGGTTGAGTGAAAGGAAAAACTCTTATAAACGTTTGTCTTAACTAAGCGAATAATTCAAGAGTACACTTGTGGAAGATTATTTATAGAGAGACTAGCCAGAGACTTATTGTCGTTCGAGAAGGGAAACATCCGTCGGGAGCACGAATAGTGGTTCTTGCACACTCTATTGTACCATCTGGGACAATAGGAACTTATTGTTCTCCTTCCACTCCTCCAACTACAGCTCCTTTCATCAGAGAACCACCCAGTTAGTACATCTCCAAACTTGATTATAAACCTATAAAAACCAAATAAATGGATGATATATCTAGCGTCTGAAAATATTAAGCTCTTATTCTACTACTCAATTTGTCAGCAAGCCTTTTATTGGTTGGTATATGCCAATACAATGCTTCGTAAAGTATAGGCTATTAGTGTATACATTAAGCATCTAGTTTATGTTATGGCTAATCGGAAGGGGGTCACAAATAGATTACCACCGTTTTCTACCCAAAGAATAACTAAGATTTCATATCATGAATTCGTCTATAAACATATCCTTAGTGCTCAAAAGCATTAATACCAACGCCTAACGCATTAGGCAAAGCAGTGTCCCAAGCGTTTTCATTTCGTAACTAATTAAAGAGAGATTCAAAATGTGCTACTTGTGTCCAGAATACTAAAAGAATCTATACTCAGCACCCCCTAGACAGAGACGTAGTGAGTCTTCTTGAATTTATTATTGCATTAAATTTTTAATACCTAGCTCATTTCTCTCCGTGTTTTTTTTTTAATTTGCACCTTTCAAGATTTTACTAGCTACACGGTTTTTTAAATCTCACCTTTAATCATTCACAGTTAAATTGCGAAGGAATGAGCTCAAATATCATTTAAATAATAAAATAAAACATATTTATATAATAAACATGATAGCAAGCATATCACTTATGAGCGCTCTCAGATACCTCCGTACACTCCCATAAATAAATATATATCCCTAGATAAATATTGTGCACCAGATTCATTAAACCACATGCCTTATCTTAACTTTTAAGGGGATTCCTTCTTAGCTAGAAATCACTACCTATTCATTTCGATACCAGAAGAACACAATCAGTGTTAACTTCAAAGATATCCCCCGAACTGAAATCATTCACAACTCGCATTGTATTTTCCACTAGTAAAAGACCGCTAAAACAATATTTGATAATTAAATATGCAGTTTGGTAATAAACGGGCTCAATTTTCTGATAATTGGATGATAAGGTTTAATCCCATGCAATTGGAGTTCAGCTTATATAATAGTGTTAATGAACGCACGTACGCACACACACCCGCGCGCGCAGACACACAAACACAAACACACACATACACAGTGTTCTCTTTACACCATCAAAAACGCAATTAACTCAACATGTGCTCATGTGTTAATTAATGACGAAACTGAAATTAAGTACTGACCAAAATTCATAGCTGGTAATATGGGGTATTGAATATTCTCAGAAATTTCACCAGTGTACACATTTCAAGAAATGGAAGTAGAAAGAAAATACTGCATCACCATAATTCTAAAATGTAAATCAGCAACACGACACTTTCTCTAATTGTTTTAACCCCGAAATCTTTCTTCCTACCTGATATATTCATTTAAAAAAGAGGTGGTCCGGTGTGTTCACTAGTCAAGAAACTGATTACAAAACAAATATGTATGATTTTTTAAACATGTCCACCGTCCATCTCACTAATTGCATTGTTTTCTTGGCATTTTGAATAAAGTATTACTTTTGAAAAATACTTTCTCCGTTGGGTGACTCGATATGAAAAATGATTTCTATATATTGTGTTCACTATCTGGAATTTTCATGGGGGTATTAAGGAATCCTTCGTAATTTAGGTCTTTTCAAATTCAGAGAAAATGTACAGGTTACTATAGAAAATAAAACAAAGTGATTTCATAATCAATACTTTATGAAGCCAACCGGAAAAAAAGAAACCAAACTCCAAAGGAGAAAGTAAGGATTTTCAAAAGCAATAAACAAGCTAAGTCGGAGAAAAATAAATATAATACAGTATAGGCTGGGCTGAAACAACCAGAAATAAAACTCCTAAGTAATAACCTAAGTTCTCAAACTGCCAGCGAAAGGAAACGCAACTAACCTCAAACAAATATTTTCCTATTTCCAGTAAGAATATTTCACCTTCTCTGTAAACAGCCAAATCCTAACAGTTTGTTATTAGGTCTGCGAAGTAATATTAGCCCAAAGTCTTTTCAAGGATTTAATTTTATTATTTAAAAGACGGTGAGGTCTATTATTGGTAAATGACCGAATTCCTCATCCCCACGTCTGTGTACAAATGAAGTAACTTTATGAAATGAATACCTTAGAATTTTTTATCTTCCCACTTTTATATATGTGATTAACTCCGACAATTTTTAATTACAATTAGTAAAGAGGGCATTTTTTAAACAACCCAGAATTTCCCTTAAAAATAATTAATTACCGTTTTTCGAAATTCGGCTGCCTTATATTTATTTTATTTTACAAAAGGCAAAATGACTTATATTTTTATGTATTGTTACGTTTTTTATTACAAAATCAGTAATAAACGTTGTTTATAAGAGTTCTTTTGGATTGCAAAATTAAACACACACAAGCTTTACAGTTTTTATACTGCACAATGTATTTGCAATACACTACACACTTGGCTAATTGTTCTTAATTACTACTCACAGAATGCGCTGATAGCGTCACTGTTCTTGTTTTTATATACTCCAATAATTCACTCACGGTCACCGAAGTACACAAAAAGACGGCACTGCACTGTCCTTTAACGCGGCACTAAACTGTTACTAACAGTCACAGCATGGCACTGTTCTTCGCATAAAAACCCTTTACCGAACTGCACTAAGTCGCACTGTAGCACTGAACGCACATATGAGCACTTGAGATCAAACTAAAACTGACTAGGGTCGGCCAGGGTCTCTTATATAGATTGGCGGCGAAACATCAAAGGGTCGGCCCAGACCCTTCCAGAACAGGACTCGAACTCGATCCTCTGTCGGTTTCTTTGATCCACCATGCACTTCCCAAATACGTGACTATCTCTGTTTAATTTTTCATGTATTTAATTTTCGTAACAGTATATATTTATCTTTCTTTCTATCGCTGACGTAGGTCATACATTGCAAGAAGATGGACCTCATTTTCACTCTGTTCGGTAAAGCCAGTCCTTGAGAATTTTGTGTGTGTTGTTACAGTAATATATATTTTCATGTGTTAATTCCAATGGACGTCACCTACTATGTAAGCTTGGTGGGCATTTAAAGACTGTTTGGAAAAATTGCATCGTAAGTATGCAATAAACTTACCATGACCGTAAGCGCCACTCTGTAATATCTGCTAATATAATGCAATTACAGTTTTCTATAAGGTCGTTAGAATTATTGTTTCAAAAATATTATATAGAATTCACACTTATCTGTTAGTTCTAGCAGGATTTAAACATGAAAATGTTTAATGTAGTATATATTAGTAAGTTATACTAAGAGTTCTGGATTTGTTCCGTTGATTAGTGACTTCCATTCTTCACATAATGGAATAAAACTTGGAGTTATATAAATAAATGATTTTAAAAAGCTCAGTGAGATGAAAATTAATATGGAGCTTATAAAACAATTTTTAGGCTGCTCTTTCTATGGGGCTCAAAAAATACACCTGCGATTAGAAGTTCCAGCAATAAAAGTTGTTGAAAAGGATAAACATAAAGGGTGAAATAAAATAAAAAAAAAATTTATATAAAGCCCAACAGGTTGGCCGTGGCCGGGGATTTGTGAGTTTTTATAATCTCTCCTCTTGAACCGCTCGGATATGCAAGGATTGACGATGTATGGAGGGAAATGGAATGTATAAATATTCATGATTCATCATATAATGCCGATACAGAGCGGTTCATTCCACAACCTGAATTCTGTTGATAAAAACTCAATATTAAAATATAAATTTATTACTTTGTTTACAGTATGTTTATTAATTCTCCTTTAGCCAACCAAATTGAAACTTTTTATCTAAATTACATAACTATGGCAGTAATGAATATTCTTTTTTCCTTGAAACTAAATTTGGTAGTATTAATATTACTATTGTATTATTGTGTATTTGGGCTTATTCATTTTTGAGCTGAGAGGAAAGTATGATATAAAAACATTACAACATTTCATTATTATAACATCTTATAGTTGTATAAACGAAATACTGATCGGGGGGGGGATTTAAATATAGGGCGTGCTAGAAAATACATTTCCAATCTCATCTATATTAAGACTGATCATTTGAAAGGTCTCGTAATGTTAAAAAGCTTATAATGGAAATTTTAACTGTGTGATTCATTATGGAATCATGAGCATGTCCTTTTTTTTAATAATAAATTCTAAATCTGTATAATTCAATAACTTAAATGGAACCAAAGGCGGACGTATCCGCCTAGGCTCTGAGTCGCTACCAGGCTAAAACATCCTTCGTACCTAACACTACAGATAATATCAGGTTAAGAATATTCCAAATTATATGAAAATTTAAGGATAGATAATTTCTCCAGTAATTAAAATTTATTTACATCTTAAATAAATTACTTAATTTCCTATTAATATTAATTTCAGAATTTACAATAAATGATAATTCTAACTTATGAGTTGTTGGTATGAGCGGTACAACTTTTTCTTTAGTTTTCAGTTTTTGTTTTTTTGTTTACTTCAATTTTTAACATATATGTTTAGTGGTTTATACTGGCACTTTCGGACCTTTCCACTTCGGAAGTACTCTTCAAAATCTTAAGGGGTATGATGAAGTAAAACTCCTCTGTACCAAACACTATTCAATATTTTTTCATCAAATTTTACATATGTGCTGTATTCATCCTGTGAATAGAATGGTTTAGGAGTTTTCGCTAAATTTTGGAGAAAAAAAATATGCTTGCACAATTATGATGTTGATTTCATAACCATTGTAACTTTCTCTTGAAACCCGTTCATCATAAAAAGAAAGCATAAAAATCATGGAAGGCATACATTAAAATTGACTGACCCATTAGTTCAAAAATCTGGCAAGAAAAAATAAATGTTTTGTTAAAAGTTTTTGACTGATGTTTTTTTTTTAAGTTTGAGGGACAATAAAAACTAAAATATTTTATTATAGAAAAAATTGGAGCGTTTTTTGATCTGACGGTTTAGTAAAAAAATGTTACTTTTTCAAAGAGCCACAAATTATTATACTTTGGTGCAATTTTTATTTGTCTCTAATTATTTTTTTTATTTTCTAATAATTTTTTGTATAACATTTATTTACTTCCGAAATTTTGAACTTTCTTATAATAATTTCTCATCAAAAAGTCAGAAGATGGGAAATTACACCAGTTCTGATAGGTAAGCACTGGTCTGTGCTTAACCTGAAAATGCCAAACCTTATGAGTTTTCTACTTCTCATATACATTCATAGTTCTACTTTACATCGAGTCCAGCTTCTTTTAAAAATATATACTGATTTACAGATTGAAAAACAAGAAATTGTTCATGTTTTTTTTTTAAATTCATTATGGTCTGTATCCCTTAAGTTGAGACTGCAATGCTACTGAAAAGTATCAGGTATTGTCAATAATAAACAACAATATAGCGAAGGGATGATAAACTGATGATGTAATCTAGACATTAATAGCTATACCTCCCTTAGTACTAACACTATTTAAGATGACTACAAAGATATTTTAGTAATACAGTAGCTTCAAGTGAATAACGCAAAGTAGAATGGGGGATTGAAAGTCAAAAATATTAATACGAAAATAACCCCGTTAGTTTTCGCGTTTAAGAAACACGTTCTGAACAACAATTTTAGTACTATACATTACATTCTAAACAATTTTTACAATATATTCATTCTGTCCCTATACCCATTGTACATAATTTAAGCTTCGCATAAACCCAACTCTTTCTAATCAGGTTACATTATCCAACATGATCTATAGTTTTATAAGAATTTTTAAATATGAAGTAAGCTACCGATAAAAGAAAAACGCTGACTATACTTATTTTTACATTTCTTTATTTCCTAACTCTTCTGTAGGGGAAAAAAATGAAATCGGAGCTGTTACATCGGTATTAGTAAAAGGTCTTAAGTGTAGGACTTAATTAAATAACACAGTGGATCATTCATTTTGAGCATTATTTTCTGAAGTGATTGGTTTTTGATTGAATGTCCTAGAGCAAACACAAGCAAAGATGTGGGTGCTCCTTGGTGCTCTGTTATTAGTGAAAATGACCAATTCCTTGAACAAAAACGGCCACTATTGGTAAAATAAAATTACCTATCGTTGATAAATTATAGTTAATAAAGAAAATAAACTTTAAAAATAAAATTATTATGGAGCAGAAATTTTTAACTTAAGTTACTTTTATCTGGACTGCTTGGCTTGACCCTTCGTTCAAAAAGAATAATAATAATTCTACCTCTCCGTATTCTCAGAGTCAGTAATATACATATATAATGAGTGTGAAATGTTTACATTTCCCGTCACGGTGGCGTGTAAAGGACTGGAAGTTCTAATTATGCATTTCTCTGAATGTGGGAGCACTCCTGAGTCTTAATTCACTTCTGACACGTGGATTTTTAAGTCATACTCCTTAGGTATTCCGTCTAAAGCTAATGCAAGGCAGGGATTGTCCACAGCTGTAGCTAACCCCATAGCTCAGGTCCCAGCTTGAATAAACTGGCATCATTATTCAGCTGTACACAGCTTGAACAAACAGAATCACTGACGAACATTAAAATTTAAATGTGAGCTCCTGGAAATTGAAGTGTGACGCTAGTTTATGATTCCAATTCAGACCCTTCAAAATAGAAATAGTAAGACAAATTAAAAACCCACTTTTTTTTTAAACAAGGACTTGTCGTCCGCGCAACCTTAAGGTACAAGAAAATAAATAAACCATAAAACATAAGTAAAAAAAATAATATTTTCATAAACAGCATTTGACCATTTAGTATAGGTAAATTATAATTCTTGTCACCTTACAAAAACGATTGTGATTAGATAGATTATGAGAAATATTCAATAATAATGTATATCGAATCGGAAAGAATACTGAAATTTCCACTAATATAGCAGTTGCCCTTGGGGTTGACACCAAAGAGCTAGATAAATTATTTAATTTTATGAAAATTACAAATTTGTATAAAGAAATTTAAGTTTACATATGACATAAAATATAATGTATATAAGTAAATGTAAATAGTTATGTGTTATTGTAAGTTCATGTATGTATCTGGATTAAAAAAGTCCGTCACTCAGGGGCTGCGTAAACTAAGCAGATTTCCCACGTGAAGTTATACAATAGAGAAATCTCCATACGAGAGCCGAACAGTTACGGCAAACCACCAAACTAGCTTTTGGCGGGAAACTTCCCGTCGTCCGTTATCGGCCAAAATTTTATAAAAGTGCAAATATCTTGGTTAATATTCAAGATAGAGAATAAATGTATATAACAATATTTATAGTAACTTTAATTTGCAATAAGATTGATTCTATACAATTTTTCGATCCGACGCATATTAACGGAGATATTTCGAGTTTTCAAATGTCCCCGAGTTCTCTACCCCCCCTCCTACTGGTCCGATTTCAGCCATTAACGAACTTGATCTTCCTTTTTACATAAAACGATTAACTATCGAGTTTGGTACTGATCAAACAAAAATTGCGACCGCTAGCTAGAGCGGTAACAGACAAATTATATATATATATATATATATATATAATTTTGAACGGACCTCATTTTCGTCATCTCCTGGGTATGATCGATGGACATTTGAAGAACATTTTCGAAAATCGCGTCATGAGTACGACCTCAATAGCTGATTTCCCTTAAGGGAAATCTGCTAAAACCCAGAGTCGTAACGTACAAGGCCACCATCTATTCACGAAAGTTTAGAACGCTGGCATGTAATATGCTTACTTCGGCTAGGTAAGAACTTTCCATATCGACGGTGTTGATTAATAACCGTATCATGTGTCAAAAAAATGTTAAACCCTGATTTTTGAATATTTATATTAATTTTACTATTCTTGATGTTCTCTTTCAAGGCTGTATTCAAAATTATTTTATATTATCCACCCTTACTTTTAAGTAATTGGAAGTAATATATAAACATTTTCATTTACTGAATGATTTAACCAGTTTTTTTTATCCTGTCTCCTGTAAAAGTAATTTTTTTGACATACGAGGTTTCTGATCAACTCTGTCGTTATGTAGAAATTTAGTGGCTGATAACTGCATTGCTAATGATAAAGTACACCAAGCTGCAGCGCAAATCCTTGTTCAATAATTAGGGGGGGGAGGGGTGAAGTATCCGGGTATCAATTTTATAAGTATCCTGGTATCAATTTTATAAGTATCCTGGTATCAATTTTATAAGTATCCTGGTATCAATTTTATAAGTATCCTGGTATCAATTTTATAAGTATCCTGGTATCAATTTTATAAGTATCCTGGTATCAATTTTATAAGTATCCTGGTATCAATTTTATAAGTATCCTGGTATCAATTTTATAAGTATCCTGGTATCAATTATATAAGTATAAGTATCCTGGTATCAATTTTATAAGTATCCTGGTATCAATTTTATAAGTATCCTGGTATCAATTTTATAAGTATCCTGGTATCAATTTTATAAGTATCCTGGTATCAATTTTATAAGTATCCTGGTATCAATTTTATAAGTATCCTGGTATCAATTTTATAAGTATCCTGGTATCAATTTTATAAGTATCCTGGTATCAATTTTATAAGTATCCTGGTATCAATTTTATAAGTATCCTGGTATCAATTTTATAAGTATCCTGGTATCAATTTTATAAGTATCCTGGTATCAATTTTATAAGTATCCTGGTATCAATTTTATAAGTATCCTGGTATCAATTTTATAAGTATCCTGGTATCAATTTTATAAGTATCCGCGTATCAATTTTACTTCTCAGGAAGTGCATTTTAACTTTTATTCTCACCTTTCCGCTATAGATAATTCATTTAAAAAAAATAAAGAAAGAAAAGAAAAGAATCAGCCAGACTAAATATTTTACTTTTTGTTCAGTTCAATGCAAATTTTTTCTTATAACCCATCCTCATTAAATTAATTTTTTTTTAATTCTGATTGATTTGCTGGTACGAGTGTTCCAATCATAAGCAGGCAGACAGATACATTGATATAAATGTATACTGAGTGAATGTTAATCCTTTAATTACAAGTGGAAACCTAAAAAGCACTTCAAAGGACATTAAAGCCGGGAAATATCCCGAAAGGGAAGACAAACACGTGTAACTAGACTGTAAAACAAGGGGAACCATCCCGTTTTTTTCCCAAAAGCTCGCAATGAGGGAGGAAGTGGTATGAAAAATTCCTAACACCTGGACGGTAAGTGGCTTTTTCCATTCTGGAGATTGGTGCTTCACCCGTATATACAATGGCCCATAAACCTTTGCCTTGCATGTACCATGTCTCTCGAGTGTTATCTCTGGCATACTTTCTATATCTTAAAACTATCGCTAGCTGAGGCTGCCTTGATTTACAGACTTTAATTGTTTTTTTTAATATACTCAACCAATTATTGTCAATTTCCAAATTGGATCACCAAAACCAATTAAAGAATTTCCATCTTACATTTTTAGAATTAGAGTTTTCTGGCTGTGAAATCGATTGGCGCAATCCTTTTACCATTGACAACTATGTTTATTTGGATAATCAACATCGTGGTTATTATGCCCTTTTGGAAATGAAAAATGTATTGTTGTCGATAATTTTTATCTTTGTATATGAATACACACACATACAAAGTTCTTTTACTACTATCTGCATGCCCTTACACATGTTCACATACAAACATTTTTTTTTGTAGAAGCATATTTATTTATGATTTTTAAATTCATAAATAAATATTGTTATATCCTATAATACAAAACCTAATACTATATATCATGTATATATACAATAATCCTATAATAGAATATCGTATAGAGATAGCTTCTTAACGAAATAATCTACTGCTTCTGAACTGTCTCCTAAGGCCAATTATATATTCCTAGGAAAGTCTAATTCATCAAAACGTTTTTGCACAGATCGACTTTGTTCTATAAGATGAAGTATTATAAGTGGGACATGGCATACTTTGCATTGTTGTTAGGGATCTTTAGTTATTAAGTGTATGCGCGTAAGATTTGTGTGGCCTCAAAGCATCCTGGTAGTCACTACCTCTCCTTTTCGAATGCCTCTGAAGGCACTGTGCCATATCCCTGACAACTCTTAAACTTTTTTCATTGGCCAGAATTATAAGACTCAAATTATTAAGTGTATTTAAATATTTGTTTAATTTTGTAAAAAAAAAAAATGTAACAATTTGTGCATAATACCTTTTGTTGTATTGGGCCAAGATAAAATTTTTCTTTCTTTCTAAATCTTTGTAAAATGTTGAAGTGCATAATGTACAACTTTTAACTATTGTAGTTTTCATTTATGTCAGCTGATTACGTAAAGAACTAAATACAGATTTTACATTATTATATTTAATATAAATAAATACAATAGTTTTGGTGTATCGCTCGATGTATTGGATATATTATTTGAACTACAAGCTAAGAAAAGTTTTTTTGACACCATTAATCACATCAGGTGTTCAAAACATTTAAAAAAAAAAAGTTGTGCCAAATGTTTGGGACAAATATGCTCCCTTATATAAAACCTACAACAAACAATTGACAGAATTAGATGCATTACAATTAAAAATTATTATAAAACTAACGTTAACAATTAAGCTAAATATCGAAACCTAAAAATCCATATTACAAAATTTGAAAAGCTTTCAGACTGCTCATCACTGATCATTTTTCACTAGGTGCTTGTATTTGAATCCACTCGGAAATTAACATTTTACATTTTTTTAAAATCGGTTTTTTTAAATTGGGTCCTCATTCCCGCCAAGATTGTTAATTTCAAATTAATTGTAACATTTATTAAAAAAAAAAATTGTGGTCGTTACTTTAAGGTCATATAGGTTACCTAAACTGATTATTAAATTGTCAAAAAAATGATCAAGAATACTCAACATTACCGTAAATTTGTAAATAACCATACACGTTTACGGCTATGCAATAAATATGAAAAAATAATTATTATTTATGTTATAGAGCGTAAAGCTCTTTAGCAAATGATTGTCAGTATAGTTGAGAGCTTTTTTTCTGACTCATTATTAAACTATTTAATAATAAATCTAAATCATAATAGGTTGCTTCTTTAAATTATGCCCCTCCGTATCTCTTTCAACTATCTTTGAAACAAGCAATCTGAATTTTATGTAATTTCACGTACATGAAACTTTTTTTTGAACTATTTTTTTAAAAAAAATCTTAGCTATATGTGATAATTCTATATACATCTACAGATGATCTAGACCTGAAAAGCTTGAGTGTGTGCCACGCAGTCCTACTTTCATGGTGTCTAAAAGCTCTGAAAGTAATGTAAGAATGTCGAAAGCGGGAAAGATTAAAATTGTGAGAAGTAAAAGGCGATTTTTTCTGGACCCTTTGGCACGGGTTCCTTCCAAGAACACAGGAGTCATTAGTTTTGTAATTCCTTGTTAGGAGGGGCTCTGGTTAGCCATGTGAGTTAAGGCGCTAGTCTTAATGATCTTGGTAAGCCCAGAGTACTGGGTTCAATTCCCTCCTGGGCAATAGGAATTTATTTAGTAACGACGTTGAAAATGTTCCTAGCCTGTGATATCTGAAGGATTTACACTTTTAATATAAGATGAAAAATAATAATAGATTCTACTGGCTAGTTTGGAATTCGCATTATAAATATGGAAACATAAAACGGATCCATCCCAGTCTCTATAAATCATTTTATAATTCATTTCACTTCTGCCTCTTTCGTTCTGTGCGATTTATCATCATGACAACTACAGTTCAGAATAGTTTTAATTATCATTTAATAATATAAATAAATATAATTAATCTTCATTATAAATTTCATCCGAACATCAATAGAATCATTCAATAGATGATTCTTAGAAATCTGTAATCCACATTAGTAATGATCCTTAAAAAAAAATACATTTCAAACCAGAATTAAGATTAATTAACCTCAGATTAATTTCAATAAGTTAAATATATATATATATATATATATATATATACATTAAATAAACTCCCTTCGAAAAAGTATAAATTATAAATATAAATTTAAAATAAAATAGTATCTATACCATGTAAATACCATGAATTATATTTAAAAAAAAATATTATCATAACCCAAAGAATAATGGATTAAAATTAGTTCTTATGTCAGTCACATGATAAATAAACGAAAATGCACTAATACGGCCTTGGCACATTATGCATGTAGATAGAATAGACTATGGGAATGAACACACTTTGAAGAAAAGAAATCTCATAAATCTTAGCTACTTATTCATTTCAGCAGTTGTCTACAGACTGGGAAAAAAAAAAAAATTCTATTCACTGTACATAACATTTATGTAGACAAAATACACGTGAAGCTACTCGGAATAATAATAATTATTTAGGAGAAGGGGAGGGGAGTGCAATTACACCATACTCAAGGGGAAAACTGAGTGCAAAAGACAAAGGGCCACGTACAAATAAGACTTTTTCTGAGGTTCAGGTTTTAATCAGAGAAAGATGAAGCTCAAAGACTACACGTGAATAAAAAGAGAACTTTATAAAAATAATAAATCTTTGTACTTTTTTCTGAGTTCTCTGATTTAACAGAAATGTCCCCGTGTTTCTAACTATATTTTACTACAAATGTACAGAAGCTTCATAAATTTAATTTGTAATAGAAAACGTTGTTCCAATATTTAATATATTTTTTTTGTAAACAAGTTATTCTCTGTATCGGGCTTCCCCGTCTAAATTTTTTGTTCTTGCATAAGTACTAAAAATAATTTTCATATATTCTAAACGTATCCATGCACTAAGATTCAACGAATTTTTGGAAAAATAAAAATTCAATTTTTAGTTTAAAAATGGTTGGATAAATGTGAATAAAATAGATGAATGAAGGAAACATCCCGTTAAATACCAATTGATGAGTTGGGTTATTTAATAATCATAAGTTATTATTAAATAACCCTACTCATCAAGAATTAGCGTGCCTACTTTTATTCATACTCAATAGACCTTTAGTTAGAGCAATGTTAAGTAACCCAACATCTGTTTCTACGAGAAGCAGCTACTAAAATAAAAACTGAAGATGATATACTAGGCTTTAGGATTAAATCTCATATCCTGCTAGGATTTTGTGTGGCAACATTATGTTTGTATTCCATCCAATTGGGCTAGTCGGTTTGAAAGTCCAATACATATCCTTCTTGAGCTACCTACTCGCTCTGTCAGTGACATATTGTCTAGGCTAACACAGGCAATTTGTTCCCTCACCTTGTCTTGCCAAGAACTATCCATTGTTTTACGGAAACAAATCTTTTTGCATACTTTAAAACGACTCACATATTAGCAGATTTACCTTAAGGGAAATCTGCTATTGAGGTCGTACTCATGACGCGATTTTCGACAAATTTCTTTAAATGTCTATCGATCCCACCTAGGAAATGACGAAAATGATGTCCGTTTAAAACTATATATATATACATATATATATATATATATATATATATATATATATATATATATATATATATGTGTCTGTTAACACTTTAGGGGTCGCAATTTTTATTTAAACGTCACCAAACTCGGTATTTAATCGTTTTAGGTAAAAAGAAAGATCAAGTTCGTTAATGCCTGATGACGTCGGATCGAAAAAATTGTATAAAACCAATCTAATTGCAAATTAATTACTATTTGTTATTAAATATTGTTATATGCATTTATTCTCTATCTTGAATATTAACCGATTTATTTGCATTTTTATTATGTGTAACGGACGAGCTGTGGTCGCTTCTATTCCTGTCCCCCGAAAACTAGTTCGGCCGTTTCCGTAAATGTTTGGCACTCGTATGGAGACCTCTCTATTGTATAACTTTACCTGGGAAATCTGCTTAGTTTACGCAGCCCCTGCGTGACGGACTTTTATTTTAAGATTAATGATACAGTTTCACAACGATGAAACTTAAGGAACATGCAGATGTGTATAACACATTTCCTGTTTATTTCCTTCAAATTTGTATTTTTTTTCCTTCATTAATATTTAGTTGATTACAGACATTTTGGAGTTCATTCTTCCAACTATAAGAACAATGGTAAAGTACGTTTTCCTTTCAAAATGTGAAATTCTTAGTTTTAATTATTATTGGAATGACTATGTAATCTCCTTTTCTTGATCTATAAGAAATCACTTTATCAAATTCTGTAATTATTTTCAAATCATCATGAAAAAGTATTTTTTCAAACCTTAAGAAGTAATTTTAGAGACCCCTTATAAACCAAATCAAGTTTAATTTCGGTTTCGAGATTTTAAAGATTTGAAGAATATCTCCATTTAAATTTCGAAATAATGGGCTAAGAATATAGAGGAGTTGCGATCTCTCCACTAGGTTCTTCCCAGAGTGTTATATTATAACTGAAAACGAGAGCACAGGTTCTAGAAGGTATTTTCAGAATCATAAGATTTCCACCTTCATAGTCTCAGGGAGGCACTAAACCCACATATGAAGTTGTTTGGCAAGAGGTATACGCTGACAGCTTGAACATCACATCTGGTATGCAAATATGAAAAACAAAAATGAGGTTACGCACTACAGGATATAAGGAAGAGAAAAAAGGGAAACAGGAGAAAAGCTCACGTCAGTATAACCTTCAATATTATGCATAATATTATAATACCATAACCTACACATCGCCCTATTTTCTCAAATATTGCAATCCATACCACCTACAATAATCTTTTATAAAGATGCTTCCAATATTTTAATTTTTTTAAAAAAAAGGAATTTTTCTAATTACACTGCCGGTCAAAAGTTTGAGACCACCTATCGTTTACATCAATTAATCTACTTTAATCATGCAAAACTTCAATTTTACCTAATTATCAATGCATAGTTACAAAATATAGGTATCTTATTATTATTTGTATTTATAAACAAATTTGCTAATTAGGTATGAGAAAGGTTTGGGACTATCGTAAATAGTAAGAACATAATTTTATTTAATCTTATTATAACTGACACTACTATGATGATGATAAAAATAAATAAGAATAAACAATGTGTTTGTTGTGTCTGGAGTTTTATTTACAGTCTAGTAATTCCCCCAAGTGGAATTAAGATGATAAATTTTATTCTTAGTTTGATTTATTGATTTCTAAACTGCCGAAGTTGTAAGAAGTTCACTGTACAGGTAATTTTCGATTTTTTCTTTGAAAAATGGTTAAAAAGAAGGAATTTTCTGTTGAATTGCGTAGTACGATCTACACCCTACACAAAGAGAAAAAATCGCCAAAATTGCCGCACAACTGAAAGTTTCGAAAACTGGCGTGCATAATACAATCGCTCGCTATGAAGAGACACACTCTCATCACGACAAACTTCGTTCTGGAAGGCCTAGAATAACGTCTGCTCTAGAAGATCAATTTATTATTTTGAAAAGCAAGAGGAATAGAAGACTCACTGGTCCCGAGATTCGAGCTGAGACCAACAGCGCCTTGAAAAAGTCCGTGTCTCTTTCTACCGTGAAAAGAAGACTCAGGGAAGCCAATTTATTGGGTCATGTCGGTACGCTAAAACCACTTCTAAGATCAGCCAATGAAAAGAAAAGATATTTTTGGGCACTTGCTTACAAGGCTTTTACTGTGGAGGATTGGAGAAAGGTACTTTGGGCAGACGAATCAAAGTTTCATGTGTTTGGAACTAATCGTAGGATTATGGTTCGTTGCAGGCCTTCGGAAAAGTTCATTCCTCAGTGCATAATTCCAACAGTAAAGCATGGAGGAGGGTCAATTTTGGTGTGGGGATGTTTCTCAGGCTTTGGGCAATCGGATCTTGTACAAATCACAGGAATACTTAATAAAGAAGGCTATAAAGACATTTTGAAAGACCATGCAATTCCTTCTGGTCTTCCTTTAATTGGTTCTAATTTTATAACGCAGCAGGATAACGATCCAAAACACTCACAAAAACTGTGCAGGGAGTATTTGCAAGACCAAGAAAATGACGGTATCTTGAAAATATGAATTGTCCGCCTCAGTCACGTGATCTCAATCCAATTGAGTTCCTTTGGGAACTTGATAGGAAGGTCAGAGATGTTGCTCCAACTTCACGAAAAGACCTCTGGGAGCATCATAAAAGTTGTTGGGATACTTTGCCATTTGAAACATTAGATAAACTAATAGAAAGAATGCCACGAGTGGTTAAAGCAGTTTTGAAAAGCAAGGGAGGATTTTTTGACGAAAAGAAAGTATAACTGCATTGTATATACTTTTAAATTGTGTTTCAATAAAGTATTATACTGTTTATTATATGTTTATGATATTATTGTTTGTTAATTGTTTATTCACTTATTTATTGTTTTATTGAAGGTTCCTTTTGGTTTGGTTTGTTTTAATTAATATAATCCAAATTTTTACAAAAATTTTAAGTGGTCTCAAACTTTTGACCGGCAGTGTAGATCCAAGTGCTTGTAGCACATTTACAAAGACGAAATAATCTCGATTACTGACCTGACTAGTTGAATCATATTTTCTCATATAAAAACAAATGTTAAAAAGTATATGTAGCGCATGAGAATACGTGTGCCTGTATTTCTATTTTTATTGTCGATTCTTATTTTTATGCCTTTGCTTCTTATTTCTTTATTTTTATACCTATGTCTGTATGGATTTTTATTCGTCTACCTTTGTCGGTTATTGGCAACAAGGATCTGATCCATTTTTAATTTATTATACTAAGATTTATAAGATATAGACAAATTACTTATTTATTTATTAGTGCCCACTAGGATAATTATTTAATGAGTTCTCACTATATAAATTCCTATTGTTCAGAAGAGAATCCAACACAACTCTAGGTTTACCCAGAGATTAAGACCAACATCATAACACGATTGCTAACCGGTCTCTGAGACAAAAACATTTAACTAGATTGATTTTAAAACATTTCTTTGACCCAATTAATAATAACGTCGATATTTAGAACATTTAATTTTATCATTTGTCTTAACTTCCGCGAGATCAATGAACTTGATTTTTTATTTTAAACAAAATAATATCTGATGAGGGCACCACATGACTTCCTTATGCTCTAGACAAATTAACTAAATAAAATGTAATGTTGCATTTCATTTGAAAGTGTTACTTGATGTCTCTATTCCATGCATAGAATGAAAAAAATCTCATGAAACATAATTAATAGGTCTTTTTGTGGTAAATACAGATTATTTTGGGTCTCTAATATGTATGGAGAAATTTGGAATTTTTTATTTGATTAGACTACCATCCCCCTAAATTGATTTAAATCAAAAGGGGAGGTGCACATAAACCAAATTTGAAATTCCAACATTCTATGTCTAGCAGTCTTTTAATTATAAGAGGTATGTACACATGTACTGACGTCACCCCCGAAGCTAATGAACATGGACTCGCCAAACGGGTAATTCAGTTAAAAACTGAAAACCGAAACCTTTCGTGATTAAAATACGTTCTTTACATTGTGCAAAGAAGTAAGAATTAAATACCTTCTTTTTTAGCAGATTTCCCTTAAGGGGGCTTAATTCTGGATCCTACTGTCCGTTTTTTTAATTTATGGCCGGCGCGAATGTGTTAAAAAGACCATCTGATCATGGTATACATTTTTGCTATTGTCAATGACCATGTTGTCGCTACCTTGTTCGTTAACACAATTGGGAGTCAGATCTTTCTTGGCGATTTCTGGTATTTAGTCTTGATGTCCTCTCACCTGTCTGCAGCAATGTAATATGACTGACCTCTGCGGCTTTCATCGCAGGTTGTCAGGTTACTAGGCATTCTCATTGAAATACCTATAAAACCCTTTCAGAACACTTTGAGAAGAGTGTAGTTGTACATATTGAAATTTGTTTCTTTAAACTTGCTTTTATAGAAAGATAGGTTTATGTCGGAGAAGGGGGGAGTGAATTAATTCGAAAGGCGTAGACAGATAAAGCAAGAGCTAGGGAAAAATCATGGCGTGGAGTAAGCGAAACCGAGGCTCAGCAAATAATAAATTCACGTATTCGGCGCATGCAAGCGGGAAGCACCGCAGACAAAGGCAGAGCCCACCGACTCACTGTCAGCAGCATGCAATATGTAAGGAGGAAGCACAAAAGAAACAACAGGCTAAGAGCAGAATAGCTGAGGAAGGCAAAAGTAAGAAAACATAGAATAGCGGTATTACATATTATATAGAGAAGGGATGCTACCACCGACAGCCAGCCACTGAATATCATCTCTCTCTCTCACTCTCTCGCTCTCTCTCTCTCTCCCCTCTCTCACTCTCACACACACACACTCTCACTCTTTCACTACTCACTATCTCTTTCTCAGTGTCCCATTCCCCTCTCTCTCGCTTCTTTCTCTTTCTTCGTCCCACACTCTATCTACCTCTAAATATCTTATCCTGAGTTTACCCACATATTTAACTTAGAACTCCAACTCAATTAAGTATCAAGCACAATTCCGTTTAATTCAAACAAGAAACACAATGACGAACTAAATACAAGTTAGCTATTAAACTTTTAATTGGGGCGAAGGAGGAAGTGGTATTTGACGTCAGCATTTGTCACTTTTAGCAACTAAAAGCGTTCTGTCTCAAATTTATGATGAAAAATACTCAGACGAACAGTATTGATTCCTGTTATGTCCATTATTCCCCGATGACATTTAGCCAGTCTACTAAAATAGTCTACTATGAACAGAGCTCCTGTAATAAATTTTGAACATTTATTTAATTATGCTTATATGGTAGTAAAATATTTTATACATACACCTGACTAGTAAATACCGACGAAAATTTAAAAAAAAGAAACTATCAGACAGGAAACATTTTTATCATGTACAAAAATCTATGTTGGTCATACAAAATTTAGGCACGCAGGAACCTGCTCCAACAATAAAGATTAATTTATAGCAATTTTTAAATCATTAGAATATATTAATAATAAAAACACTCTGCCCCTAAACTCGAAGATTGCCTGAACACACTTCATTAACACTATACCAACTACAAACCAAAAAATGTTTTATAACAGTTAAAAATGGGTAAACTCACACGTAAGACTGGAATGTAACAAAATGGCAGGCTTTTTGGCTGTCAGTTTAAAATTATCAATACTTTCTAATCATATGAAATAGTTCAAAAGTTAGATCTGGAAAATATTTTAGAGAAAAACCCTAATAAAATGTGGCAAGGTGGAGGATATCTACAATAAGAGGATTACACCTGAAGTATTTTAAAACAGACATAATTAACGCAAGACTAACACAAAATCCCTTTATCTTACGCAGCTACTGATGGGCCTCTATAAAATCTTACTTTAACAAAATTAAGCCAACTAAGATAAACACTTATTTTTTGTGACAATTACACTGAACTAAATTTATACTCCTAATGAATGACTGCCCACTCACCTTGAATTACCAGGAAAGAAATAATCTCATAACAAAGAAAAATTGAAAACATATGGCACCCAAAACTAAAAACGATATACAAAACAGTTCGAAGAAGAAGTCTGACATTTATTTTTATTTATTTGTGAGGCCTTGAAACCCAGATATATATATATATATATATATATATATATATTAAGAAATAAAGAGATAATAGAACTTTATTAATGGATTTTCCTAAATTCAATGTACAAAATCTGATTCCTTATAAGGAAAATGTACTTGGCTTGATGATTTTTATTAGAGTTCAATCCAATAATGTTTTATATTGATTTAACGCACTTGACATGTCCAATTTCAATGGTTTAGTAAAATACATTTTCTTTAAAATAAAAGAACTAAAAAAAGATAACTCAATTGTATTCCTTATAAATCAACAAGCACAAATATAAATAAATCCATTACTAAAACTATCAAAACAGGTTTTGTATAAAATACGTTCTATTGCAACGTATGTTATAATTTTTCATTACGGGGTAATAGTTTTTATGACCATCATGAAACAATAGAAACATTTCAATTCTCCTTATTCCTTATTCTTTCTACATTTGTCATCAATATAAATCAACTGTCTAAAATTATGTAAAGAAATGAATAATAATTAACTCAATATTAGTAACTTTTTATATTTTTTAAGAGTGGTAACCTTTATATACCCCGTCCCAATTATCCTTAGTAGTAAAAAGTGGACTTTAATAAATAAATAATAAAAAAGTATATTTTTTTTAACATTTAATGATAATTTAAAAAAAGGAATTTATTACTTTAAAGTAGATTGAACTAATAAAGAGGATTTTAAGAATAAGACAACACAAATTAAAACTGACAAATGATGTGCTCGTGCTTAGAAAACTGATGAAAGCGTTTTACATTAGGTTTTTTTTCATATGACAAACTTAATATTAAAACAAACTTCTCTTATTTTGGTTACACTTTTAGAATGTAACCTATACTTAACGACACTAAGAAACAGTTTTAAAAAGACAATATTTTTAACGATGTGGTGTCTTCCATAAATCGTTTTTAACTCTAAATATACATGTCTTCTTAATAATTGCAGACTCCTCAGAAAAGCTGGTCAATATCTACTGGAACGGAAGTTCAAGAAAACTCAACAGTGAGGTGTTATCCAGTATGTGCAACCTGAAGCTGCCCATTGTATAACTACACAATTACAGTAATTTATTTATATTCAAATATATCAAAATCACTGATTCAACACACACGCAACTGAGAGACTTGTTGACAATCCAAAATAAATTCAAGACCAATGAGCATTCATAATGTTTGATTAAGTGCACTTAATAACTTAATTTTGGTAGTATTAATGTTTTATTTTATACTTTTCCTCGATAGATTATTATATGAAAAACTTGTTTTAACTTAAGTGCAGTACTTTAACTATCTGTCTGTATCTTTCATAAAAGGATGGCTGATTTCTAAATTTAGAAGTATCGCATTTATTATTGCCACGTTACTACTAGAAAGTGTGATATTCTATGGTCATATTTTATTTAAAAAATAATTAGTAATATTCATTTATCTAGAATAACAATAAATTTTTGGAAAACGTGCTGAATAAAAGAAATGCCAGGGACTACAAGGTATTGACAATCGGTTGTCAGGTTGATATGTAGGGTGAGATAGACCGGAGGAATCGATTCCAATTTGGGCTGAATCTAACTGAAGAGGTCACTGCCTGTGAAAGGCCTATCTAAAAAGTGGCAAATAAATATAGGCGCCTTCCTCCAGGATTCAGCTCTCAAGTATTGATGTTCAAGGGTTCATAGGCTAGGACTAGAAACTTATTCACCGCCTTGTTAGTGAGAAACCGTCCCAAAAACAAATAAGTCCATCACTCAACGGGCTGACGTGCGGGTGCAACACACATTTGATCTCACCAATGAGAAAAATAAAAATCCAATGAGTAGAAGTGGAGGATTACAAAAGGCTGAGATAAAGATAAAACAAATAACCTAGCTTAATATTTGTGTTACGAG
Source organism: Riptortus pedestris (assembly GCA_019009955.1). NCBI lineage: Eukaryota > Metazoa > Arthropoda > Insecta > Hemiptera > Alydidae > Riptortus > Riptortus pedestris. The sequence continues at coordinate 55,247,420 of CM032229.1, forward strand.
AAAGTGTAGTGCATCAATAGTTTGACAAGATTTGTTCTATAACGTTTTTCGATATGACTCATAACAATGGAAATATTATGAATTTCCGAATCCCTCCTCGTTCAGTTCCAGCCATTAACTAATGTGATATGTAGTGTTGATTCTAGCAGTTAAATATGGAGTGTGGTATAGATAAAATTAACATTTTCGAGTTAAAAACGTAAAATCATAAATGTGACGTCATCACACTAGGTATTTTCTTAAGTTCTATGACAACATTTGGTATTTAAGCTTTATATATAGCGGTAGCTTACTTATCCAATGGGAAATCTTAATCAAAATCTATTTTCATTTTCAAAACGAAAAGAAATAAAGGAAACGAGATGAATTTTAATCGATAAATAACTAATAGATATTTACAAATTTCACACTTTACCGTGATATATAACAAATAAAAAACGTAATACTAACTGCTGAAAACTCTTAATATAGGTGAGAAAGGGTGTTTACTATTATACGTTTGTGGTCAGAAAGTGTTAGAGGGCATATTTTGATACTCTTTTTGAAGTAAACATAAAAAATATCCTATAAAAACGTTTCTACCTCCAACAAGATTCATTTCTTTGAATTGGTGTTTTTATCGTCTAACATAATGAAAATATATTTGGGCCCTGTCCTAGTTCGTTTTCATATGACCAACGATAATAGAGCCTAAAAAATACGTAAAAAAACAGTAAAAACGGAAAGATTTTTGTGATCCTCCGTGGAAAATTAACAAAAGTAGGGATGTCCTGACAACGGGTTTTAATCCTGGAAAGATATCCTGAATCGCGAGTTGTTATAAAATATTCTTGGAAAGGTGGGATGGAGTGAGGATCCATGATTTCCAGTGGGACCTAGCTCACCGATTCCTAAGAGATAGAGTATCTTCCAGGGAAGCACTTCCCTCTTCCTTCCTCTGGGAGCCGAGACGTGATTAATCTTCCTCTCAAGTTTTATTGACAACTCGAATAAGACTTCCGCGATAGGAAAAATTTTCAAGTGAGTAGGCAACAATCAGCCGGCCAGCGAATAGCTGTATCACTTTGATAATAGAGCAGTCCGGCACGCAGGGGCTGCGGAAACTAAGCAGATTTTCCATATCCTGGTATAACACACGTGATATCATCTCACGAAATATCCTAATTCTTTGGGAAAAAAACAATGAGAAGAAATGGGGGGGGGGGGATCACTGATGGCTGAGAACAAAAAAGTACGAATGACTCTCTTAGTACTTGAGTTACGAAAAAAATCATACAAAGAGACTTGTAGAGCTTCAATAGTTTAATAAGATTGGTTCTATAACATTTTATGATCCGACTAATAACAACGGAGGTGTTTTGGGATAAATTTATATTTTCACGGACATTCTGCGCTGGAAACGCGTTAATTTCGATTGTACGTTTATGATTAGATATTTTCAATTGCATTGTTTTGTTAATAGGCAAATGAAACTTAACGTTCTTCAAAAAGTAACGGGTGATAACAATATTTTAGAGATTGAGAATGAAGTTTTAGAAGTCGGATTGAGAATATCAGACAGAAATACAGCGCAATTAAGATTAGATGTTCACACATGTTCCCACCTAATACAAGGATGATAATTGAGTTTCTTCTTTTATTTTATCCATAAAGCATATGTATGAATAAAAAATTCTTTGTGTGTGGGGAATAGTAATATCCAGTTTACTAAGTGCATTAGAATTTAGAAAACGCAGCTAAAATGTTAATTTGTTTTCATCATATGAGTAAAATATATTTCTGACATTTCATTTGTATCAAAGGGATTTACTACTAGGAACAAGCACAAACGTCAAATACACACCAACAATAAGCGACTACATATGTATTATAATTAAGTTCGATTCTCAATTTATACAGAGTAAATTTCCATTGTCCCCCAGGACAATTCGTTTCTACAGTAATAAATCTCTCTCAGTTTGCACCCCGGACAACAAAGCCCGTGCACTCACAAGTGTTTTTAAATAACCACACGTTGTTGACAATGCTTACAAATGGCTATTTCATGGTCTTGCGAAGCAATTTATGCATAGATTTACACAGTTGCATACATAGATTTCTTTCTATTTAAAAGAATCTGAGATTTCACCATTTATATGATAGGCTCAGTCGTGGGTTCGATTTCCGCGTGCGTAATTGGAATTTATTTAGAGGCAAACTCTTAAAATTCTCATTAATCTTACCCTGCCTAGAAATGGATGACAACCCACACCAATTAGCAATAGTAGCACGAAGTGCACGTTAATAAATAATCTTAACCATTTATTTATTATTTGATTTTCCTTATGAAAAAACTATTTTTCCATTAGATTCGTTATCTAGTCATTATATCTGTCTGTATTATGTATTTGAGTTATTATTTGTTTCTGATTTGAGTTATATTACTAGGTTACATAACTTGTTTCTGAGCTATTTAGTTCCATTGGTAGTTAATGACATTCAGTAGTGGGTGCTGCTGCATTCAACAGTTCTCGGCTTAGAACCGTTGAAGGGAGCCACATTTTATTCTCCTATTATACATAATTGTTAACAATATGGGTTCAGCACAATAGTCAGTGTTAATATTGTTTCTGTGTTAAAGGTTTCTCAATGTACCAAGAAATGAAGGGGACAAGCGATCAAGACCCACTTGTTGAACCAAGATTTATTATAGAGAGAAGCTTCTAACGCACATAATAATAGTAACTTTGATCCTTTCCTTATAATTTTATCTTATTAGTACAGTTAATGCGGTTCTTAGGACTCCCATCTGACACTTTACATGCATGTTTCAATAATTTCCCTACAAATATTTGTAAACTGAAATAATTGGTCGAGCATATTTATTTATGTTCACTTTATGCGTCTACGGCTAATTAGGAGGGTTGTCTAAAGGTTAGCACCCTTTTCTAGCCAGGGTGGAACTAAAGGTTTTGATTAATGAGTTCGTCACTACACAAATTCATATGATCATTTTAAAAAATATTAAACTACTTGCTAAATCATACTTAACAACTTTATCGCCCCTTTTTCTAGGGATATTGTCATTATGAATTCATCATCAACAAAGATTATCCCAATACTAACAAACGCAATGTTTCTTAGAGGGATCTTCTTTCCATTGGGTCGAATAGTTCATGCATCTGTCCTGTTTAGAATTGATCTGGCTATACAATTTTTAAAAGGGTAATAAAGCAAAATGCTAAAAATCAGCATAGCTAAATAATATAAACATATATTGAGTTTATGTTTAGAACTGATTTAATAAGATGAGAAAGCCAAAGAAAATTATGTTCACGTTAAATTTGTTAGTTAGGGCTGAATGTGAACTGTGAAAGATGATGATGTTAATATTGATAAGAAATTAAAATGAGTAGCAGACGGTAAAATGTGGCAAGGATTACAGTTTGAGGCTGGATTTGATGGTATCTTTGTTGAAGCAATGTTTGGCTTCGTTGTTGCTGTGCGTATATTGTCACCGCCTGATCTAAGCACCCTCTTGTGGCTTTATACTTTACTAGCAATGAGCCCTTCAGAGAGTGTTGAGTCTACACTCTCCAACTGACTGAGCTACGAACCCCAATTCTGTCCAATTTCAAGTTAACCCTTGGAATCTTATCTTGGGTTCTATTACCAATGCGGGACCTTCTACCCCGAATCAACAGATGGCGTGGGCTGTGATAAGAGCTCACACACACACACACTCATTTTTATGTGTAAGAAAATTAATTCACATTTGCTTGACAGTGCTAAATCTGCTATAGATAAAAATACTGACTTAGTTTAAGTAAGGGTTCAATAAATCTGAATCCCAATGATTAGTTCTAAACGTATTTTTGTTCTACTGTGGCTATCCAGACAGGTTATCTGCAGGCTCTCGACCATTTTAAGTTTTAACTTATAACTTCAATTTATGTTTTCATTAATCATTCACTATAGTATATTTTTTTATTTATTTTTTTTGGAGCGTTCGCAGCGAGGCGCTCATAAAAAAACAAAAAACAATTTATATAAACAAAATACAAAATGAAAATAGAAACAAGAAAAAATTAAATAATACAAACTAAGAACGCAAACAAATAACAAAACTCCACAAAACAAAAAATAAAATAAATAAACAAAAACAAAACTTTAAGTTCAAAAACAAAAAAATCTTGTAAGGAAACTAGATAATTAAAAACTATAGACTAATAAAATTACGTAAACAATTATATAATTTCAATGGATAAAAACTAAACTAAAATCAAATAAATATAAATTAGTATGTACAAAAAAAATGAAGATTTCTAACATCTAAAATATTTACAATCATATGCTCTCAGTTTCTTTATCACACATACAAACATGCACACACACTCACGCGCGCGCGCACACACCCACTCACACGCACGCACACACACACACACGCGCGCGCACACACACACACACACACACACACACACACACACATGCACACACACACAAACATACAGTAAAACAGTTTAGTTTAGTTTGGAATTTAAAATATTTAATTTAAGAAGGATTAAAAAGGATTTTAAAATGTAACAATTCTAAATTTGTGAGTATATGTTAATGTCATGTAAATGTTGGAGTATTATGGGTATGTGTGGGCTACCTTCAGTAAGTAAGTCGTGTAAGTCATGAGGGATCTTTAGATGGTCACGTCTTTTGCAGTCTGTTAGTATGTGTTTTATTGTAAGTGGAGCATTACACACATTGCAGTTAGGCATTCTTTTCTTTTGAAATAGGTAACCATGGGTAAGGAAAGAATGACCTATTCGTAGTCTCGTAAGGACTACTTCGTCTCTCCGTGTAAATACTTCAAATTTGTCACTCCATGTCTTAACTGTAATTTTTATTTGTCTCAGTTTGTTGTCTGTTAGTAACCAGTCCTGTTGCCATTCTTGGAGTATGTTAGTTTTAATGTAGTTTTGTAGGTCGTCCGAAGTTATCTTTTTAATGTCAGTATTTGTGTTTTTTGTCGTTAGTTTTGCGAGCATGTCAACTTCAGTGCTTCGTCCAATATTCTGATGTCCTGGTAGCCACACCATTGTTATGTGATTTTGTTGATTTTGAATGTGTTCAAAAATGTTTGTTATAATAGGATGAGTGGAATATATGTTTTTTAAAGAGAGTAAAGAACTTAGAGAGTCCGAAAATAAAATTATTTGGCGATTTTGAACATTTTCGAGGTTTTCTAGAGATAGGTGTATAGCGTGTAGTTCAGCTGAATAAATACTTGATGTGCAGTTTAATCTTTTGGCGTATGTGTGGTCGTCAATGAGTGCAGCAGCTGTTGTTCCAAAGTCAGTCTTGGATCCGTCCGTGAATGTGTATAGTGCGTTTGGGTTATTTGCAGTAATGGAGTAAAATTTAGTCATGTAAAATTTGTAAGAAAGGGGATCATTTTTATTAAATTTTGTTAAGGTTAAATCAATATATAAGTTATTTACTCTCCAAGGAGGAAGTGATAGTAAAGTATTGTTGTACTCAGGAGTCTGTAAAATGTTTGAGTCTGCGGAATTTTCTAATGTGCGTATAAGAAGTGGTTTGTGTTTACATTTTTTCTTTATGAATTTGTTGAAATGTGGTGTATTGTTTAAGAATGTGTGGATGCAAGGTTTGTCTAAAGCTTTACATTTTAAAATAAATTTTAAATTGATTATACGCCTTCTATATTTTAATGGAGGCTCTCCAGCATCTACACATAGGGCTTGATCTGAAGGCCCCTGTTGCTATTCTCAATCCTGTGTAGTGAATAGTGTCTAACATTTTAAGGGCATTTGAGCTGGCAGATGAAAATGCTATACATCCATAGTCCAGTAAAGACCTGGTATAGCAACGGTAAAATGTCAGCATTAAACATCTGTCTGCTCCCCATTTTGTATTGCTAAGAATCCTCAATAAGTTCAAACTCTTTTTGCACTTATCAAGGAGTCCTTTTAAATGGGATACCCACGTCAGTTTTCTATCGAAAGTCAGTCCAAGAAATTTGAGTTCGTCCGTCTTGTTTATTAGAGTCGTGTTCAGTGTAAGTATAGGTAGTTCATATTTCCTTTTACGTGTGAAAATAATATATTTAGTTTTTTCACTAGATATTTTGAAACCAGTGATAGAACACCATTTATAAAGTTCATAAAGAGTGTCTTGCATTAATGTTTGTGTGTATGAAAGTGATGAGTATGTAGTGTATATTATTAGGTCATCAGCATACAGGCAATAAGATACTTCTTTAGGGATATATTTTACTACTGAGTTCACAGCTATATTGAATAATGTTGTGCTCAGCACACCTCCCTGAGGCACTCCATTCTCCTGACAAAAAGATCTGATATAGCAACACCTGTCCTCACTCTGAAAGTTCGATCAGACAAATAGTTATCCAGAAATCTGATAATGTTTCCTTGGACACCCCGTTCGATCAACTGGGAGAGAATGACTCTTCTCCAGACACAGTCATATGCTTTCTCCAGATCGAGGGATATTGCTAACATTAATTTGTTTCCAAGGAAAGCATTAAGGATTTCGCTCTCCAATCGCGCAATATGGTGCATTGTTGAATGATTTGGCTTAAATGCGCATTGGTATGGAGATAAAAGGCTGTTACTCTCTAAAAACCACAGGAGCCTTTTGTTTTATCATTTTTTCTGCGACTTTGCACAGACAGCTGGTTAATGATATTGGACGGTAACTGGTGGCCTTTCTTTTATCTTTTCCAGGTTTGAGTACTGGTGTAACTATTGCTTCATTCCAGTTGTGAGGGTACGTGCCGCTAATGTAAACCTCGTTCAGTAGATGAAGAAGAACTAGCAAGCCCTGTTTAGGTAGATTTTGTATCATATCGTATGTAATTAGGTCTGGTCCTGGTGAAGTTTTTCGTAAAGATGATAATATAGTATATTTACCTTCAGAGAAACCAGCAATAGAGGTTCGTTGTAATCGTGGCCCGATCTGTTTTTATTAGTTACAAAATTCTCTATTTAAATTTGTTATGAGTAAATTGGCTGGTAGCTAAGATCTGAAGGAATGGGGTTTAAAAAAATAATATAACTAATATTATAGATAAAATAACTTTGAACAATTGTTATTGTAGACTCCGTATAGACCTCTTCTATTTACTCTGTCTCGAAAACTAATAGGGTAAATACTCCAGGTGCGAAATTTTGAGCTAATATTGAGGGGACGAAATTTGTAACCTTAAACATTTCCATACATATGAGTGGGACCAAAAATCTTTATATTACCTATCTAGTTATTTAAAAACGTATTTGTAACTCGCAATTTAACTAATGGTTATTTTTGCATTTCCATTTTCAGCCTGCTATAAATACAGCCTTCATACTTACTCAAATTTCAAATTAAGCTATTATAAAAAGTTGCTTTAAGTAAATCATTCTAAAGATGATCTAGCCATTTCACCTGAAATAACGCAGGCTTATTACAAATTCCTGTGTTAAAAAAATAATAATAACAAATTTTGTTTCCTTGTATCATTCATTTATATGGTGACTCATATGTACAAAAAATAAAAGACAAATTACAATAACTTTATTATATGCTGAAGTTTTCCATCAAGACGTCAAGCCTAGTTGGATTGGGCTATCTCTTATACTTTATTTTATGGTGTACCTACCGCACAACATTTTGGGGCTAACAAATGGATTCCACAAACCTTTGAGCAACCTCAACGCTTTTATAAACCTTTCGGAAACAATGAAGATTTACCAGTGTAGTCCTCAGCCAATGCATATTGTTTATATCCGCCTGTAACATGTGAGTTTTGCTTTGTTGTCATTTTAAACCAAAAAAAAATGCACAATGGCTATATTTCAATATTATCTCATTAATCCAAATATCCCCGCTTGTTACCCATCATACAAGATTCTATCCCCGTTTGCTTCAATATTCCTGAAGGAATATTATCTTCCCGCTAGCAAATTTTATATTACAACACCATTCAATTAAATACATACAACATATATTATTTTTTTTATTTATAACTAAGCTACAAAAAACTATACAGACCACCTTAAGGAACTATATTTATCAAGTATTAGGTGTTTTAAAGTCTAATTTAGAATCCTTTCTTAAATATAAAAAAATCAACTCAGGTTCTTACATCCAATATTAACATAGTGAAACCCTCTATAAATGGATAAGTAAATAAAAATAGATCTTACATTGCAAATTCAAAATATAAGAGCCATTAAAAAAAATGTTTAATATTATTCTTCAAAAGTAAAGAAGATTTTTTTAAATTTTGATAATCAAAAATATTCCATCTGAAATAGCAAAATAAAGACGGAGTGTAATGATTTACAAAATGGCTTGTTTTTAAAATGCATTTTCCGGTTCTAAAATGTTATTTAACTTTATGTATTTTAAAATTTAATTCCGGTAGCTAAATATAATTTATTAGTGAACCATGAGAGTGCCTAGATAGAATTGTGAAATTATTTGAATATTTTTGAAGGATTTGAATGTTGTCTACGTGACCATTTTATAATTTATTGCTACTGACAGGTGTAGCGGTTTACGTCGCCGTCAAAACTTATGTCCGTCAATATTGGGTTCATCGGTGGGGGGGGGAGGTTAAGTAAAACTAGGGAACACAGTTTTGATGACTAACTTCCTGTTGTCAAATACAATTTATTAGCTTTCACAAGAATGACTTAAACAAATTGTGTAATTTGTGTTTATTTATTTAGGGAATGAAAGGGCTTAAATATCATAAACTGCATTATGAGTAAGGGTATACTTGAAGTTAAATCCTATTTCTGCAAGTAACTATTCTTATTTCAACCCCCTATGACGGGTAATTTATTAGGTAATTACTTCCGAGTCCAGTCATAACCTTATTTATTCTTCTATGTATCACATCTAAATATATGAATAGAATTAAATTATATTTTTTGCTAAGATGATTCAATCGTTGATAATACTTTGATGGGAAACTTAATCTAGTTGAGCTTATGATTGCTAATAAATTCATCAATAATCGTCAAGTGGCCTTTCCATGTTTCACGCTTGAAACTATAATATGACTGTAATTTGGCAACAATGTAGGGATTATTTAGGGGTTTCGTTAATCCACTCTTAATATTGCGATGGAAAAAACATGATTATTTAACTAATTTACGGATAACAGCTTTCCGTTATATTTCCCGGAAAAACCATTTCTATTTCGACCCGATAAGGGTGGATAACAAAGCTACTTAACTAATAACACACAAGCTCAACAACGATCACAAAGCCTCATTCTTTCACCTTTTTTGGTTTATTCCAATGGCTAACTCAAGTATTAAATAAACTGATTTTTAAAAGGCTAACACATAGTTTACATTCTAATTCTTTACTCCATTCTTACCAGCACAAGTTCACTCCATGTCTATTTTAGATATACTTCAGACCAATAATTTTTTTTTAAGATCATTGAAATAATAATAATTTACTAATATCTGCAGGCATAATACTAAACTCCTGGCACTCAGAAATACTAACAGCTATAATAATGGCCACTAAACATTTAAAAACTAATTAAACTTTTATTTAACTAGAAACAAGCATTTATACTCCAAATATACAGATAAAACACAGGGCACAGCGCAATGGTCAATTATTTCTCTTTATTGTGAAATTTAAATATGAAAACGTTATTAATGTAAGAATCAACTAGCTGCAAGGACTGTGATGAGATGTGTTATGCCTTTATTATTTCTACAGATAATGAAACATATGTCATTATTAAATGTAAAATGCTTAAATTATACGAATATAGTCATTATAAAAAACTGAAATTATTGCAGTTAAACGCACTTAATTATGTAAATCAAATGATCTTCCTTCCAAACATTTTCATTTTTCTACATACAGATAGTCTGCCCAAAATAAATAACGTAAAATATCAGGACGAAAAAACAAATACGACATAAGATAACACAATTCAGCAATATTTTGGTTTTCATCTACAGCAAATAGATCAAGGCACATGGAGGAGTTATGGGCAATGAAATAGTCTATAACCACACAAAGAGCCCACCAGCAAGTGCCTCTAAAAGTAACAAAGAGGTAATATACAACTACAATGGTGGTAAAAGCAATACTAAGGGAGAAAAGTATTAATTTGAGCTACAGCAATAGAATTAAAAAGATAAAGGCTCACATTTAAAATTATTTATCGCTATTATGAAGAATAGTCTCTCCTGTTCCAACCATACATTTTCTCTAACTCAATTACTAGCTGAACTGGAAAACACAAACTCATACTAATACATATTCAAACTTTCGGACCGAAATACTTGAAATTGCACTGAACAGACATACACCGAATTGACTTAAGAACTCAGGCTAACTCAAGACACACAGTGATAGCTACAAAATCATGTTCCTGTTTATTTGGAGCATACGGTTTTTTGAAACATTGATTTATCTAAAAACGTAGAAAATAATCTTAATAAAATAATTAAGAGAGTAATACTGAAAAAATACTATTTAAATAATATAATTATATAAATTAAAAACATGGTCTCAATTAATTTTATATTAATGTTTATATTTCAAGTTTTGATTTTTTATATTTGCTATTATTTCTTTACATCATTATAAAATAAAATTCTAAAATTTATATGACAAATGGCTCATACAATGGCATTCATGAATGGGATGTGCAGAAAATAAAACCCCTCCAGATTTGGTAATATATAAGAACCGCCTAATAATTCTAGTGACAAGGCAATTCCAGAAGAGAATTATTCGCACAAAATAAAACAGAAATACAATTTCAAATAAAACATTACATATCACTGATACTTTGACTGAAGAAAATGAACTGCACCTAAGCACAACCAAATTCTAATTGATAACTTAGTACATGAAAGTTACTTTCAATTAGCATACGGCTTCAGTGGAAACTGAATAAAAAAAGTGACTATTTAAAAATATTTAGAATTGAAAATTGATGTATTGATTTCCCTCCTTCCCACGTTCCATTAGTTCATAATTTTTGTATAGTAGAGAATCATACAATGGAGAAAGCATACTGATTCCCTGATTATACTGTAAAAAGAGTCATTCTACCATTATTAATTCGGACTAACTAACTAAATCAGATTTCAGATTTAACAATCAATATAATGTGAATAAACTACAAAATAAGCAGCAATTTAAGACCCAATATAATAAAAAAGGTTCCAAAACAGTGTCTTAGTGCATATAATTCAAAATGATTTTATTATAAAGCAGGCAATGACGCAATATTCCATTTTGAAAACTGTACAAACCAACGCCATGTGCAATGGTGAAAAAATGATTATGAAGTAAAATATAACCTACCAAGCATAGCATTGTATACTAAGGAACCGGTCAGGTCTTTTCGGAAAGAATAAATATTATACAGGTAACAGTCAAGAACAGTACATAAAAAAACAGGTCCTATTTTCATGGTTTTTTGAAAAGAACTAGCAAACGTACTAAAATTCAGACTTGGGGGACTTTGTAACAACAATCAAATAAAAATACTCCTAAAACTAAAAGGATGAAAATATACTCTTAGCATGGATGCACGGTCAGCTATTATATATACACGGGACAGAAAATTGTTTTTAATGACACTTTAAATATCCTCAATCTATAACTCCCTAACAGAAGAATTGCGCCTGACAATGGAATAACTTGAATAAATATTTTAAAGGACACTCTGGAATTTCATAATGACATAGTAAAACAATTTATTGCTTCTTGAATCTAATTTAAATAATTTACTTCATTTTATTATATTATTGTATATATTTCATTAAACTTTAATATTCGATTCATATAATATACCTCTCTGAAATATTTCATACATTTTTAGTTCCATGAAAATCGTGTGGTGCTTGTGAAAAATATAGTACCTTCCAGGAATGTTACTCTTGGAGAAGAGAATATATATATATATATATATATATATATATATATATATATATATATATATATATATATCATTTTGAAGTACTACGTCGATGATCAGCCCTTTATTCATTCTTTCTTAATTGTCTGTTAGATTTGATTCACCAAAATATCAGCAACATTGTTAAGTATTAGTTTATACCTTATTATTCAAGAAATGATGATTATTTCCTTTCAACTCTTTTTAAAATTTCTAAAACTTGTACAGATAAATTTCTTTGAGGGCATATGAGATCCAAAAAGATTTATTGTTTCGTTTTTTTTTTTGTTTTTTTTTTTTTTATGAACAAAATAAATCATTTAACTATTGAATATATATTTACAATATATATTGAAATTGAATGTAAACTTGTGAATGAGTATAATATAGAATTATATTTAAATTATTTGTTTTCTGCCATTCATTTACTCTTCATGAATGATAATTGCAATTACATTTAATATTTTTTCGCACGATTTGTAAACATATTTTCTCCTTTGTGGACTTCATTGACTACTAATTTCCAAATTCTGTGCACTTATTTAAAAAAATAATAATAATAATAATTTATTAAAAACTAATTGATTTGAATAACACAACAGTTTATTTTTTAAATTCCTTTAATATAATTAATTAAAATCTAAGAAATATAAAATTTCTTTTTAAATTCCCGTTCACTAAATACGATACTTCACCGTTGAAAATTACATTTAAACACTGCTACAGTTGTAATAGTTGTGAAATATTAATAGTTAAAAGTAAAAATATCCAATAGGGGATGAATCGATATTAAAATTAAGAATATGCTACTGAAAATAAATAATTTAAAGTTGTAGATGAAAACCTAATGGTAGATGAAGAAGTAGTCCAAAATATTTAATGGAGAAACAAATATTGCCTAAGTAGTCAAAATGAAACCAGTGGAAATTTAAATTTTGTTAAAGGTAAAAAAAAAAATAAGAAAGTTTAAAATGACCATACTATTTATGTATAAAATATTGTGATTTTTTTTTTGTGTCAAACTTCAGGATGAGTGTTAGCATAAAACCTTAATATAAGAAGCTGGAAGGAAGAATTTTTAAACTAATACATTGATAGGCATGTATTTATTAAAAGAGTCATACATGAAGGGAGAAGAAAGGAGAAGGCACTGTTTTATTGGCTTTATTACAGTTTGACCTAGAAGAAATACCTTAGTTGGGAGTGTCTCGTAGAAGGCGAACTAGAGCCTGAAGACCCAAATACTCTGAGTAGGAATAAATACTTAGCGTAGAGAATGAGGTTGATTGATAAATGGGTGTTTATAGTTTGAGAGGCGATGTGAGTAGAGCGACGAGTACGTAAGCCGAGCAGAGCGACAGATAGATGGTAGTACATGCGGGCGCGGAGGTGGACTGAGGTCCGGGCTACCTGTTGGCATCCCGGCCAGGCGCACTCGATATTGTCCCGCCCACCCCCCAGCCAACACGTGGCCTCTCGCCACACCAAAAACGACTTAATCTGAGTCTTAGGTTATACCAAGCTAAGACAGGGGAGTGGATCTCCCATAAAAGTCCGTCAAGCAGCGCAAACTTAGCAATTAAGTCCGTCACGCAGAGGCTGCTTTAACTAAGCTATTTCTATAAATTTATTGAAGATTACATTTGCAATATGATTGGTTCTATACAAATTTTCGATCATACGCATAATAACGGAGATATTGCCCATCCCACTGATCCGATTTCAGCCGTTAACGAACTTGCTGATCATTTTTACATAAAACCGAGTTTTATAACGATTAGGCAAAAATTGCGACCTCTAGAGAGTTAACTCACAAATATATATATATTGTTGCAAAAATTAAATACATGAAGGATTCGCAGAGAAAACCGCGTATTTGGAAGGTGCCAGGGAGATGATAGGAGCCGACCGAGGGACTGCTGGCGCCAGTAGGTTCTAGACTAAAGAGTCCAGTACCTTCGAGACCGCGCCCTTTGATGTTGCCGCCCCTCTATATAAGCATGTGCAAATCGGCCGACAGTTTGTTGGTGCTCAGCTGGCTTCAAGTGATGTTCAGTGCTACAGTGCGACTTAGTGCAGTGCGGTAGTGTTTTTATGTGAAGAACTGTGTTGTGCCGTGACTCTGTAGGTAACATTAGAGTGCCGTGATTAAGACAGTGCAGTGTCGTTAACTTCGTGAAGTAAAGTACTGTGCAGTGCCCTCTTTCTGAGAATTTCAGTGACCGTGAGTGAATTATTGGACTGTGTAATAACAAGAACAATGACGCTATCAGTGCATATTGTGAGGAGTAATTACGAATAATTAACCGAGTGTATTGTGCATTGTTAAATAAATTGTGCAGTGATAAAAACTGTGAAACTTGTGTGTGTTTAATTTTGCAATCCAAAAGAACTCTTATTTACAACGTTTATTACTGGTTTTGTAAAAAAAAGTAACAGTATTACTGATTACTTACAGGAACGTGTTGTGACATTTCCGGTCAATTTATGGCAATTTTTGTTTTACTTTACAATTTTAAATGGATCTCAAATAATTGAAATAAAAATCTAACTTAATTTAAGAAGCTCTCATTTTTTTCTGTTAGCTAATATCCAGCCAGTCTTCCCAAAGTTTTTTCAATACTTAACAGCAAGTAAAAAAAAAATGTGTGTTCTGTGCAATGAACGGCTTTGTTGTAAACCATTGTATTCAATGTTGTGAATTTCAGTGAGTGAATTATGGGATTTGGTAATCTGAAGAACAGTGAAGCTTTCAGTGCATACTCTGAGCAGTAATTAAGAATAGTTAACCAAGTGTGTAGTGCATTGTTAAATAAATTGTGCAGTGATAAAAACTGCAAATATTTTCGTCATCTCGAAAATCGATCTCAATTGCTGATTTCCCTAAGGGAGCTCTGCTAAAAGAGAGCAATACGGTTTATATACAACAAACAGTTGAGAGCATCCTGTCGTCCACTTTTTAAGGAGTCAAAAATAATGACTTTTCCCTTAGCATATATGTATCAAACAATATAGTTTGCGAAACAAAACACGAACTTGTTTTACAAAAATAGTATAACACATAAACTATAAAACAAGATACATGAATATGCTTCAAGCCCCCAACCACAAACATAAATATTTTCAGGAATAAGGCTGTTTAACGCACTGCCCAAATGTATCAAATCTATTAAAAAATACTCTTTGTTTAAAAATAAATTAAAGAACTACATGTATGAGGGGTGTTTTTATACCCATTATGAATAGTTTAAAAAGTGTTCAATTACTAAATAAAACTACTAAATATTAGTCACAAATATCGGTCTAAAATAATTTGTGATCAGGTACATTGTCTCTACAAGGTGTGACAAGTTTCTCATCCTTTAATAAATTTGCATGTAACAAATAAAAAAAATGTACGTTTTAGAGTTGTAAAAATATTGTACATATTTAGTTGTATTAAGAATGTTAATGAAACTAATTTATTATATATAATTATTTAAATTGATGATTTTTATACAATGTATTCCTAGAGTTTGACCTATTTCTTAACAAATGAATTATATAAGTACAAATGTAATTCAATAAGTTGTAAAGACTTTGACTTAATATTAGAAAATTGTTTATAGAAAACAAAACAAATAAAAAAACTATTTGACGTATCCTATTATGATAACATTTAATGGAAATTAACACATTTCATTTCATTTCACTAAGCTAAGCAGACTCATCTCACCATATATACCCTATTTCTAACCATCCTCCCACCTGTTAATGAGGGGATTTGCTGGAATGAAGCACGAATAACTCGCTAAATATATTAGTTACATAAAATGTCCAACACGCCAATTATTTAACAGGAATGGCTCTATAACATTTTTCGATCCAACTCACAATAATGGCATACTTTGAATTTTCGGATTCCTTTCCCTCTATCCCTTCCCCCTAGTCCTGGTTGAATTTGACGTGTGAGTATGAGCTTTAACGTTGAATGAAGCGGTTAAATATTGAGTACAGTATTCATCATATGAACCTTTCCAAGTCATGAAATTTACATAGCATCGTAACACGACGTATTTCCATAAATCTTACAAAATAAAAGTCCGTTGAAAAGAATAAGTGGTATTTAAGTTTGGAATAACACGTTCAAGATGTATCGGCTTATTTTTAAAGTGCACTGACTAAAGGGGGGGGGGGGGTTCTTAGGGCTGAAATTTGAACTAAAAAGTCTGTCACGCTGGGGCTGCGTGAATTAAGCACTTTTCCCACGGACTGGAATGAAACACTACTAATCTCTCACTATATAGTATATTCTCTATTTCTAAGAAAAATCGTATGAATAAAAGTGGGGGTTATTGAAGGCTGAAAACAGACACTTTGTTTAACTCTTAATATATGAATTTCGAATAAATGTATATTTATTTATTTATTGGAGCTTCGCAGCTTCGGCGATGTTGCTCTAAACTAAAGGATTTGTAAATTTAAAAAACAAAACAAAAAAAACAATACAAACAAAAAAAATTAAACAAAACAGAAATGGAACACAAAGCACAAAAGGAACACAAAACACAAAAGGAACACAAAACGCAAAAGGAACACAAAACACAAAAGGAACACATAACACAAAAGGAACACAAAACAAACAAAGGATTTATAAAACATAAAAGGATCAAAACACAGAGAGAAAACACAAAAAACAGAGATGATATCAAAACAGAAATGGAAAAGAAATAGGAACGCAACTCAAAACAGAACTGGAATAAAAAAAATAGAACACAAAAGTCGAAATTAAACACTAAAACTGAATAAAACACAAAAACGGAACTAGAACTCAAAATGTAAATGGAACTCAAAAAGCATGAATGGAAATCAAAAAACAAGTATTGAACACAGCAAAATAAATGTATAGAGATCAAGAGGTGTTGACTAGGCTTAGAATGAGACATTCACTTCTTACACATTCATAACTCATAAACCGGAAAAATCGACCTACATGCACTCACTGTAACACAGTACTGACCATTAAACATCTCCTGACTGACTGCAGACCACGTGAAAATCTCCACTTACCGGACAACTTCCTGCCTGTTTTCCAAGCAGAGTATCCCTCTAACGTGGGAATTTATTTAAATGTTGTGTGCTCCATCCTTTGGATACTACACACATTTCCGTAATTACATTATAATATTTCTTATATAATAACCGCTACATAAGAAATATTCTGTTAACGTTACCGAACAACTTGTTCGAACTATTAACAGAAGGAAGCCCACATATAAATATACTCTTAAATTACTTGAAGCCAATTGATATTTACAAAAAACTTTAAACTACACCTACTCTACTCATTTCTTCCTCTAAGTTTTATCAAATTAAGTTTAAAATTGCACGTGTTTGTGTGAGCAAGAGAGTAAAATAAGTTTTTAAACTTGAATCTTGGACTTCTTCATTCCATTATCATTCCAGAATCTAATCGCAAAATTTATAGTGTTACATAGTTTTAATTTAATGCTCCCTCAATTTTATTTTGCTTTAAATAACGTAGTAGACGAATTTCTTTATTTTAACAGTTAAAATTATGAATAAATGCTAAGTGATACTGAGCAACATCGGCAAGTTGCGGAGCTCATCAAATAAATAAATATATAAAATAAATAAATAGTACATCAATATTTCATCAAAATTGGTTCTATAAAATATTTCTATCCCACTTACAATAAATGAAATAAATTCCGAACTTCCACTGCCCCCTCCCTTGTTCGATTTCAGTCTTTAACGAGGATCAACATTAGATTACATAATCCAAGCAGATTTCCTGAGTGTACATGTTACTGATCTGCCAATATCTATTTTTCATATCTCTTGTAATAAGAAGCTCTTGTAAACAAGTCTTGAAATGTTTAGTTCAGTTAAAATACTAGACTCACGAGCTCGATATGAAAATCACATTAGCAGGAGTAGGGTTTTTAAAAAACTAAATTATTTCAGGTAATATTTGTTTAAGAAGAAACTTATGGAACAAAAATGATAAAAACATAAATTCACAACATGATGTTATTTAACATTTTTCGATCCGGCTCGAAGTAACGGGTATATTTCGACTTTTTGATTTTGTCTGTTCCCTAAACATTGACTCCTTGCACGTTGAATAAGATGATCGTATTTACATTTGAAATAAGAAAGTTCGCGAAATGTTAGCCTATCAGTAGAGCGAAATGAATAGGAATGGGGGTGTACAATACGGAATAAAATAAACACAAATATCTCAGTAAATGTTATAGTTAGACCAAAAATACATTAGTCATATAACATTTTGTGAACCGGCTGATAATGGATATATTACAAATTTTCGACCCCCATCCCTCTCCTGGTTTGATTTCAGCCATTAACGAACTAGACATATTTTTACAGATTTCCCTTAATTCCTTAATGATGGGTCTGGTGATGAGTAGACGAGGCCTTGAGTTTGGCTTTGGAGTCTACATACAGACCTTTTTGTTGATTTCCCTTCAGGGAAATCAGCTATTGAAGTTGTACTCATGACACGATTTTTGACCATTGTCTGGAATGTCCATCGATTCTACCTATGGAATGGGGTCCATTCAAAATTATACATCTATCTGCCTATCTATCGTATATATTTTTCTGGTGTAGTCTTATCGTTACTAAACTAAATGTATAAGAGTTTTATGTAATACCAAAGATCAAGTTCGTAAACTAATGGAATTGGACTGGGGTGGGGGATTAGAGTGGGAATTTTGAAAATTCGAAATATTCCATTGTTATACGTCGGATAGAAAAATTGTATAGAACCAATTTTATTGCAACTTGTTATAACAGGCTGTATATATCCAGGCTCTATTTACTTTATAAATGTTGTTATATAAGTATTTTCTAGTATATCGGCGTAAGAGGAGGGAAATTGAAAATGGGTCGGATCAAATAATTATATAGAGCTAATCTCATTGTAAATTTAATCTTCTATAATTTTATGTGCACCTTTTTGCTTATCCTGAACATTAACTGAGATAAACTCGTAGACTTCCACGGTCCTGGTCATTAATACTGTTAAGGTCTTCGGGTATTGACCGTGTCTGCATTTTAGTTGCCAACATGTTTGTAGACATGCTTCTAGCATCCTCAGGGCTATCTCTGAGACTGAAGAATGTGTGTTCACCTCAGGTATATATGTAGGCCTTGTCCGGTTTCCTTGGGCGGAGTCGTCCCCTCCAGGTGTCTACGGATACTTCTTCCGGTGGTCGTTCACCCGTTATACCGTCGTTTATGTTTCTTGTCCGTGGTCTCTGTAGAATGACGGGCTTCCAGAGTTTGCTGAGTCTGTATCCATCCTCTCTGCTGATGTTGAATGGGCATTTCGCGATTTCTATGGCTTCTCGAACCAGTCTTTCTTGGTATCGGTCCACCTTGGCCAGCACCTTGAATTCATCGAATTTGATGCTGTGATTAGTTTCCCAGAAGTGTTCTACTATTGCTGATTCTTCTGTCCGAAACTTTTTTAAACTCTTGATTTGCTCGGCGATCCTGGTGTTTATCAATCTGCCGGTTTGTCCAATATATTTTAAGCCGCAAGAACAGGGTATGCTGTATAGTCCTGGGACTTTTGTCTGGAGTTGATCTTTGCAGCTGGGCAACATGTGTGCTATTTTCTTGTCCGTGCCAAATGCTGTTTCCATTCCCTGCTTCTTGAGTATCCTAGAGATCTTTTCTGTTGTACCTATAACAAAAGGTATTACGGCTGTTTTCCGGGGTTCATCTTCAATTAATATTGTCTTATTTTCTTTTTTCTTCTTAAATTGATTTCTAATTTCTTCTTTCCCGTAGCCATTCTTTAGCAGAGCAGTCATCAGGTGTCTTTTATCCTTTGGGAGGTTCTGTGGCTCTGATATTCTCTCAGCTCTAGTGACCAATGTATGAATTATCCCATTCTTCTGTGCTGGATGGTGATGAGATCCAGCGTGTAGGTATCTGTTGGTATGTGTAGGTTTTCTGTAAACCGCATGCCCCAACTGTCCGTTTGGTTTCCTTTCCACCAGAAAATCCAGAAATGGTATCTTTCTATCGCGCTCGATCTCCATCGTGTACTCATTGTTGGAGTGTATTGAGTTAAGATGCTTCAGATATTCTTCTAAGGTCTCCTCTCCACGTGGCCATATGACGAACGTGTCATCCACATATCTGAACCATGTTTTCGGTTTGAGTCTTGCTGTTTCCAGTGCCATCTTTTCAAATTTCTCCATGTAAGCATCGGCTGCATTTGGACTTAATGGCGACCCCATGCTGGTTATATACATTTATTCTCTATCTTGAATATTAACTGAGATATTTGCATTTTTTAGTTTTCAACATGGAGCAAACCTCCACTTCTCCTCATGTCGCAATAGTCTATTATATAATAAATGACTTTATTCGAAGCTTAACTACCAAATATTATTTTCTAGAGACCATTATAATACACATAATGAAAATAAGTTCTGTTGATCCCTCGTCATAAGTTCTTAGACAATTAAAATTTGAGTGATTGAGTTAAAAATTATTCTGATTCTTTCTAAAATTACAGTACTAGATATAGTAAATACTTATCAATAAAATTAATAATTTTTATTCAGGTATTTTTCAGTAATTGTTTTTCTTTCCGTTGGAGAATATTTCTATCTATCTGTTCAGCTCTGTTTGGTTGGCACTTTGTTTGGAATTCAGACGCTTATAAAAGGTTATTAAAGTTGAATGAACGATTTCTCATTACCGTTTGTATTTATTCATTTAATATTCATGTTGGTGTTAAGTTTAACCAGTGTGTAGATTTAAATGTTGTAAAACTTAAAAGGGAAGTCTGCTTAGTTTACGCATCCCCTGCGTGACGGACTTATTTGCCTGTAAATATTCGTCAATCGGCTTACATTTTTGTTTGTTAGTTACCAAATATGATGTTAATAATTTCATGGAGAACGAAAATACAGTTACGTACATGGACAAAATCGATACAGGAGTGGAGATTTAGAGAAAGTGAAAAATTAACAATCTCAAATATCTCCGTTGTTTTAAGTAGAAATGGAAAATGCCATATAGCCAACCTTCCTGACCGTCAAGTGGAAAATTGTTGTTCTTGAAAGAGCGACAATTTTCCCCCGTTTTCCCTCCCACCCTAAAGTTAACATATTGTTGCGTGAAAGATTGACAGAGAAAGAGAGCCGCGTGTTTGATCTAATTAGGGCCATTCTAAGTAGGGCCGCCGGCAGAATCTAATTAAGGCCTTCCAGGAAGTTCTGGACCTTTCCTTGGCTAGGCCCTTCTACAGGTATATATAAGGGACTCTCACAGTACCCCACAGTTCAGTGGTTGCTCGACGGTCTTCGAGGGATGTTCAGCGCGACTTAGTGCAGTGCGGTAAAGTGTTTTTATAAGAACAGTGTTGTGCCGTGACTAAGTAACAGTTTAGTGCGTGCTTAAGACAGTGCAGCGCCGTCGTTTTATGTGAAGTTCAGTGACCGCGAGTGAATTATTGGACTTTGAAATCTGAAGAAAAGTGACACTATCAGTGTAATACTGTGAGTATTAATAGTAACCATGAGTATTGTGCATTGTGAAATAAATTGTGCAGTGATAAACTGTGAAACGTGTGTGTGTTTAATTTTGCAATCCAAAAGAACTCTTATTAACAATGTTTATTACTTGTTTTGTAATAAAACGTAACAATATGTTATTATATGACGATTACCCCTTGATCAGTTTACATATCAAATATTATTTAAATAGGGATATACCGACTGCAAAAGACGGCATAACGTTATCTCATATCCAGTATGTCGGGTATAAAGGGTTGAAATAAAAATGGTTTCCGTGGAAATTTATTGAGGTTTTTTATTCCATGACCTCATTCCTACTAATAGTAGCAAGCCATAATATAGCGTGTAGTGGCAAAATTCATTAACAAAATAAATATATGTTCTAACCATTCAAAAGTACTATACGACAACAGCCCATATGTAGACAAAATAATGAGATATCCCCTAAAGACATAATGTATTTTCAATAAAATTTAACTGCACACTAAAACATTAACCTGAATATTTGGTTTTATGCTCCTATTACTCTAATGGAGAAACGCAACGTGTTATTGTTGCCTAACTCGGCACTTAAGTGTTTTATGTAAAACTAAAGATTCATTAACTGCTGAAATCGGACTCGTGGGAAGGGGGGAGGGGGTTAGGAATTCATCTATTCAGAAGAGGGACTCCGAAAATTCAAAATATATCCGTTATGAGTGGATCGAAAATTGTTATAGAACCAATCGTGTTTAACTATTGCTGCACTACAATTGTCATTATATGCATTTTCACGTATTCAAATATTAAGCTAGTTGTTAGTACTGCCTTATTTTCAGACTACAACAAACCCCCACTACTACACAATGCCTCAGAAATAGAGAACGTATTGTGAGATGTTCTTCTTAGTGTGTTATTCCATCATTTGGGAAATCCGCTCACTTTACGCAGCCACTGGACTTTTATTTTCTAATTGTTTTGAAGTCTGAAAATCTTATGACCATAGATGTGAGGCAGCTAGTTTAAACAATTGTCTCATGAGCATGGCGATCCAACGAAATATGGAGGATAATAAATATATATATATATATATATATATATATATATACACACACACACACACACACACACACACACACAAACACAAACACAGTTTTGAATGGACCGATTATCTCTGGAGTAGGATCTATGGACATTTGAATTATTTCGAAAATCGCATCATTCGTACAATTTCAACAGCTGATTTTCATTAAGAGAAATGTGGTAAAAGCAAAGTAGATTCCACCCAACCACATTTTTATTGCACAATCGCTCCAAATGCATTGAACAAACAAATATAGCTAATTTTTTTTTTAGCAGATTTCCCTCCAAGGAAATCTGCTATTTAGGCCTTACTCATGACGCATATATATATATATATATATATATATATATATATATATATATATATATATATATATATATTTGTCTGTTAACACTCTAGCGGTCTTAATTTTTGCTTGATCGTTACCGAACTCAACATTTAAACGTTTTATGTAGAAATAAAGATTAAGTTCGTTAACGGCTAAAATCGGACCAGATGGGGGGCGTGTTTAAAGGGGGAGATTTTCGAAAATTCTTAATAACCCATAATATTATTATGCGTCGATCGAAAAATCGTATAGAATTAATCTTATTGCAAATTTAATGTTCTATAAATGTTATTTGTTTTCTCTCTATTTTAATTAAGATCCGAGATATTTGCCTTTTTTTTAGTTTTCGGCCTTCAGTAAACGCCCACTTCAACTCGTATCATATTAACAATAAGCTGTTACATATGGAGTAATTTCTTTGAAACCTATACTCCAAATATTGTTCTCCTTGAACTTTTACGTTTTGAGATAAATACTTGGGAAATCTGCTTAGTTAAGGCTACCCCCGCGTGACGGACTTTATTACTTCATGTGAAATTGAGTGAAGAGTTTTTTCAACAATTTAAAAGATTTTAAAAGTAAGGAAAATAGGCATTCTTTCCTAATAGTTAAACAGGAACAAAAACTATAAATTTTGTATTATCTATGCAGTATGTCAGAGACTAATAAGTCATTCTAATGTCACCCAGCCTAAATATAGGCAAGAACATATTTTTTTAACGTCAGAATAATTCATTAGAGCATTAAAAATATTAAAACGATTGATGGCATCCCATAAATTTCATAAAGTTATTTGTAATAGTTACAGTATAAAAGCATGTTATGTCTTGGATCCATTAGTATTTGCCTGACATTTACTAATAACGCAATGGCTTCAATTGTGCCTATCTTCTGCTTTCTTCTATTAATATGTTATGTACTCTCTCAAACACTTGTAAGTATTTAATTTCAACTACATTTAATTTGTGTTTTCGGTTTCAGCGTCCTCTTTACGCCATTGGGAATAATCGAGAGATGCTGTCTACGGGTTTCCGCCCCTTACAACACCAATGGTGTGCAGAGGTTTTAGCAGATTTCCCTTGAGTTTTACTTCTTACGCGATTTTCTAAAAATCTCTTTAAATGTCCGTCGATCCTACCAACGATATGGAAAATATGGCCCGTTCAAAACTATATATTTGCCCGTTAACGCTCTAGAGGGCGTAATTTTTATTTGATAGTTTCCAAACTCGATATTTAAACGTTTTATGTAAAACCCATGATCAAGTTCGTTATCGGCTGAAATCGGTCCAGTGAGAGAGAGGGTTTAGGGGGCGGGGGTCCGGAGGATATTAAAAATTCAAAATGAATCCGATCAAATAATTATATAGAACTAATTTTATTGTAAATTTAATTTCCTATAAATGTTATTCTGTACACTTTTTGCCTATCATGAACATTAACCGGAAATATTTGCATTTTTTTAAATGTTTAGCCTTCAGTAAGCCACCACTTATAGCTATTGCATATTAACAATAAGCCAATATATGATGAAACGTTTTACTCCAAGCTTAAAAATTAAATTTTGTTTTCGAATGACCTTTATAATTTGAGACAAATGCAAATACGCAGTGTTATGAAGTCATCATTTTATCATATTTAATCACTGAATTTGGACGAGCAATAGAGGGGGGTGTTCAAAAATTCAAAATATAACCGTTATTATGAGGGGGTCAACAATTTTTATAGAGCGAATCACGATTGTTGGTTTTATTGATGACTTACAATTGTTGTTTTATACATTTTCTTGTAACTCATATATTAAGCGAATTTTTGGTATTCAGCCAACAGTAAGCCCCTTGGCCAGTTTGAACAGCTACTTTTGTAATATTATCTAATATTATAGTTATCTAAAAACTTATTTTATCCTCAAAACAAATTTATAATTTAATATTTCTTACACCATTTATAATGATTTATTATTTTTTCATACTAAATTTATTTTAATAAGTAGGATTGATACTTTTTTAATTATAATAAACAAGGTTGTTTCTTTGTTATTACTGTATTGTAATTTCCATAAATAAAATCTGTTTTTTCAATTTAGAATATCTTTGTGATAAAAAATATTGTTAGGATTTTAAAACAAAAAGGAGAGGTTTGCAGCTTACTAAATATAGACGTTTTTCCGAAATTTGAGTGTTAAATCTTTTCTTCAGATAGTGGAGCAATAAAAGAAAATGTCATTACTTATTCTCATTAAACCCCCTTAGTTCTTCCTTTACAATGGCATGTTCTTATGCTTGGGGCATCATTTTAAGAAAAATGTATTGCTCTTTCGAATGATAAACTCAGATCTCCGTTATTAAAATAATTTTGGAGGTATGGCTAGTTATAAGGGGGGGGGGGAATAGCTCCAATTTGAAAAATAAAAAAAAAAATAATATTTCTAAAACAAGTGAGAACCGGACTAGACCATATATGAACTTTTTTGTTGGAAATTATGTGTAGAATCATCTTTCAAAGTATGAGCAGTAAAGCCCATTACACCCTGTATATATAAACTGTAAGAAGTTAACACTTTCTACCCCAGCCCCGCCTTATCTATCATCCTACATTATCTCCTTAACACTCTAGTTGCTACATTTATTAGCAGATTTCCCTTAAGGGAAATCTGCTATTGAGGTCGTACTCATGACGCGAGTTTCGACAAATGTCCTCAAATGTCCATCGATCCTACCCAGGAGATGACGAAAATGAGGTCCTTTCAAAATTATATATATATATATATATATATATATATATATATATATATATATAGATATATATATATTTGTCTGTTAACGCTCTAGCGGTCGCAATTTTCGTTTGATCGTTACGAAACTCGATATTTAAACGTTTTATGTAAAAATAAAGATCAAGTTCGTTAATGGCTGAAATCGGACCAGTGGGAGGGGGGGGGGGTTAGAGGGGAGGATTTTCGAAAATTCAAAATATCTCCGTTACTATACGTCAGATTGAAAAATTGCACAGGATCACTCTTATTGCAAATTAAATTTGCTATAAATATTGTTAGTTACATTTATTCTGTATCTTGAATATTAACCGAGATATTTGCATTTACATTCTGCGTGTGGTCGGCAGGAGCTATGTTCGGACTTTCCGCCGAGAGCTCAGGCGGCCGTTTCTGTAACTATTCGTCCCTCGTGAATAGGTATAGAAGAGTTTCTTACTACTACAGTTGTTATTAGGCAGATTTCTCTATTGTAAAACTTCACGTGGGAAATCTGCTTAGTTTACGCAGCCCCTGCGTGACGGACTTTTATTTTTAGTCACCAAATTCGTTCATTAAATCAAAACTAAAATCAAGTGAATTATGGCTGAAACCTGACCAGATGAATATTACAGAAAACATTACAGGAATGTATAGGAGAGGAACGTTGCAGAAAATGATAAATTTAAATTGTAAATATCTCATAAACATATATTTAAGTCAATATATCATCTGTCATGTCAAAAAATAGTCTCTATAAAATCATGTTAAACCTAGAGACATGAATTCAATTCTAATCTGGGCAATAGGTATTTATTTAGTGATGAACTCATCAAATAAAATCCTTAGCCCCACCCCAGGAAAATCATATTAAAAATATACATGTAGTTTTAAATTTGACTAAATGTGTGACCTAAAATGTTACTGCTTACATGGTTTTAATCATTTCATGGAGCTCAGTTTTGCCATGTGAGTTAAGGCATTGGGTTTTAATTGACTTGGTAAATCCAGAGTCAAGCCTTTGATTCTCATGTGGGTAATAGAAATTTATTGTGTGACGAACTCTCAAAATAAAATCATTAGACTCGTCTAGAGAAGGGTGGTGACCAATAGATAATCTGTCCCATTTAGCTTCACTGCAAGAACAGAGCTCCAAGAGGAGGTTAAAAAATAGCATAGCATAATCTATTCATTTTTATTTCAGGAGGAACTGCAACGAATGTGCTACAACTGCGATGATACTAAAAGAGCAACATTATTACTACTCAATCAGATTGCTTGCAATGCACATTGTGGATCTGTAATAACTACAACTCCCTCTACTAATTCATCAGGTTAACTAGAAAACGGCATGATGACTCCCCCCCCCCCCAACACCCTCTCGAGAAACTCCATCAACACCCTACCCATGAAATAATTACCCAGGCAATATGAAAGAAGAAAGATATAAATAACTGAAGATAGAAAAAACCGGCCAGCACCTCCATCACCACATGTTCCTGGACCACCCTGCAATTTATGGTATTATGGATAGCAACTGCACTGTATACATTTTCTTCCAAGATTCAACTTTTCCAAATGTTCTGTATGTTTCAAATTAGCCATATAGAGCCAATATTGTTGTTTTTTGCAAATTATTTAATTAAAATATGTAATATCACAATAAAAATATTAACACAATCATATTAATTGACATATTCCTAGTCAGAATCTTCATACTGCCATCAGCTAAATACCATCGATCCAAAAGAGACAGGTTCAGGGCTAAGTAAGCAAGCAAGCAGATAAATCCAAATAAGCAGGACGTATGTAGGAAGGCCAAGTGCAAATATAGATTACTGTTCGAGACACCCACTCGTTACTTGTCAACTACTTCTTTCCAATAAAATGATAAAGTATAAGAATTTCAGGATCTTAATTATACATTTTTTATCTATAGTTTGAGGACTAGGTAAAAAAAAAATGTAAGCTGGATATGACGTGATTTGTGACTGAGGTGCTTAAAGTGAAAAGAAAAAGAAAAAAAGTTTACTGAAGGCTGAAATCCAAAAAATACTACTAAATTTGTTAATATTTGAGTTAAGAAGGCATGCATTGGGCAATAATTGTAGAAAACTAAGTTCTCAACAAGATTATTTATACGAAACATTTTTTTCGATACAACTCATAGCATCAATCTCAAACACATCTTAAACGGCCTTACCCACAGAGACCCAATGAATTATCATTTGTGTTTAATATCACTCTCAAATAAAATAAATATAGTATATTAAAAGATCTTCAGGTATCATTATAACTTATTTTAATTTTTAAATGTAGGTAGGATGAAAAAATGTAGGCTACGCTTCCACTATAATAATTTAATAACACGGCAAAGCGCTTTCGATGCTGTGCATCATCGTCAGTGCCCGAAGGTTTTCGATGTTGACCTGTCGGCTCTTGGAGCTAGACTGTCTAGCTAGCCAGTCTAGCTCCAAGAGCCGACAGGTCAACATCGAAAACCTTCGGGCACTGACGATGATGCACAGCATCGAAAGCACTTTGCCGTGTTATTAAATTATTATAGTGGAAGCGTAGCCTACATTTTTTCATCCTACCTACATTTGAAGTCACTTCCACCTGCCAGAATACCAACTCAGAATATTTTAATTTTCATCCTACATTTTGCCCACCATCATTGCTAAAACAGAAACATTTTATTGTAATCAATAAGCTCATGCTTGGCATAAATTTCAAATCCTGTTTAGGTAGGCTCCTTATTCCAGGTATTATGCAGTATAAATGGTGGCAGAATCATTTAGTGTATCTATAAATGAGAAATTTGCTTAGTTACGCTTCCCCTGTGTGAAAGACTTTTATTCTCATAAGTTGCCCTCAATTCCATTAAGGGTGTATCCAATGCTCATTAAGGTTTTGTTTATCCTGTAACTGTCTAGTGGGAATAGTGCTTTTTACATACTACAGAACTACTTCTCTTCTTTAAACTTCCCATTCAATTATCCTCCACTGCTTTCATTTATTTTCGTCCTAGATATACTCTATCAAGAAATAAAATAAATGGGTAATTTTCAAGCTTTAGTCCTTGTCAACCAAAAATGCTTTTGGCACCTCTCTTTGTGTATCATTAAAAATTAAAAATCTGATGTAGGTATACACCACTTGACTTCCTTATACTCTTAATAAATTAAGCAGCCAAAACATTAATTCGTCAACCCCTACCTCAGCTAAAGTAATTTTTTTGAAAACATTCAAATCTTGAGATATATTTTACTGAAAAGCTGATTTCACATATCACATTCAGTTTTTAACTATGGCATCTGATCATTGATTTATATTTTACTGGAATCAAATTAGATGGGCTCAATATAATTTTTGGTACCTGGAAAAAAAGAAATACCTTCTCTATATATTTAGCACTTATATGGACTTACACAAGGGGGGGGGGGGTGGATTCATTCCCAAATCAAAATATTAATTCATGCAATTGATGTTTCGTACTTCATGGATCTCAACAAGAGAATGACTTAAGAGGAAGGACATTTTTTGTAAGTGGAAAAAAAGAAAGAGACTATTTAGAGCTTACGTTAATTCAATCTTTATATTTTGGTGGAGAACAATTTTTATTTTAGCCTTTAAATGATGAGTAATGCAGATTTTTCAAGCATAAAATTCACAATGCAAAACTCCTCAAAAGCCAATGTTAAGTACTTTTGGGATCTATTCCAAATCATCAGTTATTTTATAATGCTTCAACCTGCAGGCCATAGATGATGAGTTGTACTACTGGTTTATGCATCTGTAAAGTACAGTCTCATGAGTATGGATTTAATACAGGACACTAAAAAAGGGGGTAGCCCCTTATGGCCAACCAAATTTGTGGGAGAGGGGGAAATCGAGCCCTGAAAAATTACTTCTGAAGTTGTAAATTTGAAATTCTTCTCATCTCACTAAATTGTAATAATCACTCTTTCTTCAAATTCTGCTATGGACTAGGGAAAATGTTAGGGTGTATATTAGGAAACAATAAAACAAAACAAAAAATAGCTGGTTTTTAAAAGAAATCCTTTATATTAATGGCCATTGGTAAATACAAAATAAATAGTCATATAATGGCACTAACATAGCGACAGAGGCGGAATGAATCATCATTCGTGTATAATATCATACCATCACAACTAAATATAAATATGAAAACATTATAGATCAAATATAAAAAACTGTTTGCCCTGATCCTTTTAAACTTCTGTATGTTAGAAATACGAGGCACTTTCTTGCATTTAATCATTCATGAACCATTCTCAGATACATAATGAAATGTTGGTAAATTAAAAATGTAATACCATGTACTAATACAACTTTGGAAAAAAATAAAAAATAAAGAAAGAAAAAAAAAAACATGCAAAGAACTTATGAGAAGTCTAAAGGTTTTGATTTGCAATTTGTGCCTCATGTATAAACAAAATTTGTAAATTTTTAACTTTATTTTACTAGATTCTTAATTTATTAAATGACTTAGTACACAGAAATATATGTACAAGTTTGATAGTAAAAGGAACTACTTTATGAAATTGAATTGGTCCAAAAACACTTTCACAGGACACATACCACTAATAGACTTTGAATATTTAGTTTATTTTAAGACAAACAGTAACAATGCACTTAAATATGTGTGTGTGTACTAAGCCACAAATTATTTCTATTAAAGAATAAGAAAAAAAATGTCTTCATAATGCAACATATTATATTTTGTGTAATTCTCTAAGATAAAAGCATAACAAACAGCATTAGCGAAATTCATTAGGAACTCGATTTGAAATATATTTAGAATTGAATAGCACAATAACTAATAATTATAGTACTAAGTTGGAGGATATCTAGCCATCCTGTTTTGTTAACATTAATTGACATTGCAAGCATTATTTTCAATATTTTTCATTTAATATTATATTCAATATGTAACCCCTCAAACAAACACATACCAAACTTTAAATATAAGTGCTCTAAGAATTTGTGCGAAAATCTAGCCTCTACTGACATATGTCTTATAACTTCATACTCAGAGTATGATTTAATGCCATGCTATGAATTCTTTAAAAATATATTTCTCTGTCAATTTCTAAGCCAATGAGTAAGGAATACAATAAATAGATTTCAATAAGATTGTGATGTGATTCAATTATTTCCAACTCTCATTTTATACAGTCTATTTTTTTTCACCATCTAATATTTCTCACCAGAACCCAATTACTTAGCAGCCTTCAACTTCAAGAATATAAAGAGCCCTTAAATTTTAATTTTAAATAAAAAAAATAGTGTATTTATTTAATATAATAAACTTTAAGTAATTGTTCATGCCCTTAAAGTATGAATGTAAAAATTAAATTCTATATAAATATTATATAAACAATGTAGGCTAATATTTGGTGCAACATTAAGCAATTTTTTTTTTAACATTTATAAGCATCCTCTTCCACAACATTTACAACCCCAGTGTTTGACCTTAACTCCTAATCATTGCCACCAAGGTTATGTTAAAGCCATACGAAAGAAGTATAATTAAATCACGCCACTTACGGTAGCTCTAATACACCAATGCATAATTTAAATCTAAATAATGAAAATATCAATTTAATAAGACGTACCCACAGTTAAATTTAAGCAAACAGGAAGAACAAAAACAATATATGGTAGTAATTCCATTTAATATCATGAATTTACTATATAAATTAATCTGATCCTCTCCAAAGGAATATTTGTTCAATTATTTTGTAATGACTAACTAAAGAACCTATTAATGAAATAGCACCAATTATTACAGCTCCTTTATGTGGTGGGACCCCCACCAAGGAAGAAAAACATTGCCAAAAATAGCCTTTTAAACTCCTTTGTTTATAAGATTCATTTCCACATGTACAATCCTATGATCTTTAGTCCTGACAAAAGAAAAACTATTTTCTACTCAAGAGGTGATTTCATAGGGCACAACAAACCATTCATCAGTAGGTGAACAACCATAAGCAAAGAACAGTTTTAAGCACCAAGCAGAGCTAAATATGACAACTAGGATAATATTCACATTTTGTTTTCCAACTTAATGACTACTTTAACCCTTTCCTTGCGCAAAGCCACTATAGTAGCTTGATTCAAGCCACTATAGTGGCTTTGCGCAAGGAAAGGGTTAATGAATCCTATATGGCAAATTTAAGACTCCAATTGTTGTTCATAGCATGACAATAATTCATTTCTGATACATTTTTATACAAAACTAGCTCTGTATTAAATAGATGTCTGCTGGTAATTTAGAGAAAAATAGACCAAGGGCATAAGTATATTTTAAATTTCATTATTTAAAATGCTGACAATTGGTATAATAACTTTATAATTCTGAAATTTGAATTTCTGTTCACTATGTTAAATATACCTAACTACATCTATATTATAAATGTACTTTCATTTCACATTCATTGCATTTTGATACAATTGTTCACTTAACCTAAATAGGATCTTAAATAATATTCAGGTACATTCAAGAGGCCAACAATTTTACAATCAAAGGAAATACAGTTCAATTCACGTGCTGAGCAATGTGAAGAAATTATTGTATAAACGAATATCCTTTTTTAAATATTTAAACTAACTTAATGATACAAATGAGCTGTTTTAGTTTTGCTTTAATTTTTATTTTAATTAAAATTTTAGAACATCTTGTAACATAACAAATTTAATAAGCTAAGTAATAACATAAATCAAATTGGACGTTAGAATTTCTAAATTAACACATTTTTATTGCAGTTCAATTGCACAGTAATTCCATTCATGCATTAAAACATAAATAGTAAAAATAGGGAATAAAAACATTGAGCAAAATGGCCTCACCTAAATTTACTAATCAGCTGATTTACATTATGTAACAATTTAAAAATAACTAACAATTAAGAATCTAACTGCTAAAATATTAAATGATAGCTATTCAAAAGAAATTTGAAATCAGGTCCCCACATTGACATTTCCACAGTAGAACGTAATTGGAATTTCACAGCCATTAAAGTTTTTTTTTTTTTTTGAAAAATATAATAAAAAGCTTTAGTTGTCAAATCCACTGGAATCTGATAATTTTAATTTATTTTCTTAATAATTTATCTGAACCTTCTAAATATAATTTAATTATCCAAATAAATAGAACCGATCTAAAAATAACTGTCCTATTTTAATAATTTTTTGTTGTATATTCATTTTTACCAGATCAAATCATATTCAACATTTTGAATTAAGAAAATGCTCTTTCAAAACCATAATCAATCTGCATATTTGTAATCCCTTTTGTATTCAAATTCAATAAAATAGTGAACAATTTAGAATAAAATTGTTTTTTAGATAAAAAATACAAGAGATTCACGTTGCAAAAACTCTTTATCATTTAATAACTAGAATTCATTAATGACAAATATGAGATGTGAATATAATTTTGATATATTAAAATTTAGAAAGTTCAGTGGCATTAAATCATGTTTTGGCTAATTAAGTTCAAAATAAGTTTAGAATAATTATACTTGAGTTTATACAGATATCAAATCAACCAAAAAACTGAACAAATTCTTAAACAAACAATAATCAATTACCAGTGTTTCTTTGGCAATATAGTCACTAGTAGCTCTTAAGCTCCAGGTACCTCAAATGAAACTGGGATTGGTTATTTTTCAAAAGGATGTGATTTAATTTCTTTTAGAACAAAATAATTACATAATCTGAATCAGCCATTTAAAACAATAATTTATAAAGCTAAAACAACTTCATAGTCTAACTAAAATATGAAAAAGGGCAAGAAAATCAGCCTTTAATTTTAATCTAGTTCAAACTTCATACTCATATAAAATCTTAACTAACTACAAATATAAAAGGTGGCAAAACATGCCTAACTTAGAATATATCAAATATAAATATAAAATAAAGTTAATCATTAGTTAGTTTATTTAATTTTTTTTAATCTGTACAACTTCTATTTACAGTTCCCTGCACAGCAGATGACAAAGTAATACAGATATAATTAATAATATTAATTTTAACATATCTACGGTAATAAACACTTTGCTTCTAGACTAAATCATCTATGGCTTAGAAAAATAAATAAATAGACATTACAAAACCACAATCTTAACTTGAGGCAATCAGTATTTACATAAAGCCCATTCCCAACACATTAATAAATAATTATACGTTTGATTTAATAGCAGAATTGCTAACAATATTTAGACCAAATTCACAAAAATACATAGAAATATTTAGAAAAAAATACAACAAAACAGTTAATATTTATACATTTGTAAATAAGGAATAATAAAAATAAAGCACTACTTTCAACTTTACTAAAGACGTGATGTACCATGAGGTAGATATGTGTTTGGCAGAAAATATTCTATCAAAATAACAATATTTTCCCATTAATATTCTTGTGTGTGTTTTTTTTTAATTAACAATAGCTTTATTTGAATCAATTAGTGGATCCAAACAAATTGGCAATTCACAGGGAGTCCCTCAGAACAATCAAGTCTTTTTGTTTTCATTAAATACACAAATTCAAAGGAAGAAATAATAGCCTAGTATAATTAATAAATCATTGGTGTCAGGGAAAAATAAAGGTATATATATATATATATATATATATATATATATATATATATATATATATATATATATATATATATATATTCCAGCAAGTAGTACTAAATGAAAACGTTATCAATAATTTATACAAAAGCTGTCAATTACATGCAAAATATAATTTATACATAGACAATATAAAACATTCTTGTTTGTAATTCATAATTCTTATTAATAGTTTAAGAATGGTAAGATATTGACTATAAACAAGAAAATAGTTTACCTTTTGTTTTACAGTTATATGTAAGGAATTATTTTTCTTATGGTATTTTTTGTAAGATATTTATGAAATTCAAATAATTAGAGTACACCATTACACAAATACATTTCTATAACTATAGGCAGCTCCTAAATTCTATACACACTGAAATTTTGTGGGAAATATGAAATGACAAATGAATGTCACTATTGTAAAATTATGTTATATCATTTCAAATAAAATGTATAATTTCTATTTACGACTCTTAATAGCAAAATTTTGTAAGTAGTGAATAAAACTTTAAAGCTAAATTGAGACAGTAGCAAGTAGCCTCAGGCCAGTGTAATTTACATGTAAAATAGACCAACTCTAAAAACCAACATAATTGGAACACACATATTTCAATTGCAGAAGTACAAATATGAAGCCCAAAATATTGAGGGCAAATAAAGAAAACGAAATGCAAGCGCATTCACTTTCATTTTTATTGGTCTATTGTTAGCATGTAAATGATTTTCTTGTAGTCTAATATTTTAAACAGTTTTGTAAAAGTTGCAACATTTTATAGATATATATATATATATATATATATATATATATATATAATATAAAATATATATACACACATATAAACATACATACATACATACATACATACATATGTTAGGAATATGAGAGCTTAGACATAATTTTCAACCAGAATATACACAATAAAAATGGTATTACTAATTCAATGGCAGAAAACAGGTTATCATTAAATACAGGCCAAAACAGAAAGGGTACCATGGCCAAAATGAAGTGCATGTGTGTTCCACAGATTTAACTAATGAATTTATTTTATATAGGTGATAATCCTATTCAAAATCTGACAGGTGCTGAATATTTCTCAAAAACTATGTAAATTGTGCGTGTTTTAGTCACTATGATTTAAAAAAAAAAACTAGATCAGGCTAATAGGAATAAAAGGTAAAATTCTAGATTGATAAGATTTGTTCATACTGAATTTATCCTCATGAACAGTAAGACAAATAAATGATTTATTTTCATCATTTGGAAATTTGTTCTTAAAAATTAAATAAAGGCAGTGTTGAGCTTAATTACTTTTCATGCTTTGTTAAGTGAGATTTTTGCACAACATGATAGTCACTTTGTGGGCCATTTTTTAATACTTTTGTTTATAAAATAAATTTAAAAATTACTTAAATGCATTATTTAAAAAATGGTTTTCTTTTAGCAGCACAGAAATAGTTTATATAATAAAATGTAGAATTAAAAAAAAAGAAGACAATTAAAGCTTTAATAGTTGGTTTCGTTAAAATAAACTCACAAAAAAAAAAAAAAAAAAGTCACTGGTACTCAAAGAATTTTAAAACTAAACCAATCTTCAAACATTATAAATTATTTTGTGAGCTTTTTTTATAATAACACTTAAAAAGAAGTCCATTGCTCCATTTTTTTTAATGACTGCAAACATTTATGTTGTGTGCCGCCAGTGAAGCATTACTCAAAGCTCTGAATCTTGCGGCTCCTCACCGAGAGAACTGCCTCGAGTTTGTTTGAACCTGGAAGAAATAATGGCAGCTGATTAAAAATATGGAAAAAAACAGAACGGAAATAGCAAAATTTGATAGCTCAATTATCAACTAATAGCAACTCCTTTTGAGCAGATGTCCATTAAGGGAAAGCAGCTATTGAGGTTGTACTCATAACACGATTTTCAAACATTTCTTCAAATTCCCCCTTGTTCAGATGAAGAAAATGAGGTCTGTTGAATTTACATTCATTCATATATATATATATATATATATATATATATATATATATATATATATATTTAAAAAATCATTTCAATGATATACTCATTGAAAAAAAAAATAGATTTTTACGTTACATTATTGTATGGAGAATAATTAACTAATGAATTATCAGCTTACCTTCCAGGAGATGGAAGTAAAGGCTCAGCTATCTCATGTGAGAGCGATCGCTGCCTGAGCACAAAGTTTGAGGAGAACTTTCTCACTCTGTCGCCAGAAAGGGAGATTTCCCCCGTGTCCTCCATTTGTACTGACGATAGAGGAACATCTATACAAGGTGCTAGAAGACGAGGATTGTTTGCAACGTACTCAACTATTTCTGATGCTGGAGGTCTCTTCTTGTAGTCCTTGTGCCAGCAGGATTTAATCAAGCTCTCCCTAAAATAAGTATAATGAAAACAAATGAGATCACTTAAAATATATAAACACATAAAAAGAAAAATGAATACACATTAAGATATTGTAGGTTGTCATACAAAGGAAGTATATTTCTCTGTTTTTTAATTAAACTCTTGATAAAAATATTAAAAGACAGAAAGATTTCTGGAGTCAAAATATTTCATTTAAAGCAATGACAATGTACCATTTTTATATTTATACCATTTGTTATTCATCCATTGCAGGCATTGAAATAAAATGTTCTATAAATTAGGGTAATTTGACTAATCATTGAAAAAACTATTTGGTTAGCAGAAATCTAAAAAAATAGTAAATATTGCATAGCGTAGACTATAACATACTCCGAAAATGATTTATTTATTATTCAATTGTTGGCTGATCAAAAACATCCAGAAAGAAGATATAAGGAATATGGTTGCTGGAAATAAAATGAGAATACAGGCAGTGTTCAAGGGAAAATGGGGAAAACACCGCCTATTGGATTAATTCCCTGCCATTTTTACAACTTAATTGTTTTCTCTTTAAAAGAGTTTTAGGTTTTATTTTTAATAGAAAATGCTTTATTTTACCATTTGGTTTTTAAAATTAATTTTTCTGATTTCTTATTAGATCAGCCGTTATTTATTAAAACATAAGGGTAACTGTATAGGCAAGCCACCAGAACCAAATGTATTTATATGACTGTAATCTCATTGTTTTAAATATTATAAAATTAACATTTGCTTTTTGCAATTGAACGTGGAACTAAATGAACTTGTGTACTTACAGCTGAGGTTTGACACCCGAAGGAATATTCAGAGTATTTCCAGCTTTAACATACTCCAAAACTTGATTATTTGACATCCCCTGAAATGGAAAGCTCCCAAATGTTATAATTTCATAAAGAAGAACTCCATAAGACCAGACATCAGACGCTGGAGTAAAAACCCCAAGGACAAGTGATTCTGGTGCCATCCATCTAACTGGAAGCATGCCTGCAAAATAAACATGAGGGTAGTGAATAAAAGATAAATTAAGATATGTAACCTATAATTATGTATATATATAAATATATATATATATATATATATATATATATATATATATATATATGTAAAATGAACTGTATTGATAGATTGAGTTTATATATAAGTAATAATACCTTTTTTTAATATGTTTTCATTTGCATTACTTAAATACTAAATGAGTCATTCGTACTTTCTTGTTTTCAGACTTCAGTAAACCCTCACTGATACTTATCAGATTTTTACTTAGAAATAGAAAATACAGGGTGAAATGAGATGAGTAGTATATCATAGAAGCAAGTGGAAAATCTGCCTAGTTTACGCTGCCCCTGTGGGACAGAGTTTTATACATTTTTGGAAGGTTAAGGTATAGCTTTACTTATCGGTAAGAGATTAGGAATGTAATGTGATCAGTATGTATTTAGTGTAGTTTATGCAGTGTATGCTTGTAATTTGAGATAGGAGTGAGAAGTAGAAGCTGAACAACTCCAGACGTATGAGAGGGGGGGGGGTCCAAGTGCAGTCTAGACAGCAGGACAAGGTACAATTATACTGAACTATTAGGAGTATATTAATTAAATTGTTCTTAAGTTTATTGTAACTCCTTTTGAGTCACATCAGAAACTTGGAGAGGGCTTTAGTATATTTTAAGCTTCTGAAATAAGAAAATTCGATGTCAATAGCACATACTAAACACAAATTCAGGAAGAGCAAAGGAGTATTCAACCTTCAATTTCAATAGCAATTTTAATGGTGAAATCATTTAACTTTTAATTTAATAAAAAAAAATGCATTTTATAATAACAGCATTATTAACTTAATATAAATTCATAATTAAAAACTAATATCTATTTTCATTAAGTAAGGGGTAAAAATATTACCTTTTCTGTTAAATCTGTAATAATCATTCTCACATGTAGGCCTCGTCATTCCAAAATCACCCAATTTGACAACTTTATTCACATTTACAAGGCAGTTTCTAGAAGCTACGTCCCTGTAAAAAACATTTTTAATTACTGTAATTAAAGCAATCCATTAAACTATAATTAAAATACAAAAATGTCAATTAATCAGAGAATAGAGCAAAACACATTTAT
The DNA here is from genome assembly GCA_019009955.1 of Riptortus pedestris. Classification (NCBI taxonomy): domain Eukaryota; kingdom Metazoa; phylum Arthropoda; class Insecta; order Hemiptera; family Alydidae; genus Riptortus; species Riptortus pedestris. Next base: position 55,286,240 of record CM032229.1, read on the forward strand.
TCCACAAATATAAACCAAAATAGAATCAGAAATTAGAAAATTAATATTACTTTATTTTTTCATAAAATCTTGATTAATGCTTATATTTTCAAACTGTTATAACAAAACAAAATAATAAACAATAATTCAAAATTATTTAGTTTATATTGAATTTCTGTGTATTTGCATAAAATTATTTAATTTTTACTGAATTCCAGTTTATTTGCATAAATTGAACACATGCCCCAAAGTCAACTACACCTGATCCCTGTGGAACTTTAATGACATGGGATTAATGGTAAGGAGGTTAATACGAATACTATACAGTTCTTATAGAATATAAATGTACTAATGGAGTTCTTTGTTTGGATCACTTTTATTTTGGTGATGTTAATGTCAAATTTAATTTGGTTTAATATATAACATTTGCAGCACTGATGAAGTCATTACATCCCTCACCCAGACAATTAGTTAATTAAGTGAAGCTCATATATAAAAAGCAATTGCAAAAAAAAAAAAAAAAAAAAAAAAAAAAAAAAAAAAAAAAAACTAAATCAGTACGGTTAATTATTGGATTTATTATCTCATAAGTAATTCAACAAACCTATGCACATATTTAAGTTCTGCCAAATATGAAAGAGCTCTAGCCACATCCAGGGCCATATTTGTGAGTTTTTTGCTGGATATTTCATCACTTTCATCCGGGTATTTTTCATTAACAAGATGGCGACGGGCAAGAAGGAATGTTTTCAAGTCACCTGTAATTAATAAAAAAAATTTAAAAATTCATAATATATTTATATTTATGTTCAAGAATGAAATTAAAATAAGTTCCCTCAAATTTAATTTTTTGAATTACTGGTTTCCAAAGCTTACTCAGTCTGTAGCCATCTTCTCTGTTTATGTTGTTTGGACACTTTGCTATTTCTATTGCTTCTGGGACTATTCTTTCCTGGTAGTGGTTAACTTTCGCCAATACTTTTACTTCATCGAATTTTATCTGGTGGTTGTTTCCCAAAAATGTTCAGCTATTGCCAGTAATTCAACCCAGAAAGAATCATCTGACTAACAAAACAGAAGTCTCTAGTGGACCGGCACCGGTCCAAGTATCCGAAGACACCACCTGGATGAGAAGACTCTGCCTAAGACGACCGGACAAGACATCAATATATAACTGAGAAGGAATAGAACTCTTCAGTCTCAGAGAAAGCACTGAGGAAGCTCATTTCGCATGTCTAGCGAAACGTCGGCAAACATCATGTAGACACGGTCAATACCCGAAGACCTTAATAGTTATAATGACAAGGACCGAGGAAGTCTAAAAGTAGTAGTACACTTGAACTTATAAATAAATGTTAGAGACCGCTTCTGCATGATTAAGCAACCCCAATTTAATCTTAATATGGATCCCTGCCCCCCCCCCATGATTTGTAAGTGAATGCCCATCTGATGTTCATATTAGGTATATGAGGTATATATTAGGTTTAACCCATGAAGTTTTGTTTAGTGGTCTATCACACATATTTCTTGGCTACTTGCATCATAATTTGAAGATACACATGCTACAAAACAGTAGCATACAGCAGTGCACATACTCTATAGCCTGTATATAGTCCATAGTCCTTTATTTTGGCATTTAATTTTACCATTCAAGTACAAGTACTGGGTGGTCAATTTGGTTCTTCCGTTGTATTTTCTCACTTGAATATCTCACCCATTGCTCCCAGAATCGTAATCAACCTAAGAAGTAGTTGTCTCACCAACAATTTTCTCTTCATAATCATAATAATATAGTTTTGTTCATCACATGCTTCCTCTGAATGGTAATTCAGTTTCATCAAAATTAACATTTTGAGAATTAATTATTTTGTTTGTTTTAGAATTCAATGAACAATAGCCAACGTGTCAATATATACTGATGTTACTAACCGCAGCTTCACTTGATATACCAGCTGTAATATTGCTCAGTGAACACAGCTTCTTTCCAAGTAGGTGTTCTCAACAATTGGTTAAGCTGCCTTTCTAGTAACTTCATCCCAGAAGTACTTGGGCAATACTGCCTCTTCAAACAAGGTTCTGTTTTTTGCTCCTTTGGGTGTAATTAATCTTTTCACTTTTTATAAGGTAAAGAATATTTTAGCCATAGGCTTTCTGCCAGCAAAAGTGCTTCAATCTACAAGAGGTGAGATTCCTCCACACCATTGTCACATCGGAATCTAAAACATAGATATCCAGGCACTTCCAATTCATTGATAAGGAGATATAAATTTTCTTCGATCTGTGATTTAGCCTGTAACATAGATGGTAACAAAACATGTTCAATTATATAGTACCACTTTGTAATGTTTACCCCATACTATTTTTACTCCTTCAGAAATATTTATGACACATATGTCACACCAGCTAAACCTTGACAATTCCTCTGGTTTAAAGAAACAATTTTTTTTCTTGTCTTCTTCACAATGATAACACTGTTCTTAGAAACAGGCTAACCTAAATTTCTGGCAGCTGCATTATAAGATCCCAATCTTCTATGCAACGTAGCTCCAATGATAATTTTCTGGTTTAAATATATCAACCACACACTTGTATTATGATTAAACAAACAGTTAAATTATTGACTGCATAAGAACCTTATAATCCAACAAATTTCAAAAATTAAACAAAACGGGTGAAAACTCAATAATGTATGAATTATTGCAAGAATGTCAATTACCATACAACATGAATTCCATAACAGTGAGTAATGGTTCCTTTGGATTTTTTGTACAAACTCCCAGAAGCTTAACTATATTTTTGTGATCAAATCTTTTCATCACTTCTGCTTCACTAAGGAAATCTAGTTTTTCTTCAGTAGAAGAACCTGCTTTCAGTGTCTTGACAGCTACAGCAACCTGAAATTCACAGATATGCAATTATTGAAGTATTTGATATGAAAAAATGTACAATTTTAGAAATGAGATAAATGGTAGAAATCTCTCTCTCTCTCTCTCTCTCTCTCTCTCTCTCTCTATATATATATATATATATATATATATATATATATATATACACACACACACACACACACACACACACACACACACACACTTATTAAATCATGTCCTGGTGTTACATACTATTTTCTTCAGGATAAATAAGAAGTCATCTTCCTCTCTTATTTTAATTTACAACTAGTTTTAGTCAGATGATGCCATCATCCTGAGGTTAATAAATTCTGAAAGCCCATTGATAACAAACTGTATGTGTTTCCTCATCAGGGGACAGTAATCTAATAGAGCTATCCATTTTTCAAAAAGTGATGGACAGTAGAAGGGAGATATATCGAGTTGAACATAAAGACCTTCCTTCCACAAACAGTATACATCAGCAACAGACCACTCACTTTAACACCCTTGATGCGGACATGATTTTTAGCAGATTTCCCTTAAAGGAAATCAGCTATTGAGGTTGTACTCATGACACGAGTTTTGAAAAATTTCTTGAAATGTCCATCGATCCTACCCAGGAGATGACGAAAATGAGGTCTGTTCAAAATTATATATATATATATATATATATATATATATATATATATATATACCATCCCCTCAAGAGCTCAAATAATTTTATGCTGATAGAACCTGTCTCAAGCAGACGATTCGAAATTTGATAGCTCGTATAATGAATGTGCTTGCCTTAAGGAACAATAAAGTAATAACCTACAAATTAAGATCAAAAAATTCAGTTTTCCGAACTGAAAGTGTTCACTCTATCAAGGCAATTGTCCACAGCTGTTGATAATTGAAATCAGTGAAACATAATTTATTATACCTAAGGATTCTTTAAACCACCTTAAAAATGAAGACATACAGTGATAAGGATATTTTGTTCATGTGGGATCCATCCCTGGCAATGACAAGGGTGAATTCAGATGCAATACATGTAGCTATAAGTGGCAGTAAAATACTGTTATTTTACCAAAAAAAAAATAATAATAATAATAATAATAAAATAATGGCAAGAGAAATGGTCACTCATGACTGAAAAGGAGTTATTTAAGATCCAATTCTGAGGTAGAACCTTGGACGTCTTCAAATATAAACAGCTGGAGGGCAGAAATCACATTGACTAAAATATGATTAGGATAGTGTAATAACATATTCATATTTCATGAAAGCAAAAAAGAATTTATTTAGTACCAAACTCATTAAATAAAATCCTTAGTACCCTGGCTAGAAAAGGGTGGTAATCTGTAGATTACCCGCCCAAATTAGCCATAGGAGCATATTTCATGAAAGAAAATTAGATTCCAATCTGTACAGCCCATTAAAACCACCCTCTCACAATTGGACACATTTTAAAAGGCTGCAACAAGTATCAGTCAAACGAAAAGCATTAAACATAAAAGAACCGATACGAGAACTCCTGACAACGAAGCATTACTAGATTGAGTTCTAAGATTTTCAGAGGAAACTTGACCATTGAGGCACATTTAATCTAATAAGATAGGTAGTGTTTAAATAAAAAATAGTTTCAAAATATAAATAAATAATTTAATTCAAGCTTACCCAGCCTTTTTGCTCAAAGTATGCTTCACCACCATAGACAAATCCAAATGCTCCTTCACCAAGCTTTCTGTTAATAACTATTCTGTCTTTTGGAATTTCCCATTTATCAAGACTATTTATGGTAGAAGCTGACAACAGGTCTATTCCTAAATGTTTCATGTATTTTTCAGTAATTTTTACTTTCTTGTCATATCTGAAAAAGGAAAAAGAATGGTTCATCTATTAGGCAAAATTAAATTATTTTGAGTAAGAATGACTCTATTAATTAGCCAACTGATTGTGAGCTATGAAAATAAAACACGTGGTTTTGAAAATAAACAAAAACTAATACTTTCAATATTTTATTCAAGGAAATTCTAGGAATGTATCTGCTATAATGTACGGAAATTCTAGGAATGTATCTGCTATTTTGCGTTTATAAGTTCAATTATTCTAAATCAAGTGTTACTCAATTTACCTGTGCTTTACAATTAAGAATCCAACAGCTACAACAAAGAATAAAAGAGCAATTCCTATGATGTTTGCAACAATTATGGAAGTTTGGCAATCACTGTTTAGAAGGTCAGCAAATCCTTGTAGAAAGCATATTTCTACTGGAGGGGTGCCATCCCAAGGTTTCACGCCACCTTCATTAAGCCATATGATACGATTGACATCAAGGTTTAAACTGTAACAAAACATAGTGTAATTAACCATTTAAGAGTCAGATCATAAAGGGACAAAAGGTGTTCAATGTGAGAATTCTATTAAAAAAATATAATCAGCATAGAAATCGTATTCATTTCAACTTATCAACTAGTACAATGTACTGCAGTGAACGCAGAATATTAAAACTAACACATATAGTTAACCATTTTATTAAATAATAAGCAATGGTCATGACAAAAATGAAATGAATATTGTACCTTCCAGTGGCATATTCATGTTGAAGATTAGTTTTATTTGGAGTGAAAGTTCCTATAGTATGCGTTTCACCATTAATCCACTGCATAATGTTTACATTAGAAAGTCTAGATGAGCCTGTTGAAAACTGTATTTGACCAGAGACTCCTTGGAAACTTGTATTTTGTATTAGTTCCACAAAGTGCCTAAAAAGAAACAGTAGCTCATTAGTTTATTCATTCACATACATAATCAAATATTAAAGTTTTTAACTAAGCCTCTAATATACTAATAAATTTAAAGCATATCAACACAATTTCTTGAACTTAAAAGACTAAGAAAACAACATTTTTTTAACTTCTTTTAGTCTAATTAAAAAAAAAGAGTTTCATTACACCATGTTTAGCTTTCAGTTAAATGGTCTACTATAGATTTTCCAGATCTATTACAAATAGTATATAAGACATTTTGGAAAAAATGTAGCTGAACATCTTTTTCATTCACAGTTTTCTCTTATTGTGGGGTTCAACAGAAATTTTATGAACTAAACATATTTATGGACCAACTGAAAAAATAAAAATATTTTTAAAAATACATGATGGATTGTAATGACATGATTGGTTTGCAATTTCTGTTGGTTACCTCACTTTATTAAGGTGCAAATAGTTTACAGAACTGCTAAAAGTACAAAGGAATTGTCAAGAAATACCATTCTCTTGAAGTGAGGATTACATTCTACAAAGCACACATTGGTAATACACTTATGTGATACTTACACTCTAATATATATATATATAAATGAAATTCAAATTTTGCCCAATCTTAGATAGTTGAAGCATACTTTGAAACAAACATTTTTAAATGATTGAAATTTACCATAATCGCTATTTGATTTTAACTTGTATTGCTTGAATCCGTTAGAGCCAAGCTTTTCCAAGATGTTGTATACTCCTTCACATTCAATAGATGTTTTACGAACTTGGGCCTGAGTTTCCCTTGCGACCTCCAGCATATATGATAGTTCAGGTTGTGACAGCTTGCCATCATCAATTACATCCATTCCAAAAACATTTCTCCTTTTTACCAACTATCTTTTTGAATACATGATTACTCAGATAAAGATCTCCTTCCTTATTTAGTCCACTCTCTTTTGAGTCGACTACATTTCAAGTTTACATCCATGTCCCAAAGTAGTGATATACTAGACATCTGCTTGCTCACTTGCGACTTAGAAACAATATGGAGAGCTACCTGCAGTCACTAATGGCAAAAATTGAGGCTCTAATTTACCCTATTATGCCCAACTATTTTCAAGTGTACCATTTAAATTTTATATGAGCATGTCCTTTATAGCTATACAATTGCATCTTACCGTATGTTTTAATTTTACTTAGCATATTCAGGATTTTAATAAAATATTAGTAACAAGTTTTTCCTTACTTTGTTGTGTTAGCATCATGTATAGATGAAATATATGATTCATTCATTTTTATTAACTTATCCAAGGCATAAGCATAAACCCAGACAGCATCATATGCAAAGCCAGCATAATTAGATTCAATGCTTTGTGCATCTTTGGAGCCCTTCGCTAGATTAATTTCATTCCGGTATTTTTGCCTCCAAGCACCAACTGTCATGTTTTCTTGCATTAAGTCGCCCTCATCAGCAAAGTATGAATGCGTCAAGGAAAAATGGCCATTTATTACCTGTTTAAAAATATTATAAATTAGTGATAGAAAATATGTTTAGTTTCTTATTTCCAGTGCAGTGTTCCTAATCTGAATTGTTTATATCAATCCTCAAGGGACTACTTTTATTATTATTATAGTCACTTCAGTTTGGGGTTTATTTACATTACCTGCATATTTGATAAAATAATGGACTAAACTGAACTATAATGCTTTTCTCTGGTAACCAAATCTTAGTATTATGCACGCAAGTTCGAGAATATTGTATCTCATAAGCATTAGATAGATTCTTTTGTTTTCAGTTATTCATAAAAATTTAATTAATTTATTTAAAAATTAATTCACATTTCAAGCAATGGATTTCTTCTGATCAAGATAACTGTCTCTTGTATAAGGCTAAAAATATTTAAATAAAAATTACTCTTAAAAAATAAACTCAGGGAAGTGAAAAGATTATTTTTTGATAGCAGACAATCCCTCAGCTACTTACTATATACATCTATAGTAATATAAAAATTAATTTTGAGTTTCAGAAAAGTGAGATTGCACCTCATTTTATATTTTATAACCTGAACTTTATTCTGAAAAAGTATTTTGATTTGTACCTCTTTCATTTCCTCTGTTGTACATCTTAATTTATCTTTGCTTAGGGAAGAGTTAAACCAATTAACAGAAAGCCAATGAGGAAGGAACCAGACCCAGCCTTTCTTTGCAGTCATTTGCAAATGATAAGCTTCACACATTACAGCTCGTGCGGCTTCATCATTCACATCAGCTATAATGATTCGAGCTTCTTTAGTTTTCAACTCTTGTAAGTACTAAAATATGAGAAAAGTTTTGTTAGTTGAAATAATATTAACAGTTTGAATATAATTATATGAAAGAACTATCACACATAGATAATATCTGTGTTTGATAGTTCTTTCATACAATTTGTATGTGCTTCTATTATGTATATATTATATACATAATAAAAGCACATGCACACACACGAGTGCACACACACACACACACTTTATTAATTTGGTTTTAAAGCATATACAAATAGCCAAATCTTCAAATTAAAACTTTTTCGAGAGTATGTGGAGGAATGATAGCCCACAGGCCAGATTTGGTTTTCATAGAGTTTTATTTGGACTGCTAAAGAATTTATAAGACATCAATTTAATCAGTGCCATCTTATTATGGTTAAAACAATATAGATAAAAATAAGATCACCTGTTTCATTGCATCTTTTTCCCAATCCTGGGGAAATTTTCTGTTTGCCACAAATGTGATACCATTTGCTTGAAGTAGATCTTGAGTATGTGATATATATTCAGTATATTTAGTTCCATCTTCAGTAAGGGATGCAACTCTACTCCACTCCAATTTTTTTAAGAGTTTCAAATAAACGTATCTAAAATTTAAAGAGTAATATATCATAATAATGATCTCATATATCATAATGATGAATTCTCTACCAAGGGAAAAACTCTCAAAAATATGTTTTTTTCTGAGTGTTTTAGCATATTGTAGATAAGATTATGTAATGGCTACCTCCAGCTAAGAATTCATCTATATTATTTATATTGGTTGCCATAACTTTTTAATAAAAATTTGTAAAAGTATAAGGGAAAATTTTTTTTATGATTGTCAAAGAAACATTGGTAACTTAGTAAACTATGGTAATAGTAAAATTTGAGCTAAAATAAAAACAAAGAATACAAATTTATTCAAACATAATAATCGATAATATTAGTTAAACATACTTGTACTGCTTATTTTCCCCTATTGTTCTAAAGAAATATGGGTACTTGTCTCTAGAAAAACTGCTCCCTTCTGCACTATAGCTAATCACCATAGTTTTAAAATGTTTAGAAACACCAGCAAGAGGCTCTACAGTATCAGAACAAGCAGGGCCTGAAAGGATAAAATACGTTACTTAGATAATTTTTAACTCTTTAAATTAATCATTCATATGATTTAATAAAAACCATTACCTAAAATTCCAATCAGTTTATTATAAAACTGCATTTTAATGTACTCAATAAATATTCTCATAACTTCATCGGCCTGGCATTTTCCATCATCAAGAAGCAATTTTAGTTTGTAATCCCTCAGAATATTTTCATTATTATTGATAGCTTTTACAGCCATATGAGAACCTAAAATAAAAATAAACATGAATTCTGTTTTAAATACTGAAAATACAATTATTTCACATGCAATAGCTCTTGTTGTCAAACCCCATAGTCCTAGAAGGGACTAAGGAAAGGCTGGTAGCATGTAATCATTTTGTCACAGTAGCATAAAGTGGATCTAAATAAATAATATCTTATTAAATTAAAGCATTATTTATTACGTGTACTTAATACAACTTGGACTATCGGGATGGGTATTGTACAGGTTACCTACCACAATGTGTTTTATTCAACGATTTCAACAAAAATAAATTCACATCCCAACATGGGAATTGGACCCATTCTGAGTTTACTAAGAGCATTACATAACAGTCATTGCTACCCTGACCCACATATTAAAATCTGAGAATTTGTCCAATAAGATTAAGCGATGAAAACACAAAATGCTGTTTTCAAATAAAAAAAATAGATATAGGGGTGCCTGTAAACCACATCTGCAATCTTTTCTATATTTTTGAATTCAAACTAAGGGTTAATGCAAGAGTGAAATTTTTATTCCACAGAAAACTCAAAAAAAAAAAAAAGATGTGTAATGTATATGACTCCTAACAATTACGGGCATGATATGCAGATGTTTTCTTATTCATCATGAATAAGGACAAAATAGCATTTACATCTTATGTACACAGTTAGAAGCCCATTAACCTTATAAATATCTTTTCAACACAGATAAATATAGAGTGGTCCTGTATACCCAGTCCCTAACAGAAGTGCTGCTTAATAGCATTAGTGTGTTTAATACTTGGGCTAAGAAGATTCCATGAGCTAATTCTTCATTATTTTATTTACTCCCTTCTTGGAAATAATTCTAAAAACCCATTATTACAGATCCACTATAGTCTAGGCCTATTAAATAATGCAATGAATTTCTAAACCTCACTGCAATCATCAACCTTAATTCACTATTCCAGTGTTATAACAGCCATCTAACTGAAAGAACAAATATGATAGGTTTGTGAATTATTGAACTGAAGTAAGTCTTTATCATAATCTTTAATATTTGAAATTACAACATATCCTTCATTTAAACATTTATAAAATGAAAATTCTCGTTTATATCATGCAAATTGCAAAGCTAACAAAAATTCTTCATTCTTAGAGCCCACATTTCCCTCGGGATACATTTTAATCAGACCTCAATGAGCGAGGTAGCTATAACTAAAAATGTTTAATCTTAAAAAAAAAATTGGATTAATACTTACTTAGAAAAATGCCTCGTGCAGTAAAGCTGTTTGAGCGGGTAGTGCTTAGTGGAAATATACCTCCAATATATAATTCATTTCGATCGTCATCGCTTGGCTCCCACCTTCTCCAAGAGTTAACATCAATTGTGGGTGTTTCATTATGCATCCTCATCCAGTTGCAAGCAACATTCCAATAGCTATCACCAGGCCTTTTCAAGTAATCTCGTACTAGTTCTACATAATCAGCTGTAGTGTATTCCATTTTTTGGAGAGCCTGTGTTAATTAACATTTATGAATTTATTACATATACTTATGCCATATAGAATTTATATTCTACTTGGTAAAAGTTCTATTGTATCCAAGATGTTATGCGTTAAATGAAGGCCTACACTTATAATAGATACATAATCGTATGTGGCTCCTGGGTAATTAAAAACATAGAGAAGTCAAATTTATAAGGTGATGACTTGTACAGACCTCATGCACTTTACAGCAATAATATTCCATCAGTCGGAACATATAGTCCTTCAGCCTGTACTAATTTTATGCAAAGACATACTTATTAAAATAGAAAAACTTATTTAAGACAATAAGTTTGTTACTATGTTTTTTATATATATTATTATATAAAAATAATATATAATAATACATGGTCAGGAAGTTATCTCAATATTTAATCTTATTATTATGTTTTCAGTTAGTAAGTCAATGTACAACTTTACTAATATGAGCAATATTAATTCAAGTTTTTATCTTTGTTTCATGTTCATTCATGGTTCAAATAATAATTGACCAGCTTAAATATTGTTTCAAATATTTAATTTAAATTAAATGTAATATAAATTCACTATAAAATAAGCACAAGGAATGTATTTAAGATTTGTTACAATCAAATGAAATTATTTTTTACCTCAAATGCTGGCCTTGCAGCTTTATCTAGGTTGGCCCAAGCCAATTTTACGAGACGGATGTTTGAATAATGGCAATTGAAAGTAGGCGTTGTGTCCGAATATTCATCACATGGTGGAAACACTATAGAAATGTGTTCATCTCTCATTGTTAGAGGTGAAGGAGTCTGGGTGAAATACACTAATGACTTATTTGGTTCTATACGACTGCGTGATTCCAGTTCATTTGCGACTTCCAAGATATATGGACCAACCCAGATTATCTCAACAAACAATTTTTGATTTATGATGTCCTTAATTACAAAACTGGTGTCCTCTGGAAAATAATTATAATAATAGTATTAATTTAGTCTAATTACTTTGGTAGTAATACAGAATTATTATAATTTAAAGCAGAGCTGAGAATAACCAATTTTTTATAGGTTAGATTATTTTATTTTAATCAATAACCATGTAGGTGATTATATATAAGTATACCTGGATATTCTGCAATCAGTACTGCACATGTATTCCCAACACACCAGTCAGGCGTAAAAATACTGAAATCATAGTAATACTTATAATCATTACAGTTATTCATAAAGTCATTACAGTAACATACTAAAAATAATACTAGTACCTAGAGTACTTAAGTAGTATTGTAAATTTTGCTAATTTCAAAAGCTATTCCCCCTCTCCCCCGACCTGTACTGAAATCTCTATAAATTCTCAATTATTTTCTCGTAAATTGTAGTTCATCTATACACTTTAGATTTAAGTAAAATAGAATCAATAATTATAACTACATTATGAAATATATATTTACTAAAATTGAAGCCAACAGGGAATATCTGTTATTTAATATAAACAAAAAAATGCTTAATACAAAAATGTACTTAAAAAAATCAGGTAAAAAATATAAAGTGAGAGTTCAAAATGAATTAACTCGTTTGTAGCAAAATTAAGCCAAAGAATATTAATTGGGTTACATATGTTGCCAAAAAAGTGTTCTAAAACCTTCTTTTACCATTAAATCATTAGTAAGAATGATAAAACTGCTTATATTTAAGTTTTAGATAAATATGATGAGAGTGTTTGCTAAAATATATTTAGCAATTGTATTAAAAATATTAGCGATTGTATTAAAAATATAGGAGAAACTTACGGTTTAGGTGCCGTTCTGTTGTAATCAATAGCTTGAACAGCTTTTTCTAAAACGAACTCCCTATTTTTTGTATTTAATGAAAATATTTTTGCTTTTTGGATGTTTTTGAACAATGCCCAATCATCTATTTTTTCAATAAAGGAAGGTACTTTGGTACGACTCTTTGGTATAAACCAGCCATATCTGTAAAATAAATTTTTAAAAATGGATTAAAATTATTATCTAAATTATATATTTTTATAAGAATATGACTTGCATATTTCGCCCCACTATCCACCCAGTAGTATTTGTGTGTGGCAGTAGCTTAGATTTTCCCACCAGCCAGGCTATGGTTGCATACCAGAGAACATGGTGGAGTTGGGATTTCATGACAAAGTAATCAACCTTGAGCACTGTAATACATTTCGACCAAAAAGGTGTAAAAATGTTCAAAATATATAATTGGGATTTCCTGACCCTCCTTCTGAATACACACTGCTGAATGAACTGGACTAAATGTATCAAAAAGGTTCTAGGTTCTAGAAAGTATGAGGGGCATAATTCATGTACAAAAATTGTTAATCATTACATTCAGAAAATTTAGATATTACCACTTTCAAATGTAACAGTAAAGTTTGTATAAGTTTCATGTTCATGGGGTGAATGAAGCAGATCAACAATAAACGATATCATAGAAATGAATTAAAATATAGTGCTTGATCTAGGATGTATCCTATTTATAATATCCTTGAGTCAATACGTTTTAAGAATATTATCAAAGTAATTAAAAGAACGGTTAAATATTACTCTAGTATGTTCATAAAAAAAATTAATAAAATCATTTTTTAGGTGTGAAAAAAATCTTTTTGAACAGGTTATAACATTAAGAAATGTTGCTTTTAACGATATTGCTCAACTCTTGATATTATTATTATTATTTATTACGGTCCACTTTTTGCTACTATGGCTAACCGGGAAAGGGTTATCTACAGGTTACCACCCTTTTCTAGCCATAGTGGAGCTAAGGATTTTATCTTGAGTTCTTAATAAACATTACCTATTTATTGACATTGTTAAGAAATAGGTAATTTTTATTAAGTATGCTAGATAAAATCCTTAGTCCCGCACTGGCTAGGAAAGGGTGGTAACCTGTAGATAACCTGTCCCAATTGGCTAATTGGCTCAGTTATTGATACTATAGCTATAGTAGCAAAAATTGGACGTTAATAAGTACCTTGTGTTATCTATTAACGTCCACTTTTTGCAATTTAGGCTAATCGGGACGGGTTATCTACAGGTTACCACCCTTTTCTAGCCAGGATGGGATTTTAGGACATTATTTAATGAATTTCGTCACTAAATAAGTTCCTTTCCCCAGGCAAGAATCGAACTCGCCACTCTAGGTTTACCATGTGAGATAAAGGTCAATGCTTTAACTCGCATGCATTAATAAGTAATAATAATATTAAGTATAGTAGTTAATAATTAAATAAATAGTTAATGTTTATTATTATTTATGAAATAGCATGTGTTTGTTAAACTGAATATGCTACAAAGTAACTTAAAAAGAAAATTGCTGCTGTTGTTTCAAGTAGCACAATATACAGGCATTAACAAAAAAGAAAATCAAAATCTTCTATATGAGACTAAAAAAGAAACGACATAACACAGAAACCAAAAGTATAGTTTTTGTCCTCAACTAGTTAAATCTATTATGTCATCAACATGTGAAAAGTCACAGCTTCTAAGATTGCACTATTAAATTCTAATGTCCAAATTATTTTTCCGATGGTCTCACCCATAAAATTCTTAGTATGCCAAGGGTAGAAATGTGAGCCTGTGCCAATTATCTCAAGTATAATAAGGAGATTTTAAATTTTTAATATTCAATAAAAGTTCTTTTTTTTTTCTTGAGAATCAAAGGTTCGTCTCCTCTGTCAAGTACTTTATTTCACAAAGAGATTATTACAAAGTTCACCAGGTGAGGCCCGTCAAATAAACATAATAATTAGAAACAAACATTATAACTTAGATTAAATAAAAAAAAAAGAGAGATAAAAGAGAAAATGTATATATATTAAAACTAAGAAACAGGTTTCTTTTTACTAATGGGGTGTTGATTTTAAAGACCTCAATGAGGAATGAACAGTTTAGCAGTAGATATGTCTTTTATTAGGAAATTATGAGTTAAATGTTTTGTTGGAATGATAATTTTTCTAATATTAGAATTTACATTAAATAAAAAGAAAAAAAAAACTATGGTAATGAATAAACATTATGCAATATATGCTTACCTTCCTGGAGGAGCTACATTTCCACATTCCTTAATATTATTTTCTTCATAGGTGTGAATTGTATTTAGATCTGAAGGCAGCCACACCTCAATATTTACCATGTATGTCTTAGGTAACTCAGGTAACTTACCGCTGAAATTAAATAGTAAATTGAGATTTTTTTTATTGAGGTGATTAAATTTATTTATTTGTTCTGTTTATGCCCCACATAAAAGGTGATTGGCACGATCTTGGGAGTTTATTAAATGAAAACCAATGTCTTTCTGATTCTCTGGAACTTTCAATTGTCTCATTTATCAACCTAAATCAGCAATTCCATTAGTAAGATATTCTACTAATAAAAATTAATTGAAGTATTCTTTAAGTCCAAAAACATAGTCTACAAATAATGTGTAATTACTTCCATTATAGTTAGGTATTTCATTTATGTACATTTTGCAACACATCTAATTTATCTTTTACATAGAACATTGTCTTTTTAACTCAGTTATTGATTTCAACACGTCTGATGTCGCTATTTTTTATTCCTTATAGCTATCCAGTTTTCATTAGAATGGGTCCATTGATAACAAAATTTGGTTTTTAAGCTTCGAATAAGATATTTTATATGTATGCTTACTGTAAACGTGCAATGAACGAAAGTAGGGGTTTACTGGTGACTTAGAATTTAAAAAAAATGCCAATAACTCCGTTAATATTCCAGATACAGAAGAAGTGTATATAACAATATTTATAGAATATTAAATTTGTGATAAGATTGGTTCATTTCAATTTTTCATTGGACTCATAATAACGGAGATACTTTGAATTTTCTATTACCCCTCCCTTTAAACGCCCCACTCGTACTTGTTCAGATTTTAGGCGTTAACGAACTTGATATTTAGTTTTACTTGAAACACTTAAATATCGCGTTTGGTAACGATTAAACAAAAATTACGACCAACCGAGCGGTGGCTGACAAGTGTATGTGTATGTATATGCATATGTATGTGTACATATATTTATAAAACTTTGAACGGACCTCATTTTCGTCCTCTCCTAGGTAGAATCAATGGACATTTGAGAAAACGTTTCGAAAATCGCGACACCCTGGTCAAATGGGGGACGGTGTTACGTCTCATTCGTCCTCTTAAGGGGAATCTCTTAAAACTCAGTATTTGGTAGTCGAAGTCTTTCTCAAACACTGGAAATTACCTAACTCTGCCGATTTTACACTAAACAAAAAAGAGACTACGATGATTGATGGAATTCATTAAATAAAATCCTGAGTGCCACCTTTGCTAGAAAACGGTGGTAGCCTGCAGATAACCCGTCTCAGTTAGCCTTAGTTGCCAAAAGGCGAATAATTTAAATTTATAATGTTAAATACAGATATTAGGACGAGATATTAGAAAGTGGTAAAAAGCGTACAAGTTAGAGACACTAATAAAGGGTGGTTGATCTAAAGTGATTGGCAAACAGAGAGGCCATTTTGCCCGGTGACAATCAAAGGGAGACAAGCTGTAAAAGCAACATCTCACCAATATTTATTTCCCCTAATCTTATTGGCTCCAGCCACGTGAGCAAAAAGTATCAACACAAAATGGATGGTATTTGTTCATAGGGTTAGGAACTATTACATCCGTCCGCTTCAATTACCAACTAGATCAAAATCTAAGCTTGGATAAATACAATTAGATTGATATTTAAGATATAACTCACGTTTTATTGTTCAGAGAGGTAATATATGTATTCAAACAGACAAATGCACTTGGCAGAGTAATGAATAAATAAAATTGTTTGTGGGCACCACGTTAAATGAGTATCAAATTCTACTTACAACAGAGGAACAGCTTGGTGATCAAATAACCTTAATAGCTGATTTCCATTAAGGGAAATCTGCTTAAACATATTTTCAAACCCAGCAGCAAAATTAGTGTCTGCCCGACGAATTCCCAAACAGATATATTTTCAGATTGACATAACTAACTAAAATATTAGTAAAATGCCTCAACAAAACTAGTAAACCTCAATTTTTTACAATAAATCCGTAGTAGTTAAGATTCTGTATCAAAGCGCACCTTAGATCTAGCATATCCTCTAATAGGTTTCCCTTAAAGGCTATAATCGGATGAAGAGGAGTGAGAGTTTAGAGACGGAATAAAGCAGAAAACCTTATTACATCCGTCAAAATTTGTCGGGTCAAAAAGGTTAAATTTTCAATAGATATCATTTTTTAGAAGATTTTCCTTAAGGGAAATCAGGTTTATATATTAGTTATTTGTTTTATAGCAGGTTTCTCTTTAGAGGAATCAGCTATTGAGGTCGTACTCATGACACTATATTCAAAACATTCAGTTACTAGTATTTAAGTTATATAAGAAAAAGCACATTATTTGAAGTCTAAATACCAAATATTGTTCTCATTGAACTTTTAGGTAAACGCAAATAGGTGATGCGCGTGGGAAATCTGCTTAGTTAACGCAGCTCCTGTGCGACGGACTTTTTTTTTATCACAATAAATTTCATTAATGTTATCTTTATTAGTGATTACCTGTAAACAGTACCGATACTTTCGAAGACTGCTGATATATTTGTGTCCCGTACTACTTCAATCCTGACTTCAGGATAGCCCAATACCTCCTTGAGGAATATTGCAAAGACATGGGTCACCAGCTGGTTAGTAATTCGCTCCGATGTTCCAAGAGTAAGGGTCAGTGTCGTACCACCGCTGCTCACATACCTCTTTGGAGTCACCTCTGTAATCATAATAGCATATATCAGCTGATTAATTCATTCAAGGAAAGGAAGTAGCTGTGGCATCATGTACAAATATGTGTTAGTGTATTTTCGTGTACCTCCTAGCGTCCCAGGTACAAGCCTTAAAGACGACGCTCCTTGCTCCTTACATGTATCGTGAAATCGTCGAACTGGGTTCTACAACAAATCTACTCGTTCAGTGCTTTGTGTGCACAACCATCTTTCTGTATTATACTTACACGCTTTAGCCAAAAATTTAATATCAAATGCATACATAATTTCGCAAAGGAAGAAAGGAGAGTTTTAGTCAGTATATAGAAGCATTTGAGATAGCCATAAAGTTGAGAATTGAATCCAAGAAACATGGAGGCTCGACTTATTAATAATAAACTTTTACCTATTCAGAAGCTCCATAGAACCTGCCACCAATTAATGACGTCCAATAATATTTATAGTGCAAAGGAAATAGTCTTGGTAAACATACACTACATTGTAAGTGGGAATTAGCAGATTTCCCTGAAGGGAAATCAGCTATTGAGGTCGTACTCATGACGGGAGTTTTGTTTTGAAAAATTTCCTCAAATGTCCATCGATCCTACCCAGGAGATGACAAAAATGAGGTCCGTTCAAAATTATATATATATATATATATATATATATATATATATATATATATATATTTGTCTGTTAACGCTCTAGTGGTCGCAATTTTTGTTTGATCGATACCAAACTCAATATTTAATCGTTTTATGTAAAAAGAAAGATCAAATTCGTTAAAGGCTGAAATCGGACCAGTGAGAGGGGGGATTTTTGAAAATTCTAGATATCTTCGTTATTATGCGTCTGATCGAAAACTTGTATAGAATCAATCTTATTGGAAATTAAATTTACTATAAACATTGTTCTATACGTTTATTCTCTATCTTGAATATTAACCGAGATATTTGCATTTTTATTAAATGTGGGCCGATAACGCACGAGTTTCCCGCCAAAAGCTAGTTCGGCCGTTTCCATAACTGCTCGGCTCTCGTATGGAGATTTCTGTATTGTATAACTTCACGTGGGAAATCTGCTTAGTTTACGCAGCCCCTGCGTGACGGACTTTTTTGTTTTGAAGTCATAACATAAATACTTTGAATTATAAGAATGATTAGATTTACAGAGAAAAAAAAATTAAATTTCAATTTGTTGCCAACAATAGGCGATTCAGTAATATAAACTAACGCTGCAGCATGGAATTGAAAATTTTTATTTCTAACTTCATGACATCGCTTCATAGCTATTTAAAAGAGAATGAATTATAACCAATAAATCATGTCATTTTAGTACTAATGCTGGCCGAATAATATCTTTATATTTTGACGGTTAACCCTATTTATTTAAGCCGGTCAAAACAGGTAACATCTAGTATTTTTTATGATACTATCACCAAGAATGAGCTTGAGGAAAAGGCATTTTGTGTATATATATAGATGGTTATGAGCTGTGACCCTGGATTTGGTAGCATATTTAAAAGGCCAAAATTTCATTATCGAATGCACTTCTGACCTTGAATAATAAAAAAACTTCCTACTTTTTAAAACTCCTAGACATCAATACATCTCTAGATAAGGATCTTTTTTTTTAAAGCCTACTGAAAAAATTTTCCTGCACAAATTAAATTATTCCTTGAATAAAAATACTTCTTGATTACTGTAAGTCTCAAAAGTTTTCAAAATCTAGAAATTTTGATTTTAAATACATGGATATATTTAATTTTAGTTAGAATCAAGATTTATATTTTTTCTGGAATGAAATTTAAACTATGAAAACGGAAAGAACAAATTTACTTTCGAGTATTAGAATCGAAAGGTGCATGAAAATATTATTAAGTGAAAACAATGTATTTTGAGCTGATTTTTTTGTTTAAATTATCCTCTTTATAGTATTTTATTTGAAACGATTTTTTCCATAAAACTTATTAAATTAAATAAACTATATGAAAATATATAAATTCTTTTATGAACTAATTAAGTTCAGGAAAGAGAAGAAATAAATGAATTATTGAAGAGGCAGTGATACATCTTTCTACTGCAGTTGGTCTAGTGAAAAGGAATTTAAAAAATAACTGATTTCATTTGATTGGATTAGAAATGTTTATTGCAATAAGTATCGAACATTGGTAGGATTTTAAATATATTAACATATAGGGCAATATGAACAATTCTAAGTAATAAAAAAATAAAGGTAAAATTAAGTTATGTACATTTAAAAACAACTGAATGGTTTTGTAACTAAAGTTACTCGAAATGAATAATACGTGTTACTTTGTGATAAATCGTGACCCGCCCTCATTCGTTATGGCATAGAAAACGGCAGGAAGTCATGAAATAAAATTCTTCATTTTTTTTTCTCATTCAGTTAATTAAATCATTCTACACATTTCACTTTCACTAATTTCTTTAAGTTCTTAAAACTGGCAGAGGTGAAACCATTAAATTCTTTAACGTATTTTGGCAGACGCACTGTCGAAAAAATTTATTTAAATGTGCGGGTATTTAATTTTAAATTTTTAAAGGACTCGCATAAAAGCATTTTTCGACCTTTAGAGGAATGAAACGGTAGTTATAAACGAGAATTCTAAAATATCTTCAGTTTTGTAACCCAGAAATAAAATTATTTACTTTAATAAGTGTCGTGAAATTCTTATTATAATTATGAAAGTACTATTAGTAAGGACGTCTTTTTAATAATGATCAAAAATTGTGTGCTGAGAACAACATTATTACCTTAGTCACTGATTTTGATAAAAAGTAATTTGCTGAAATTGTCCTGTATGTATCAACTGTATCTTTAATAACAGAGAAATTTACGATGTCTGACTTGTTTTCCAACCACCCCTCCCCTCTCTATTCTTACTCCTTGATTTCTGGTTAACGAATACACTTCGCAAAAGTATGGCACTAAAGCATTAAAACATTGTCATAATCTGTGGCTTACGAATTTGCAGACCACTCACTATAATTGCGCACTTCCCAGAGAATAAATCTATTTAACGCACCTTTAAACGACAATTCGCTTCAAACTGAACAATTTCAGACAATCCCTTTACAGAATAGTAATTTTTAGGAAAAAAAAAACTCATTGAAGTATTATCATAAAATCAAAATATGTATAACACTGTACAACACGTGCGAGTGAAAACACTTGTATAAGAGTAGATGGTAATTGGAATATATAAACCAATATTAGCATGTTTACTGAAAGACGCGTGGCGTCAACGAGAACCGATCAAAATACAAACCGGTTTACTATCTTCCAATCACTTTTGGTATTTAGCTCTTGGAAGTTTATGCTAATCTAGTTTACAAAATGGTACAATTCTAGTAGTTCATCAAACAATAAGTAATAAGCAAAAATGTTTCTTAGAAATATTTACATCGTAGAAAAGGGTAAAAAGAAATAGCAACACTGTTTACGAGGAAGACTCTAGGGGACGCTGATATAGTACCTACATGGCAAAAATGTTCTATGGAAATGTTTTTGGAATAGCTAATTCATAAAGAACACATGGTATCTCTGTAGATATTGTTGACGAGAACGCTAGAGTTCTCTTATCGGCAAAGGTATACCTAACGCGTAACACTGTTTTCGATCAATTGTCAAATATTTCGGTTGATAGGGCCATTACTGGCTGATCGTTGAATATACGTGGCAATCATATTCAATGCTATGGCACGTGTACTCAACGATTAGCAAGTAATGACGTCGCCTACCGAAAGATTTGACAACAGTATTATATGTATACTTGTGGAACCAACCCACTACTTGATGGGCCACCGTTTTTGTTGTTTAGAAAGAGCATTAGAATACCAAATTCTTCCTTTGAAAGGTTTATTGTAGAACAACGACATCAACAGACGTGATAACATTGTTGATGATATTGTTGAAGGCAGAAGGATAAAGCAGAAATGTTCGGTAGAAATGTTCTGAGTTCTGAAACATCGCGTCCTGATGTTAGCCATAACAACTAACCTCAGTTAAAGGATATCTACAAAAGTAAGTGATCTCTAATCAATCACACATAAGGATGACCCTTCTGTCATCAAAAAACCTAGTCCTATCATGGAGACAAAAATCTCCCACCACATGTTCAACAAAGACCACCTCCTTACCTTAAGTAAGTTAGCTCTTTGTGCCCCCATCCCGGTAATATATTGTCCAGTTATTATATAGCTCCATAGCATTTCATTACGACCTCAATAGCTGATTTCTCTAAAGGGAAATATGCTAATACTATACAGCAACCGCCCAGTGTTCAGCGAAAACGTACCTACCAGGATTGTTTTATACCGATCAATACCGCTATCGCCTTTCAATTATAGGTACACAGGCAAATACCTTTCGCCCTTTACATCAGGATTTAGCACTTTCAGTATCCTTGCTCCATCATCAGCGCCTCCCCAAAGAGAAACAAGGTGGATTATGTGGAAATCTTCAAAAGGTAATTAGAGATGATTTCCTAGAGAAGGTGTACATTATCCAGATAATGAAGAGGGACGCTGAATTAATCCAATCAGGGCAGTAGTTGCCTGCAGAGGCATCAGCCCTTCCCACAGATCTAGTATTTCTCTCTGACTCTCTCTCTCAGAGCTACGGCCCAATTCGCCCAATAAAGACCACTTAGGCTTTCTTCTCTAATTTATAAAGATGACACTAAATTAAATAAAGAGTTGTCGTCATGGCTATTTATTACTTTTCCAATAGCAACTCTTCCTATATGCTCCTTCCTCTCAATCTTTCAAGATAAATATAACGCTAACAGGAGTCTAAGAAAATCTACGAATACTATAATCTTCTTTTCTGCAATAGTGTAACTATTTACATCATGCCACAAATGGGATTGATAAGTTTTGATCTATCAATCTAAGTTTCTTGGCTCCTTTTATTAGCTCCTAGTCCTTTTAGCAGTGAATACTCCTATCTTTATGTCAACGAACAACAGTAACTACATTAAATAAATAACAACCAAATAAACGTTGCCTAATAAACTTGAATAAAGCCTACAAATTGCTTGTTAAAATTTTATAAGAAGTCTAGTCAATATATATATATTACTTTGTGAGCTTTCGGGGTCATACCCTTTACTACAAAAATGGTTTTATTTAAAATATCCTTATTTTTCAAATATCCACGACAATTTTTGAGCTTATCCTTTTTTTCAAGGGATAAAACCAAAATCCTAAAAAAATATTTCCAATAAATTAAGTAATTTATATATAAGTAGGACTACTATTACTATACTAATAAATACTATTAAAACATTTTTATTTATCAAATATTAAACCTATTGCTTACATATACTTGTAAACTAGTCATATTGTTTTAAATGATTGTATTGTAATTAAAAAGTCCGTCACGCAGGGGCTGCGTAAACTAAGCAGATTTCCCACGTGAAGTTTTACTATAGAGAAATCCGCCTAATAACAACAGTAGTAGTAAGGAAACTCGAAACCTATTCACGAGGGATGAACAGTTACCGAAACGGCCCGCACTAGCTCTTGGCGGAGAGCCCTGAACGTAGCCGACTCCTGCCGACCACACGCATGCATACAAATGCAAATATCTCCGTTAATATTCAAGATACAGAATAAATGTATAGAAGAATATTTATAGTAAATTTAATTTGCAATAAGATTGGTTTTATACAATGTTTCGATCCGATGCATAATAACGGAGATATTTCGAATTTTCGAAAATCCTCCCCTCTAACCCCCCCCCCTCTCTCTGGTACGATTTCAGCCATTAACGAACTTGATCTGTCTTTTTACATAAAACGGTTAAATATCGAGTTTCGTAACGATCAAACAAAAATTGCGACCGCTAGAGCGTTAACAGACAAATATATATATATATATATATATATATATATATATATATATATATATATATATATAATTTTGAATGGACCTCATTTTCGTCATCTCCTGGGTAGGATCGATGGACATTTGAGGAAATTTTTCAAAACTTGCGTCATGAGTACGACCTCAATAGCTGATTTCCCTTAAGGGAAATCTGCTAAAATCTTAGCTGTAATTTAACAACTAGTCAAAGTTTACTCTTTGTACAACAAAGTAAGTTAGTTATATATAAGTTAGTTATGTATATTCTAGTACTGAATTACATATATAGATAGATAGAAAGAATTGGTTTTTTTTTGTTGTTTTTTATGCATTTTTTGTAATTCAAATATATTTGTATTTTCTTGTTTTCAGCCTTCAGTAAAACCCTACTTTTACTCACCGAATTTTTTACTTAGATATAGAGAATATATGGTGAGATGTGATGATTAGTATATCATTCCATCACGTGGGAAACGTCCTTAGTTTACGCAGCCCCTTTCCTTGACGAGCTTTCTTTTATAATAAGTATGTTTTTATAAGAAAATAAAATAAAATAAATCTGAATAAAAAAAAAGTATACCCCTTCTCCTTGTGTGTGTGTGTGTGTCCCTTGTCAACGTTATCAAACCTGAGACTGTCGCATGTATTATGACACGAACGCCTTGTTGAGCGTAATCGTAAGTTTACAAATCTGGTGTTGTCAATAAAACTCCGTTTTTATAATAAATGAAAGATGCGGCTCCAAACGTTTATAATTTAATTTTACTCTTCACTATAATTTAAAGTGGGGCTCAGGTTGGCCATGTGAGTTAAAGCGTTGGCCTTAATCTCACATGGTAAACCTAGAGTGGATTTATGGACGGAATTTATTTAGTGACGGAATTCATTAAATAAAATCCTTAGTCCCAACCTGGCTAGAAAACCTGTAGAAAATCGGTGGTAACCTGTAGAGAACCCGTTCCAATTAGCCTTAGTTGCAAAAAAGTGGACTTTAATAAATAATTTACTTTATTTCATTTAAAGAGGTGGGATTGAACCAAAGCAATAATTTATAGTGGCTGGTGCAGCAGTTTATCCCAATTTCGAAACATAGAGGTTGGACTTCTATCTTGGTTTAATGAGATCGCAACACAATAGAGTAGCAGCAGATTGAATAAAGAAGTAGCTACTTTCGGTCAGTATTTCTACCGAAATACTACTAAAATTGCGTCAAACTGACCAGTTGACCGCTCATCAATGTCTCGTGGCAGGCCTTGGCCCGTCATTCTAATTACTGTTATTTATAGTTATTAGATGAATACATTAATTCTTCCAGGAAAGCTGGGTGGTAGAGAAACAGATCAATTTGGATGTACAATGTAAGCCTGTTTTCCTCTAAAATACGTTTATTCAGCTACAGGAGTAACCTTTATCAGGTATGCCTGTCTTTCAATTTAGTTTTTAGCAGGTTTCCCTTAAGGGAAATCAGCTGTTGAAGTCGTACTCATGACACGATTTTCGAACTTTTTCTTCAAATGTACCTAGAAGATGACGAAAATGAGATCCACTCAAAATTGAATATATGTATATATAAATATATATATATATATATATATATATATATATATATATATATATATTTGTCTGTTACCGCTCTAGCTGTCGCAATTTTGGTCTCATCGTTACCAAACTTGATATATAATGGGTTTATATAAAAATAAAGATCAACAACAGCTGAAATCGGACCAGGGGAAGGGGGTTTAAAGGGGAAGAATTAAGACAATTTTTAATATCTACGTAATGACGCGTTGGATCGAAATATTCTATAGAACCAATCTTCTTGCAAATGTTATATTCTATAAATGTCTTATTTACATTTTTTCACTATGTTGATTATTAACCGAGATATTAGCATTTCTTAGTTTTTGTTCTTTTTTAAACCCCACTCCTACTCATCTCATATTAACAATATGCTATTATGTTATGAACCACTTTATTTGATGCGTAAATACTAAATATTGTTCTCATTGTACTATTACGTTTTGAGATAAATGAAAATTCGTAACTCACGTGAGAAATCTGCTTAGTTAACGCAGCCCCTGCGAGACGAACTTTTTGAAATTACGAAAATTTAAAACGTACAGTTATATCTAACTGTTCGTTTTAAATTTTCGTGCTTTAGTTTAATGCTATCTATTTTTGTCTTCCTTCTTTAAATAAATACTATTAATTTTTATAAATTTTGTACGTTGATACATTTTTGTGGACTTTTAGTAGTTAATTATTATATTAAATTGTACTCTTTTATCTGTTGACTTGCTAGGCAGTGTGTGTTTTTTAAGTAATGACAGTTCCTTTCTCTGTAGTGTATATATATTTTTACAACATGAATCTTCTGGCCGGTGGAGCTCGATGTATATAAATATGGTTGAAAAAAGTTCAACACCTCCACCAATTTTTAAATGTTTATTCCAGAGCTAGATTTCGCGGGTCCACTTTTGAGTGTTATAGAGGAAGATCACTGATGATGAGGCTGGGTCCTCGGAATCTAGCTCTCAATTAAATATTTAAAATCTAGTGGAGGTGTTAACCTTTTTTCAACCACGAATGTATATATAGTTTTAGTATTAATATCGACTTTTAACCTGTATTTTAATTTCTGTTTTTTCCATTTTAAGCTGTGGTTATTATGTATTTTTTTTTGATAATTTAATTAATGCTTGATGTCCAAAGGGGTATTTGTGTCAGCAGGCACTGAAGGTGGAACTGTTGCTCTGAAAGTGCACTGTCCTAGTAAACGCATTGTAAAGGAAATCAGGTCTACTTCGTTCATCCAGAAAGGAATATCTTCAGTATTCGGTGTAATATTCTTTTATTTACCGCTGTTCTAATTTTTTTTTATTTTTAATTCACAATTATAATTACTTATAATATGATTAATTATAATATAAGTACGAATACGACGTCTATAGTCGAAACACGTTGAATAAAATACTTGGCGTATATTTTTCAAAATTAAATCATTAAAATTTAAATTCTTGTACCGATTTTAGTAAATTTTATGATAAAATATATAAGATATATTTGTAGGATTAAGCATCCCTTATTCTTTTATGTAGCATCCCAATTAGAGAATAATTCAAAATTAAACTGATTAATTATAATTTATTATCTATATTTCTTGATATTCATTAATTATAGGAATATTTGTGCACCAATTTATATAGTTAAAATATTAATTATGGAATTTATATGTACATGTTTCTCACCTGGTAGCCCAAGACATGTGCTTCTCCTATCAGCCTGGGTCAGGGGCAACAATACTGCTACCAGCCAAACGACCAGCCTCCCTCTCATTTTCAAGCGTTCCCTTTATCTAAAAAAAAAAAGTATAATTATCAGAACTATGTATATATATTCTAATATATGTATTATATTGGTTTTCTGGTAGTTGGAAGTGAATTATATTCCTGGTTGAGTAAAACAGCCACACTCTGGAGTGTGGCCCTAGAGAATATCCAGTGCGTGAGGGAATTGACGATGATGCACTGCGTCGAAAGCGGTCTGTCGGTTCAATAAGTTATTATTATAGAATTTTGGCCGTTTTACTCAACCTGCAATGTATTTATAATCTAAAACAATACCAAATATTATAACTTTGAACGATTCTTTATTAGCGTGGTTTTAGTAGTTAGCTGTTCAACAGTATTATCGTACAATAAACAATTTTTCAGCTTCTAGTCTCACAGCGCGATATAATAAATATTTTTATGAACAGTACTAGCTTCTCGACTAGGTTTCTCTTTCAAATTATCTATTTTATAGTATTATAAATTTCACACATTAAGGGAGTAGCTTGACGTAGCTTCAATACTTCTGGCAGACATGTAACAAATAAGAAAATCATTGATACTCTGGATCAACTAAAGATAAATGACAATATGATTTTTTTAATATTAAACGTAGTTTTCTATTTCATGTTTAAAAAAAAAATAAAATTACATATATCTTATTCAATTTTTACTTTCATTTCGTTTATTTATTGTTTTGAAACTAATTTATTTGTATTTTTTACACCTTTAACTATGTAGAGAATGTAATAAAAAATAAATTCATAATGATATAAAAATTTAAAACTTTAAATTTTATGTTTATAAGTGCCCTATTATAACTGAAGTAACATTCTCAGCAAAAACTAGACCTCCTTAGTTCAAAATCGGCTCTTTATGAAACTTTAGCAGATTTTCGCAGTTCTGACCTTCAGAGTTTAAGGCATATAAAACACACGACAATTTTCTTACAATTGTAAAAGTATCAAAAGTAAAAAAAAAAATAAATAAATACACGATGTATACAAATATATATATATATATATATATATATATATATATATATATATATATATATACGCTGCCCACTCAGAATCGCGAGACAGTTAAGTAGCTACTTAACGAATCAGCTGTCTTTGATCTATAGTACTACCGCAATAAGGCAGGGAAAGCGTTTAGCTGATCACCCACAAATCCATTATCCATACCTTTACCGTTCATGGGCGATTGAGCCAAAGATTTCATTTTGTATAAAAATACGTATAAATTGCATTAAATATAGATCGATAGAAAGATAAATATTTTATTGGCTTACAATATTTTATTGTACGGTTTACAAGAGTCTGCCCAATTACTGTTAGTACGGTTGTTAATATAATATAACGTATTAAAAAATGTGTAAATAAAAATAATAATATTTTCTAAAGTACAAATGAACAGCATATACATTGGAATGTAATACAATATAAATATTAATCTAAAAACTTATAATAATTAATTCGATATGTCATAATTTAATGTAAACGTAAATGTTTTTTTATGTCTAAATAAAGATCCGTTTTCTTATATATCAAATTAACATAATTCTTCTCTAAGATTTATAACAAACATAATAATAATTATTATTGCATATAATAAATAATGTCTCGATTATTATTGTTTACGCACCCCCATAAAAATATTAAATTCTTTCTTTAATACCGTTAACTTTCGCAAAATTTTGATAAGAAACAGAAATCGTCATTAACATTATTTTCACTGTTGTAATTCAAAATGATTACCAATGATAGGTATTCTCTTTGAAGCACTATATATTTGTCAAGGAATTTTACCCTGTGTGATGTAAAAGCGGGGCAATGCAATAGTAAATGATTCAAATGTAGATACATATATTTTGGCACTATTTACATGCCTATCCAGTTTTTATAGGATAATTTTAAATATTCACATGCTCTAAATGTAAGAAGACATAAGCTTGAAAGATATTCCAAATTAAATATTTAAAATACGTTCCTTCCCATAATTGTCACTAATAACATGTATGCGTGTGTCGAAAGTATTTAAACTGAACAATCTGAACTGAACGAATCTCGATTAAACAAAGTTTGTTCACAAACAGATGGTATTCTAACGAGTTCGGAATAAATAAGAACAAGCTCTCAACTAACAAGTTGCTACATGTTAATTAGGCAACTCTCGAGGCCTTAACGCTTATGAAGTTACAAATTTCCGCAATTAACCACGGGCTTAAATCATCTCGTGCTCCCTAAGTTGTATAAACTATAACTGAGTTCGTGTATATTCCTATTCAATTATATTACGACGTTTATAGTACGCCACTACCGGGATAAATTAGTCCACGACCTAGATATAACTCTTCATTTTGATGACCGAAGAAGAGAAGCACCAGTCCCTCAAATTTGTATAAGAGTCCTGTTATAAATTCACACCTGTGTGTATGTGAGTGTGTGTGTGTGTGTGTGAGAGAGAGAGAGAGAGAGAGAGAGAGAGAGAGAGAGAGAGAGAGAGAGAAACATTTGATTAGAGTATGATGACTCTTTACGGTATTACGATTTGTTATTTCCTTTTATTGCCAAGAATTTGGGTTTAATCATTTTAGCAGATTTCCCTTAAGGGAAATCAGCTATTGAGGTCGTACTCATGACGCGAGTTTTGAAAAATTTCCTCAAATGTCCATCGATCCTACCCAGGAGATGACGAAAATGAGGTCCGTTCAAAATTATATATATATATATATATATATATATATATATATATATATATATATTTGTCTGTTAACGCTCTAGCGGTCGCAATTTTTGTTTGATCGTTACCAAACATCATATTTAAGCGCTTTACGTAAAAAGAGAGATCAAGTTCGTTAATGGCTGAAATCGGACCACTGGGAGGGGGGATTTTTGAAAATTCAAAATATCTCCGTTATTATGCGTCGGATCGAAAAAGTGTATAGAACCAATCTTATTGCAAATTAAATTTACTATAAATATTGTTATATACATTTATTCTGTATGTTGAATATTAATCGAGATATTTGCATTTGTATTGTGTGTGTGGTCGACGGAATCCCGCCACGTTCCGGACTCTCCGCCGAGAGCTCTGGTGGCCGTTTCCAGAACTATTCGTCCCTCGTGAATAGGTTTAGAGATCCCTTCCTACTACAGCTGTTATTAGGCGGATTTCTCTATTGTAAAACTTCACGTGGGAAATCTGCTTAGTTTACGCAGCCCCTGCGTGACGGACTTTATTTGTACTTCAAATCCATGTGCTTGATATTTTTTTCTTAGTTAGTGTTGTTTTTTAGAGATTGTTTTAAAACTTTTTTTTTCAGATATTTTGAGTTCGATTCTCTTCTGGGAAATAAGAATTTATATAGTGACAAACTCATTAAATAAATGTCTAATGCCCACACTAGCTAGAAAAGAGTAGTAATCTCTAGATAGTAAGTAGCACAAAGTTAACATTAAGGAATAGAAGTCCGTCACGTAGAGGATGCGTTAACTAAGCAGATTTCCCACATGGGACTCGTATTTGCATTTATCTCGAGACATCAAAGTTCAATGAGAACAATATTTGTTATTTAGTCTTCAAACACAGTGCTTCATAATATAACAGTAATAATACTAAAAAACGCAAATGTCTCGGTCCATTGTAAGGTGGTGAAAAAATGTACATAACAACATTTATAGAACATTACATTTTCAATAAGATTGATTCTATACAATGTTTTGATCCGACGCATAATAACGGAGATATTAAGAATTTTCAAAATTCTCCCCTTCTAGACCCCCGCGGTCCGATTTAACGAACTTAAACTTTCTTTTTTGGTAACGATAAGACAAAAATTACGACCGACCAGACAAATATATATATATATATATATACATATATACAATTTTTAACGGGCCTCATTTTCGTCATATCCTAGGTAGGACCGATGGACATTTGAAGAAAAATGTACGTTGAGTACGACCTCAATAGCTGATTTCTCTTAAGTGAAATCTTCTAAAATTTAACATTGACTTATTTATTCCAAATTGTTTTATTTGTTAATAGTACTCGGTACTTAATTGGTTTTTTTATTTATTTTTTAGTAGTTGCATTTTTAATGTTTTGGATGGAGTACCAAAAGATTTCACTAGTTTGTCGATGATAGATATTGTAGTCAATAAATCTATCCTCTCCCGAAAACTGCTTTGCTGTTAGATCTTTTGCCGATAATTAGCTAAATCAGCAAGAAGGTCGTTAACAAACATACATTAAAATGAGCCACGGTGGTCACTGACAGGTCGAAGGAGGAACAGACTCCAACCTTCCAAAATAAAAAAAATATTTTAAGTATGTATAATTCAAAGTTTTCAATATTATTATTTGAATTAATCAGCATTTTCAAAAGTTAATTTACGTTTAAGCGGATATAGATTTAATGGATGTGTCCTATTACATTTTATATAGGTTAAGATTAGCTAAATGATTGAGAGCCAAGTTGTATTTTATCTCTTAGGCGTGCTCAAAATCGGAATGAATGTTGCTTCGTCAATAATTATTTGCATATTGTTACAATAATAAAATCAATATTAGTCATAGCTTCGTATAAATATGTATTTACTTCATAGTTCATTCCTATTAATAGATTGCCGAATCAACTTTTAAGGATGTACACACATGACACAATATTTCTTCAAATGTCCACCGACTTAACGTAGGAGATGTTGAAAGCTAAGTCCATTCAATGTTATATACATTTATGTATTTTGTCTGTTGCCGGTCTGGCATAAACATATTCGGTATTTGTTGTAGTATTCTTTTATTTGCCCCTATTCCACATTTTGTTAAAAACTTATTACAAATATTTCTTTCACGCCCTAAAATTTATCAGATCCGAATAATGTATATATGGAGTTGCTATTGTTTCTTGGAGTTTTGGTCAAAGTTGGTGAACTTAGTTTATTCCAATATTTCGAGAATATTTATTTTCCCTTCTTCAGGGTTGTACAAATACAGGTACTACTTTATATATATTACACATTGTTATTAAAATAGAGTGAAACAGGTGGTGTTTACGTTATTTTTACTTACCAAGACTAAAGATACTTAAAAACTATTGTGCATAATATATTACACTTCTGGTTACATTAGGACTACTGGTTATAACCTTCCCTGGTCTGTTTACACTGAGCAGGGTCACTGCCTTATGTTTTTTTACATCTACAGTTTATTGTCTTTTTTTTATGTTTACATAAACCGTTTAAATATCGAATAGGGTAACGATCAGGCAAAAATTGCGACCGCTAGAGCATTAACAGACCTATATGTATATATATGTATATATATATATATATATATATATATATATATATATATATATAATTTCGAACGCACTTCATTTTCGTCATCTTCTGGGTAGGATCGATGGACATTTGAAGAAATGTTTCGAAAATAGCGTCATGAGTACGATCTCAATAGCTGATTTCCCTTAAGGTAAATCTGCTAATATAAATACAAATTTTCACTTTCATTCATTTAAGTTATACTAACGATTTTAAGTATTGAAAGCGACAAACCAGTACGAAATTCGATAGTTTTGCAAGGTTGCTATGATATGTAATATTATTAATTTGAAGATTTGAATCTCTATATGAAATTCGAATGTCTTTTATACGCAAAGAAATAAAGAGGACGATTTTTATTTGCATTATTTATAATAAAGTAGAGTATATTTTTAGGCTTTGAAGATTTTTTAATTACATCTCTTTCCGTATTCCTCTTATATATGTATGCTGCTTTCACTTCAGAGGAATTTAAATGTATGAGAAATTATCAATATTAATATTTTTGCTTTTTAAATACTTCATTATTAACATTTGTACTCAGCATTTCAGCTTAGATGTCTACAACTAATACAGGCTAGTCTAACTACTTGCAAATTATAATTTAATAGATTTGCAGTAGGTTCGGTGAAATCACCCAGTTCACCTTGCTCGGAACTGGTAAAAGCAACACCATCAAAAACTGGTTTCCAACCAGAATTTTTATGCGAGAATAACCTAAAATTAGTTGGTACATTGTATAGAATTTGCTTTCATTTGATAATTATAGACTATAATTTTATTTAATTTTGCGTGGTATATCATCATTAAAAAATAATAAAACCACCTAGCCAATTGAACTAATTGATTATCCGTAAACAATCTTGGGAGGGCTAATCATCATGACGCGATTTTTCAAATGACCACCGTCCCAACAAATCACTTGAATCTCAAAAGTCTACTTGTATCTCTTAAAAGTCCGTCACGCAGGAGCTGCGTAAACTAAGCAGATTTCCCACGTGAAATTATACAATAGAGAAATCTGCCTAATAACAACAGTAGTAGTAATGAATCTCTAAACCTATTCCCGAGAGACGACCGGAAACGGCCGCCCTAGCTCTCGGCGGAATGTTCCGAACATAGCCGGACTCCTGCCGACCACACACACATTACAAATGCAAATATCTCGGTTAATATTCAAGATAGAGAATAAATGTATAGAACATTATTTATAGTAAATTTAATTTGCAATAAGATTGGTTTCATGCAATTTTTCGATCCGACGCATAATAACGGAGATATTTCGAATTTTCAAAAATCCGCCCTCTAATCCCCCTCGCCTGTCCGATTTCAGCCATTAACGAACTTGATCTTTCTTTTTGCATGAAACGATTAAATATCAAGTTTGGTAACGATGAAACACAAATTGCGACCACTAGAGCGTTAACAGGCAAATATATATATATAATTTTGAACGGACCTCATTTTCGTCATCTCCTGGGTAGGATCGAAGGACATTTGAAGAAATTTTTCGAAACTCGCGTCATGAGTACGACCTCAATAGCTGATTTCCCCTGTTTTGTTGACTCCCCCCCCCTCCTTTTTCTACAAAAAATTAAGTGATTGAGATAAAAGTGATTCTGATTAATTTCAAATTACAGCACTATCTTTAGTAAATTGTTTTCAAAAAAATTAGTATGTTATATTCAGATATATTCCGTTAATAGTTTGTCTTTCCGGTCTATCTATTAGCGCTACGAAGTTGACTATCCTGTTTGTTTACATTTCAGCTGCTTTCCGTTGTAGAGATTAATAACTTGTATTGTAAATTGACTGAAAGATTTCTCATTACCCTTTGTATTTATTCACCTGTATGTATATTTATCTATTGTAAACCTTCGCGTGGGAAATCTGCTTAGTTTACGGAGCCGTGACGGACTTTTTTTTTTCTATACATGCATTAAGCATCCTGGAGTACACGCAAGTTAAGTTGTAAGTTTTAATACACTTGGTAGACTTAGAGACGGTTCAATTTCCATGTAGGCAACGGGAATTTATGTGGTGACATTGACTAAAGTCTTTAGTCACAATAGAGAAGAGTGGTAACCTGTAGGTACCCGATCCCAGTTAGCCATAGCAGCATTAGTGATGTAAACAAATATTAAAATAAACATTTATCATAAACGGAAATAAACAAATGACTTTGAAAATAAATGAAAAAGAAATGCATATAGCCCACTTAAAAAATAAATGAAAAAGAAGTAGATATAACCTTCGAAAATAAATGATAAAAAAGTGCATATAGGCTTTTAACTATCGTACGTATACTTGACCTCCAGACGTTTTGATTGCATATGCAAGGTTGTGGATTCTGAAGTCCCATATCAACCTTTGAAACATAAATATTCAATACTACAGTATCCAAAAGTAAAGTTTACAACCAAAAGGAAAGGGAAATATCCATTAATGAGATATCTTATATTATAATTCCCAATAATAGGATAAACCTAGCAACTCGGACACTGAAAAATAAACACGTTTTGCTCGAAATTGTAACAGTGATCATTTAACAATAACAGTAGTATAAATATTGTGCATAACGAATTTAGTATACGTTTTCTTCTATTATGCCTTACTGACAATAATATTGGCACTGCAAATAAAAACCGATGGATACAGATAGTTTTCTTGAGAGTCGTACAGACAATTTTGTGAACGCAAATAGAATCGGATTTTTGCTTAGAGTAACCCCTAAATGTTGAGGTAACCAGTTATTCAGGTCACAGGATGACATAGATACTTGAAACATTGCCTTCTAAAAGCTTTATTGCTCTTTTATGGAGCACTTAGAAGATATGATTTCAAAAATCCGTAATCGTAATCCATGCGGTTTAAAGTAAGTTTTTTTCAGGTTAATAAGAAACCCTTTTATTTGGATCCTCACAATTTACTTTTACAAAGAGACATTCCAATGCCCTGTACTGACTTTCAAATGTTAAATTCTCGTACCTTTTTGTCACATGACAAAAAAATTAAGAAAGCGTTAGTTTAACATTGTTATTATAACCGGTATCACAGTCAACTGAAAGCCCCAATAAGAGTTGACGAAAATAGAACGAATTGATGGAGTAAATATCTAATTTTCTCTGTAACAATTACATTGGAGGATCCAAAGACTTGCATCCAAGTTTTATTTCTGTCTTGAGTAGGCGACCCTTTTCACAGAATCCCTGCGCCAATCGTTCGACAGTACTCCAACTAGTAAACAGGAAAAAGACCATTTAATCACACAAACAACGCAGTTTTTATTATCTCTCCGATAAAGAATAAACTTTTTTTTCCTGAGTTGATAGGTACATAATCTATTTCTAAGTAAACTAGAACAATGAAATGTTATGTAAGACACTGTTGAAAACTCAAATTAATTTTAATATTATTTGTTATACTGGGATTTCTAATGTCATGACAAAAAGGAGGGGGAGGCGAATACCACCATTCACAAGCCAAAGACTAGGGTAAATTTAACATTTATATCTTCGGAATTATGTTAGATTAAAGATCCTAACTAACAGTTTTACAACCCTTAAGAAGGTGACCCATACGTTTCCCAATAACAGTAGTGCAATAAAACACTTTATATCGTCCATTGTAACTTGCTTTTATTTTGCAAATGTAAAATGATGATTGATGTTTAATTGAATGCCAAATTTTGCGAATCTATGTCAGTTTCTCTTTAAACAGATATACAAGTTGATATAACACGTAAATTGCGATATTCCATCGCGCATACGACGGCGTATAGCAGATATAGCAACGGTTGAGTGAATACCCTTAAACATAGTAAAACGCTAATATTTTTAATTTACATTTAAAAATTTAATTTACATTCCTCTTTTAAAACAATAAAAATCCGTCATACAAGAGCTGCATAAGCTAAGCAGATTTTCCTCTTGTTGGTATGACACCCTACTAATCTCATCTCACCTTATATTCTCTATTTCAAAGTAAATAATATTTGGTATTTAAGCTTCAAATAAAGTATTTCATTATACAACAGAGTATTGGTTATGCGACATGAATAGGATTTGGAATTTACTGAAGGCTGAAAAAAAAGAAGCAAATATCCCAGATAATATTGAATCTATAGAATAAATATATATATATATATATATATATATATATATATATATATATATATATAACAATGTTTATAGCAATTTTAATTTGAAATAAGGGTTCAAGTTTTCGATCCGACGTATAATAACGGAGATATTAAAAATTTTCGAAATGCCTCACCTCTATACCCCCCCCTCCTTCTGGTTGGGTTTCAGCCATTAACGAACTCGATCTTTCTTTTTACATAAAACGATTAAATAACGAGTTTGGTAATGTTTAAACCAAAATTGCGACCGCTAGAGCGTTAACAGATATATATAGATATATCCAATTTTGAACGGACCTCAATGTCTTCATCTACAACGTAGGATCTATGGACATTTGAAGAATTTTTTTCCGAAATCGCGTCATGAGTACAACCTCAATAGCTGATTTCCCTTAAGGAAAATCTGCTAAAAAGAGTGTAATGTATTATTAGATGTTTAATTGAACGGTAATTCAGTGACGTAGGCAAATTCATATAACATTTTAACGATATTTTCTGTGGTGTTAATTCAGAATAATTTCAGCTATCTTATTGAATCATGGCAAGTTGAAAAAAATATTTATTTATTTATGTGTGTCGCAATTTCAGCGATTCACACTTCTCATATTACAAAACTAAGAGTTAAAACCTTAAAATAAAAGAAAAATATGTTAAAATATCTACAGTCATAGGTCGGCACGGTTACATTTTCTCCACTGTATATTAATGGTAGAAGATTCGAATTCTTTAAGTTAAGGTTTGGTAAAAGTTTTAAATATAGTTGAAAAGATATGACTATTGGAGGTGTTAGTCTGGAAAATTCTAGTAAAAATGTAATTTTTGTTTGCAATATATCCGCAGACTTTATAGCACATGACATGATCTGACTTGTTTTTTTGACCACCCTTTAAAATCTCAGTAAATCGCATAACTTGTGTAGTCTTCCAATTCTAAAACAATAATTGGGTTTGTTCTGGGGCGAAGCTAACGTGGAGTCGTCACGCATTCCTAAGCCTAGCCGGACCTCTGCTTGATTCCGAGAATGAGGCCAGGCTGCCGTTTTGCCAATCCAGTCCACCTCGGCGACGGTTCTAAACAAGGTCCCATTCGAAGCCTACCTGGAAACATTCCCCTGGAAATACCCCCTGGAAAATACCTGTTGATACCCTAACTGTACACAAACTCAAATATTTGCAATAATTGTGATTTTTAAGCTTAAAGTACTTATATTTTCATGGTATTAAAAGCTCGATCAAAAAAAAAATGTATTATAATAAATTGTGCCTAAATTAATTTTTATTTAAATTTTTAGGATAGAGATGATAAATTGAAAATAGACTCCCGGATTGGTAAAATCTCTCTTAACCAGAGAAACAATAATAAAAGTGGTGATTTGGTTTTTTGGGTATATATATATATAATTTTGAACGGACCTCATTTTCGTCATCTCCTGGGTAGGATCGATGGACATTTGAAGAAATTTTTCGAAAATCGCGTCATGAGTACGACCTCAATAGCTGATTTCCCTTAAGGGAAATATGCTAAAAAGTCCTTCCAACAAGCTTAAGAAATGTTGCTTAAAACGATATTGCTCCACTCTTTTATTATTATTTATTGACGTCTACATTTTGATACTGTGGCTAATTAGGACAGATTAGATACAGATTGCCACTCGTTTGTAGCCAGGGATTTTATATAATGAGTTCGTCACTAAATAAATTCCTATTACCCAGGCAGGAATCGAACTCGCCACTCTAGGTTTATCATGTGAGATTAAGACAAACGCTTTTGCTCACACGGCTAACCTGAGCGCCCCAACTCTTCATATACATTGTAATAGTAATTAATATTTTTTTTAGCTATCACCTAAGGAATTTAGAGGTCAATAAGTTTTTTAACAACCAAGTAATGGTTTCAGTAACAAATAAGGTTTCTTAATTCGATGGTTAAGCATTGTGAGTCCTATATCATTGAATAAACAGTTATGTTTCGGCATGGTAAGATATAGGTTTCGTTTTCCACGTCCTTGGTGATTTGTAAACAGTCCAGTTGGCTGTTGACTTCAAGTAGTGGATAAAAAGCATTAAATCGAAAACTATAAGAGGAAAAACTATAAGATATGACATGAAACGTATTATTAAATTCAAATAACAGCCCCATAAAATAATTGTAACAGTTTATGAGATAGATGATTCATAGACTTGAATATATCATTTATCTTAATAAATTTCCTGTATCGGAGACAGGAGAGCAGTAGGCGGATCAGAGGTATTTGTAAACAGACCTCCCCTATTTATAACAGCTCTTGTGACATCATCCAACAGACGGTGGGAGCTTACAAGAATTTTTATAGCAACTTTATTACACTTTAAGTAGTCGGTCTTTTATGATAGGCCTCACTTGAGAGGATGTCTGCTCCTCTGGGAACTTTAAAAGTACCGCAATCGAAATAGATAAGTTATTTCAGACATAAGGATGCTGTGTTCACATAAAAATTCCACTTATGCTAGTGAACCCATGGGTGCACTCAGCCTAGAAAAATGTCTAGGGAATGATAAATATTCATAAATATGTTATATGTAAATTAGTTTTACTCTCGTTGTATATTAATTGATATGACTTCTCTTAATGTCATTTATTATTTATGTATTATTTTTTTTTCGAAAATAAAATAAGCGTAATTAGTCTTGGAATGTTTATTTGCGATTGCTTGTGACGACAGTCTTTTCCCAAAGAAATTTCTCCTTGGCGAATTCCTCACTGACCCAAGTCAGCGAGTTGAGGCTCCAGATATATTAAACTTGCATTTTCTACTAGCGGTAACACTCAATGACTATATCAGTCAAGTATGAATATTGGATTGACTTAAGGATTAAATGATATACCCAAGTACGAGTTTTCCATAAAATAATGATATAAAAATCGTGGACGAATGTGTTTTGACGTCCTTATAAATCATAACTGTGGTAGTACTAAAGCCTTCAGTAGATCCCGTTGACAACATCCGTTTGCTTCATTCAAACTCAAAACAGTTTTTAAATATGCTTCTTAATTTTTCACGTTATCAATGTTGGGGAGCCAAAAGATTGAATTTCGTTCACTAAATTCACTTGTACGTCTTGTAACGTATATTCTGGGCTCAATTTATTCATAAATTGTTGTTAATAGAAAAAAAAAACAATTTACGAAGATCTAACAAAAACAAAATTTTATGGAAAGGCCTTGAGCTGTTTGTCAAGTGATAAAAAATGGCGGACCAACAGGATGACCGCCACAAGAACTGAAGAATTTTAATTTTGTTGTCAGTAGGGAAAGACTTTCACATAAACCCGGAGTAATTTATATATAATATACTCATCCTGGTTAATACCAGTACTAGTATATGAAAACTATTGGCACTTTAACAGGTTAGTACTATTCCCCACAATTCTTGCTTAATTAGAAAGGCAATGGGAAGAAACTGCAGGTCATTTTCATGGTTTGATTAAGTTAAAAATAATCGCCGTAGATCTTTATTTTCTTGTATAAATTTTACCCATTCCTAATATGGAATCTCTAGCTCAAGGAGAATAAAAGCGATAATACAACTGGTAGTGGTGACATTTGCAACGATTTGCAAAGCTTGCATATAAACGATTACTTTTGATGCGACGTAACTTTGTTTATCACTTAAACCTCAATAAACAGATAGAACAGAAATATTTATTTCGATCGTGAGAATTTAACAATCTTGAGCATTCTTTAGGAATGCTGTGAGATACTTTAAAAAAATTCCTTCTAAGAGCGAGACTATTGAAAGTTTGACCATTTATCTTAATACTGGCAAAGATCCTATTTAACCTACAATGTTGCTTGGAGTACACTATTTCATTACCACAAATACACATCCCTGTCATTTTCTTACACACAAGTATTTGAAGAGTACACTTCTTGGCTTAAGTTTAAAATACCGAGAAGGTCCTTGCTCTTATTTCTCCATTCTTCTTACCTAATTATAGTAGTACAGTACAACGTGAAACAAACATATAAAAATAAATATGAACTTGAAAGTGATTCAAACTATATTGAATTACTAACTAATTACGTGACTTAGTAATAAAATAACAAAAAGAATAATAAATTAAAGTTATTATCTTTTTTTTTTTAATTTCACATTAATTCGTCACTGATGAAATGCCTTTGTAGACAGAATTAAGTAGTTTAAGAATTTTTTGAAAGAAAAAGAAAACCTCTCCTACTTGTTTAACATCTAATTAATCCCTATTCATACTGATTCTGGTGGCCTAGGTTCCTAAATCATTGAAACCAAACCATTTGCAGAACAAATATTAGCGGGCTTAGAAATTTGTAATTATGGGTTCATCCAGCGCTGGAGCAGTATTAATCCACATTAAAGCTTTTTAAATTAATTTTGGGTACAGATATTTATTTTATAAATGTAATATATTTTTGATAAAATGGTGAGGTTTTAATAGTTTAACCAAGGCTTTAAAAGTACTGAATAATGAATTATCTGCCGTTGATAAAGATTACCGATATATCCTCTCTGATACAGGTTTACTCATTACTCATAGCGAGTAATGTAAATATTCTAGAGTAGTTCAATAAAATAAAGAAACCCATCATAGAATTTGTAAGCAGACATTTCTAAGGGAGGTCAGCTTTGAGGTTGCGCTCATAACGAGATTTTAGAAAAATATCTTAAAATGTTTACCGAAACTACCAAGTAGATGATAAAAATGAGGTCTGTTATAATTTGTATGATCTGTGAGCACACGTCAATGTGTATGTCAGATAGAAAGGGAGAGTGCACGTGTGTGTAAACGCATGCGTATGTGTGGCTGTCTGACTGAGCTCATGTTATGTTTTACAAATGATTTAGATTTTTATAGATTTCCTTGACTAATTGAAATTACAACATGAAACAAGTGGATTTGCCGAACTAAAATTTATTTGAGTGAGACCATCTTATTCTGTTAATATAACACTCCAAAGATAAGTCCCATGTGGAACTTGTGGGAGCTTCTTACGACCTCTTCAACTTGAAGAGAGGACTCCACTATAGGCCCAAACTTTGAAGACTGCCTTTATCAGTATATACTGACTATTGATTGACAGAGGCAAGTGTTTTGTGTGAACTACAACTGAATACATCACCGAATGTAACTCAGCGTAGTAACTCAATGAAATTCAAACTAGAAAAGTAATTGTATCAAAAATAATTTTAATATGTTCCCACTGATTCTTCATATCCTCTGCTTGATTGTTTTTTCCTTTCCCATCAAATTTAGAGTTCTTATCTGATATAGTTCGTACTTTCTTAATGGCTGACAGATATCGAAATCTATTATGATAAAGCAGAAGGCAAAGGTCTCTTAGCGGAACCTATTCTGCACCGTGTGAAATTATATGTACAATTGTAGCAAATAAAAAGCGTTGCTACTGAAGAGGCTTTTCAGTGGATGTATCCATCAACATGAGAAACTTTGTAAATAAGTTCTGGTTTTTCATTATCGTATATATATAAATATATATATATATATATATATATATACATTTCTTTTTATCTTCTCCCAAGAAGATCTAAGTAAATTAATTTGATACAAGCTCTTCCATTACTAATGATCTCCTTCATTACAGAGTTACACCGGACACCATAGAACATTGATCTTCAAAGGAGAAAGGCAAGAAGGAAGGTAAGAACAACGTTTGACACGTTCTGGGAGCTTCCCTTGATTTGAGATCAAAGAGCCCCTCTAATTCTTTTTTCAGCTTTTGTCTGAACAACAATCCGCTGTGACTTTTGATAGTGGGCAAAACATTTCCACTCTTTTAGCAGCTAGCAATCCCTTGCTTTGCAAATGAAATTTTTTCCTTTCCTAATAGCATTCATTTCGGTTATTTCCAAAAGAAGATAAAACATTTTTTTGAAGAATATCTGTACTGTAATTACAACTAACTAAATATAGCGTTAGTTACTAACAATATATATTCTAGTTATTATATCACGATTTTTTATTTAGCATTAATAGCCATTGAATGGGCTGTGTGAGAAGGGGGATTTCTTTTGTTCTATGATTCTCCGCGTTTTTTTTTCATAACTCTCTTCATGAATAATATGAATTTACCTATTTCTAGTACTGAAAAAAAGGATACGCCAGAAAGAAATTTATGCTTGCCATAGAAAAATGGAAGGATAAAACTGAAGACGGAAAGGTGAAATGGAGTAGGTATGTAATGAAACTGGGATATTCATCAACTTACCTGCGAAACAATGTCATACCAGGAGTAGGTGAGTCTTTGAGCACAACTGCTCAACAACTGGAGGAAGAAGGGCCTGCTCAATATGATTACCTTTTTAAACCAAGAAGAGCACCATAAAATGCTTTATAACAATTTAATAACAAAAACATGGGAAGAAAGGCATATGTGATTATTGCCAAGGTTATTCTGATCTCGGAATGAAATGCCTTTCGTTTTTTGCTTTGACTGTAAAATTATAAAAAATATAAACATACCGATCTTACAAACAACTTTTCAATTCCTTTATATATATTTTTAAAAATATACGAGAAAGAAGTAATTCCGTAACATTCACCCAATAGAAAATATCCATGGTTTTGAAAAATATTTTGAAATATTCAGAATAGCTTCACACCTATTGGACATGATAACAAAGCAGAAAAGTGAATCGTCCATCACGCAGAGGTTGCGTAAACTAAGCAGATTTACCACGTGCTGGTATGACATACTATTGATGTATTCTCCCCATATATTTTCTGTATCTAAGTAAACATTCCATGAGTAGAAATGGGGGTTTACTGACGGTTGAAAACGAGAAAGTGCGAATAGACCACTTAAAACTTAAGCTACGAAAAAATGAATATATCATTAATTGTAGAACATAAATAGTTAAACAAGATTGGTTCAATAATATTTTTCGATTAGACTCATAATAAGGGAGATATGTTTTTTTTTTAATTCTCCAGCACACTAATTCCCCTCCCCAATTTTCCTCAGAAATCTGCTAAAAATAAAAAAAAAACATTTCAAAATGTCACAATTTTTAACAGCCGCCATCTTTCCGGCTTTCAGCAACGTCATCCCACGCGTCAGCCATGACAGTTTTATAGTGCTAGTGTTAGTATTTAAGGCAATAACTATTATGCTATACGTAGTTAGTTATTTTTAGCTCAAGATAATGTTAAAATAAGCTAATAACAATGTAAGGAAGATAAAAATACCACTTTACAACAGTTTTGTAATGCGATAATGC
Source organism: Riptortus pedestris (assembly GCA_019009955.1). Classification (NCBI taxonomy): domain Eukaryota; kingdom Metazoa; phylum Arthropoda; class Insecta; order Hemiptera; family Alydidae; genus Riptortus; species Riptortus pedestris. The sequence goes on from CM032229.1 coordinate 55,329,705, forward strand.
TGAAATACCACAAATTGATCTTTTGATTTACGTGAAACTGTAAAACGTTGAGCTTGAAAACAATCAAATAAAAACTGCAGCTAGAGCATTTACCTTACTCACACACTTAACTCTAACACATACACACACACACACACACACACACACACAGATATAACTCACACAAACGAGCATATGAACAGACCTCCTTGTCGTTAGTGATAACCTTAAAAGAATATGAAGTTAAGCCGGAGTAGGGTAACAGAAGGACCTCCATCAAGTATTTTATATTGCTGTAAAGATCACTTTTATACGGTGTTTTTAAGAGCTTAAAAATCTCACCATGATATGTTGGATGTAAGTTTCAAAAATATTTTATGAATGTTTATTCTCTTTGAGCAACAATAAATTTTCTTCTACTACACAATCTAATACGTAATAATTTATGCATAAAATGTATTATACCTCGTTAAACTCACCAGAGTTCTACTCAAATTTCGATCCAAGATATGCTTAACGAAATTATCTATTTAGATATATTTAGCTTCATCAAACCGAGTTCATAACGTGTTCTAATGATTGCGGATATCGCCCTCAGATTTTAGTTACAAATAAATCAAATAAAAAATAAAATAAAATTAATTCTTTGAACCCAGATACTTCTAGCATTCCACTAAGGCAGTGAAACCCAAATCAGCCCCCAGACCGATGAAGCTCAAATAGAGTTAAAGTACTCTGAAATAAAGGAATTTCTGATGTAATTACTGGTAAAATCTAAATACTAATTTCAAAATGTGTTCCACCACGACTGGCCTGTCACAAGCATCCACCAGACATGCTAGAAGAGGTAGCAGAAAACAGGTATGTTTTTTGGTTTTACTTTTAATCAGTTGTCAAGATCTTAAATCATTGCCGTTATACCAACTGATGGTGTTTAAATATAGTCTTGAAATAGTAGTTTCAACTAGTTATTTTTTTTTGTTTTTTTTCAATATGTTTTAAGCAAAGAAATTTGGGTTAATAGAATTTCTGTGAGAGCCAATATTCCACTTATATTCTTTCTCAAAACTATTAATTCTTCTTTACCTATTTTTTATTACTGAATTCCTTATGATGTTTAATTCCAATGGAAAGTGGCATTTCTGGCTAAGAAAAGAGGGAATAAAATGGTAAAAATTGGAAAACTCATAAAAGCTTATAAACATCGTGAGAAGCAGTTAAATGTGAATAAATAAAAACGGTTTAAAATAAAAAAACCAATCATCTGGTTTGATGCCTATTTACTTCACATACGCAGTATTATCGGAAAATGAAATTGGCTGACAAAGGATTCAATTATTTTCTTAAGAAAATAGGAAGAAATAAGAAGTTGGTTGATTTCCGTTATTGATGTCTCTGTGCCTGCCATAAATATTTAGCAAGACTGTACTTCTGTTTTCAGCTATTGCAACTAATAATGACAAATCTATTCATGGAATGATAAGTTTCCAAAGGAACCAAGTAACATACAAAACAAAAAATGTATGAGCTGTTAATTTACATGGTTTATTACAGTTGAATAAAGCGTCAAGGGCATCAGTTAATTAATAATATAATTTATCAAATCTATTCCTGTAAATGATTTATATTAGAGCAATAAGAGAAGGATAAGGTTCAACGAACCCAAAGACGAGCCTTCCGTGACAAAGGCTAAAGGTAGTGCGTACAAGGAAACGCATCCTGATCCTCAACACATAAATATGTATACAGATTATTGTGTCATTAACCTTTTGAGGAACAAATATTTTTCTCATTAAATACTGCTCAGTACTATTCTATTTAAATGTTATTGGTGGCTATAAAAACTTATTTGAACGAACAAATACCTTTTCCATTCAGACAGATTATTTCTCCCAATTGTTCTCTCCACATATTTTCATAAACTGACTCGTCTGGCAACCTAAAGATTGTAGTCCGAGTACGTTGATGGGCTTCAAAATAATTTATTAAATTTGAGAAAAGCCTTCCATGAGAATTGGTAGTGTCTGGCCTCGGAGAATGTAAAATCAAAAATAGTATATAATAATAGAAAAACGTTATACAGACTGATCTTGTTTGATTTGCTGCCATTGTATTTCTATACTAAAATATTAATGGAGTTTTTATTTCATTTTCATTCATCTGTAAGCACTCATTCACATTTAAGATCTTTTCCCATTGATCTATTTCAGAGCTAAATATCTCAGGTGTAGCATAAAATTCAAGTTTCGTTTATAGAGTACTATTACTGAAGGAGGAATAAACATTGGTATGTGATATCACGTTACCTGTATTTTATACATGTGCTTTTTGAATGTAACTTTATTTTATACAGTTACAAATAAAAACAGAAAAAAAATAAGGAGACAAAATTTACATCAAGGAAATACACCTAAGTATCTCTTTTCATATGCTTAATTAGTAAAAGTCCGTCACGCAGGGGCTGCGTAAACTAAGCAGATTTCCCACGTGAAGTTTTACAATAGAGAAATCTGCATACTGGTAACACAATACCAACGTGATTAGATAATGAGAAATCTTTCAGTTAATTAAAATAAATACCCAACTGAAACGGCTTCTGAATTTTAAGAATAATTTATATTTTAATAACTCAAATTTTAGTAGTCCAAGAACTAAAGAAGGGGGGGGCGGATGAACAGAAGGAATTTGCATAAATCTCACAAAGTAAGGAAGGTAAGGTTAAAAACGGCAGGTTAGAAGAAGCTTCCGCCTGAGCCGAGAAATGACGAAGATGGCCGACATAATCCGAACTATACCCCACCACAGACTTCATAAAAATGCAAATATCTCGATTAATATTCAAGATAGAGAATAAATGTATATAACAATATTTATAGTAAATTTAATTTGAAATAAGATTGGTTCTGTACAATTTTTCGATCCGATGCATAATAACGGAGATATTTTGAATTTTCAAAAATCCCCCCCTTTAAACCCCCCCCTTCCTCTGGTTCGATTTCAGCCATTAACGAACTTGATCTGTCTTTTTACATAAAACGGTTAAATATCGAGTTTCATAACGATCAAACAAAAATTGCTACCACTAGAGCGGTAACAGACATATATATATAATTTTGAACGGACCTCATTTCCGTCATCTCCTGGTTAGGATCGATGGACATTTGAAGAAAATTTTCGAAAATCGCGTCATGAGTACGACCTCAATAGCTGATTTCCCTTAAGGGAAATCTGCTAAAAAACACCATAGAGCAATCTTTCAACTTTACAAGCGAAAAATTACACAGTGAGTACGCATATGTGGGTGTGTGTGTGTTGGTTTGGAAACTGGAAAAAAAATATTTAAAATATTTTCAAATCTTAGTAATTAAGTCTGACAAAAAAAAAATGTAATTCATTATAAAATATCGTATTTGATTTTTGAAATTTTCTTAAACTTCTAATAAACATTAAGAAACATAAACTTAAATATGAACTCTTCCAGAAGAAGTTTAACTCAGAGGCCTGCAAAATAAAGATAAATGCTAAGTGACCTTGTGCTTCTGACTTTATGCAGTTGCAACTATCCTAATAGCTTAGAGAGCATCATTTGAAGCCTTCAACAAATTGCTACATTATAGATTCAATAGGGCAACTTAGTTTCAGTTCGTTGAAAAGTAATTGAAAACTGGGGACTTTGAGATGGATTTTATCAAAGGGAAAAATTAATTTAATTGACTTGTCGAGAACACAATTTAGTAATTTCCCAGAAATCGTTTTGTCCTCCTTATAAAATGAGTTATTTTCACTTCAACAGCTAGTTAAAAACTATTTGGGGCTGAGTTTAGTCATGTGGGTTGATCCGTTGGCCTTATTAGTCTCAATTGGTTAACCGATAGTGGCCGGTTCGAATCCCACCTGGGTAATAGAAATTCATTTAGTGCCCAACTCATTAAATGAAATCCTTAGTCTCACCATATTAACCTTTAGATAACTGTCCGTCCCAATTAGCCATAGTGGCACGAAGTGGGTATAATACATCCCCCCCCCCTAATATTTCTGAAAACATATGTCGTTGTTATAACACTAACATTAAGCCTACGTCTAATCAGGACGAGTCATCTACAGACTACCGCCTGTTTCTAGCTAAAGTTGACGAAGGACTTAATTTAGATAATTTGTCACTAAATTAATTCCTATTGCACATGTCGGAATTTAATCAGTCTCTAAGTTTACAAAGTTTATTTAGAAAAAAAAACCTTATGTATGGAAGTGTTTAAGCGGTTTGCAGTGCATTCATTAAATATTACAGTAGTGTATTTAGAGTTTTTTTAGCAATGAATTTCTGAAATGGAGCTTTATTAACGTAACCCAAAAAAAAAAAAAAGGAAACATGAAACAAAATTCCACCTCCCAGTAAATGAGTGTGCTCCGAGACTTTTTTAATGTTATCATTATCTTAGTTTTTTTATAGAAATTCGCAAATAGCAATGCGTCACTTTTAGAATAATGTGAATGAAACACGATATTTTAGTTTATTAGTAGAGTAGTGTAATATATGAAGTTTGCTGGCGGCACCCGTTATGTCCGGCATTGGTTTGTGAAATAGATTGAGTTACATATTCTCGTACTAATGGAATAATGTTCCGTTCTATTAAATATTTAACCCCTTAACTGTTTACAAATATCAATGCGTTATCTATACTTTTTCAACTGCTCCAACAGTATTAGGTTATCGCCCGACTCTTGAGATTAAATCCTCTATTTCTTTGAATGATCCTCTCTATCTGAACGACTAGCAATTTGGAGGCAGGTTGATCAATGAAATGCATTAAGTATAAGAAGTTAAATATCCTTGCCCAAAAAAAAATTATTGTTCTTTTTCATATTGGTCTAAAATACAATAATTCCATTTGTAAGTATGTTATGTATTTTTCCAATTAATTTTCTTGATTTATTTCAGGAAAATTATTAATTAAATTGTATTTCTTTTAGTAAAAATTGACTTGTGAATTAAAAAAACTTTCTGAAACGGTTTTAACTGTGTAATTATAAATAATGTTGATACATAGATAGCAATATAAGACATTTTTATTTTAAAAATGCGTCTCTTCGCTTATATCCATACGGAAAAAATGCACATACAAAACAAATGATTTCGATTTTTTATCCTAGATTATGTATACTGTAGAGGTAATGGATGGATGAAGATAATTAACCATTATTTAATAATTCATTTTGATGGTTACAGTTTTGGATATTGCCCATTTTCAAAGTAAGAATTCTCCACTGGAAGAGGATGGCGAGAGCATCTATGTAGCTTGTTTCTTCTGAAGAATACCGAGTTTATTTATTTATGGACATCACATCAAAGGTGATTTGCCAGAAGAATACCAAAGTTGTCCGAAATTGTAAGCATCAAAGTAAACACTTTCATTTATATTACTACATTTATTCTTCGATACCCAGCAACATCCATTTTTCAAAAGCCAGCAAGTATCGAAAATCTTGACTACCATCTTAAATAATAATAATAAAATCCTTATTTAAGTTGGAAAAAAATGTCAATAAGAAACTAACTTGTTCCAAAGTTGAGAAAATATTAAGGCAATTCGCGAAAGGATATGCTTTAGTGGCGCATAGTGGACATATATATATTGTATCGAAATTCTAATGCTGTGAAACCCATGATCTTCTTAGAAGTAAATTCAAGAGTAAAATAGAACTTGAAGTGAGTTAAAGCGTTGACCTTAATCTCACATGGTAATCCTTGAGTGGCGAGTTCGATTCTCGCCTGGGTAGAGGAATTTATTTAGTGACGGAATTCATTAAATAAAATCCTTAGTCCCACCCTGGCTAGAAAAGAGTGGTAACCTGTAGATAACCCGTCCCAATTAGCCTTAGCTGCAAAAAGTAGTCGTTAATAAATAATTTAATAATAAAAAAATATATATAACTTACCGAAAATTTTCCAAACGTTGCATCGAGAATTCAAACTGCAACTTAATACGTTAAGTATATATTACATACTTAACATAAACAACAAATCCTGACGTATAATGTCATCAAATATGAGTAGCAGCAAATTATGCGCCCGCTTCTCCTGCATTAATTATAAGGGCATCGGTTCTAGGTCGAGGCACTGACGAAGACTGGGGGAATCTTGGCGAGTAATAGATGACGTAAGACGAACGGGAGACAAAACAAAGATGTCAATGAAGGTAGACCAAGGACGTGAGTTATCTAAGCGCACGTGGAGAAACTGATTCGAGGAACGCTCATCTGCTAGTCAATCGGAGAAGGTGCCAATGGCAGAGGTCTCCTATGTCACTTTCATTCAGATAAACCGTCTCGGGATGTTATCCCTTAATCAGCAATTATCTACTTATCCATATCCTAACTTATCTCCTATTAACACATTTCGGCAAACTAATTTTTCCCTTTTTGTTGGCAACCCAATCGTTCCTTTGATGCTTGAGATATAAAAGTAAAATTTTAGAAGGTCCTGGCGACAACCGGTCTGACTAAAGATCAGATCAGATTTTAGATGTATTTATATACGAACATCATATCAAAGGTGATTTGTCCTTCCAAAAGTCAAAAATTGTGCAAAGTGAAATAACAAAAGTCCTTCATCTGAAATCTGCGTAAACTACGCAGATTTCCCACGTAAAGTTATACAATAGAGAAATCTCCATACGAGTGCCAAACAGTGACGAAACGGCCGGAATAGAAGCGACCATAGCTCGTCTGTTACACTTAATAAAAATGCAAACATCTGGGTTAATATTCAAAATAGAGAATAAATTTATATAACAATATTTATAGTAAATTTATTATGCAATAAGATTGGTTGTATATAAATTTTCTATTCGACGTATAGTAACGGAGATATTTCGAATTTTCATATATATATATATATATATATATATATATATATATATATATATATATATATACAGTTTTGAACGAGCCACATTTTCGTCATCTCCTAGGTAGGATCGATGGACATTTGAAGAAACATTTCGAAAATCGCGTCATGAGCGACCTCAATAGTTGATTTCCCTTATGGGAAATCTGCTAAAAGTAAAATAAATAAGGGATAACAATAAGTAATAATAACAAATAACAAAAACAATGACAAGTAACAAAAGTAAAATAAATAAACACTTTATAAGTATGAGAATATGTTGTTAATCTATGGGCTGTCATCGGTCAAAAGTTCTTGTAAGTCATAGGGGAAGTCGTGATGTTGTAGTTTTCGGCATTCTGCCAGTATTTTGCGTCAGGAGAATGTTACAAGTTGAGGATGTGAGTCTGCCAGTCCTTGTCATTAAGTGTACTCATACTTAATGAGTGTTAACTTGGTGTGGCCGATTCTAATTCTCGAGAGAACTACTTAATCTCCTAGAGTTGAATCAGAGCATTAGCAGAAAGAAAACCGAAATAGGCGCTGGTAAATCTGACTCAAGCACACGTTTTTGAAGAAATATTTAGAACAAAATTGTGTTGCTGTGCAAAGATAGTTTCAGCCAACTTTCCTTCACCCATAATTTCTTTACTGTTGGCCTGGGAGGGGGGGGGACATTAATGCATTTCGAACAATTATAATGAGTGACGTGTTTTTTTTCTTGTTTTTTTTTTAATCAACCTCTTCTTTATGGAGGCATTGACTTAACTAAATATTGGCTTTGTGGTTAATGAAGCACATGTTTTGTGTAAAGCTCAAAAATGTATTTTATTTTTTTGTCTTGAGAAATGAAAACATCTCCGTCACTGAATATTCCTCACTTATTTATTAGCTTAAACACACACTTTTTCTATATCTAAAACGTGGCTAGTTTGGTTCCCACTTGGGTAATAGGAATTGTTATAGTAACAAACTCATTAATTGAAATCCTTAGTCTCGCCCTGGCTAGAATGGGTGGTAACCGGTAACGATTAGCCATAGTTGCAAAAAAATGGACGTTAATAAATAATAAGAAAATACATATTTGTAAACTACTATTTTTGAAACTATCATGGTCCCATCAAACATGAAACTTATTGTAATATTTAATCCTGAGACATCATGTTTAAAAAAGCTCAATATTTTATCACCACGATTTATGATGTTATTAAGAAAAACATTTACCGAGGACTTTCTTACTTATTAATTACCTTAATGTAGTTGCGATCAACGGAACTCAAGCGAACTCTATATAGCAACCACTCAAGGCCACTCCTGATCAAATTACTTACATAGAGACAGGAAAACTTGTTTCCCTTTCAAGAGTAGAACTCGTTTGACACTATAACATCCACAACTTCTCAATAGACAAACAAAGTACAATGGATTGCAATTTCACTACATAGACGCCTCCAGAATTTCTATACAAAAGCCTGAAATGGACACCACATGACTTCGTTGTACTTTTATTAAATTAAATAAACAAAACATTTTGTTACACTTCATTTAAAATTGTTTCACTTGTAAGCCACATACGATATCTCGAATACGAAACCAACTTCGCCGAGGATGAAGAAGTGCAGCGGAAACTGTGGCAACTATGATCTGGAGTTCTTTCACTTCTCTTAGAATAATTGGTTAACCCCAACTGAATGATGTATGGCAATTGTATTTTCTGATATTTACCTTAACAGCACTACTTTAGTCATCGTTTCAAAAATTCACCTACTTTCCAGAGTCTCGTGCGAACGCAGTACATCATGTCAACAGCTTCACTTTTCGGTCAAAAAGATTTGATAACGTGAAGGCAAGTTCGAGGAGAAAAATAAATACAGGAAAAGAAAAAAAATTCGACACTATGAGCGGCTTGTCAAATGTCAATATACAGGGGGAAAATGAGGCCAAAGAAATCCTTCAGTTTGCTTCCAAAGAGAAACACCTGGTTAGGAGGCCCGTGATGGAGGAGTGGGAAATTATTTGATCAAGACTCCAGCAACTAAGGATCCACAGATTTGGAAGTATATACACTCAGTAATGTCACTCCATGGTAGATACAAATAGATAAAATGGCTACGTGATTTGTGGTTTCATACAATTTTATTTGTTTAGCATATAAAATAACTTATTTAATCACTTAAAAATGTCTCTGTTATCGACGTTCCAAATTATAATTACTCAATTTACATTATTCTGAAACATATTATTATTTTTTATATTAATGTCCACTTTTTGCTAGTATTGGGACGAGTTATCTACATGTTACAACCCATTTCAAGCCAGAGTGTACTAAGGATATTATTTAATGAGTTCGTCAGTAAATAAATTTCTATTACCCAGGCAGGAATCAAACTCGCCATTGGAAACTATAGACTATAAACATCTATAAATGCTATACTCATGACATTCCAACATACTGAAACATTATTTGCACTACAGTTTCCATTTTCCAACTGAGGAAATAAAGAAAAAAGACGCTAGTTATACAGTGTAATTTTTTACGCTGATAATTACCATTATCCTAATATTCTTAAACGTACTGAAATTCCCCTTGAAATATTGGCATGCTCAGGTGACTAAAGAGATGCTATTCAAAAAATAATTCATAGAGGCGTTTTAATTGGTCAAATTGTATACGATCATAGGTGACAAACGAAGAAATGGGTGATTCTGGAACAGTTCATTGGGGGAAACCGAATAGGCAAGAGAAGTACAAGAAGGACGCACTGATCGACTAACGGGAAACCATAGATCGCTTCTAACCCTGAGTCGAGATGGTGCTCTCCACATTCATAAATACGAGAAAACTACGTCTGTTTCCTAAAATGATACTAAATCCTCAATAAAATTGATGTTTAGTTGTTAGAAGCCAGCATAAAAGATAAGTGCACCGGAAGCCTGGCCACTAAATCCAACACGCTTATTTCAAAACGTCCAATATAAAATATACTAAAATATGCAGTAGCAAAAATCATATAGTGATCATTAGCAAAGATAAATAAAGACATTATCCCCAAAAGGAGCAGAGAAAGTGAAAAAGGAAACTGAAAGTTCTAAACTTGGTCACATATATATAAATTAATGGGAAATATAAATTTGAAATTCCCGTACTGGAATATCAATGAACTGCGCTTTCCAATGATGTCGAATAATTCATGGACAAAACATTCCTAAGCTCCACCGACCCACGTTCCAAATTCGAATTTAGCTAGAGGCACTATGACCCATTGTCACCCCACCACAACGCGAAAAAAGATACTATTGTAACAATTCCTTCTTCCAATTTTAAAACAGCCAGGGCATACAAAACACCAGACCCGGACAATTTGGCAAAGAAGTCGACATCCATATTAATTACAATTTTGACCATATTAATTACAATCAGCTCAGTCGGTTACGCTACAGAACTGCAGCTACAGCTAAGCCTGTAAAAACTTTTAAGAACTATCTGACATCAGATTAATATCTTTGGTCAGTCACAAGAGAAATGCATCTCTTCTCACCCCAATTATGCCATGGAGGATGGTACATGGGCCTCACCAAATGATGAAAAACCCAAAACATTTGGAAAACACCTCAACGAGATCCCCAACCTGATCCAGGAAATAACCCAGATACCTCTCCAATTGACCAATTCCTGGATTCTCCTGTTCCAGTTCCTTTACCTCCAAAAACCATTTATCTTCCCGAAGTTAACATTTTATTCGCAGAATACCCCGACGCAAATGTCCCAGACACGAATTAATTGCGCCTGTAATTGCTAAAGAAAGTCACTCTCTTCCTAACCTACCTTTAGACTTCCATTCTCAAATCACATACTCCTTTGGAAATACTCCATTATGATTATGATTCATAAAACTGGTAAACATCCAGAAAATCCGTCCTAAAATTTACAGTCAGATTTCACCAAATCATTCTCTTGAAACGCCTACAACCCATTATAGACTCCCCAAAACAAAATTTGTGATCAATAGTTTGGCAAGCGCTCTCCCCATACCAAAGTGCAACAGGACCTTCAAGTAGTTGATAACATCCTCCCTTGAGTCCAGGAGAAACAGGAGTCAGATTGACGAATTCAAAAGGGTGATTTATTGAAACAGGTCCCTGATGCAGGTGATGTTGATTTCAAAAGCCCGTTATGTCGCACTAAGCAGATTTCCTACGTACGTGACACGGCTATTCACCTTTTTTTCCTCTAATAAGAAAAAGGCCATGAAAGTTCGATCCAAATGAGATTTTAGTGTCGAAGACTCAATCACGTTAGCAGGAAACACAAAATGTACAAATATTCAAATTAGAGACCAAATGTATGGAACAATAATTGTAGAAAATTACATTGCGTTATATTATGTTTTCAATATGATTGGTTATATAACAATTTTCGACTCGACTCATAACAACGTAGATATATCGAATGTTTGCCCTCTCTCCTCCTCTCCTCTTCTTCCTGATCCAATTGCAGACACTAACGAACGATTTTTCTTTTTACGTAAAACGCATAAATATCGAGTGTCTTGATAATGAATCAGACATTGCCGCCGCCAGAGCACTAAAAGTCAAATTAATGAGTAAAGTGACTTCATCTTCGCCGTCGCCTAGGATCCTGAACATTGGAAAAGGGGTTTCAACCCCGATAGCCAATTTTCTCTAAGGGAAATCTGCTAAAATGACTTCCAACAACTTTAGCGGGCGAGTGATGACGAAATGTACTCTGGGGGAGACAAAGAGGGCAGTGGACTGAGTGAGTGAGTCAAGGACTCTAGTCCACCTGGGCCGCTATGTTGTAATATCGACTCGGCAAGTGCGTAGTATCCACTTATAACGTCACATCCTACCATATCTCCGACCCACCAAATATCACCTATCACAATAAAGCTCAATTCCTCCCTTCATAAAGTTATGCTCTGGAGAAAAAATATATATATGTTAGCTTATAGTTGTTAATTTCTTCGTTTTCTCTTAATTTCATTTCTTCATGAAACGAAAATTAAATAAACAAGGAATTGCGCACTCAAATTACTCCATCTCTAGTTATATTAAAAATGGATTTTTTTTTAATAGTAAAAAATTAATTTAATATATAGGATGTATAACTAAAGCAGTTAAACCCATCATATGATTTAATTACAGACTAGCCGTGTTATAAGTCGTTGACGGGCACAAATAGAAATTGTTTCCTGAAACACTGGATAAATCATTCATATCCCATATTGACATTCATCAATAACTGAAATGCTCTATAACAGGAACGGTAAATGTGCTGTCAAGCATTTGTTATAATGTAAAGTTGATTATGAGGAATAATAACTATATCTCAATATATTTACCTTACATCTGTTGAGTTTAACTTTAATTGATTTGTTTGTTTTTTTTTGGTTTTTATTTTTTCCGTTTCATTTATTAGTTTTATTTGTAATTATCTTAATTATTTTAATATTTTATTTTATTATTATTATTTTTTTTTGTATTATATTTGATTCGATTGTTGATTAACTTGTGTATATTGTAAAATAAAAATGTATTTAAACAAAATCATACATGTAATATGCCATGTGGCAATGGAACATGTATTCAAATAAATAACTCCTCATAAGGTTACTTTTGTTATACCTGAGATATAAGCTGTTAGACGAATTTATGTTTAGAATTGCTGTTATCCGTAAATGAATATATATAATAATGGTTTCTCGTCGAACTAAAAAGATTGGATTAGCAGAAGCACTAAATAATTCACTTCATCAATGTCCAGTAGTGTTAGAGTTACTTATATTGGGTTACTAATATATTTTCATCATCATCACAATATAATTGTTCTTTAAATTTCTTATTTTTATTTATTTATTTATTTAGGTGTGTCGCAGTTTAAACGATTCACACATTTTCGAAATATAACTTTGAATTCTTATTTTTAGAAATGGACAAAAAATAAAGGTCTCTTAGTCACCCAATTTAAAAGTGTTTTTAAGGCATTTTATGCACTACTACTAAAAAAATGTTCGGTTAACAACTGTCCAGTAAAACCTAAAAGTGTCCTTAAGGCTGTTACATATAATTATTGTTTTACATTTGTTAACATATGATTATTGTTTTTCTTTTGTTAACATATGGTTTTTGAGGTTATATTATTATTAAGTTACACTACGAATTGTTTTCTGTTGTTTACATTTTGAATTAAAAGGAACATTCATGTTATTAATATGTGCACTTATTTATGATATCAATAATGGCGACGAGTAAAATGGTATGACAAAAGGATTTTGACCAGTTTTGAAGAAAAGGAAGTTACTAGGAATTGCGATTGAACAAACTAAAAGATGAGCTACCTGAATGTGGAAATTCTCAGGATACATGTTATTGTGTTCTTAGGAACATTCATGTGATTAATATGTGCACTTATTTTTGAAATCAATAAAGGCATTTAATGTTCTACTACTAACAAAATGTTCGGTTAACAACTGTCCAGTAAAATTGCCTACCTAGATTCCGTGACTATTAACTCCCACCCATCTCATTAAACCATGAATAGTTTAAGTAACTATCTTGGAGCAGATTTTGTAGATTAATATATGGTACTTCTTTGTTTTTTTTTAATTCAAATTGCTGGGAAGTAATTAAGAATTTAATATGCTCCGGGCAATCTGCTCCACCGGCGAAGTTTTCCTCCTTCTTTCTCGTTTTCAGGCGATCAACACTACAAAAGTTGTTGTCGTCTTTTCTCGCATATAGACTGAGAGGTCTACGAAATGACACGGAAACATGTTTAAAAATGCACACCAATTACCCTTAATAGTTAAAAAGGAATCCGGAAGCAGATGTAGAATATTTTAAAAACATTTGAAAAAGCCGAAGGCCGGTAGGAAATGTGTCTAGACAAGTTAAATGATTTTATTTTTAAAAACTAGTGTAGCTGGCATGAGACATCAGTTGGCAGAAAGCTAAAAAGGAAACGACAACCGTTTTTCGTGTGACAATTTGTTTGCGTCGGCAGGAAAAACGACAAGAAAATAAATATGAATACGATAAACAGTAGATCAAGAATTACTTGGATTTCCTTTTTTACTTTCTTTTGTTTAATTTTAAGGAACAGTTCCTTTACTGATCTGAAGCTATACAATAATTTATAAATACATATAAGGATTTAAAGTTAACTAAATTCGAAATGCCTTATCAAATTAAGCATTAGTAAATCTTAAAGAATCTAACTGTACGCCGCAAAATTGAAATTCTGGATAGATGAAAGACCAGTCTTCCTTCCTTTGAGGGTATTAAATATTTTAATACTGACAGAAATGAAGACAATATTGCTTAAAGATGAAAAATCATTTAGTGCAAAATATCTTACTTTCTAAAATCATAAGTATATGCCAAAGGTCAATAGAAAGTTTATTCTCCAGAAAAAGAGCTACTAATAATACAAACAAGCTAACTTATCCATATGTTTTTTTTTCCTAGTCATTTGATATACATAGCATCTGATTCACTTGTTGGTATTCGAATGGGAAACAGGGACTCCTGATTTATTAAAGGAAGCTTCCTTCCTGTGCTATCCACTTCTTCGAATAGGTTTTTCCTCTTCTGGCTTCCTACCAAATTGTAATCGCTGGAGAGGCACTTCTGAGGTCTCACATCTGGTATGTTATATTCCTAAAATTTCGATTCAATAGGACTCGAATTTACTCCGTAATCTGAACATAACTTACTGGTGGAACTCAACCCCCACTTATCCCTCTTTAGAATTAGAAACGATTTTCCCTTGTTAAAGCGAAGATTTATTTATCTACCAGTTTCTTGAGCATTCTTCACCTGGCCAGGATACAAGCAAGGCCGAGTTTTAGAAGAGATGATCTTTCTCGTCAAACTCGAATGTGGCACAAGGGTTGTCTAAGAAGTTTTTCAAAGAAATGTGGACTTTCTCACGAAGTCACAACGCAGGAGAAACAACTACAACCTTACAATTTTTCTTCGCACAACGAAAAGAAAGTCAAACTGAGGATCGCGATCCCGAAATCTATTATTAACACCCCAATGACAATGACGGAAATACTGCATGATCCATCGGCTAACTCGAAAGCATTGTTTCATGGTGAGGCGAAAGTTTTACTTTCGAGTTTTCAAAACTCATGTCTTGACAAGCAATACTACAAGAGATGTCTACATCAATAAATTCCAACTCCCAGTTGATATTTACAGTAATAAGAGGGCATAGGGAGGAATAGGGTTGTGACATGCATGGGAGGGATGAGGAGTTCACATGGGGTGAGCGTTCTGTTCTCAGTAAACCATGCATCAGGCTGACGTTTACATCTTGAGAGCTGGGATTACAAAAAATGAATTTTATTTCGAGTAACCCAATCAAGTGGAAACCCCTTCAACTAGAAATGTTTGCATCAGTCTTGTAGAGCCAATCCATAAAATCAGTATTGAAGCCCGGTTATATTAGTGAGGAAAATCATGAGATCTACTTGACGCCTGCGTAGAAGTTTGGAAAGCCTTCAAAAGATTATTGTATTGATTTTCGGCCAATGAGACGGATTTACAGTTAAATTGATTCATTTCAGTTAAATTGATTGATTGATTGTATTCTTTTTTAAAGACAAAAGTACATGCTTTAAAGTTTATTTCAAATGTTCATATTATTTATTTAATCATTTTACAGTGGTTTTCTGGATTAGGCTAAACTTTTCTAGCGTAGTTGGGATTAAGAAATTTTAGGTTTTGTTATTTTTTTTTTATTTCACTAAATAAATCCCTAATATGCAGGAATCTAACCTATGAATCTATGTCTGCTGAGTCTATTAAACCAGTTTTCTAGATTCTGGCTCTAATTAAACTTTTTCCGATTCATTATTGGCTATCACTTCATACATTAATTGTAATTTTCTTTGTTTCAGTTTACATCTGATGATGGAGACCAGATTTGTCGAAAACACTTAACGAGAACATAGTGAAGAGGTCAGGCTTATATTTAACCATTTATTATACGATTTCTTTGATCATCCTAACCACAAAGATTAATCATTTCATATAACCTAAGTAAAACGAATTAATAAGTTAATATAAACTCATAAAATTATAAACTAACACATTTGTCAAGAAAACTTTCAATGATTAATGTCATAGTTTCGTTTTTCCTTCGTTGTTGTCCCCAGTAACCCTTACCATTAAAAATTTTCTCAACATATTTTATTGTACCCTTCGTTGTGATTCCCAACTAGCTCCAAACAAATCGCTAAAATTACCTATTGCAAATCAATACATTTGTTAAGAGAACATACAACCATTAATTTCAAAATTCCGTTTTTGTTTATAGATTAGTTAATATCATTCTATGACTGTGTGGGAAATGATAAGTAGTAGACTAAAAAACAATAAATTTTTTAAAAAGGGGCTTTGTACTTTAGGACCAACTAAGTACACAGTAAGATAAGGTGACGGTACTGTTTTCCGGGTACACTTGCGTCACAGCTGGTGAAAACATATAGATAAAGTTTTATGAGATAACGGTGCTTTAGTATTATGAAGGAAAAAAAAATTAACCACATTCTGGAATGCTAAGTGCACTGCTTGTTCTTTTAACAGATTTAATGGGATTAAATGTGACATTTAAAATACCAAGTTGATTCTTACCTACTATTTATCTACGAATAAACCGCAATAGTTTATTCAAACTACTTTTATTAATTCCTTTAGTTTATCATTTGTTACAGGCGAATTGAACTTGGAATGATTAGCACTTCTTCCAGTAACTTATTTTGTTATTTTTACTATGAACAAAGATTAAAGAGTGTTTTGAATTAAGAGACGAATCAAAAATATAACTTTAAAACAAGTTTAAAAATATGAGAGCTTCAAAACATTCCCCTTAATATCCATACACTAGAATTATTAATAAATAAATATCAGTCTAATAAACAATAAATTAATAATTTATATCAAATACGATTTCCTATCTAATATCTAGTAAACATCATTGAAGGTATCTCTTTTCAATTCAGACATACTAATAACAAAGTTACTAAAGGTGTTTGGAAAATATAGTTGATAAAGGCTAACACGGTACTGCTTTTTATCTGTTTACCTCAAATTATCTTATATATATATATATATATATATATATATATATATATATATATATATATATATATATATATATATATATATAAAATAAAAGAAAATAATAAAAGTTATAAAAGGAATATAAATACTTGCAATTAATAATGTTATTAAAAATTTTAAATACAGAACGCATATTAGGTTTAAGATAAGTAGTAAAAAAATAACTAATAAATAATGTAAATAACAATTTAAAAAAATGTGCAAATCAAAACAAAATAAGGAATTCATATATATATATATCTATATATATATATAGATATATCTGTGTGTGTGTGTGTATGTGTGTGTGTGTGTGTGTGTGTGTGTATGTATATATATAACACAATTATCCATAGTAATTGTTTCCCATGTTTTTATAAACGTTCTCAGAGTACGTTTGAAGTGTAACAAAAGTTACTCTAAATAACAAGATAAACAATTTTTATCCTGTGCATATATGCCAAAAACCAATAGGAAACGAAATATTACTATTTTTAATGTTAGGCATCCCTTACAACTCCCACTCCTGGCTCCATCTGCCAGGCTGATTTGTGAATCTAAACCATCCAGGGCGTCACCCAAAAGTATACAATTCATTCAAAATCGGTCCGGCCGTTTTAGGAAGAGTTCAGTGACATGCACACGTACAGTAGAATTATATAAATAAAGAAATATACACATATGTGTGCATATATATATATATATATATACAAACATACACATGTGTGTGTGTGTGTGTGTGCCATATAAAGCATACAGTTCCAAAGAAGAAAGTTTTCTATGATGAAAAAAGGCCAATAAAATTGAAAAACAATAGTTCCAAGAATACCCGCGAAAGAAACTTCCATAGATCAGTAACTTATGGAGTTGTTATTTTTTTAAAGCTACATTTACATTTTTATACGCATTCACACGAGCGCTCAAACACACACACATATACACGCCGACACACGCGTACGCTCACAAAAGCTTGTAATCGTATTTGTCATATAAACTAGGTTAGATGCAGTAAGAAAACAATGAAGCCATCTATAGATGTCTAATAGTGTAATGGGAAGAATCTAGAGCGAGTAACTAGCACAATGATGTTTATATCTCTGCCTCTTAGTTAGATTCTCACTCGCCAATCGAACTCTTCCTCTTCATTTGCTGAAAATTATCATCAGAAAATGTATATATATATATATATATATATATATAGTTTATTTTTGGTTAAAAATAGTTTATTTTTTCGATCTAAATAAATCGTTCACATACAGTAAATGCACCATATATTTGTAAACGAAGGCAATGTACTGATATAAGTCGTTAATGGTGACCGATCGCTCTCATTATTGACCTTTCTAAATTTAATTCAGTAAGATTTGTTGAACGAAGTTATATTCTACATCAGTTCAATGGGAGGAAGAAAGCCCAGTCAATACACTATGATGAGCAAATTCTAATAAAATCTTTCGCAAGAATACTTTGTACATATTAATTAGTGTTTTCTCGTACCTCCTTCATACCTTCTTCCGTCGGAATTTGATGAGGATTGCCATGTTAAAGCCGTAGCATACATAAATATCAAATTCCTTCCTCAAACAATTTTCTACTATTGAATTAGGTTTGGCAATTGTTAAGAATGAGGGCTTTTTTACTGATATTTATTTCGCCTATGGCCCCAAAACTCTCTAGAAAATAATGGTAACTCATAAAGTGAGCTTTACTAAATGCGTTTTGCAACTTCTGACTTTTTAGTAGATTCCCCTTAAGGGAAATCAGCTACTGAGGTTGTACTCATTTTCAAAAAATGTACTCAAATGTCCATTGATTTTACCTAAGATATAACGGTCCGTTCAAAATTATATATATATACATACATATATATATATATATATATATATATATATATATATATATATATATATATATAAACATATACATCGGTTTGTATTATAGGCCTTTGAGATCTTTAGCAGCCCCAGGGCGAGACACAAAGTATTTTTGATCAGAGTTTTACCTAATGAGTTATCAACTCCGATGCCATTAAATGTATATACAACTTGTCTGCTGCCGCAATTTTTATCTTATCATTACCAAACTCGATATATAAGCGTTTTATGTTAAACCGAAAGATCAAGTTCGTTAACGGGTGAAATCAAACATGGAGGGAGGAGGGACTTAGAGGGGGGGAAATCGAAATATTTCCGTTATTATACGTAGGCAGAGATCAATGAAAAATTATATAGAAGAAATGAATAAAAATTTAGCTGTCTGTAAATACAGTTATGTAAGTATTTTCTCTAGCATGAATATTAATCGAGATATTATTTAGTTTCCAGCCTTCAGAAAACCCCCTACTCCTACTCATGTCATATTAACAATATTAAGTTATATAAGTATTGGAAACTTAAATACCAATTATTGTTTTCATTGAACTTGTACTGTGTAAGTTACGTGTAAATACGTCGTGTGGCGTATCGTTTAAGAGTTTACGTTTTTAGCTCTAAAATGTTTGTTTGATCTATACCATATTCGATATTTAACTGTTTTATTCAACCACTAAGATCATATTAGTCATCTGAAACCTAGTCTGATGGGGGGGGGTTAGAGAGGGGTAATTCGTAAATTCATGATATCTTCTTTATTTTGAGTCGTTTCAACAAATTTTATAGGACCGATATTGTTAAACTAAAGATGTTCTACAATTATTGTTCAATACATTTTTTTCGTTTCACAAGTACATAGCGAGTTATATGTACTTTCTTGTTTTAAGCCTACAGTAAACCAACCTTTTACTAATCGGATTTTTACTTACTTTTTACTTTAGAAGATATATGATGAGATGAGATCAGCAGAGTGTCATACCAAAAGTAAGAGATTTGCTTAGCCCCTGTGAGACGGGCATTTTATTTATTTCCATTTTCCGAACTCTGAAGACTTTAGAAAGGTGAAAGGTAAAACACCAAAATCCGGTCTATTTCAGAGAAATCGGATTCTCGGCAAATAGAACACGCAACGTTGTTAAAAATAGGAAGGTTTTTATATTTAAATGCGCCCTATACTACACTGAATCAAAGGTCAAAATAAATATGTGTTTAAAATATCGGATCCGAATTGTTTCCTTATTAGGAATAAAATCATTTTTTACGAAATCTATGGGTGTCAATGTATCAGACAAAACCATTCACTAGAATCCACCACAAACACCGATGCTAGCACGCTCAGGTGGTAATTTGTTTAACTATTATCCGCCCATTTTTAATTTAATTTTAATAAGTACCTCCTTTATGCGTTAGAAGCCTGTTTTTAGTCTTTAATATACTTCTCAAGAAGTTCAGGTTATTTTATTTATTTATTTTGTGATTCATAATTGAAGCTATTTACATCAGTGAACAAATAACAAAATGGTAAAAATAATATAAGTTGTTTAATGTAATTGATTTTGCTGCTAGGCGATATTGAAAAAAATAAAATAAAAATACCAACTATTAAAAAAAAAAAAAAAAATTACCAGATATAATAACCAAGATAACCAGATAATTAATTATTGGATATAATAGCCAAAGTAACCAGATAATTAAAAACTATATTCCAGATAACCAGTAATAACTCATAAACACAATTATAATCCCAATCATTAAAATTAAAAATATTAAAATAAATAATTAACAATTCATTTGTACATAAATAATATTGTTATATTAGGTAAAAGTTTCTAAAATCTTAAAAACGTTATAACAATTTAATAACAGGCTATTTCAATTTAAGGTTAATTTAGTTTTCTAATATGTTCTCCTTCCTAATGATACACGATGATCATAACCTCAACATAAACTCGAAGCCAGACCAATATAAGCCAAAAAATGATTTAATTATTATTCTTATTCAAACACATAAACACAGACAACACACACACACACACACACAGCCCCAAAAACCTAATATATAATATATATATATATATATATTTTTTTTTACACACACACATATAACTTTTTCTATAGATAGGTAAAAGAAGTTGGACGAGGATTATGAAATATGCATAAAGATGTGGAGACATATATTCTGATTAAAGGAGCTTGGTGAGGAGGTGACAGGCCGGACATAGGTACGAGAAGCCAGCTAAGGACCTACTCGAGTTACCCAATTGATAACACTGTTTCGGTCAATGAACCCACAACCCGACTTTGCATTCACGCTGACATATTGGTACTTACATGCTACAATTCGCTACATAATACATTGTTAGACCATTTTTAATACCGATTTTCAATGGTTAACTTTCCTAGTTAAAGAATATGCACCATTTAATAATCATTATCACTTATCTCGCCCCTTCTCTTAATATATTCAAAAATCCTCTTGGTTTATTTGGATGCTAATTTATATTTTAATTCAAAGTTCGCTTACGGAAGCGTTGGCTTTAATCTCACATGGTAAACCTAGAGTGGCGTGTTCGATTCCCGGCCTGTGCAATAGAAATTTATTTAGTGACGAACACATTAAATAAAATCCTTTTTTCCACCCTGACTATAAAAGGGTGGTAACCTGTAGATAATCTGTTCCAATAAGCCGGAGTAGCAAAAAAGTAGACGTTAATAAATAATAATAAGAGATAGTCAACATAAAGGTCCTAAATTATGTCCCTAATAACCACCCCTACCAACATTGCCACCCACTGAACTGAAATATTTTGCAACCCTTTGTTGTGATTCTCTACTTACTTCCCAAATAAGTTTTAAAACGTTTAATAAGTGTAAGTCGTAAACAAGTTTTAGTGCAGTCGTAGAGTGTTCGAAACAGTTTTTTACTGATAATTAACTTTAATATCGAGGGTTTTTTTTTATGACAATGCATATGGTTCAAAAATATTATGATAAAAAAATGAACACTACTAATGAAGTAAATAACACCCGAAATACTGTCTGGCAGTTCGTGAAAGGTTGCAGATATTCCGAAAAATTGATATCCATTATCAAAGATTAACACAATAACAAAGATAATGCTTTTATACAAAATAACAGTCAACAAGATATAAAATTTCAATTAGCGCACAACAATGAATACTAAAAATAAAATAACTTTATAATTTTAACTGTCACTTCTACAAAGCCGACAAAATATATCAGAAGTGTTAAAAATACTCAAAATATAATAGCTAATGAATGGCTAATTATAATTATTTTTCTTAATGTAATTACAATATTAGAAAAGATGGAATAAGGGAACATTGTACTCAATGAAAACGGATTTGGGAAAGCGATAATAATTTTATGTTTTAAGTATTCATTGTAGTCTAGGTCTCATGACCCAAAAATAATGGATTGAGGTAAAAGATAACAAAAACTATCCTTGGGCCAGTCCAGTCACGATAGTCGTTATTCTAGTATAAATATTCAAAGGTTTAATGTGACCTCAAAAGAAAATGTACCGTCTTATCAAGTTTATTATGTCTTTCAATAACGGGATAATTCCACAAATCATTCCGATAAATCACTTGAAATATCCACAGACAAATTACTGTAGTCTTAAGTAGAATATAGATAAGTCCTAAACATCACCTGGTGGTAAAAGAATATCCACATCATTTAGCTGCTATATAACTTATTTGTATGTCTGAAAAGGAATTTCTCTTGTATTTTAAAATTTACACTATCCACAAATCACTGTTTTGAGAAAACTGTACAGCAAGTTTAACAAAGTTTACCTATGACTCTCACAGTTAACCCTGTTGAAGATGACTTTCACATACGATTATGAAATCGTTAGTCATCCCGAGGGGATGTCAAATGTATATACTCGTTAAACTCCAGCTGATCCACTAGCGCTGCGGCAGTAGCGCGCTCTGGTGGCGAACTAGTGAACTAATGAGCTAACTCCCTTGGCGGAGGTCGAACCTGACCTATTTTTATCTCTAGGTTTCTCAGGGTAGGGGTAGATTTACCAACGACATAACCCGTACGGTCAACTGCGCTGTATATTCATATTCATCTGGTTGGATGAATATGAACGGTCGCATTTTTGTGCGGTTAAGTAGGGTCGATGAATATTTAAAGACATTTTTACAAAATCGCGACACGAGTACAACTGATAAGTGATTTCCCCTTTCAAACAAGCATGAAATATAAATAAAAGTACTACTGTCTATGAGTCTAAGAAATAAGTACGATTAAAATTAGATTCTAGCAGCTACATGAAAATTATTTATAACCAAAACTTCGTCAAAAATAAAACATCAACAAAAAGGTGCCAAAGTGTTAACTCCAGTCTAAAAAAAAAGTTCATTATTCTAACGTTACAATAAGAATAAAGGTATTTTAAATAATTTGACTTTTAATTTTAAAAATAAAACATTAGTTTTCTTGGCACAAATGAATTATGTTAAATTAATATGCTGAATGAAGGAGAGGAAAAATAAATGAATGAAATGAATGGACTAAATACTAACAACAACCTTTGATAAGGAAAGATAATAACTGATAGTGCTATTTGACGTGTTTATCCACGAATACAACTCTTTTTATTTCAACTAATTGATTTCACTTTAACAGGAAGAGAATGATATTTAAGGATTTTATTTAGTGAGATTCCCACGAAATAAATTCCTATTACCCATTCTGGAATTGAGCCAATGAATCTAGGTTTTTTTAAATTGAAGTAATGAACAAATAGCTGTACAATACATCAATAAATGAAAAACTAGAGCAATGGGCTCGATTAGGTAGCAGGAATTCATTTATTGATAATTTCACGTGACAAAATTCTCTGTCTTGCCCTGCCGAGAAAAGGGTAACTATTTGATAACCCATCCTGATTAGCCATAGCATACTATAGCATAAAGTGGACATTAATAAACACCATAGCATCAATATTAATTTTATTAACTGGAGAATATTTTCACGTCCTCTCTCGTCACACTTATGTATCTTAGTGGTAAACTGAACTTCCTGTTTGAGACAAGTATTGTCATGTACAGAAATCCCAATTAGCCTTAGTAGCACAAAGTGAACGTTAATAAATAACAGCCTGTAGATATAACAACAAAAGCTGTGGTGGTTATAAATAACAAATTAGATTCGATTATTTTATTTGTATTAGATTAGATTCTAATATGGTATAGTTGCATATACACTCACACACACCCACCCACCCACATACACACACACACACACACACACACACACACACACACACACACACACACACACACACACACACACAAAACAAATATATCCTACCGTTGTAGACAAATGTTCCCCAATTCTCTCTCTGAAATGCTCTCATATTACTTATTGTCAGCCCTCACTAATTCAAACAAACTATTAACTCCTCTTTAAATACGTTTGCATACTAATAGCAGTAATTTTCAATCATTCTGAAATAGCAAGTTCTAGATAAGAACAATGGAGCCACTAGTAAAAACAAAATTAATGATGTAAATGATTTTCACGGACGCAATCCAAAGCGATTTGATGATCACTGACGAACCCAAGAAAATAAAAAAAATATTTTATGACACACTTAAATATGTTCATTTTGTTTTCTGTTTAGGTTTATGACTGAAAGGATAGTGAACATGATAATATCAAATTACATTTGTCATTGTTGTCCACAGGATATTTATTTCTTGACGTCAACGAGGGTAATGAAAGGAAACCTTTCTGTAGTTTGACGTCAAATCCTCTAGATGTTTGTCGATTTCACACGGTCAAATAGAAATGCTTAACTATCTATTTTAAACTTTTTCGAGACTTATCAACTGTACAATAATATATTTATAAAGTTCCAAATATAATGAGTAGGTTAACTACGTCAAACCTGCTGATGTACTGCAATTATTTCTGATATGATCATATGTACAGATTCGAATTATCTGAAAATAAAATAGTACTTGTGTCCTTCAGAAGCTCTTTGTTCTAAACCCTCTTGCCCTTATATATTTCTTAATTTTTTTTTCTTAACGGTAAAGAATAGCGAGGGCAAAACGGGTTAAATCGTAAATAAGTCTATGAAACATTTAGAGGTTTAAATAAACATAACATGCGATGAATCACAAAAGAATTCTGAATAAATGAGTCAGTATGGTATATTTAATATGTCATGTCAGGGGGAAGACTTTAGTTTTATTTCGACCTGAAAAATTGACCGAGAATGGCTCCTCAAAAATATATTAATTCCGAAGAATTAATCTTTCGAGGGGCTCTAAAAAATTATATCATCAGGAGTCAGAATTATTTGACCCAAGTGTCGAAGAATGATGAAGAAGCTCGAGTCTTAACCAGTATTTGATATAGTGAGAACTGTTCTAAATCTCGTAAGCAAAGTAATATTCACTATAAGCTCAAACCTTGGTTTTGTCTTAAGAATGTTGGTATGAAGGGCCTAATTTCACTCGAAATGATGGTATTTTCTTTAATAGAATAAAGAAAACTAATCCTTTAAAGAGCTCTGTTTAACGTTCCATAGGTTGAAACACCTAAGAGCAAATGTAATATAGAGTAATATTCCATTTCATATAAAGAGACATTCCCTTTTCCTTAAGATATTAGTATTTACTGAATGCACTTTTATATACCGTCATATCCAAGACACGAGGCGAACAGAGAATCCTAACTTACAAAAAATGAGAACATAATCTGGAGTAGAGTGATCATGCAAACTAAATATATTAAATTATCACTAAAAACTAGAATAAATTCTTTAATTCTTCCGAATAATATATCTTTAATATGCAATGAAAAATTGTCTTCTACCTAAATGGCGATCTCGTCATGTATTGTTCTACTGTATTAAAGAAATTTGCGAAAAATACCAAAGAAGGAAATGATAATAAAAAGGATCCTTTTGAGACAAAAGAAGTAATTCGAAAATTGATGAATACATCCAATGAATGCCACGAGCGGATGACATGTTTTACTTATATCATGAAAACATATAAACTAACAACCCGTTAGAAGGAATAATATAAAGACTACGAAAAAGCGTCTCGCTCTCCCAATATTGGATGATTAAAAACAGAATATAAATATATATATATATATATATATATATATATATATATGTGTGTGTGTGTGTGTGTGTATGACTGAATGAGTGCATTTGATATATTCCTCAAGAAAATTTATTGTGTCCAAGTGAAAATACAGGGTGAGCTCGTTTCGTTCACGGAATAGAAATTAGTTATATGTACTTAAGATGTTTAAATCAGTTTTTTTTTTTTTTAATTTTTTGGGGTACAACTAAATCCTTATAAAAAATAACCAAGTATATAGCCTTCTACCCCAAATTAATTTTTATTTAGTTCATTATAACATTTCGGCCTTTTCGGCCATCTTCAGATAATCCTATAAAATAATTATTTTTTGTCAACATAAAATTAGACAGTCTATGAAAATTGTGATTTATCATAACTTGCTACCATTGTTTTGATATATTTTTACCTTACGTTATTGTATTATTTATATTGAGAATGAATAAATATTTTATAGGATTATCTGAAAATGGCCACAAAAGCCTAACTGTTACAATGGACTAAATACATTTTTTTGGGGGTGGAGATCTGTATACTTGGTTACATGTAATTATATTAATGAGTATATTTTGAGTTTATATATTTTTACCATCTCCTTAAAAATGATTTCTTTAGAAAATATTATTCGCTTGGTCTAAAAGAAACTGATATCTTAGATAACTAATTCAGACTATGAAAACGACATCCCTAATGAAATGCTTATCAAACATCATGAAGAATATCTGCTGATAAAATCACTTGCCATACTAAGACACATTATGAGAAATTTAGTTCGGGCATTAAGTGAGTTAGCGGCTAATTTAGAGAGTCAAAGAAGAAAGTGCTTTACGGCGTCTACCAATTACACGGTCAATGAGGGCCGGTATGCCTGGCGATTTAAGATTCTGGCTGGGCCTAGTCGAATGATTCGTGTCACGTTAAGATGAGGTCACGATAATGGAGTAACTGCGCACGCGGGGAGGATGTCACAGTTGGTGTTTTGGCGCAGTAGATGGGGCCGTCCTTGCCACCCCTAGTTTCGGAAGTCTTTATTGTTTCCGTCCTGAATAGCCGAGCTACTCCCTCTGCGAGGCACGTAGTCTCACGGGGAATCCCTCCCCCCCCCCCAATTATTATTTCAGCTACTGAGGTCCTAAAACTATTTACATTATGCAAGGTTATTGTTATTTATTGACATCAATTTGCGCAACTAAGGCTAATTAGGACGGGTTATCTATAGACTATCACCCTTTTCCAACAAGAGTGTTAGTAAAGATATTATATAATGAGTTCGTCACTAAATAAATTCCTATTTCCTAGCAGAGAATGGAACTCACACCTCTACGTTTACCAAGTCAGTTTAAAATCAACGACTTAACTCACATGGCCACCCCAAGCCCCCGAAAAATAACTATTTAGGTTACATGAACACTCGATTTAATGAAAATAAAAAAGGGGAGTGACTAGGAAAAACTAGGAAATTGCCAATAATTGTGACTAGTGTGATGGATGTTTTTATGAAGATCATCCAAGTGATTTTAAGCACACCCAGTAATTCATAGGGAAGAATATAACGTCAGGCACTCAGTAACCTTGTTTATCCCCCAATCAAAAAAGATTTGAAAATTGAAGTAATATGACTGACGGGAGTAGGACTTGATGTATCCTTGTCCAGTGAGAAAATAAGTATCTTATTTAATGAGATCTTCACTAAATACAATGATATTAAATCTTGTATTTGAAACGAGTTACTTTTTTTTTGGTTTTTAGACCCCATTAAACCAACATTTAAATTAAATAATTTATTAACGTCCACGTTTAGCAACTAAGGCTAAACGTTATCAACAGATTACCACCCTTTTTAAGCCAAGGTGGGACAAAGGATTCTATTAAATGAATTCCGTCACTAAATAAATTCCACCCACATTTCTACTCATATCAATAAGCCAAACTATTGCATGAAACGTGTTATTCAAAAGTGAAATCTTTATAAATAAAACTCTTAAGATTTGTCTGATTCTCTATTTAAATTCAGCGGGGATCATTTTTTTTTTTTTTTTTACACTTCAGACAATTATAAAAACAATGTCATCAAATTGGAAAATTTTGTCTGCCTGTTGTCATTCTTTCCGCTCGTTTGTTACTCAATCGTTCAAAAACGGCTTTGAAGATTTCTATGGATTTTTATATTTGTTAGTCAACGCATGCATGCTATATGAGAATCTGAATTTTCGAAAAGGAGGGGGGCGGGGGTTCTTCGACGTTAAAACATATATTCATCTATATCTCGTTAGTATTGGTTTTATCGAAAAAAAATTAAAGAACTATTTTTTTTTAATGACGATTTTGGTCCTAATTCTTTGTTAGAATAAAAAGGCAGAAATAAAAATTCATAAATTATAATTTTTATTTCTGCCTTATGGGCGCAAAAGACTTTATTCGTGTTTTATGTAAAATGCCTGAATAAAATTGGGAAATTGTTTATATATATATATATATATATATATATATATATATATATATATATACATAGTACAGAAGTACAATTAAAATATACAATATAAAAGTATATTTTCAGATATTCAGAAATATAAAGATCATTAAAAATAAATAAATGCAATACCTCCAGTTTCTAGTAATTTCTATTTTAAACTACCAGTATTAACATTAAGATATTTGATACTAATTTTCAAGTATGCTCTGCAAATAACTACTCCCTACATTTATATTTTGCCTTATTGTTTTCTAGGTGTCATCAAAAATAAACTTTTTCAAAAAAAATGCATAAAAATGTTCAAGGGCGTACATAAACTATTTTTTTCCTCTAAGGTAAGGCAAACAAGTTAAGGCTGCACAGTGTTTGCCTTATTTTCCGCATAAGAACAACAAACATCTATAAATATCTATCATGATAAAGTGTTTACAGGTAATTGAGCTGATTCACTTTTCCATTAGCTAAAAATTACGTAGGTCTATTCAGCGTCAGCTGTTTCTATGACCTCTTTATCTAATTCTCATGGCAATTGAAATCTTTCACAATAAAACAATCATAAAATTCATTGAAGTTTAATAGGTACCTGTTATTAAGCTGTAACTTTTTCCTTCTCCAGAAGAGTCGATAACACAGTAATGTTATTATAGTTCATTCATTAATATAATACACGGTAAACAAAATTCTACGGGGGCACGTTCCTAATTTAGTTTCGGTCCTCAAGTATTTCCCTTGTTGCCACTGAGAGAAAGAATTTAAAATAAAATACACAGTGCAACTCCCTAATGTCTGTAAATAGCTCTTGGTTATTTTAGTTTCAACTGAAAAATTCTTATGGATATGTTGTGTTCCTCCTGATTCCATGTAAGTACGCAAATAAATATATATATATATATATATATATATATATATATATATATATATGTGTGTGTGTGTGTGTGTGTGTGTGTGTGTGTGTATTAAAGGCACAGTGATATATTTATTCAAAAGAACTGAGTGCAATTGGCGCAAAAACTAACTGGTTACTTTTTTCTCACTATTTTAGACGGGAAAAAATAATAATTTAATCCATGCATTCAAGAAAAATATTTCATTGCGTTCATCCTCATTTTAAAATGAGGTTTTTAATCAATAATGAAGAAAAGGTAAAATAAAGAAAATGCAGTACGGGAACGGAATGAAATGCAGTTGTTTGCATTATAGAAAAATAAATAAATTTATTTATAAATACAAGGCTCCATGTGATAGGTTGTATTAAGAAGAGCTATTATCAGCTTGTTTTTATTACCGTCTCGTCATGCTATAGAAAATAATTGTGTTTCAAGGCATTATCTGAACTTTGACCCGAACTCTGTTCATTATTATAGATAGACAATTCACGATATATAGCTTGTTTTCAATCTGTTCCCTTCAATTCTGGGAATATCAAATGGATATCTCCATTAAAGATATGTAAATTGTATTAAAATACCAATTTAAAGATAGATACAATTATAATTGATTCCGAGTGAAATTACACTTATTGGTTTTCATTTATTTAAATTCATATTGCTTATTTAAAATTTATTAGTCGCTCATGTTTAAATGTAATATAAAATAATAATCAAATATAAATAAATAATCCTCCATTTTGTTCCCTGTTTTGTTTGTTATTTATCTATTATTATCATATTACAACTAATGTTATATTTCCATCATAGAAGATAGCAGGCACCAAAGGCAAGATAGCCCTTCCCTTATGGCACCAAGAACTCAAGAAAACTTAAGAGCTGAATAAAAACATAGGGGTTACTTTGGTGACGATATTGATTAAA